>JAZKJV010003825.1:0-654855 GCA_037367405.1 Ottelia alismoides
TCAGCACAGACAGAGTCATCAGTTGCGGACATGGGCATCATTAGCGAGAAGTTGGATCGGATGGAGCTGATTGAGAAGAAGAAGTGCCAGGGGCATCACTCAGATGGAGTAGATGGCACAGACTCTGAGCGACATGAAGACCCAGCTCTTGTGTCTCCAGGAGGCACAGACGGCTTCCCAGCCCCGTCTTCAGTCGCGAGGCGATCATGGCAGCAGCAGCAGCTCGTCCCAGCGCTCCAGCTCACACCAACAGCCTAGACAGGTTCACCTTGTACAGGCGGAGCCGTACCAGCAGCCGCAGCCCACCTACCAGTCACCACCATCTCCAGACTTGCAGATGGTGGTATACCAGCCGGATCAACCTCTGGCAGTACTCCCACCGGCCCAGTACGATGCAGAGCCGTTGATGGATGTCAACGGGATTTGGTATGACCACCCTCAGCCCGGTATCCGACGAGACCATCCCAGATTTCGGTGGGGGACCGGAGGTACCCAGCCCCAGCAGCAGCCGTCAGGACAGGGTGGCCAGTACAGCCATCAGAGAGAGCACCAGCCGCAGCAGCAGCCCCCAGTGTACCCATCACAGCAGCAACAGCAGTCGTCCTATGGTCCTCGTCCCTATCAGTAGGGACAGTCTTGGAGGCGAGATCAGCCTCACCAGCAGCAGCCGCAGCATCACCCATACCCCTCTCAGCCACAGAGCAGATCCAACAGCCTCACTACCCGAGAGGCTACCCGTCAGGTTCCCATGAGAACCCTGTCTTGGATGACATAGCCCGCCTTCTCACAGATCAGCAGGCTACTTTTCGACGGGAGATGGACGAGTTCCGCCAGGAGATGCGGGACATTGTGAGAGGGAAGGCCGCCATCCCTGCCCAGATCGAGCCGAACCCCAACAGCCTGAAGCGAAAATCTGAACAGGTAGCTTGTACTGAGTATACCACTCCTAGTGATGTATTTGGTGATATGACTGGATATCTGTTTGATACTGATTTTGTCACACTTAAGAGCGGTAGGATGCCAGCAGGCGGCGCCTCGTCTAAGCCACATCATGAGGATCCACCCCACGAGGAGGAGGAGAGCGGCACTGAGGCCGCTAGAAACGATGACGATGGTACTGATGCCACCAAGGATGCTGATTCCACCGGCGGTGCTGAGGCCGCCGTTTCACCAGTTTGAGGAGGTGGTACTGAGGCCATCCATTTTGTCGAGCCAGAGAGCGGTACTGATGCCGCGAGTCTTCCAGTCAATCCAGCCGATGGTGGTACTGAGGCCACCCATACTTCTGAGAGACATGTAGTTTTTCCTTCTTCTGCACCTGTATCTCGGAACATTTCTGTGAATAAAGGAAAGGGTTTGTTTTCTTCTGGTCCCACTGTGGTGCATGATGTATGTGTGGATCTGGTCATCGAACTGCTTAGACCCTTTTCTAGTCCTTCATCTGAGAAGGACCCTGTGATCCCCTTCCCTATAGCCCTTCAGATGGGGAAGGGGAAGAAAAAAGAAAATAAAAAAAGAGAGATCAGGAAGAGTTCAGCCAGCAGATGATAGATCGATTTCACATACAGGTGGCTCTTCAGGAGGCTTTGTAGCACATCCCCCTTCTTCAGCGTTCGTTGAGAGACAGGACCACAGTCGGAGGAAGAGGAGGAACCACCACTCAGAGATCCATGTGCTGACGAAAGCCACGTGCTTCGCGATCCAGAACCGTCTGCCGGCCAAGAGGCCAGATTCCGGAGCCCCATATGTCAGATGCCACATCAAAGAGCAGAGGTTCGACCGTACTCTATTAGATAGCGGATCGTCGATCAACCTCCTTCCGGCAGCCCTTCTCGACCGCTTTGAGTTGGGCACTCTTAAACAGAGCAGGACAATCCTTCAGTTTGTTGATCGATCTGTCAAAAGGACGAAGGGGTTGTTGCGAGACGTTGTTGTCACGATTCAGGGCCTGCAATTCCCCGTGGACTTCGTAGTGTTGGACATGGAGATCCCTGAGTCTGTGACCGATACCCCCATCATTCTAGGTCGCCCGTTCTTGGCCACAGCCAAGGCAGTGACCGACCATGGTAGCGGGAAGGTATACTTTCGCGTCGAGGGTGAAAGTGTACAAAAAGAGACGATCGAGGACAACAGAGCCAGAGACAGATCATGCTCAGAGACCACTTCAGATACAGAGCAGCTGACAGATGCAGGGCTAGACATCCACCAGGACTGTGACTATGTGATCACAGACGATGAGGCAGTTTGGGCAGACCCAGCAGCACAGGCCATCCTCTCATTTTCAGACACCGCTGATGCAGAGATGATAGTAGAGGAGAGCTTGGAGAACACATTCCTGGTTCAAGATACCTTAGAGGCAGCAGAGCAGGTTCTTGACCGCGACACGGATTTTCGTGATGATGGTGGTATTGATGCCACCTTGTGTGATGCAGATCCCTCGGAGTCAGAGTCTGATTAGGCAGATTGTGATGATTACATGCCAGACCTGATTCCCACTGAGCCTACAGCTGAGGAGGAGGTAGATGCCGAGAAGAGCAGAGACAGTTCAGTTGAGCAGCCTTCTTCAGATCCAGTTTGCGAGAGTACGTTCTCATTCTCCCGGGCAGATTTGGCAGCATACTGAAGGATATTGAGAATCCTTTAAGCGCATCATGGAAGCGTGTCGATCGCATCATATGCAATCGAAGCAACTAGTCGCACTAGATGCTAGATGCAGCGGAAATTAAAAATTTAAAACTAAAGATGAAACCGCATGATCACGAGAACACTTCTCGGATCGTTTCATCAAACCACCAAGTATAAGGAATACCTCTTGAAGCGTGGTTGTGATCGCGAGATCCCAAAGTAGAGATCCTCGTATCTTAAGTCCGATCCACGAAGAACGCACTTGCGGGCGCGATGATGAATCACGTTCCTTCCCGCAATCCTTGATGAAGATCCAAGCGATGGCTCTCTTGATTTCGTCAAACGAAATCCGTCGTCTTTCTTTAGAATAAGAAACTCCAAAGAAGAAGGAGATCCTCGAGTCATCGAAGAAGAAGCCGAGAGTCTCTCCTTTCTCAACACAAAGTGGACGGCCACTTAATGGAGAAGAGAAAGAGAGAGGGCGAGAATGAGAAAGAGAGAGAGAGTTGTCACCTTGTACAACTCTTAATGATGTACTTTGGAAGGCTACCCTAGCCCTCCTTTTATATTAGTTTAGGATCCATTGGATCTCAATCCATGGACTCATAGATCCAACGGCTAGGCTTGGTCTATGTAAGATCAATGGCTATGATTGTTATTGGTTAAAACAACAACATTAATTTATAATTAAATTAAATATATGTTGTAATATTATCAACACAATTTAATTCAACATAAATTAATTTGTCAAGAGATAACTTGATAATAAAAAGGGGAGGCAACTAACCACCCTAAATCATAGGGGGCGTCACCTATGAACAAGTCATAGGTGGCGCCACCTCTATTTAGGTGGTTTATTTTGTCTCCTTTTTATTTTATCTTATTATTTCTTGACTAATTTTGCAATAACAATTATCACAAAAAAATATCCACCAAATTAATTCTAAATTAATTTGTGAATATTTCAATCATGCCATTGAACATTATGTGAATCATATTCACAACCCAAACTAATTTGTAAATTGCATTTCCAACTAATTAACAAATGTGAATCCAATTCACACTATTAATTAACAAATGCTATTTACATAAATTTTATCTCTCTTATATATATATTATAAATCATATTTATAATACACATATATCATGGATAGTATTATCCACATTCTCTAATCCTTGATAATTAAATCCCATTTAATTATCTTGGATAATAATTCTCACAATATGAATCACATTCATATTATGCTTGATAACCAAATCTCATTTAATCATCAAGTTCTTCTTGCTTGGATATGAAGTTCATCAAATGAATTATTCTTGAATCCCTTCAAGAATAATGTGCTTTCTCCGTAGATACTTGGAGATAAGGACATGGCGATTGTATTGTTCCATGTATAGTGACTTGGATGTTGAGATCTCATCTCAAATCCAGATCTTACGGACCTTACACAGATGCTTGATTAAATCAAGACCGCAAATCTAATCTTCTCATTGAATATGAATCTCATTCAGACCAATGTCCAACACTTGGACTAAGATCAGATTGCTTCTCTACTGGAAGGAGTCACTAAAATCCAGACCTGTTTCATCACTCCCTCGGAATGGAAGCGTCATGGATATACAATCGTTTATGATCACATCACCCTCAGGTATTCCCAATACCTGTACATCCTGCATACTGGAAGACCCATGGTCAACCCGAAGATTAAGATCAATTTTATACTGTCTTCTTCAGGGTTTGATCACCAAGTTTCTCATTTGATCATTGGGATATCGATTATATACTTTCCAAAAGCATATATCATACCTAGGTCTTGATCATATACTTTCCAAAAGTATATATCAAACCTACAAATTCAGTCACGATTCCAAAGCCAGACGATCGTGCACGAAATTTGATTCCTCCCAATATCTCATGAGTGAGCTCATGTCTTCCGGTTCAGTAGTGAACCTGTATGATCCCTTTGAGAGATCGTATTACTCATATGCCCTTACATGCACACCAGCGTGCCGGTGTATAGACCTTGGTTAGGTCATCAACGTATTGGTCTGCCAAATGTACATACTCAGACATATAGCAATACATCTGTCTCCGGTCAGAGGATGCGTGCCTATGCTGTGACAGCATTCAATATAGGGACTTTGGTTATCTCGATCTCGTTAAGTCAACTCTTTGACCTAACTAATCTGACACATCCGAATCTCTATTCCTATGCAGAGGACCTGCATCAAGAGGTCGGTCAGATATCAGCCTATGTGAGAAAAGGATTGCCATCTCCTACTCAGGCTGGAGATCACATCTTAACAATCATTTGACGGTGCTTGATGAGTCCTCAATCTAACTCCTTAGATATTCATCCAAGCACCAGCCTCTATGATTCAATTATTGAATCAACAGCTGTATGATCATTAAGATAGCCATGGTACATAACCCTAATTGTACAGAGGGACCTATTATGCAAATTATTTATTCTTCATTTCAGATCATGGAATGATATTTGCAATAACATTTATTGCATAATGGCTCGCCGTGGGCTCACATGTCCAACAATCTCCCACTAGCCCAAAGAGCCATTAACGGGCTACTCATTTAAACTCACACTCATGTGACAATCACATGCTATTTAGAAATAGCTAGGTAAGTTGATCAGTCACTCTGTTCCCAAAAGACTATGCCAAGTCCTTTTACGGCACTTGCATATCCCTAGGTAACAGTGCTCACATCCAGTGCGAATGTTGCATCTTATGCAACCTATACTCAATATAGTCAAAGCAGTTATAGTGTCCTTGACACTATTGCTCAACTATTATAACCAGTATTTCCATAATCCTTATCAGAATACCCTTATTCCGAGAGATCACTATCTCTCAAGGTATCCACAGTTAAGACCTTTTAGATCTCTATCTATAAAGTCTTAAGTTTTTGAAGATATAACTTTGAGATCACTATCTCAAAGAACTTGTCATCTATGAAGATTTTGTTATTTACTGCAATCAAGTGTTCTTTCTCCATAGTAGGATTAGCAACACTTTACTACTCCCACTGCATGGCAGATATCTGGCCTTTTGTACACATTTAGCATACATTTAGCTTCTCGTAACTGATGCACATGTGCAAGCAGTTCTAGCATTCACTTCTTCAACTCTTTGAGGTGTTATCCCTTTAGATAGGTCAGTACCAAATCTCAAGGGAAGGAAGCCTTTCTTGGAATTTCCAAAATGGAAAATGTCCAAGGTGTACTACAAATGTGACAGTCCCAACACCCTCTTTTCTTTTCTTCTGAACACCTTCAGAATTAAGATCTAAGAGGTATTCTTGAGATCATATCTCAAGGTATGGAATAGCCAGACTATAAAACACTTATTATCATCCTTATATCATTCCAAATGATTAGGATATTATCTACATTTAGCATGATGAACACAATGGCACTCCCACTAAGCTTCTCATGGTACAACAAGATTCTATCATAACATTTATGATTTCGTCAAATCTGATGTTACAACAACAAGAAGCTTATTTGAGTCCGTAGATGGAGTTTCTTTAGCTTGCACACCTTGCTTTCCCCAATCATGAATCCCTGGGGCTACTTCATGTGAATATCCTCAGAGATGTATTCTTAGATGAATGCAATCTTGAATTACATCTTGAAGATGCAATAGTCAAGTTGTGTAGCTAAGGTTAGCAATATTCTGATGATTTTAAGCATGGTCACCGAAGAGTAAGTCTCATTGCAAGCAATGTCTTCTCTTCCGATGTGTAGCTTATGGCTACGAACCGAGCTTTGAAGGTCTCTACCTTCTCATCAGGTTCCCTCTTCTCTTGAAGATCCATTTACACCTTAACGGGTCTTACCCTTATAGGTGGATCCTCGAGGGTCCATATACAACACTTGTATATGAAGTCTACTTTAGACTTTATTGCTAATATCCATCTTTCCATGTCATGATCCTTAGGAGCTTCATCACATGAAGTCCGATCATTGTCAGACTTCGCTGACACATGGAATACATCTTCAAACTCATTTGAAGAGGTATTAATGTTTCATCTTTAATTATCCTTTTAGTTTCCGATTTCAGGAGCCTCATTATCATCTCAAGTTTAAATGAGTTCCTTCACTTCATTTTTTATCTTGATTCTCCAGAGTCTCATTCCTCCAAGAATCACATTCTCAGAAATGAGATCTTTTAAGAATCTCAAGGTCATAAAGTAGGTATCCAATACCATCCTTTATTTTCCTAATGAAGTTGCACTTTCTAGTGCTTAATTCCAGCTTACTTGCATGGAATCTTATTAAGGATATATAGTGTAGTCTCTACTACATATATACCTGGAAACTAAGAGGTAATTATGCTAAAATTCATCATTGATCATATCACACATGATCCAATTGTATCTCCCTATAACTCTATTGAGTTCAGGTTTATCAGGAGGAGTGAGATAGAAATGATATTCATATCTCCATAAGGTATTCTTTGAATTTTGTCTAACAGGTACAAGCTACCTAGGTTAGATCAAATTCATTTCATCTTTCTTCAAACTTTAGTTCTAAACCAAAATTATGAAATCTTTGAACATTTTAATGGTTTCTCAGGTGAAGAGAAGAAATTTCATATCATACATAATCATCAATAGATATCACATATCCATAATGTTTACTATGATATAGATGATCTACATACATCAATATGTATGAGATCTTGAATACCTTGACATCATACACCTTTCCCAGAGAAGGGTGTATTGGACATTTTACTTTGAATACAATATTCATAAGTATGTAAGATTTGAAATTTTAGACATTCTAAAGTTTAATCTCTTACTAGTTTATTGATCATGTCAATAGACATATGTCCAAGACTCGATGCCAGATCATTGTCAAATGATCTTCATCCTCCTATTGATCTATCAAGGTTTAATTTTCAGTATTAGAAATCTTAATGAACCATTCATTAGTTTTCAAATTTTATGGAGTCCACTAGATGTTAGATTACTATCTGAAATATATCCATCATAACTCTTTATGATAGTTCTATCTCAGAATTCGTGTTTATTTCCAACATTTAGAAACAGACAATGAGTGTACTCTACTATCTAGGTCATAGAGACATTCTCCAAAACTAAGGGCTCTCCCACTGAGAATATGAAGTCCATCTATCCAATAGAGATTGTCGCAACAATTTCACCAATATCCGTGTAGATGACTATTAAACCTTAAGATCAAATTTCTAATCTTCTAATATATACATGCAACCAATTGCAAATGTTATTAGAAGATTGGGATACAATTGTTAGACTCTATCTTATGAAATAAGAAAGTCAGAGTCAATGATTATATGTAGATTATTCTGATGCTCTATCTGAGTCCTTCACTAAGGATTTTAGACAGACTTGATAGTCATACTATCAATACATCAACTTATTGCAACATTGGCATTCATCCAACTCTTTGGATGTGATATGGAAGTCACAGAAGTAGGTCAACTCTTTGACTTTCCTTCTTACTCGGGTCCTACCCATGCATCCACTGTGCTCTCTTCGTCTATAAACAACCATTGTTCAAGACAAAGAATCTCTTATGTTGAATTTAAAATATTTCAATAAAAGAGCACTTTAACATTTATGCATGCTTCATTAAATTCATTCAAAATGATTAATATGAAGCTTCATGAATGACTAGAGTATAGACAGTAGAATGATGACACTCATCATATCTACATACATCTAAACTCTTAGAGACTTAGGTTCAGGTAGGTATTCAAACATTTTGAATACATCATCTCTTTCGAGCTACCATTCTGCATAATGCAGAGAACCATGTCATTCATGATTAAATGTCTAGAACACATATGTATGCCAAAATATCTTCTTTTATTTTATAAGGATTATTTGACAATTACGATCACCATCGATATGTGACTTCTAAAGTACACTCGATGAAAGATCAAGAACATAGAGACATACAAACCCTAAGGTGATGTCTTATTGTCTTATTTAATTGTCATTCCTCATTATGTTGAGGAAACTTACACATTGCAACCACATACATTATGTGTCCAATTGCAAGTACAATATCTGGATCATGAGTCCAATCCAATATATTTTACTGGTTATTATTGAGTATAACATTGGGTGGGTTTAATGAAGGATTATCTGAAATAAGAAATTTGCATAAGTGTATATAAATTATATATACATGTTTTTACTTTGATTTAGGAATTTTTATATCAAAGTTGTCTTGCCTTGTCAACACTGAAAGTTCATTCCCTTAATCACTTTCAATGTAAGAGATATTCTTACCATTATATCTCCAGCAAGATCTGGGATCTCCTTTTCTATCTTTGTCGCATCCCAATAATATGAGAACTTTCGACTCCGATAAAAAGAAGTGGGAACTCATTCCGCATTGCAAGTCCAACTTGCATTCCCAATTCGGTCTTTAACACCCAGGCCCATCACCCCTAAGATGATGTTGACCCGTTGTTAATTGAACCAACCGTCAACAGGATTAGAACTTGCTATGCGCAATCCAATATCGCCCCAATAATATGAGGACTCGATATTGGGGTCACTACGCATACGGCCTTACTCTTTCGAGAAGCAAAGAGCCCTATCCAGATGCGCTTGCATACAGGAGCTGTCACTTCGGACAGGCGTCTCCTACATACAATCCTTGGCGACGGAAACCCTTCGCCTTGACGGGAGACCATGGATGTCACTTATGTGATCCTCCACCTCGTATTCAAATTTTTATAATTAATTATCGTGAATCACATTCACATAATTAATTCTTCCAAGGGAAATACACATCTATTCAAAATAGAGTGTTCATTGGATATAATTAATTTAATCATATTAAATTAATCATTAATCCAATCATCAACAAACATGTCTTTTACTTGAATAGTAGGTAAATTCTCAAAATACGTATTATTCGAATTTTAATAATTAGAAAAATACACATTGACTTTCTCCGGCATTATACAATCTCTACCCGCTGTCATGGCCAGTACCGACGAGAGTGGGACGGACCACATACGTTGCAACCCGCGACCCCAATGCTCTCCGACTAGGCACCACATCCGCCTCGGGAAAGGATAATACCAGATAGATCATCATGTACTTTGAGATGCTCATCGGTTTTTCAACCGAAATTATACCATATAATATACATCAAAACAATTTTGATTATATTATAAGGAGATTTGCTAAACAAATCCCCAATCCTATTCAAGCAAGAGGGTTTTTCATGTAGAAGTTGTCCTACAACTATTGTAGGATAAACTATGGTTTTCATGAAAGCAATGTTTGTTGATGAATCAATGATCAAGATCTAATATCTCATCATTGTGGTTTAGGCAAGTGTCATTCAATGAAATAATTATCTCTTTAAATATTTCACAAATATTTATCACTTATTATTCCAGAAAATTAATAATTAATTTTCATCATGATAATTGAATGACTTATCACAAGGTTCATGATCCAAGATGTCAATTTCCAGCAGTGATCCCCAATCACTAAAATTAACTTATCTTGATCAATTTAAATCCAAAAAATGCAAACTCAGTTTCCAAAGATTGCTGATTTGATTTATTAAAGAACCCAAGTGATAATTCACGCAATTCGAGGCGGATTAAAACCGTAATTATCTCATTAATCACGTTTAAATCCGCAGTTCCCGCAACAGTAAATATAGTCATATTCAAAAAGCCATATCTTGAGCAAATGAAGTCCAAGTTTAGTAAACTCAAGTACTATGGTTTCCTTAATTAATGGGGAACAAAATCCAATTGAAAATTTCATGTTTAAACATTTTAAACAGTGCCGAAAAATTCAATTATACAGAGGTGCGAAAATTGAAATGCAGTAAAAATTTCGCAACCCTTTCAAGAACCAAATCGTCTAAGGTATATGGATCATATCCAAAAACTTATTCACCTGGCTCTGATACAACTTGAAGGATATTGAGAATCCTTTAAGCGCATCACGGAAGCGTGTCGATCGCATCATATGCAATCGAAGCAACTAGTCACACTAGATGCTAGATGCAGCGGAAATTAAAAATTTAAAACTAAAGATGAAACCGCATGATCACGAGAACACTTCTCGGATCGTTTCATCAAACCACCAAGTATAAGGAATACCTCTTGAAGCGTGGTTGTGATCGTGAGATCCCAAAGTAGAGATCCTCCTATCTTAAGTCCGATCCACGAAGAACGCACTTGCGAGCGCGATGATGAGACACGTTCCTTCCCGCAACCCTTGATGAAGATCCAAGCGATGGCTCCCCTGATTTCGTCAAAAGAAATCCGTCGTCTTTCTTTAGAGTAAGAAACTCCAAAGAAGAAGGAGATCCTCGAGTCATCGAAGAAGAAGCCGAGAGTCTCTCCTTTCTCAACACAAAGTGGACGACCACTTAATGGAGAAGAGAAAGAGAGAGGGCGAGAATGAGAAAGAGAGAGAGAGTTGTCACCTTGTACAACTCCTAATGATGTACTTTGGAAGGCTACCCTAGCCCTCCTTTTATATTAGTTTAGGATCCATTGGATCTCAATCCATGGACTCATAGATCCAACGGCTAGGCTTGGTCTATGTAAGATCAATGGCTATGATTGTTGTTGGTTAAAACAACAACATTAATTTATAATTAAATTAAATATATGTTGTAACATTATCAACACAATTTAATTCAACATAAATTAATTTGTAAAGAGATAACTTGATAATAAAAAGAGGAGCCAACTAACCACCCTAAATCATAGGGGGCGTCACCTATGAACAAGTCATAGGTGGTGCCACCTCTATTTAGGTCGTTTATTTTGTCTCCTTTTTATTTTATCTTATTATTTCTTGATTAATTTTGCAATAACAATTATCACAAAAAAATATCCACCAAATTAATTCTAAATTAATTTGTGAATATTTCAATCATGCCATTGAACATTATGTGAATCATATTCACAACCCAAACTAATTTGTAAATTGCATTTCCAATTAATTAACAAATGTGAATCCAATTCACACTATTAATTAACAAATGCTATTTACATAAATTCTCTCTCTCTTATATATATTATAAATCATATTTATAATACACATATATCATGGATAGTATTATCCACATTCTCTAATCCTTGATAATTAAATCCCATTTAATTATCTTGGATAATAATTCTCACAATATGAATCACATTCATATTATGCTTGATAACCAAATCTCATTTAATCATCAAGTTCTTCTTGCTTGGATATGAAGTTCATCAAATGAATTATTCTTGAATCCCTTCAAGAATAATGTGCTTTCTCCGCAGATACTTGGAGATAAGGACAGGGCGATTGTATTGTTCCATGTATAGTGACTTGGATATTGAGATCTCATCTCAAATCCAGATCTTACGGACCTTCCAAAGATGCTTGATTAAATCAAGACCGCAAATCTAATCTTCTCATTGAATCTGAATCTCATTCAGACCAATGTCCAACACTTGGACTAAGATCAGATTGCTTCTCTACTGGAAGGAGTCACTAAAATCCAGACCTATTTCATCACTCCCTCGGAATGGAAGCGTCATGGATATACAATCGTTTATGATCACATCACCCTCAGGTATTCCCAATACCTGTATAACCTGCATACTGCAAGACCCATGGTCAATCCGAAGATTAAGATCAATTTTATACTGTCTTCTTCAGGGTTTGATCACCAAGTTTCTCATTTGATCATTGGGATTTGGTATCGATCATATACTTTCCAAAAGCATATATCATACCTAGGTCTTGATCATATACTTTCCAAAAGTATATATCAAACCTACAAATTCAGTCAAGCTTCCAAAGCCAGACGACCGTGCACGGAATTTGATTCCTCCCAATATCTCATGAGTGAGCTCATGTCTTCCGGTTCAGTAGTGAACCTGTATGATCCCTTTGAGAGATCGTATTACTCATATGCCCTTATATGCACACCAGCGCGCCGGTGTATAGACCTTGGTTAGGTCATCCACCTATTGGTATGCCAAATGTACATACTCAGACATATAGCAATACATCTGTCTCCGGTCAGAGGATGCGTGCCTATGCTGTGACAGCATTCAACATAGGACTTTGGTTATCTCGATCTCGTTAAGTCAACTCTTTGACCTAACTAATCTGACACCTCCGAATCTCTATTCCTATGCAGAGGACCTGCATCAAGAGGTCGGTCAGATATCAGCCTATGTGAGAAAAGGATTGCCATCTCCTACTCAGGCTGGAGATCACATCTTAACAATCATTTGACGGTGATTGATGAGTCCTCAATCTAACTCCTTAGATATTCATCCAAGCACCGGCCTCTATGATTCAATTATTGAATTAACAGCTGTATGATCATTAAGATAGCCATGGTACATAACCCTAATTGTACAGAGGGACCTTATGCAAATTATATATTCTTCATTTCAGATCAGGGAATGATATTTGCAATAACATTTATTGCATAATGGCTCGCCGTGGGCTCACATGTCCAACACATACACGCGGCTTCTTTCGAAGCCAGACTTGCCAGCACCCAGTTGTCCAAAGCTAAAGCCACTTCCTGCATTGTTGAAGTATAGATTCCTTGCGGGTGAGCATGAGATGTACCCAGTCATTATCTCAGCCGATTTGACTGGAGAGCAGGAATCCCGTTTGATGGGGGTTCTTGAAAAGAATCGCAAGGCAATAGGATGGAGCATAGCAGATCTCCAGGGGATTAGTCCGGCCCTGTGCTCCCACCATATCTATCTCGAGGATGAGACGAAGCCGTCGCGTGAGTTCCAGCGGCGACTGAACCCGAATCTGAGAGAGGTTGTCATGAAGGAAATTTCGAAGTGGTGGAGCGCCGATTTTATCTATCCCATCTCCGACTCCAAGTGGGTCATCCCTTTGCATGTGGTGCCCAAGAAGACAGGCATTACTATAGTTATCAGCGAGTCTGGAGAGGAGATTGCTACACGAGTACCCACTTCTTGACGGGTTTGTGTTGACTACAGGAGACTCAACCAGGCCACCAAGAAGGATCATTTCCCCTGCCCTTTATTGATCAGATCATTGAGAGACTGGCAGGGAAGAGCCATTATTGTTTCCTGGATGGGTACTCGGGCTACAATCAGGTGGCCATCGCTCCTGAGGACCAGGAGAAGACCACCTTTACCTGTCCCTTCGGCACATACGCCTTCCGACGCATGCCATTTGGGCTATGCAATGCCCCTGCGACCTTTCAGAGATGCATGCTGTCGATATTTTCGGACATGGTAGGGGAGTGCTTGGAGGTCTTCATGGATGATTTCTCGGTTTACGATGATGGATTCGACTCCTGACTTGACTGCCTAGACCGAGTACTTCAGCGATGCATAGAGGTTTGCTTGGTTCTTTCTTGGGAGAAGAGTCACTTTATGGTAACTCAAAGGATGGTGCTTGGCCATATCATCTCCAACAGGGGCATGGAGGTTGATCCGGCCAAGGTTGATGTCATTAGGAAACTTGCACCGCCGTCTAATTTGCGACAGTTACGATCATTCCTGGGGCACATCGGTTTCTACCAGCGATTCATTCGTGATTTTAGTAGGGTTGCCCGACCGTTGACTGACCTGCTGACGAAAGACACCGAGTTCCTTGTCGATGACAAGTGTCTTTCATCGTTTGAGACTCTCAAGCATTGTGTTGTTGAGGCTCCTGTCCTTCAACCGTCAGATTGGTCTCCCCCATTCGAGATCATGACGGACGCCTCCGATTTTGCCATGGGGGCTGTGCTAGGACAGAGGAGGGACGGAGTCCCATTTGCTATTCACTACGCTAGCCACACATTATATTCCGCACAGCGGAATTATACAGTCACAGAGAAGGAGATGCTAGCCGTAGTGTTCGCCCTTGATAAGTTCATATCGTACATTATTGGATCTAGAGTGACTTTGTATACAGATCATACCGCCATCAGGTACCTCATGGCAAAGAAGGATGCCAAGGCCAGACTGACTAGATGGATCCTTCTACTCCAGGAGTTTGACATAGAGATTAAGGATAAGCATGGAGTCAAGAATGTGGTGGCGGATCATCTCTCCCGTTTAGAGCAGCCTGAGGAGTCTGAGCATATTGATCCCATTTGTGAGACCTTCCCAGATGAGGCGATCCTTGCTATCGCCTCACTCCCGTGGTATGCCGATATTGTGAACTTTCTTTTTGCTAAGAAAGTCCCACAAGGTTGGCCCATGCAGAGGCTTGAGATCTTCCTCGTGAAGGCCAAGTCCTACCACTGGGAGGATCCCATCCTTTACCATGAAGGAGGGGATAGCGTCTGGCGTAGGTGCATTCCTCAGGAGGAGCAGCATAGCGTCCTCACTTACTGCCACAAGCTTGAGGCAGGAGGACATCACTCTGGGAGGAGAACGGCACAGAAAGTGCTCCAATCCGGCTTGTGGTGGCCTACCCTCTTCAAGGACTCTGATGAGTTTGTGAAGAGGTGTACTGACTGTCAGAGGATGGGCACTTGTGGACAGCGTGATATGATGCCGATGCAGCCCATACACTTCTGTGAGGTTTTTGACGCATGGGGCATCGATTTCATGGGTCCATTCCCTAAGAGTCAGGGATTTGAGCACATTCTGTTGGCCATTGACTATGTTAGTCGTTGGGTTGAGGCTATCCCCGCCCGAGCCGCTGATGCCAGGACAGTTTGCAGATTTTTGAGGAAACACATCATCACGCGGTTTGGGGTACCACGAGTATTGATTTCAGATGGGGGGTCTCATTTCATCAACGACTAGGTAAAGGCACTTGCTAGTGAGTTCGGCATAGACCATCAAGTTGCCACTCCATACCATCCTCAGACGAATGGTCTAGCCGAGGTGTCGAACAGGGAGATCAAGATTATTTTGCAGAAAGTCGTCCGCCCTGACCGAAAGGATTGGTCACAGCTTTTGGACTCGGTCTTGTGGGCATATAGGACGTCTTTCAAGACACCATTTGGCACATCTCCCTTTCGCCTCGTTTATGGCAAGTCGTGCCATTTACCTGTTGAGTTGAGGCACAAGTCACTTTGAGTAGTCACAGAGATTCTTTTAGATCCAGATAGTGTAGGAGACCAGAGGAGGGCAGAGTTAGCAGCCCTGGAGGAGCTTCGTGATACCGCCTTCTCAAACAGCCTACAGTATAAGGAGAGAGTGAAAGAGTGGCATGATTCTCATATCAGCCACAAACATTTTGAGCCGGGACAGAGAGTATGGCTGTTTGATGCTAGGCTTCGTCTATTTCCAGGGAAGCTACAGAGCAAATGGAAGGGACCTTATCTTGTGAGAAAGGTACACAACAATGGTAGCATTGATATATCTGAGTTGTCTTCTGAGAGTACCTTTCGAGTGAACGGCCAGCGGCTCAAGCCATTTCTAGATCATGAGCCGCGGGTCGTTGGTGTTGCCCCGATTCATTTTGCGTGAGATGTGGTCTCTTGACTCGCATCTATTGCATCTCATGCCTGATTATCACTGTTCTCCCGACCTGTATAGATCCAGTTGTCTATATCACTCTATTCTTTAGTCCCACATCCCTTTTTCTCGTCTTTTGATTATGCTATACTTAGGGTGTACTTTACCCTAAGTATAGGGGGATGTAGGACCTTCGGGTATTCTTTTTATCCTTTCTACCCCTGTTTTGCTGCCTATACTTAGGGATATTTCACCCTAAGTATGGGGGGGGGCAGATTCTGTACATCCTTCACTCGGATTTCCCTTCATGTACAGCTTGCTATACTTAGGATTACTTGATCCTAAGTATAGGGGGAAAAGCCGAGACTCTCTTGATCTTCTATTCATTCTATTCTTTGATTCATCTCTGTATATAGCCATTCCTTTTCACGTCCCTATACTAAGCACGAGTTATGTCTTCTTCATCGCTCTTGATCACTCTGAGGACATCGTTCGAGCTAAGTATAGGGGGGTGTGTATATATTTCATATATACTTTAGCCATAACTCGTACTTTGTGTGAGAGTGTGAATAAATAAAAAATGACTAAAAACCGTAAAAATCACAAAAAATTTTCCCCTAAATAATCATTCTCTTATTGCACATACAATAGCTAGTGTACAAATTATTTTTGTAAAAATGTTTTCAAAAATCTTTTGTGTAAAGCTTGTGTAAATATTTTCTTATCAAAATTATGTATATAGTACAAATTTTTTCCAAAATGTTTTGAAAATCAAAAGGTTGCAAAAATCTTGTGTAAATGTGTGTATATATTTTGCAAAACTTGCATTTCATGCATTCATCCATTCGTGATTTCAAAACATTTTTCAAAAATTTTGCAGGTTTATAAAAATTGTGTAAATTGCATCTTTGTATATATGTATATAGTTTTTCTGGATGATAGTTGACATTTAAACTAGCCTGGAATTAAATTGGGAAATGGAGCTTGATTAAGATCTTAATCCACCTAATTCTAAGAGGAACCTTATAAGGCTTAGGGTTAAGGCTTTTCAGGTCCATTGGGACTTAATTCTTTGAGTCTACTAGGCTATGAGCATATGTCATCTTGATGAGCCTAAGTAGAGCACTTAACAACACACGCATGACTCTTAGAGACAATGGCTTGACTTGCACATGCACTTTACACATAGCTCTCCACGGATGAGGTGGTGAGGAGGCAGTTTTTTTTGGCTTGGGGTAGCATATGAGGGTAGTACTTCTGGGCGGAACCTCTCTTCTTCTTCTAGTGAAGGAAGTGCGTCTCAATTTGGTCTAGTGGTGATGAAGGCTAAAGACAGAAGCCGTGGGTTGCAATAAAGCTTCAAAAGAGGGATAGTCTACTGGCTCAAGAGGAAAACTCCTTGTATATATGCTGCACCATGTAGCTATGTTGTACAGTTGCATAAAAAAATGCAAAAAGAAAAAGAACTCCAAAAAAGTGGTAGGTCGGATTAAAAATTTAATAACCCCACCGGAGTGTATATAGTCAAATAAAGCAAAAGCTTATGGTATCCATGTTACATCTCATGAAGCTTGCAGCGGGAGACTTAGCTACACTGGTTGGGCTCCCAAGGATACATGGCTACACTGGCCATGGTCCATTCTTCATCTTCTTCCCCCTCTTCTTGAGCCGGTTGCACTTGAACTTAGAAGGGAATACCCCGCTTCTCGAGGAAAGAGTTGCTAGACCGAGGCATTAGAGTTACCAGGTTGGGGGAGGTTGTTTCTTTATTACTTCTGAGGTGGGGAGCTACATATTACTTACACTGCATGGAAAGATTCATGGTCATTAGAGTTTGTGTATGTAGACTTGTTCTGATCTGGTTTATTGAGGAGTCTTGCCCATAGATTGGTGGAACTTAGAGGCTGTTGAGTTTTAAGCTTAAGTCCAAATAAGGTTCCGACACATTAGTAATCCAAAGATCTGAACGAGCTCCATATTTCTATTTAATGAAGGTAAGTTTAATAATCAACCTTAATCCATGTATATTCTCCTCTTTTTCTTTTTCTTTCTCTTTTTCACTTCTTTTTCAAATAAGTGTTTGCTAAGGGACTAGCAAAGTTAAGTATAGGGGGTGATGGATACCCATTCATCACTCTTTATTCTTATATCTTAGCTACAAAAACCTTTGCAAATACATGTATATTCATGCAAATACAAATAATTACTAAAAGCATGCATTGTATAAAGTTTAATAATTAGCATGTTTTGTGCAAAAATAAAAGAATAAAGAGACAAAAGAAAAAGAGGGAAATATTTAGAATAAATATTGAGCAACCTAATCCCAAGGGAGGGCTCAGCATGGGCCTGACCGCATAAAAGCCAAAGTAGAGAGAGATAGGGTGCTCATGTGTGTAAATACCTGTAAATACAATAAATATATTTTCCTCCAAAAATGAAATAAAAGTGGCTTGTAAATATTTGTATATATTTATAAATACAAAATCAAGATAAAAATGGAAAAAAACTCAAAAGAAAATAAAAATATTCACCTTGTACATATTTATCATGTACATAGCCCACTCATCTATATTTATTTATTTAGCCTTGTAAATAAATAAAATTAATTTCCATAAAATTTGTATATATTCTATATTTTATGGTGTAAATAAATAAAATAAAAACTATTAAAACAAAAACAAAATAAAAAGAGCAAAATTAAAAATAAAAAAATAACATTGTATATATACCATGTATGTGTATATATTTATTTATTTCACCCTTGTATATAAATAATAAAAATAAAATAAAAATACCTTTTTATTCCTAATTTTATGCTATAAATAAATAAAATATAAAATAGGGATAAAAATGTATAAAAATAACTAATAAAAAATCAAAAATCAAAACCCTATATTGTGTATATACCTATTTATAGTACTATATTGTAAATACCTTATTTTTATTTCAAAAAAATAATTAAAAATCACAAAAAATAGAAAGAATTAAAACAAATATTTTTAATGTTTTAAGTTTTTAATAATTCGACCGTTTGCTATTTTTAAATGAATTTTTAAATCTTTTCCACGTGGCATGTCCTCATTGGTCCACGGGGACGTTGCCCTCCCGGTCAACTTCCCCACCAGGACCACCGAGCCCCGGATCCGAGCCCGCGACCCGACTTCTCGAATTTTTCCCGACTCGACCGATCACCTCGCACCTAAATCCAGGGTCCTATTTATTCTTGCCAGATCCGACACCCTCACCGGATGCCCGCCTCGGGGTCCACGCTCTGAGCTGCCCTACCCGATCGTTTTTAGCCGGACCCCTGGCAGTATAAGTTCCGAGCTCCGCCTCCCATTTCCGCATCTTTGGCTCCCCACCTTGCCTTCCCAGGACCTCCACTGCCATCCTCGAGGTGACAGCTCGCCGCTGGTTGTGTTGTAGAGAGGAGAGGGTGCCCGGACCACTGATCCGGCGTCCTAGCGCCGCCGTGCTCCGCCCGAAGGAGGAGCTCGAGCATCGGGCCTCCACGACCCGCGAGGCAACGACCCAGAGCTCTAGCAGCTCACGCCCAGTCGATTCATCCACCCAGATAGCCTTAGATTCCTTGCCTTTTCTTTGATTTTACATTACACCCAAATCGACCCATTTTCGTTCTGCTTCGATTCCGTCCATCCTCATCGCCTATCCGATCATCGGAGCATCCCATCACCCTCGCCTTCTCCCCACGCACGTTCTCCACCCACTCGCTCAACCCAGCTCGTACAGGAGCTGTGATTGGGGCTCCTCCGCCGTCGCTTCGCCGGAGCCCCCACGCCCCGCTTCACCGATCACAGTCACCCCCTCTCAAAGGGTCGAGGCAACTTGCCCTCGACCCGCGAGTCTGCTAGTGTGCTTTGCAGGTACATCCGAGCCCATCTGAGGGCTTGGACCATTGGAGGCAGCAGCTTGACCTCTGCCGGACTCGCCTGCGTTCCTCGGAGCTCCGACGAGTCATCGGAGGCCGCCATTCGACGCGGGAGCACACAAAGCTTCTTCTCCGTTCATCAGAGCCCCGCGAGGAGGCCGGGAGCGCACGCAGCGGGCCAGCGAAGGTCGCCGGCCATCAGTTCTTCCTCGACCTCCAGACACCGTCCGATCGACCCCAGGCTCCAGTTTAGGTCCTGACCGTCCATCTGAGGAGCTTCCAGCACCGTGCGATATTTGGAGGAGCGATCTGGACCGGTCGATCGTTGAGGTTTAGCCACAGAGACTCACGTACGTTCGATCTCCCACGTGGCGAAGCCCTGGCCGTTCGATCAGACCGAAGACTCCAGCGTTGGGCGCCACCCTTCCTCAGCCGTCGATCAGCACACGTGGCGCCCATCTGACGGTCTACTTAATAAAGGGTAAATATTTCCTTTGGCCCTTAGCTTCTGAGTAGTTTAGTTTTAGCCCTGTAAATATTTTTAGTATTTTATTTACGTTAGGTAAATTGCACTTTGGACCTTGTCATTTCTTGCTTTTACATGTATACCCCTGTGAGTAGTGTATCACGTGCGTCAACACGTGTTTCTTTGGGATATTTGCATGTTTAGTCCTTGTATTTCCAGGGTGTTACTGAATGAATGAAACTTTTTAGATAATTGCATTTATACCCCTGTGCGTGTTGAATTTGTGCATGTACGTTATATTTTTGGGTATTTTACGATAAGACCCTTGGACTTTTAATACCTGTTATTATTTGGTCCAGGAACCTTATTTTCATTGCAATTAGGTCCCTGTGTGCCCAGGACACGCGCCTCGCGTGTGACTTCTTGGAAATTTTGCACTGGACCCCCTGGAACTTCTGGTATTTACGTAAAGGTCCCTATACACTGTACCTAGGTTTTGATTTTTAATAAAATATCAAACTAACTCCAAATTCAACGAAAATTGGAAAAATGGCTCCTGCCATGTTGTAAAATTTTCTAGAATTTTTGGAGACATTTTTGGTTTTATTTGATATTTTTAAAAATTCAAAAACAAGCTTTTTCTTTATTGTCTGATTTAAAAATTCACAAAAAAATATTAAAATTCATCTAAAAATTACAAAAAATTTAGCCACTGTGTATTTTATCTTGTTTGAGTTTCTGACCAATTTTGGTCATTTTTCATTATATGAAACTCATAAAAATTGAAAAAAACTAAAAACACTATAAAAATTATAATAAATAATTTAAAAATCCAAAAATAATAATCCCAGTGCCTAAATTTTCCTTAAACTTTCTAGTTTACAGGAAAATTACCTCCAGGAGTTAGAGGGGCCTTTTTGCATTTTAAATTGGCCTTTTACTCCTGACTGAACAGTACCTTCATTTCCCTGCCTTGTTTGATTTTTAAAAAATTAAATAAAAATCAGAAAAATCCCAAAAATTCATTAAAAATATCAAAAATCATAAAACACATAAAACATTTTTATTTGAATTTTTGGTTGATTTTTGAGTGCTTTAATAATTGTTTGAATTGGCTTGTTCTATTAGTTTCATTATTTTCTTTATTAACTAAAAATCCAAAAAAAAATTATAAAAATTTAAAATCCACCAAAAGCATTTGTCTTTTATCTTTATTTCTTTTTTAGACTACTTCGTAGGCCGCAAGGCCATCACGTGCTCCCTGAGTCCGACCCTGGTCGCTATACCAGGCTAATCTAATAGCCAGGACCGCTATAAGTTTTATTTGACTTTTATTTCTGCTTGGTGGTCTACACTTAATTTTTCTTGTTGATCCGGATTTCTCGAGCGACTAAGGTCGCAACGACCTTTGTTTATATTTCTCTACCTTAGTTGCTTGGGATCTTTTGTGGTCATCATCCCCCTATACTTAGGCTTTGGTCAGCCTAAGTATAAGACATGAATGAGTATGAGAACTGATGAGATCTGGAGATATACATATCGAATGAGGAATAGAGTGACGAGTAAATACAGATGGCATCGGTCCTCCCCATACTTAGGCCTTAGCCTCAGTCTAGGAAGAAAATATACAAGGGAACCGATGGGGACGAGGGAAAGGGTGGTCGATGATCAGGGATGTTTACGACTGATCTTTTTCAAAAAAAATGTGGTGGCAAAAATATTGATTGAAGGAAGGTGAATCAGATGATTCCCGGCCATCATCGGAGCTGTGATCAGAATAATTATTAAAGGTCATGTTACTCGAACTCTTTTTATTTTTGATCTTCTTTCTTAGATTTCGCTCAGTTTTTGGGTCAATCTATTCTTCCTCTGAATATTCAGATGAACAACTATCAGTATGGTCATAACGAATTGTTCTAGTATATTAAATGGGACCAGAGAAGTCCGCCGTAGAAGAATAGTATAGAGGGGCAGGAAAAGTCCAACGTGGGTCGATGTATGACTTCTTGTTCCAATGAGGCTCCAGATTCTCTGAACCGAGCTCTCTCATATTGTTCACGCCCTCCAACCTGATGAGAATCCTCAAAAAATTCCTTTTTTCGAAATATTTAAAGTGGAATTCTTAGTCAGTTCAGAAGGTATTCTTTGTGAGGTGTTGACCATGGGTTCCTTATCAGATGAGTCTCTATATAAATTGTAATATTCTTATAAGTTCTGCACACATCCTGTTGGCTTTGCGTGTGTGGACTCAAGGAGATCTGAAATAATCTTGTCCGGGTGTGGTGAATTGGGTTTGTCTCGATTGATTTCATTCACCTTTGTAGCCTCGTCAACCGTTTCATAAGATGTCTCTCCTTTGTTTGTGTCTGTGATAAGTGGAGAAGTTTGGTCATATGAGGATTCTTTTATGTCATGACTGCCATTTTCTTGTTTGGTTGTCTCAATGTTCGGTGTGTCCTTGAAAATTTGATCGAGTAGATTTGTATTCAGGAATATAATGTCTTGAGTATCACAGTTAATAGTTGCTCTGGCGGAAGACAGAAAAAACTTTCCCAAAATAATAGGAGACTCAGATAAATCTCTTTGGTGTTCAATGTCTAGGATAATAAATCCCACTCTATGTGTGACTCCTTGGAAACTAATGACGACGGAAACAATTCCTCTCGGTCTTTTTGTGGATTGACCAGGAAACTAAACAATCACTCGGGTCTTTCTGAGCGGTCCACTAGGGAGGCAAACTAACGAATACGAATGCGAATTCAAGTCATACCAATCCATACTTACGAATACGAATGTTACACGAATGTCAAAAATCAAGATCCATATCCGCAAAATACGAATTGAATCTTTCACGAACGAATACAAATATACAAATGAATGTTAACTGTAACATGAATATTAAATTATAAATAAAAATATACCTACATTATTTGGTGACCACTTCTACATAACTTCCATTTTTTTGTTTAATCGCATTCCATGTTTCAAACAAAAAGCATATGGTGTATATATCCATATTATATGCCATAATATAAGAAGTATTGTGCAATCATATAATGAAATGGTAAAATGGAATGAACATTGGAAGATTAAGATAATATACCAGATCGGCTAAAACTGCGAGGGAGGGCAAGGGAGACACCTGCATGTGGCTACGAGGGAGGACGAGGGAGGTGAGGGAGGGATGATGTGGCTACGAGGGAGGACGAGGTAGGTTGGTTGCGGCTGCAAGGTACGTTGGGTGGGAGCCGGAGGTCAGGGAGAGGCAGAGGTCTACAGGAAGAGGTGGAGGACGCGGAAGGCGCAAGGATGCGGAGGGCCATAGGGGGAGGCAGGGCAGTAGAAGGAGGTGAAGGGCGCATGGGTGAAGGGCACGCGGGGAGGCGGGGTGGCAGGGGGAGGTGTAGGGCGCAGGGGTAGGTCAGGGAGAGGCGGAGGTCGGCATGGTAGGCGGAGGGCGCAGGGGGCGGAGGGTACGACGTGGCGGAGGGCCATAGGAGAGGTTGGGCGACATGGGAGGTGGAGGGCGCATGGGAGGAGGGGCACGGGGAGGCGGAGGGAAGCGGGGGGAGGCGGGGTGGCAAGGGGAGGTGTAGGGTGCGGGGGAGGCGGGGCGCCAGGGGGAGGCCACAGGTGTCAGGGAAGTCGAGGGTGGTAGAGGAGGCAGAGGGTGTAGGGGGCGTAGGGCGCATGGGGGAGGCATAGGGCGCATGGGGGTTGGGGGCGTTGGGGGTATTGGGGGTGGGGATGTAAACCCTAATGTTATTTTAAATTATTAAAAATATAATGTGAATATTCGTATTCGTATTCAGATTTGTTTGTTTTTTTGTATTCGTATTCGTATTCGCATTCGTTAACTCAAGATTCATATTCGTATTCGTATCCGTAAAAAATCCGTTTATAATATTTGTATTTGTATTCGTATTCACCTGTTTTAAAAAAAACAAGAACCATATCCTCTTAAAAACGAATATAAATGCAACGAATACAAATATTACCGCATCTGTTTACGTCCCTAGTGGTCCGGGTTCGAGTCTGTCAAACACAGACTTTGGGAGGATATACAATTTAGAATTGTCGTCAATCCAAATATTATTAAACTCAGTATTCTCAATTTCAAAGATTACATTGGTCAATCGTTCGACTTTCCGGACCTTATTTGTCTGGGTCAGCACATTAAACTGACCATAGTAATTAAATGATATTCAGTTCAAGATCTTTTTTTCATGTCTTCTTATGTGATAATCGACTGTTTAGAAATACCTGAAGCTTGGGAACATACTCTATTACCTTGATTAATGGAAGCTCTAAGATCAAACATTTACAAAATGCTTCCATATTGATTTTGTCCGACTTTTTTAAATTTTATGGTTTTTTCATTTTTTTTTAGAATTTCCATTAGAGTCAGTAAGGTGGTCAGTGGACTGGTTAGGTGTGTGTGGTGTTTGCATGTGGACATACGACATATGATGAGTTTCGGGTTCGCTCCGTGATTTTCTTGATTCCTCTCGGTTGATTATCATGTCTTTTACTATTTGGATGACGTTATAAAATTATTTTATCAAAACCTCAGTTCTCATATTGATCCGAGCTATATCATCCACTATCGTTTCATGATTCAGAGATGAGTGACTATGCTCGGTATGACGTGAAATTGGATTTTTTTTTCTGAAACCAAGATGTAGTCAGTCTCTGTGATCATGGTCAGGTCACGAGTCTTATTTCCTTGACTTTTTATGGTCAATGGAAAAGTGGTCACTATTGGGCAATGAGACATTCCGAGTAGAGGATGGTTTAAACAATGAATTTTCATACGTTACAGGGAATTGTGTTCCTCTGTCGAATTTGGTTACTCCTATATTCATCCTCGAGTCCACTTGCTCCATTGAGTCTTCATAGAAAATGTTAAGTTCTGTGAGCAGCTCGTATCTTAAAGTTTCAACCAAGGGTGGGTGGGTGAAGAGAATGGTAGCCGGGGAGAAACTACCTCAAAGAGAGGGTTCCTCTGAAAAGGGAAGTGAAGAGAAGATTGGGAATATGTCATGTTTGCGCGACCCACGAAGTCTGGGTATGAATGCCAATATTTCATCATCTTTGAATGGAATTGAAGAAATAGATTTGTGAAACCGCTATCTGTGTGTACAAGTGCACTGTTACACAATTCACTACACAAATGCAAACCCTAAATTCACCAACTCAACTCGGTGAAGACCGCAAAGATTCGGTCAAATTATATTGTCTATTTTAGTTGGCGATAATTGCAAAATTAGAAAGAGTTATTGAGATGTTAGGTGCTTGTATTTCCCTACAGACTATCCTGACTCTTACGACTAGTTACACCCACTTTTAGCAAGTATGGGAGAAAGTACGAACCGTATGAGTACGGTTCAATGTTACTTAAGGACGGAGCCTTACATGGTGTCCTCTAAACCTCCCGCTCCGCTAAGAAAATCCAGACCGTTTACCAGCTACTTGTATATCCTCACTGAGAAGTGGCTAATTGTTTGTGTAGAATCAATAGTCAATTTGAAAATCTGTCTTGGTTATATCCTAATGTTCATCCCTCTCTTAATTGTAGTGAAAACAAACAGTGATGGGGTTGCTCTCCTGAAAACAATCATATTGAATTTTATCTGATTTTAATTAATCATTAATGTTAGCAGGCCCCTTGTTTTACTTTGGTTATCACTTTGATTTTGAGTGGGGATCAATGCACGTCTACACGGGGATTCTAATTTCATTTATTCCTACGTGAATTGAGACCGAGGGTGAATCGAAAAAGACGTGCAGCGAGAGACACGATGATGAATGCCTAGTCAGAGATGTTTACAATGATTCCTTGCAATCTTCGTGCAATATGGTAAACAAAATAGAATTTTCCCTAGAAAATTAAATCTAATGCATGCATGAGAAATCACACCTAGAGCAGAAATATCTATTAGCTATGATAGAAAAATTTAATTTGGATAAATGAAAATCGATCTAGTGCGAGTAATTAAGTGTGGTGTGGTCCTAGTCCTATGAGAACAATAAAAATTCTACTAGTTCTGATAGTTGTATGTGTAGTCCTAGAACTATGAACCACTCAAGTTGGGCTCCACCCTCATCGAAAAGTGAAATTGTCCGACACACCACATAAAAAGTTCATTCTCTTTACAGACGCGAGAACCCAATAAGGAACTGTTGAAAATTAGAAATTAAAAATTAAAGAATAATTATCCCTCTTTCAAAAAATAAAATTCCTCGAGTGTTTGGTCGCTTCGAGTTACGTCGGCTTCCAAGAGAGCCGCTCCTAGTCCACCAAGTACCTCGCATAAAAAATAAAATATCAAATATTATAGACACAAAAAAATAATACAAAAATAAAATAAAAAATGATGGAAAATAATAAAAAAATAAAGGGAGAAATAATTACAAGAAAACCGGGGTTCAGAATACTTGGGGATGGAAAACCTAAAAACTTGTTTTTAAAAAACAACCTAAGTTGTACTTCCTCGGCAACGACGCCATTTGAAGAACCGCTAAATCATCCTTTTATTTTAATCAAATTAATGATTAAAAGATATTTGTTACAGTCGAGCAATTAAGGGTTAATCAAAAATCAGTTCTTAATTATTGTGTCAATTGAAGTGAGCAGTCAATTAATTTTTTTACTTAGAACGTCCAAGGTCAAACTCAGGGAGGCAACTATCTCCGTAGAATAATTTTTAGTTAATCTTGAGGTTAGGCTTTCAAAGAGGAAAATTTTAAAATTTTTTCTGCAAAATAATAAATGAAATGCAATTGTGGCCAAATTCAAGGACTAAAATGTAATTTACAATCAAACAGTGTCCAAAACATGTGAAACTTGGCTGAAATGTATACTATGTTGAAGCAACTATACTACTATTTTTTTTAGAATTTTTGAAAGCACGATTAATATTTAATGAAGTTATGAATGCATATAATGTGATTTTCACTAATTAATTATAATAAATATTAAATCTGATTATTTTCAGAAAATAAATATATCCCAAATATATCACTAGGTGATCTATCTCAGAAAAATATTAAACTCTAAAAATATTAAATTTAATACCTATTAAGAATTATTACTGAAATGCATAAAATGATTTTTGTAGAGCAAATTATGCATGCAAATATAATTTTTTTGGCACAACTGGTTAATTTTACAATCCATATTTTTTTGGTAATTTTTGGGGCTACAGTTAATTAGTCATAAATTTCTAATCGCAGATTGGGTAAAATATATAAATTCTCACAAGAATATATAATAACTAATTAACCACAGAGAATAAAATATCATGAGCATGGCACAATGTAAAAAATTAATTGGGGAAGAAAATGCTTATTTTTTATAAATAAAATGATTCAAAACCAAGGTTTGAAATTATAAGAGAAAGCAGGGGTCTATTTGCAATTATACTATTTAAATAAAGCAAAGAAAATGCAGTAGCAGGACCTAAACGGAATTACCTAAACCTTGATGGATATTTCTGGAAGATTTCCAAGGGGCGCACGTGCCCTTGGATGACAGGGATTGTCCAGAAATACGAGAACTCCAAGGGGTGGTTTCGCAAACTTCTCTCCAAGGGAGCTTGATGAATCTCCATTTTATCACCATTATACTATAATTTTGGCCTTAAAAGCCCTAGTAAATGTGTGTACATACCCTTAATTCTTGCATCTTAGCATTCACGCATTGTGGTGTAAATAGTGTATGAAATACAGTTTTTAATGCCAAAATTATAGAATAAAGAAAAGAAAGGATAGAATATTGAATATATTTTATGACCCTAAACCCCGAGACCTAGGCATCTTGATGACTAGTTGACAAGAAATACAATAGGGGAGATAAGAGCTGAAATACATTGAAAATACCTTTTATTTATTCATTTATTATTTAGTTTTGAGTCATATTTTTAGTTCCACTTTTTATACCTCAAATAAGGAAACTTTTAACATGAAAGTTGTAGATAATTAAATATAGAAAAATACAAAATTGATTTCATACAAAAATAATATACAATGTGCAATTTAGAGATTCTTTTAGATATATGGGATCCATTTTGCAGCATGATGGGGAAATTGATGGAGATGTTACTAATATAATAAATACACGCTGGATAAAGTGGAGAGGAGCCTTTGCTTTTCCGTACGATAGGAAAATTCTTTTAAAAATTAAACGAAAGTTTTATAAAGCACCCATGAGACCTTCTGTGTTATACGGATCTGAATGTTGGCCTGTGAACCATAGACATGTGCAGAGAATGGTTGTAGCAGAAATGAAATGCTAAGGTGGATGTGTGGATACACACGTAAAGATCGGATTCGGAATGATGCAATCAGAAAGAAAGTTGGTGTAGCTCCGATCGAGGATAAGATGCGAGAAAACCGCTTGAGATGGTTTGGTCATTTGCAAAGAAGATCAGCCGATGCACCAGTTAGGAAATGCGAGTGTTGGGATGTTGAGCCGGCTAAGAGAGGGCGAGGACGACCCAAGAAGTGTTGGAAATATACTATATGAAGGGATCTTATTTTTTTGGATATAAGCCCGGGATTGACCCAAGATAGATCTGAATGGAGGCGAAGAATCCATGTAGCCGACCCTACTTAATTGCGGGAAAAGGATTTGTTGTTGTTGTTGTTGTCGTCGTATGATGAAGATACTAGTCTGTAAAGTTTTCTTTATGGTTGTTTTTTCTGTTTGTCCTCAGCACACTGTGCATTATTTTTTAATGAAATTATATTTTTCTTTGTATTTTTTACGTACAACATTCATGTTGAGGATATATTGATTTGAGGTATAAAAATAAGAAAATAAAGTTGCTCCTAAAACGTCATCATCATGCAATAAAATTAGGGGTTTTAGGCTGTGTTTTCTGCACAATGATCGCTCTATCTCCCCCTACTTTATTCCTTGTCGATCAAGCCATCATGATGATTCGGTCTTGGGGTCTAGGGCCACTCAATATCTTTGACACCTCCTTCTTTTCTTTTATTTTAGAATTAAATACAGTATTTCGTACAATATTTTAAATAGTATTTTATGTGAATTATTGAATGTTATTTTTCATAATTTAATTATATATATACGCATTTAGTTAGGGTTAAGGTTAAAATGAAAGAATAAAGATGACGAAATAGGTATCGTTAATAATTTTAGAACAACTTTTATGACTTAAGATCTATAACAACGTGTCACAGATACGAAGACATTATTCCGTACATCAAACGAGTCATACATCAATTTGAGTTTAAGCGATCAGTCCAGTGGAGCCAACCACCTTCGTTTATAGTTTGTAATAACTGAACAAAAAACTAAATTGTTATTTTATAACAATTGAATGAAAAACTGAATTGTTATTTTATTTTCATTTTTCTATCAGATGGTTGTAATTTTCATACAAATAAATATGTATTATGCTACATTATATATTTAAAGTTTTTTTAATATTCATATAAGGTATACTATGATGTTTGAAACTAAGTATAAAAACTAATAATTATCGAAAATGATTGATAACTTTTTGCTTCTCATGATGTAATGAAACACCTTTTTCTTGATGCAAAACTCTCATTTGTTATTTTTGGGAAGGAGATCATAACATGCACAATATGAGAAAAGAGAGGCGACACTCGTGAGGGGAGATGAGAAATGCAATGAGCAGTCAACATGTGTGCTCTCAAAGTAAAGAGATGAAGCCAAGTCGACATGTGGAATTATATTTTATTTAAGGGGCATTTAGGTTAAATCGAGTATATTACCAAAGGGCACACTCATATGTCGTTTTCTAAATGATCTTGGATCCCTATTCGTTGAGAATCAAAGATGGGAACCCATTCTGAAATTGGGTCCATGCATATACGGGGACCCGAACTGTAAATTACCCTATTGGTGACATTGGCTTTCTTTGGTGATAACTTGAACAATAATTTTATATTTACAAGATATTTGAATTGTATGCTACTCCTTTTACAACTGAAAATACGATGTATATTGTTCATCAAACGCCTTCCGGACTATTATTTCAAATGTTTGCTAACTTCGTAAATTTGTTAGTAAGTCGTCTGTAACTCTGTATCTACTTGCAACCTTTGAGTTTTCCTTAGCAATACTGACATATCCACTGTATCTTAAAGGATTACATCTCTCACGTGTTTTGTTTTTTTTATTTCAGTACAGATTCTAGTGGTATTTCGTTTAGTATGTGCGTGTATGTCTATATCTATATATATATATATATAGGGTGCACTTGAATTGAGGTGTCACCTTTCCATTATTATGGAAAGGTTTCATCTTAGACTATGTGATGAGGAGTGTACGAAGGAGATTGAAACCACTATGTGGTTTTCGTGCCAACTAACATTCCTATAATGTGGGATGGTTAAATTAATGCTAAATAATAGAAATACACGTCATTGAACATTCTATATTTAGTACTATGCATATTTAAGTAAACAACATTACATCAAGATTTAATTAAATAAATCACCGCATTTTGAAATATCTTTTATGAAAATACAATCTATTGATATATTTTACATCTAAATGTCATATTTTACAACATCGACTCTACATATGATTAAGAAAAAACTCTAAACACGGCGACATTTAGTGTTTATTCAGTTAAATTTAACATGTATTAAGTTTCATAAAATTACAGGGTGCTAACGTAATAAAATAATAAAGTGATCAACACATTGTAAACTCTCGTATACGCATATACGAAATGAGAATTTTATATAAAACGAAATGAGAATAGGAAAATACACATTGTAGATTTTACGAATTTACGAATTTGAATTATATTTTACAACGATATTATGCCAATTTGCTCATAAATAATGCCAATTTGACAACTAATTTACCAACAACTATCATATTTTACAAAAACAATATCTACTTTAAGAAAAGATACTATACTTTAGTAATTCTTCTTTCAGTTAAGATATGCATGTTATGTCTACAATGGATGTATTTAAATTCTCATACTCTTGAAATGAGATATATTTACAATTTCATACAATAAATTACAATGTCAGTATTTATTTTACAATAAACGTAGGTGTTTTACCGAGTTATTATGACAATTGGCACTGGCTTATTGACAATATGTCTTTTATTTTACTATACTGGATTATATTTTACAAAAGACTACAGGAAAAATGACTTTTCTCCGCGACAAATTTTGTCACATATGGTGCCCAATTCGTCATAAAAAGTGTCACGTGACGGTTAAGTCGTCAGGAATAATCCGTCGGGAAAAGCTCCGTAGGGAATACTATTTGCGACAATTTGGACGTCAGAAAAAATAATGCATCGTCACAATAAAACCATCAAAATGATTTTATTTAGATGTTACTTAGTACAAATTATCTATCGGGAAAGTTATTTCCAACATTTTAATTGTAATGACAAATTATCAATATTGAGATTCAATAGTTGATAAATGATTTTCTAATTTACCAAAATTATAATTATATGATTTTTATATCGATTTGACATCTAACATGAGATCTGTTAAACATGAACACGACATCCAACAAATTGATTAATCAAGGAATCATTTCATGAAGCAAATTTTTAAGAAAATAAGTATTCTTCAATAATTTTGTATTATATTTCGATAATTTCTCAAAAGTCACTACATTGAACAATATATCAACGAAAACATTGCACTAGTAAGATAACAATGTACACACATTCCAAACTTAAATCTAGACAAACTCAATAGTCCCCAGACGATCTAAAATAACATCTCAATTCCGCGAAAGATGTACTAGCTAAGATCCATCTATTTCTTCCATCGCAAGACATGCAGTTGCTTCCATATTGTCACCATCTCCATTTTGATGGGTCTACTACTTCCTTATAAGATCTGCCATCCATCCTGTCATTGAAAAAGTATACAATTCAGTTGTATATCAATAGATAATATATCAAATAACTCTTTCATCATTTATGTAATAATACTCCAAGCATGCTCCACATATATGGTTTATTTTGCATGCATATAAAAGTTCTTAACAATTACATTTCTCTAAATAGAAATAAACCACCACAAAATTAACACATTAATAAAAGAGCAACTAAGTTAATTTAGAAGTAATAATCATTTATGGAACACCTAAAAGAAAAGGATTTTGGATTATGCATTGATCAAGTAATGAGGTACTGACTAGTTGGCTTTCATGATTAGAACTTTGTCCTTCACCAACTTATGTATTAGAAGCACTTCTATCATATAACCATAAAGCGAACACACAATTAAAATTTTAGTATATCAGCAGTTCATATTCGCTATCGAAATCAACATGACATAGCACGGTGTCGCACAGTTCAATGAGTTCATTATAAATCTGGATCTTATGTCTCTCGTACCATCTAAGGAGCAATGTCTCTTCAACAAAGATAAGGTAAACCAATTAGCAAATAAACATCATTTTTTATTTCAACATAATGATTGAAGCATATGCTATTCGATCGGGTGGCTATAAGATTCAGGTAAGGGAGGTGTATTATCAAGTGGTGAGAAGGAAACAACTGTAGGGTGTTATATGTGATATTTGATTGATTGACAATAAAATCAACTAAGATATCATATGGCAACCACTCTTTGGACCCATCATATATCCTACCACATGTCTATGTATAGGATTGCTATGGATGGAATTTAACTATGAAGATCCACCCTATCACTAAAAACAATCATGATTTCAATTTATATATCATATAGAGAAAATATATCAAATAACTCTTGCATCAATGGTTTTATAAAAAAACATGAAGCATCCTCCATTTGTTTGAGTGTTTAAAATATCAATCTTGGTTTTTCCATATCTCTAAACTAAAATTTGGCATTGCAAAGCTAATATATACTATTACAAGAGCAACTGAGTGTATTTAGAACTAACCATTATTTAACATATGCCTATGACAAGGATTTTGGATTGCATAGTAAGCATGTGCTTTTCCCGGACATACGTATAATGCTTCTACCCTGCACAAAATAAAAAGAAAAATAAAATAAAACTAACACAACTTTAAAAAATCCTCTATCCATATATAAACCACTAAAATCAATATCAAATAACATGGTTTTATGACAGTGATAAGATGTCTAAATATTAGACCTCTCTCACCATCTGAGAGTTCCATGTTCACTGTAAAGATAAATAGCTCCAAGTTTTCACTGATTTGTCAACTACAAATATATCGTCTCTCCTTCCATTCCTCACCTAGTACAAGGCCTTTAAGTACATCTTGGCTTTAACAAGTAGGTCAATGATTGAGCTGAAACATACATTCCAATGGAAATGTTGCTAAGAATTGTTTTGAAAGATCTAAAGGACTTTGGTAACTAAATGTAATACAAAAAATAGAAGTCAAATGCCAATTAATATCGCTATATAAACAAATTAAACAATATAATAATCATAATTACAACTTCACTTCTTGGACATTCAACTCCAAGTCAGAAACTAAATCATATGAGAACACAAAACATTAATTCACCCATCTCTAATATATAAGAACATGACAATTAATTAAGAAAACCTATAATCTACCAGGAAGTTTAAGCTGACAACATCTTCATTGTCAAACAAGGCACTTTCTTATATGTTGATTCATATCCACCTAAACAACAAGCTATTTTTGGGGGTATTTTTAAGGGGATAAAAACACCAAGTTTGCGGTTTTGAGAATTTTTTGTATTTTTTTATCTTTTTAAGGGTCAGTGAATTATAGACAACTTATCTACCTAATTTTTAGGGGTTTTTGAGTGATAAAATAATTACAAGAAAAATAAGGGAAATTAAATACAAATAATTATACACAATATAGTACAGGATAAAATCAAAGAATTAAAGGTGATTTTATTGGATTAATTAAGACAGGGGTTTTAATAGAGAGTTTTTAGCATGATGAATACGAGATTCATCATACCCCTATACTTAAACCATGCTCGTCCTCGAGCATCTAAAGAATGAAGGAGTCGGATTAATTGCTGACAATGCGCGTGAAAAAATCAAGGCTTGATCTTTCGAAGACCCTTGACCTAAGTGATCCTAAAATTCTGGGTTTATCCAAGCCTTAGTCAGAAGGAATCTAACTTCTCTGATTATCAGACTCTCTTTTTGTACATATAATATAAGGATATGACATTTAGTGTACTGCATTTCATGAGAGCCGAGTCGATGCATCACCCAAAGTTCCAGTCTCAAAGATTCTCACGTGACCCCTGGGTAGATGGACTTCTGCTGTTGACGTCGTCACCCCCGCCCTCACGTGCCGCGCACGTGGTGGGGGGTCTTGGCCGGTGAGCAGAGGCGAGGTTGGTGGAGCTTCTGGCGTTGTGGTCGGCGATGTCCACGAGCGTGGCCGATGAAGGTAGTTGCGTTGGCCGAGGAAGATGAAGTCGGTGGCGAGCTAGGGGAGGATGAGGCGGAGCAGCGTGGCGGTGTGGCGAAGAGGCGGAGGAGCCTCCGGCGCTGTTGTGGTGAACGTGCGGCGGAGATGCAACCCAGGTGGTTGCCGTTGGTGCAGCTCCGGTGTTTGTCGAAGAAGATGACCGGCGAGGCAGAGGTGAGGTCGTGGTGGAGTTGTCGACGATGGTTGGTGGTGCAGTGATATCGGAGGTAGCCGTCGGAGGCGTTAATCCCAGGGCCGACACACGGCCGGCGGTCGTCGAGGAAGAAGACGAAGGCGGAGTCGTCGAGGCGGAATGGGGTGCGGTGGCGGCGAAGAAGAATAGAGAGAAGACGAGAAGTAGAGAGAGAGAGAGGGTTTTCTTAATAAGTTTGTTAGTTCTTACTTGGTCTTCATCATGGTATTGAAGCTTTTTTTAGATTTCCTAAGAGGTTGTTATGATTTAAATCTTACATTTGTAGGTAATTTTTTAACTATCTTGAAAAGTAAAAATAGAAGATAGCGATCCCATCATATAAGAAATGGAAGTTTACATGGTTAGTGATGATTCAATTGGACCACCTACTCCATGGGTTACTTGTCTAAACTTTTCAAAAAATTACAAGAGGTACGGGGATCCTTGAATAGTCCCACTATCATATCCAACTTCGACTTTTGGTAGATGCACGACTAAATTGTAGAAGTAGTCATCCATCTCCCTCAACTTTGTGTATGTGGTTGAAAACTTTCTTTTACCAAGATGAATGACATGATCTTTTTCTAAAAAAATCCATCTCCCTCAACCCTCATTTTTCATCCATGAGCAAGCAATGATGGGTTGTGTTAAAATGATGTTGATTGTCTTAGGTTAATGCATATTAATTTTATTTTTATTGGTTTCAATATGATATGATATCCTATTTTTTACATCGAATCATCATCATGCATCAATGTACACACCAATGATGAGTTGGTCTCATATGTTAAACTCTTCAATTGTCAGTTGTCTGCTCTTATAAGCATCTCCATACAAGTCACTAGCTTGTTGAGATATTCCTGTATAAAACCAAAGCAGTGTGATGATCGTAGAACATCAACATAGGTATGCAAAATGTGAATGTAATATACAAGATCAAATATATATGCAGACACAATATAGAAATGCCATGAGGAATAATTTATATGTATTATAAAGCAACAAAAACTCAAAGAATGACAATAGAGTTAAAACATTCTTCCAAACTCAAATCTGCTGATATAAATATTCTAATTATATATTTTTTCTATTCATCGAACCTCCTAACCTCACAAGTCTAGTCAACAATAAATTCTTGTCAGATTAAAATTAGCCCTACATTAAACATTGTAAATTAGAAATCATTTGTACTATTGCTAGTGTCTCGATCTCCACCGGCATTGTTGCAATAATAGCACAAACTGATGTTTCGCCAGAAGATTTCGCTTCACCTATGCATCAAAATCTGTAAAAGATAAGAAATTCGTGGATACCATGGTCACATGTGATTTTAGTCAGTCAAAAACCTCGAGTGGGCAGGATTCCCATCCTTCCCGCGCAACATAGACGAGCACACTCTGATTGTTGCTCCAATTCTTGCAGTCAATTTTCTTAACAAGCTACATGGTGGGAGGGGCGTCCCATCGAGCTGCATTTCGATGGATGAAACCACATTCGTAAGATGCCTTGCAACATCCTGACTGCTGAAAGTAATCATGAAAGTAATCAGTAGAGTCAATGAACACTAATCAATAAAATGTGGTTAATGATTCGGTGAACTTCTCAATAACAATCATTAGGCTGTCATTGGTTGTTTATGTAGAAGTTGATGGGATCATATGATCACAAACATATGTTTTATTGTGCTCATAATTAATAGATCAAAGGAACATACCTTAGCACGAGAAACATCTCCATATACGAACACTTGAATGGTTTCTTTGCTCTCCACGACTTCTTGGCACAGATCATTGTCTTGGAGGTACCTCTTGATCGTCTCACGCCTTCTCGTCCTTTACCCTCCATTGGAACCACTTGTTCTCGCCCCTCAGCTTGTACTCCTTGTATCCATGCTGCTTCGCGAGGTCCACCGTCTTATCGTATGTCACCAACAAGGTGATATCTAAACATGGTAATGATGACGAAGAGAACAAGGATAAAGCAGAACCAAACAAGCCACTTGATATCATTGCATGTGCCTACGCAGCCTACGATGGGGTTTGACATGAGGAGGAGAGATCCTCCACCATCTGGTCGAGCACATCGGGCTCCTCCTCCACCCCGCCGAGCACGTAGGATGGATCGCGGGTGGAAAGCTCGAGCTCCTCCATAGAAGCGTGGAAGCCCTGGCCCGTTGCCGCCTCCACGCTCACGAGGGAAGGAGGTTGGGCGATAGGTTACGGAAAGGGGGTGTGATTTTAGGCGAAGAGGGAGAATAAATTTGGGGGCTTTCCGTGTGATTTTGGGCGGAGGGAATTGTTATTAGCGGGAAAAAGAATTGCATGCCCGCCGTTACTTTTCCTTACTAATAAAATTTTGAAAAACTCGAATCTCATTACCAACGATCAAGTCGTCAGAAAAACTTAATGAATGTGACGATTAGTTAGTCGTCGCAAATAATCGTCACTTACGATACATTTTCCTGTATATATTTTACAACAATATCCTATGTTTTACCTTTTACTAGTTCGCTGGAACTGAGGTTCTTAATTATACAATTGATGTATTCTATTTCACTATTTCATGAAGTTTGATAGAATTACAATTTTTAACAATATATTACAACTACTTCAGTTTATTTAATAAAAAAATTGTATTTTACAAATGTATTATAACAAATTGTATCTAGGAAATGGTATTTTGATGCATAGTTTAAATAAATTAATTGTATTTTACAAAAATAAGATGTATTTTACAAAACAAAAGTGTATTTTACTAAATGATAACTAAATAGTCCTTACTGATTTTATGTCTAACACAAATAAGTACAAATAAAATGACAATATATCCAATGTATCAACTCTTATGTTAATATTAGTCATATATTGCGTTTTAAATTTTTCATTTAGTATTTTTTCGGACTTTCATCAAAGAATATAACCAATGATATATAAAAACTGATTGTTTTACGTATTAAATAAATTATATTAATCATTTTATATTTTACAGGAAGAAAATTGCTGAAGCCTGGAAGATGCAAATGCAGTGAAGATTTTCTTGAGATAAAAAATAGCATACACATTTCTCATTAAAAGAAACAAAATCTGAAAGCAAATATATCTATTGGAAACAAAAAAATGCAGCAATATTGATAAAAACAGATACAGAAATTTGGATGAATTGATAATAAGAACAAGAGTAAACATATTATATAGTTGATGAAAAAACACCAACCTAGTTAGACATATTGATGAGATTGTAGTAATGCGTTTGAAATGGATACAATCATTAACAATGTTTGAAACGCAATGAAAAAAAAGAGAAATGGTGTTTTCGAGTAATAGTTAATTATCAAATAAATGATAATTCATTAATTAAGCTAAAATCAATTTGTAATTTAAAATTTTAAATTCTTTATATTTTTAGGGAAAACAGAAACAAGCTCTTACTTAATAGAGATGAATACGAAATTGTGGATAACCCAAAAAATCGGGATTTTAACTTAATCAAATATAATTTTAGGAAAGGAAAAATGTAGTATATTCAAATAATAATATTACGTAATACCTAATTTGACATTAAACGAGAAGAGAGGTAACACAAATAAGCGATGACGAAGAAGAAGGCGCTCCTCTAGACGAACGATTGAGGAGAGTGTCTGCACTAACAAAAGCACTTTCTAAGGAGGAAGAAGGACAGCCGGCGATGATGGAGGAGATGCAGTCGAACTTGGTTGAAACCATACGTGATCAGGAAGCCGATTCTGACCACTACAACGAAGGTACATTGTTACAACTCCAGATCCATCGTCCGAAAGCAAATTTCAAAAGTAAGTAAAATTTCAAAGTAAAAGGAATTCTTTATCAATTTTTAATAATTTATATCTCTGCTATATGGTATGAACAGAAGGAACACTCCTTCCAGTTAGCAAAATAAAAGAGGTTGACGTTGAGAATGTTCCTCTGAACGTTGAAGGTGATTTTGGAAGTATGAAGATTAATGTTTATTTAAGTATAAAATGCATTTTTTTAATATGCATATACTCATGACTCATTGCAACCACAAAAATGATTTTTTGTGTCTCTAACTCTAGGCATAGGCTATGTACAACACAGATGTTACATTGAACACTTTGTTAATTTCATTGATAACCATAGATCCACGCCCAAATAACAAGCACTTTTGACTAAGACTGCTTTTGGGAAGCTAATCAACATAGAACATGTTGAAATCCAACGAAGAAACCTTCAATGGTTGGTTGAACAATACTAAGGAGGGAGGAATTTCAGGTTTGGAAATAAGGTGGTGAGTTTCATTGATGAAGAGGTTGGAGCAATATTGGGACTACCTAGCTCTGGTTTCTCAATCACAGTGAGAGGTAGAAACCTTCAATGGAAATCATTTATATCGCACAAACTGTTTGAAGAAGGAATTGTATTCAATAGGAAAAAGTTGATGAGCATTCTTGAGGATTATTACAATAGAGATGATGACAACTCGGTCTCTATTTATGTAATATGCTTGATACTCTTGATGTTTGCCACATTCCTTTTCCCAGACAGTTCTTATTCTTTTCCGAAAGATTTGTTACACTACGTATAATCCCTCGAAGATACACGATTCTTTAACTGGTCTGGAGCTGTAGCAAGAATGATACTGTTCAACATGGATGACGTAGTAAGTATAGTTCAAAAGAGAAGAGCCGGTTCATCAAGGGTAACACTGGGTTACCTTACAGGATGTGTTGCATGCTTATACGTGAGTTCTTCGATATTACTTTTTTATTATATGATAAATAATAAGAATTACTAATAAAACACTTGAATTAGGTATGGATGATGTAGTACTGCTGCAAAGAGCTTGTGGTGAGCAGGGATCTTAGGCCACGGATCAGGAAGTGGGCCGGTCCAATCAAAGGGATTTCCAGATCATTGGTATCAATCAGTTCTGAACAAGTAAGCATATTAATATGATATATGATATATTGTATGTCTCATTATTTCAATAGTTTAATTAGTAAATGATCTTCTTTTTATAGATATTGCTTGCTTTGCAACTACAAAAAAATGAAATGGTAAAGATAGGAGCAGACGAGTGTGTTTTTCCGTTTGAGAAGTTTACCATGAGTGGTTTTACAGTGAGAAGACCAGACATTGTGATAATAAACCCAATCCCAGTACCACCAGATGTTTTAACAAAGAAGGGAAAGCAAAAGATGGAAGAGTTGTGTGACAGAAAATAGTTGCTTGTGTTTCACCTGCAGACCTCGTAGTAAAAAAGAAACAAAAAAATGTATGTGTGAAGCAATTTCCTGTGAGATAGAGGAGCTGAAGGCGAAAATTAAAGAAATGAGTGAAATGTATGCAAAAAAGGATGCAAAACACATCAGAATAAATTCTGAAATGAAGAACGAGAATGATAAATTGAGATCTGAGGTTCTTGAGCTGCTTGAAAAACTCAAAATGATTCATGATCATGATATGATTGATGTTTAACAACATGCTTTCCAATCAGACATGCTTGCACTGACATGCTTGCACCGACATGCATTGTAGCTGATGAGAAAGAAGGAGATTTAGAGCATAGTGACTCAGGTATTGGTGAAAAACTTGTGAATTTAATTTCAGAAATCTGTGATGAAGTTTCACTGCAGCAATCCAAAGATACGAGAAATACAGTTTCAGTTAAGAACATAGGCATATCTTCGTTTGATCTGAACATTGGTGACATTGCACATTCAGATAATGTGCAAACATAGACAATAACAAAGAAAAGGAAAAGGTAAAAATCACAGTTCAACAAATCTCAATAATTAAAAGATTGAAACAGATAAGAGAAGCGAAAAAATCTTTACAAGAAACAATGAAACAAGGGAAAGAAGAGCATGAAACACAAGAGGATGACACAACAAGTGAGGTAAGCCATAGAATATAAAAAATTTAATAGGTATACATTGATTGCAGATGTCGTATAATACATACTTTTAATACTGCACACAAAACTTTATTTATTCTTAATGATTATGATAGTAATTGTTTCTAACATTGTTTGTAATTGATTGAAAAAGAATCGGTATCTATGCGATCTCGTAACTGATTTCATTGGTTACGAGAAAGTATCAGAACCAGCGACGAAAACAATTCAAGAATTTCTTCGTGATCCTGCAGACGAGTAAGTATTTTAAACAAATTTCAAAATTTAAATTTAAATATCTTTAACTTTAAATGTATTATATTAATGAAAGATTATTCGTCGGATTGAATGCCACCTACTTTAGTCCGGGGAATCGGAGCTGTAAAGGGAGAGAAATTCATAACTTTTTGTACGAAAGAATGATCGAGGATTCGGTACGTATTTATTTATTAATTACTTTTTTAAATTCCTTTATGACTAAATTGCTTTTGATATTATTGATAATCGACATGTTTATGGACGTGCTACAACATAAAATACTGCACAAATAATGATCATGTCTTATTTCTATTCACACCAATATTCCAAAAGGTGAGATTCTATATTCTGAAATAATTTTTTTTAAACCATCTTTAATTAACATAATATAATATTCTTGCTTATATTTTTCAGCAACATCTTGTGAATCTTGTGGTTAATGCTACGGAAAATGAATTTGATAAGCTTGAGGAGCTATATAAAGATGGAATACACATACCAGTGTTGGAGAAAATTTTCACTGTTATTCACACAAGAAACCATTGGCACCTTCTTGTGACTGATTTTTCATCAAGAAAGTTCCTTTCTTACAATTCAATGAAAGGAACAAAATTCCATAAAAAGGATGTATTGAAATGGGTATGACATAAAATACATTTACATTTTATTAAATGCTTTAATTCAGTATTAATATTATTCTTTTTGGATTACATCTCAGCATGGCTGGATTTCGGAGTACTTCATGGATAACATTCCAGATGAATGCCCTGCAGGTTGGGAAATCATATACGTGCAAGATTGCCCCCAGCAACCTTCGCAAAGTCTGGACTGTGGTGTCTACATAATGAAAATGATGGAGTACCTTTGCGAAGGGAGGGCGTTGGATTTCACCTACGACGACATTGACTGATTCAAAGCTGAAATAGCTTCCACATTGTTAACGTGCGGTCACATAGAGAACTCAACGACTCAGTGATATAGATGGCGGTCATAATATAAATGCATCTTTAAGTTTTTGCAGTTTAAATTGAAACTATGTATTATGGTAATGTCTTTAAGATTGTTAACTTTCTAGATTTTCTGTTTAAACCTTATTTAGAACGAAACACTTACTTTGGATATCAAGATTATCCTATGTTATATTCATATGCATTGACTATCTGGTTATGTTGTACCAAGTAAATACATGTTTGACAAGAAGACAAAGTATGTATTCTGATGGTCGATAATGAACGTGGTTTTCTGATTACAAGTGTGTTTTCTAATGGTCGAAAATCTTCTTATACGTTTATGATTTACAATCCAATGATTACTGTATGTTTGTTATTACGCTTCCTGAGTTAGACTTCTTCTTCCAAATAGAAACATAATTTTTTATGTAAATTATGATAAGTAATCGTAAAATATTGAATAAATTCGTAATTCTATATAAAAGAATGTAAATTATTGAAAATAACTGTAATATAAGGCATACACAAGTAAGTTGTATATCACCAGTTTAATATAAAAATACCAATAAGGACTTGTACAATGATTAGTATACAATACGAATGAATATTACCTTTTATCTTGTACAATAATGACTTATATTAGCAACTATCTGAAAGCTATTATAGAATGATAATATATGTTGTATAAGACTGTAAGACTGAAAGTTCATTTTGTACGTTATAGTTTCACATAATAATAAAGCACTGAAGTACTGTGTATTATTGTATGTTACGAGTTTATAATATCAAACTTCTCCACTTCCACAAAGAAAATGACACCGATAACCATTGCATAAAATAGAGGCAGTCATGTAACCATTGCAAAATAATGGAAATTTATGTAAAATATCGTAAAGGAATGTAAAATTTTGATAATATATGTAAATTAGCGCACTTATATGTAAAAATTATACATCCAAATTAAAATAGAAGCACTACGAAACTTTTATTGCAATAAGAATATATATAACAAGGCTCTTGTACAAGAAGTAATCATAATCGCACATATCTTAAAGGTATTATTGAATGATATAAATTCATACCACCTAGATATTATGCATTATGGTCTCTTATTAGCAAATATCTGAACATTAATATTGTGAAATATGATATATATTTTATGATTAAATACACGGATATGTCTACTTTTATGTTAATAATGGGCACATGTGTTAGGATTGTTGATAATAAATATTTAATAATGTAATATTGAAATGTGTCACAGAAATGTGAGAAATGTTAGATCAAAGCCCTCATAAACAGTTAATAAGTCTTAGCATACATTACGTATACTAAGAATGAATGACAAGTATAATTAAACAGTTAAAAATCCTGATAAACAGAATCATTAAACAAGTATTAAATGAATGGCACATACATCCAAATAATATTATTTTGAACTTATATGACTGAAAGCTAATATTTAACATTGAACATTAACATCACAAAAAAATAAAGATGTATTACTGTCTGATACATCTGAACTTAAACAATAAAAAGAACACAATGTTTAAATTCTATAATAACTGAACAAAGTACGACAAGCAGAAAAATTATATAAAATATAAAAATTCAGAGACTAATAAGCGGCTAAACGTCAAAGCTCCATTGCCGCCAAGAATCTTTCCGTAAATTGTAAACCTGCAAAAATATTATAATAATTTGACTATAATAAGCACCATTTAATTGTTTTATATGAAATATAAAAAAAGAAATATCAAATTAAAAAAATATATACTCTTACCTTAAAAGAATTTGATCAATTCATGCTAATGACGGTCGTCCTCGCCTTCATAAATAAGAACAAGGATTAATGAAGTAAAAGTAGAAATTAATAAGTAAAGAATGTTAAAATTTACCATGATTCGTAGATTTGTTATTAGGGCAGTTTCTAGAATCATGACCAATATTGTATTTGAGGCAAGATTTGCATTGTCGACCTCTATTTCTTCTCATCTCAGATTCCGATCTAATACGATTTCCAACGCCATTGGGTCTACCACCTCGACCGCTTCCTTTCGTTCTAGCAACATTTGGTTCTTTAACAGATAGTTCAGTAATCATATCTGGATCATTTGAATTGTTCCCTGTTGTAAAGCTCGAAGAAGGTTTGTTACTTATCATAAGATCAATATTGCTACATAAATCGCTTAATTTTTCTTTAGCAAATAAGAATATATCCTCATCCTGTTCGAGTGAAGCTGAAATAATATGCGAACACAATTGATTCAGCTGAGACGACCTTTCTTGGTGTGCAACTTTCACATAAATAGGATAATTTCCGGATTTTTTAATGGTTCTTGTCCACCTTTTCAATATATATTCATCATTCAGAAGCTCCACATTCTGTATCTTCAAAACTGCAAGTATGTGCCTACATGGATATCCAAAGAATTGCATATTCTTGCATTCACAAGCAAGAAAATCGCTTTCCATAGATGAAGAAACACATAATTCTTCTTCGAATTTCCCAATATATGACACAAAATGTTGACAGTAATCCAGAGAGTTCGAATGAGTTCGAACATTAAGTTCCTTCACTTCATCCAGTTCAAATCGAAATTTGTAAAATATGAATTTGGTATATATACGAACCATCTGTACCTCCATCTTCCATTTGAAATTTCATTTTGGAGTATATACCTCACCAATGTTATCCATGTCATTCTCTCTTTCCCTGCGTCGTTTAATTGCACTTTGAAATCTACATACAAATTCCAGCAAAGAGTTCTGTTTAGTGATGTGGTGTTGCAAAAATGCATTCATACTTTCACTCTACTGTGTGCTACGCTGACCAACCCAGAAATAATCCTTAAGATATAAACTAATCCATTTATATCTGATGTTATATTTGTCATTCAACCAGACATTAGATGATAAATCATATTGATCAATAATCTTAGACCACTTTTGCTCAAATTCACTTATAGTTGTACTTTTCCATACAACTATGGAAAACATTGAAAGAACATCATTTATATCTTTAATCTTTCCAAGCTTACTTTTAAGCTTGGCCATTATATGCCAAGTGCAGAATTTATGAACAGTATGTGGAAAACATATCCTAACAGCTGCACAAATTGTCGGATCTTCGTCTGTGATTATAGAAATTGGATGTTTACTCATTACTTCTAGAAATCTCTCAAATAACCACGAGAATGACTCGGTTGTGTCTCTGCTCATGAATGAATTTCCAAAGGAAATTGTATAACCGTGATGGTTAACACCACAAAAAGATCTAAAGACCAGATTGTATTCATTGGTCCTATACGTCGTGTCGAATGATATTGTATCACCGAATAATTTGCAATCTTCAATAGAGACACTATCAATCCATATACACTGAGTAAGTCTGTTCTCATCATCGATTGTGTAAGCATAGTAAAAATCAGGAGTACTAGCTTTACAACTTTCAAAACGTTCAATTAGAAGGTGAACGTCCATCCCAATACGTTATTTTTTCTCTTTTCTGTTTGACTTGTAAATATCTCGAACAATACTACCAACTTGACCGCTAGACATGTTTATGAACGCTGACTGCTTGGATACAGGTATGTTCACATCATTCATTGACTTCACAAGCATTTTTGTGGCTTTTGAAAAATGTCTATTTGGTCTGAGGTATCTGCGTTTAGATGGAGAAACGAGATTGTGATTGTGTTCTTCTTCAAAATTCTATACAAACCAATCCTTGAGATCAGGCCTAAATGAAACTGACATTAAAGCTTTGCACCCAGTCCGTGATAAGCCAACACGACGCTCCTCCTTGTAAAAAATACAATCATGGCTCTCATCACATCTTGCATTGTCCACTGTCAATGTTTTATCTGTAGTTTTAGAAAACGCCTCTTTCCAGCAAACAAATGATTTAATGATAATTATCCTTTCCTTGGAAATCTTGTCTTTACCAACCCTTGAGCTTGCTTTCCTAACGTTGAATCAATTCTCTGTTGCATATGTCTCATAAAATTTATATGCATCTTGAATACATATAAATATTTGGCCTATATGAGGTGTAATACCATTGACAGTGTGATTGATTGAGTAGTCGCAACCTGAAGGAAATTTTAGAACTTGAAATGTATTAGCAGGAAGGATGAGAAAATATGTAATTTACTGCAAATATGTGTAAAAAGTTTAGCTCCACTTTAAAATAGAAGTACTATGACACTTAAAATACAATAAGTATACATATTACATAGCTCTTGTACAAGAAGGAATTATATTAGGGATTTTATCAGTTGTGCCCCTCTGAGATATCGCAATATCAGTTATGCCCATATCTTTTTGGTAATATCAGTTGTGCCCCCGACTTCTTGCCAATATTTCACTTGTGCCCCTCGGAGGGGCATGACTGATAAAAGATTTTTATCAGTTATGCCCCTCCGAGGGGTACAAGTGAAATATTGGCAAGAAGTCGAGGGCACACCTGATATTACCATAAAGATAGGGGCATAACTGATATTGCGATATCTCGGAGGGGCACAACTGATAAAAACCCATTATATTAGCAAATCTCTGAAAAGGTATTATTGAATGGTAATTAATGTTCTATGATTTAAGATTGTTGATAATGGAAAAATAATTATATGTAAAATATGATAACAAACTCGAAATTATTGATGCTATATGTAAATTATTACAAAGTGATGTAAAATATTGAATATAATTGTAAAATGATGCACCTATGTGTAAATTATCAAATTAGGGGCTCATATTAACAAATATTTGTGCGGTATTACATCATATCCTACAAGGGATATGATGCTTTGGTCTCTATATGGCATCCAGAATATCTCGCAATCAGATTAAGTATTTTCGAATATAGCATAAATACAATATAAGTTCCGTTGTATTAAGATGTCAGTTAAAAATTAACAGTTTGGAAGTGTAAAATGGGTTTCAATGTTGTAAACTATAGTTCATGAATGTAAAACAAGGTATTGTAACACAAATGATACCGAGTTTCCGCATAAATTGTCATACAAGAATAGACATGATTTTTTTGTAGTAGAATAGACCCTATATAGGAAAATCATATAAATGAACAAGGGTTATGATGTTTTGAAACATCTTTGTCAATTATATTACCTGGTTGATGCGAAACTTCATCAGTTCCTTCCACCACTTCAAAAACTTCACCATATCCGTCAGATAACTAGACGAAATTAATATATTAATTCCAAAAATATCATAAAAATTAAAAAAAGGAAAAACCTAATACGATTCTTGATTAAAGAACCAGTTCATCTTTCAATGAAAATTAGTATAGTTCTCAGAAGTTACTAACAAAACATATAAAGAAAAAACTTTAAACAACATTTACCTGTGGAATATCGCTGTTAAATGTGCAATATATTCTTTCGTTGAATTCTATTGAAAATCACGGTGTTTGATAAGAAAATATTTGAATAAGAACCAGAGATATGTCAAGAAATTCTCGATAGTAGAAAAAATGGAATGTTAATGGCTCTTGTTCATTTTAGGAAGAAAGGCAAATTAAATCGAAAACAACTAATTCGCTGAAAAAACGGATTTCAATTTATTTAAGTCAGATTATCGTCGTTGATATACATTGGTAATTTCCTATAAATTGAAATTCCATATTAGAGTCTTAGTGGTTTTGCCTCTCGTATAGTGGTTTTTACGCAGGCCGTGAATTGCAATCTGACGGTTATAATGAGTTGTCGCACAGAACTTGAAATGAGGCTCCACCTCAATTCAAGTTTTTCCTATGTATATATAATAGGGGTTGATGGGGCCGTCCGCTAGGGGCAACCACCATGGTTGCCCCGTCCTTTTTTTCACAAAATTTTTTTATTTTTTTTTGAAAAATATCGACATGTATATTCATCCCTATATCCCTCCTATATGCCATTCGAATCTCGCCGGAAACATAGACTCCAACGGCTTCCATCCAAACAGCGTCGATTTAAAAAATCTTGCGACCGTTAAAAAAATGACATATGGATGGAGGTCGTAGGAGTCTCTGTTTCCGACGAAATTCGAATGGCATATATGAGGGATGTAAGGATGAATGTACATGGTTTTATTTTTCCAAAAAATAAAAAAATTGCCAAAAAATGGTGTGGAGGCTGCCATGTTGGCTACCCCTAGGGGGCAACCCCATTTTTCCCATGGGGGGAGCTAACTTGGCTCTCCCCGCCCCATTTCGTCCGGATTTTTTTATTTTTTTTGAAATTTTCTTCCGTGGATTTTCATTAATATATCCCTATATTATGTCATTAAAATTTTGCGCGAAACAGAGACTCCTACGGCCTCCATCTAGATGTGGTCGTTTTTAGCAATTCTGTTACCGTTAAAAAATGACTGTCTGGATGAAAGCCGTAGGAATCTATGTTTCATACGAAATTTTAATGACATAATATAGGGATATAATGATGAAATTCTACAGAAAAAATTTTCAAAAAAAATAAAAAACCGGGACGAAATGGAGCAGGGGGAGCCAAGATAACCCCTTACCTCCGAAGAGCTTATACGACTTAAAGAGATTTCACCAAATTCAAGCAACATCCTTTAAAATGTCATATCACTGTTTGTAGGAGATTAATGAGGATGAATAATGTGCTTTTGCATCAAAATATGAAAATCAGTGTTTAAAAGAATATTTACAAGCGATTTGAAAGAAAGGGAAAAAAATGTAAAATGTGGTCGATTGCGAGATAGAGAAGGGAGAGTGTGAGATTTTTTTCAGTCATCCTCCTATGCTTAGATTCGGTCACACGTCCAGTAAAACCGAGGCAAAACCATGAATTTTATCGAGAGATCAAGTAGATGGCTATCATTTATGACCAAAATGGAAATTGTATTTTTAAATGATATTTTTAAATATAGATAATATTTTCAAATAATATATTTCCAATATTGATAAACTTACAATTTAAATCTTATTTAAACTGATTAGTAAGATTATATTTTCAATTATATTATTATTTTTAATGGTGATTTAAACTTTAATAAATTTAATTATTTAAATTTTCTTAAATATATTCCTAAGACTAAGTTATTGAGCGAAATTTTAAAAATAAAAACTTCCACGGATCAAAGGAAACAACAAAGTTTATTTCATTTACAAGGAGTGATAGAACTAGCGAGAGAGTAAATGTGCTTGAATCCCACTTAATATCAAATCATAACTATATATATGTTTTAAAATTGTTGGATTAATTTTTAACAAATAACCTAAATGATGAGTAAGTGGGAACACACCCATTACTCATGCGCTATAACATTTAAGTGGGTTTGTAATAGGGATAAATGAGTATGCTCCTATAAAGCATATAAGAGCATGCTCCCACTTTTTTCCTATTTTTTTTATTTTTTTAAATGAAATATGGAGGAATTTAATTAGAATAATAAGTAGAATATGGCCCAACAAAATACATTATCATCAAGCATATAAAAGTTGATGATATTGTAACCAAACCTCTTCTCAACACACACTTAACTTCCTCAAATGCAAACTTCAACCGATTTCGACCAGAGGCGGATTGTCTGCTGTAATACAACACCTGTTGTATTACAGCAGACGATTCTCTCGCATTCCAACCACTTTAGTTTGTGGGGAGATGAAAGAATAATCTTTTTTATGTAATAAAAAGAAGGGGTTACATAGAAATGGATGGGAAACGGGCAAGAAGCTGCGTCGCCAATCCTTTTTGGTTGGAAAATCCAATTCTTCAGAACACAACGTCCATAGATCTAGGAATCATAACATTGCTATGCATAATTTTTTGGACCCTCTTGAGGAGCTCAACAACTTTTCTTGTCAAAACCCAAATGTATCAAAATCAAAGGGGATGATGATTGTCCATACAAGCCTTTCATGCTTAGCCACTTTAGCTGAGACAGCTTTTTGTGCAACATATCCCGCAACAAAATCACTCCTTATAGGACCCATCAAAGGAGAGACTCCAGTCAAATCAACACATGCATGTTTCCCTCCAGTCCATCCAAATATTAAAATATCTATTGGTCTAAGTGTCGATCTCTCCTCCCGTGGATCCATCAGAAAGTTCACAGGTGTGTCTTTCTTTGAAGCCCCCCGCATGCCTGAGAACATCATAAAGAACATCCCTGACAAAATCATGCCTATATTTAAAGCCTGACAGTTCGCGATAATGAATGACATGCTCTCCAAAGGCGTCTAAACAGGATTTGTGGCATACTGTACAAGCCTCATTTGTTGGAAATAATGGAATACTTGTTTCAAATTTCATGTAAAACACACATTCCAGACACTTCCATCTAGGGGTTAAATTTCAACAATCCTTAGACCGTTAAAATAAAATTTGACAGTCTTGATGGAGGGAATAAAAGTCTCGAATTAAGTTGAATTTTGAATGACACCATGATGATGTATTGTAATCTAAATTTCAGTAGGTTTTATTTCAGAAAAAATAAAAAAAATAGAGAAAAAAGGTGGGAGCATGCAAGTTACATGCTCTCAGGGAGTATACTCTTTTTTCCCTTTGTAATATTATTTTTACAAAGCTACTTTATACATTTCATGAGGGATCATATTATATACGTAATACACATGTGTGAAATATAATAATCAAGGAAGGGTCGTCCCCCCCTCCCCCCCTCGTGCTTGAAACCACCTAAAAGAAATATTACAGCATTCCAAACCTCTTTGAATGTTCGATGAACAACTGAGATAAACATAAGAGGCCATGCTATATTCCCATTCGCAACATGAGAACATTCTCCTAATAGCTTTAGTATCTGGTTCTGGATTACCCGCATCTCTACTCGTGCATTCCTCAATTGAATTAGTGGTATGGATCTCACATATTTTATTATAAAATTACCGATCACCTAAAATAAAAAAAGTCAACATGAATAATTATTAGATTCAAAACACCAAAACAAAATTATTAGATACATAATATTACATTACATTACATAATATATTTACAACTCCAGTTCTTTTAACCATCAAAACAACTACTATTCGAAGGGTTATGTATAACCTCGTAAGGGTTAGCAATAACCAATTGATATCAACATTACCCTGAAGGTGTTCCACGTGACATGCACGTGACCGCGTCCTAACCACCCACGGTCTACGAATCTCCTTCCCAGCGATCCGCTGTCTGGACGGCTAGGACTCTCATTCATCTCCCCACCCGCCGACTCCGATCACTCCACGCCGTTGCCGATCCATCACGATTCACTCCGGAGATCCAGGCAGTCCTTATCAAATCTCCGATTTCCTCCCGTCCAAGCTTGCCGCCCGGATCCCTCTCTCTGCAAGATCCAGCTCCCGATTCGAAAGATCGCCCCCACTCGAATGGATCCTCCTTCTCAAGGTCTCCACTTCCTCCTAGGGTTTTCTCCCCAATCTTAGCTATCATTCTGCTCAATTCATCCTTGTGTAATTAACTCATCTTGTTCCCAATTTAACTTTATGCACATCACAGTTCAACTGATTTCGAGCTTCGGAAATTCAGGTGAAATCGAACTCGAATTAAGATCTACATGCTTCTTCGGCAATACGCTCAGTCATCGAGCTTGCATTTTTAAAATAAAGTGCTGGGAAGCAGTTATGTTTAGAATGCACAAACCCCGGAAAGAGTTGTAATTTCAATGTTATGCCATCAGCTAAGATTTTTATTAATAATTTTGGATTGGGGATAACAATAGTTATACTTATAAGTTTAGTTTTAGATTTTTTGCGAAGGGTAAAATCGGCACCGAGGTCTATGGGTGGAAGATTAGCTGACAAGAAACTAGGCTGTTTAATTATCTCCTAAGCGACATTGACAACAATGAAAATATACTATTTTCGAATCGTCTTACTATTATCTTTCAATTACAGATGCACCCCTGAGAGAAACTTCCGTGGCTGTAGTACTCCTGGAATCTCTGGAAGTTTATATTATCGTGAGCTTATCTAGCAGGAACGACACCCAGGTGGTCTATGTCGATCCCACGACGGGTGTGTTGTGTTATACTGGCAGGCCTGGATATGACATATTTGGTTCTGAAAAAGAGGCGATTGATTTCATAACGGAGGGATCACAATGGCAATGCAAGGGTTTGATTCGTGCTAGTGCGATACTCGGTTATTCGGCACTAGGGAGCACGGGATTGCTTCTTCTTGCAACCAAGGTGTCTGCCACAGTTGATAATTTGCCCGGTGGTGGATGCATTTATACTGTTACGGAGAGCAGAAGCATCAGGATACAATTGCAGAACCCTCATCCTATGGGAAAGGAGGAGACGAAGAATATTAACGAATTGGGGGATATTGACATTAATGGGAAGCATTATTTCTGCGAAACTAGAGATATTACACGACCATTTCCTAGCCGCATGCCTTTGCTAAGTCCGGATGAAGAATTTGTCTGGAACGGGTGGTTTTCAAAACCCTTTAAAGACATCGGTCTCCCTCAGCATTGCGTCATTCTTCTGCAGGTATCTTGTCGACTTCTGGTTGTACAATTTATTTTTTTTTGCATTTTAAAAGTATCTAAAACCAAATTAAAGAATTATATAGCACAAAACTTAAAGATTAAATCAAATATCTAAACTTAAAGCAACTGCTAAGTGCTTGGTTAAAATTAGTAGTAATATTAACATTTGAAGTAGGACCTTTTGAGTTTAACATTGCACCACTGTTAAAAGAAGTTCAAAGTTCAGTGGTACACCGGGAAGTCTATGTGAATATGGGAATGAAATACATTTATATTTGTTATATGGTAATAATATTTATGTATTTCTTATTTAAAAGTTTTTCATTGGTTATTTGCCATATAAGGTTTCTCCTCCATGATAGGAAATATCGATATCGACATCGTATCGGTCCGTCTGGAAAATGATGTATCGGGATAATATCGCTTATATATCGACGGTATTGGTGGAAATGCCGGAAATGGCTCAAAAAAGCCATTTTTTGCTGTTTTTTCGGAAATTATGACCATCAAGGATATTTAAACAACAAATAAGCTACAAATACACACTTATATCACACATATCGGTCATTTATACCCCATATATCGTACATATCGGTCATATCGAACATGTCGTTATTAATGCTGATTCCTGCCTTATGGATATTGGAAATGAATTTCATTCAAGTTCTTATAACATTAAATAACTTAGAAATATATACTTAGATGACACATGTGGATCATCTATGATCCTTATATTGCACATATCGATCATATCAACAAATAGTGAATGACATTGAGATGAGCCATTTGATTCCAAACATGTACCTAATGATTAATGACTAATGAGACAATGTTTTTTTAGTATGAAGATTTATTATTGACAAAAATAAATGGAAAAGATGTGAGTTAATGCAATATTGTAAAGATTACCCAAACCTTCCATGGAGAATCTAAATCTCCCCCTGCCTTCTTGTGTCTCTCATAGCGGATTGCTGACTCAATGAATTCGCAGTAATTTTCCCATATTATGTACGAGTACATGTCCTTGTAATCCATGGCATACTGTTGGTATTGATGGTCATCGATCCCTATGAGTATCCTTAAATGAGGATAAGCAACACTAGATCCAATATTACGAGGGGCAAGGCTACGAAGTACCGACTTGAGATCCTCGGGATGACGATGACGGAGTAGGAGAAGATCTCTGTGGAGGAGGAGGCATGAGTGTGTACCTGGGGAAGAAACCTAAGCTGTCACCACCAAAGAAGCTACCCTAGCTCTACTTGAGTTGGCAACACATGGTCTTCAACCCTGTCTTGTGTTGTTTGAAGTTTTGCAACACTATTTGATTGCAAGGCGTGTGATGCCAAGCCTCACCAGCTCATTGTTGCACATCCTCCTCATTAACACCATCACTTTGGAATGGTTGTAAATGAATGTGGTGATCATCCGTGCTTGCTTCACTACCCTTGAGAAGAGCTTCCTCTTGCTGAAGTCCTTTAGAATTAAACCTATAAAATATGTAGCACACAATATCCAAAAAATGCTGTAACTGTTAGACTTCGTTATTGTTTCACCCACTTTCTTGATGTTGCTGCCATTATCCGTGACTATCTGGACAATATTCTCTTTTCCAACATTCTTGATGACGTCTTTCATCAACTTCAACTGGTACTTGTAGTCCTTCACATGTTCATATGCATCAACAAATTTAAAAAAATGATCTTTCCATCGTAATTGTTATAAAATATGAAGCGGAAGCGGAATGATAAAACAGAGCATAAAGAAGAAACATAAACATGGAACACCAAGATTTAACGTGGAACCCTACTCCGTGAGGATCGGGATGAAACCACGGGAGAAGCCCTCCAATAGGGCGTGTTTGTCTATTGACTTTCTCAATGAGTACAGGAGGTCTAGGGCTCCTTATATAGCCTTCCCAGAGCCTCCAAGTCCCACCATTGGGCGGTATGGGACTAAACATAGGATGGGGTAAATGGATCTTCTCCAGGATCCATTTACCCTGTTACAACTCAATAGGTGCACTACCAAATACTCCAACACTCCCCCTCAAGCTGGAGCATGCAATGCTCAGCTTGGACAAACAGACAGAACTCAACTCAACGCTACAAGACACTACGGACAATATCAACCCAACGCGCACATTGCTGCAGTCAAGGACGTTGCTTCTCATGCCGTGCAGGTGAGGAGGACGAACGGACTGGAGTGTGAGTCAACTGAAGACTCGGAATCTGACCATCGAGTCTGAACTTGCGCCTGAAGTCTCCTCGTCGGAGAACTGGGTCTCTCCCATCTGGCTCAGAGAATGGTGCACTGCTCTGGTGTACCTATGATACCACATGAAAACCCTTGCCCTCAAGGGAATGGTCCTCTGCTCTGGAGTCCCTATGGCTCACATGAAAACTCTGGCCTGACAACAAGAAGAATGATGGGGACCTCTGACAATGATGGCAACATATGCTCATCTGACAATGACCGCACACTCGTGCGTGTCTGAAACTGGAGACTCGGAAACAATGATGTCGAGTCTGAACAACTGCGCATCAAACTGGGACTCGGAATCTGAACGTCGAGTCTGGAACTGCGCAAGAAATCTCTTCATCTGAACAACTTGTAGAGTCTGAAAAATATGGCTGGTCTGGAGACTGGCATCTGAATCTGGATCTGGAAGAATAGAACAGACCTGTGACTCTACATATATACTCCCCCTTTCTCCCATACTTGTCGGAAAACATGGATGTCGACCAAGTTGGGAGAAGACAACAATGATGGGGACAAAAAACAAATACTTAGCCGATCACAACTTTGTCGGCTTTTCAAAACTTTCATCATTTTTTTTCATTTTTTTTATAAGCTGTTTGACTCTTTCTTTTATCGGCTTTTGCAACTTTTTTTTTGAAATTGCGTACGATTTTTCTTTGTACGAGGCTTTTTTTCACAGCGTACGGTTTTTTCCAATGTACGCGCCTTTTTTTTTTGAAATGCGTACGTTTTTTTTTGTACGCGACCTTTCTTTTTTTTTTGAAAAAAAAACTAAAGAAAACTCGGCCCACATAGCCTTGACAACAATATTATTTTTTTTTCAATCACTTTCGGCCCACTTGAGCCTAAATATCCATTTTAAGGCACGACCCACTTGGGCACTTCTGCCCCCCACTTTTTCCTTTTTTTTAACCACCATCACATCCCAACATAAACACCCTTTTTTTTGTTTTGAACGCCAGCAACCCACTTGGGCGTAACTGCTACACATTTTTTTAAATGACGTGCCATTTTCCCCCCTTAGGGTTTTCCCAATGGATCCCTCTTTCTCGTTGACCCTCTCTCGCCGCCCTTAGGGATTTTTTTAATCTTGCGGCTTGCTCTCTCTCGTCGCCCTTCTGATGGAGCCCATGGAACCCTCGAACAGGAGTAGGGTCGCTAGGAGGAGATCCAGATCGCATGCCCTCCTGGAGTCCCTCTGGATGTTGCGCGAAGGTGACGTCACATGCTGGGAACGACGCTGGGAGGCGGAGGCGGTTGCCGCCTTGGGGCTGTGCCGGAGGTCTCGCCGTCTGGAAGGGATTTGCGCCACCTGTGACTGGAGAGAAGCGGCAAGGAAGGTCGACTGGGGCCAGAGCTCCTCCTGGGAGCAGCGGAGCGGATACCACCGGCCGATGGTGGTACACCTGCGCCGGGGGCTAGAAGGAAGACAACACAGTGTCGCCAGGAAGTCGCGTAGGTTGCCTGGCGCCTTGTGTGAGGGAACTGGAGGTTGCGCGCAGGCTGCAGGGTTCCTGTGAAGACTTGTGTCTCTTCTGGCGCGTGCATCTTCTTGTACGCATCACCTGGGCCTGGTTCTACCGGTAGAATGCACACGATGGATGGATGCCCAGGCTCCTCGTGCAGAGGGAGATGGAGTGCGCGCCTCTGTACGCGCAAGGAGAAAGGCGATGCCACATGTAGGTGCCGACTAGCGACCTGGGAATTTATCGTGCCTCTGCGCACGCGATGGAGTGCGCACCTCTGCGCGGTTCTGCTGTGCGTGCCTGGAGGTGCCAGATCTGCGGTTCCCGTAGAAGGCCGCCTGGAGGTGCGGCTAGAACCAGATCGATAGAAACCCTTGAAAAATTCTTGAATACATCCGCAAACATGAAATATATCTGGAGCAATAATCTGGAATATGCGTCGAGCGATCTCTAGAAAGAGAACTTCAAGAACATGTGAAATTAGGGTTCTTGAAACCCCAGAACAAAATCTGTAACTTGAACGATCCCGAACATATCTTCAAGACAAATGAACAATGAATCTGATACTCGAATCTCGAAAAAAAACGAACATAAACCCCTCGAGAATCGAACCCGCTCTGATACCATGTTATAAAATATGAAGCGGAAGCGGAATGATAAAACATAGCATAAAGAAGAAACATAAACATGGAACACCAAGATTTAACGTGGAACCCTACTCCGTGAGGAGCGGGATGAAACCACGGGAGAAGCCCTCCAATAGGGCGTGTTTGTCTATTGACTTTCTCAATGAGTACAGGAGGTCTAGGGCTCCTTATATAGCCTTCCCAGAGCCTCCAAGTCCCACCATTGGGCGGTATGGGACTAAACATAGGATGGGGTAAATGGATCTTCTCCAGGATCCATTTACCCTGTTACAACTCAATAGGTGCACTACCAAATACTCCAACAGTAATAAATGAGGAAGTTGATGATTTGCTTCGTCATGTAGCTCGTCCATCCATCCCACATTAATCACCTCGTACTCTGGTCATCTCCTCCTCAGCTTAGAGATGTACTCATTCATCTCCTCCTTTTTCTTCCTGAGATACTTGTTCATTACCTCCTCGGATGTGGGAGTCTTCACTCCCGTTCCCACTGCAATGATCTCATCAATGACGCGCTGCAAAAAGGTTCGCTAACCAATGTTGGATGGAATGTTCTCCCCAAAGAAGAGCTTGCTGATGGCCTTGTCCACTCTCTCCCATGCTTTGTCCTTTACCGTTGTTTGCATCGGATCCTTGCTTGACATGTGCTGCATAGACCCACTCCTCGTCAAGAAGGATTCTAGTCCCTTCGCCTTGTATTTTTTGGTGGATGGTGGTATTGGTGCACTTCCAGAACCACTCTCACTGCCATCAGCAATCAGCATCATGGAAGCTGCCACGTACACCTTCGAGTTCTCTCTCGATTTCGCTCCTCAAACTCTTTTGTCGTCCTCCCGTATGCCCTCCTCTCCGCTGTGATCTGAATATTAACGGGGTAGACAAAGTCATCGTCGTCTGAATCAAAGAGGACATTGAACTCCTTTTCGAACTTGATTTCTTTGAACTGTTCATCCCTTTTGGACCTTTTCACATCCTTGTCCTTTTTCCCCTTCAAGTTGACCTTCACCAACTCCCTTACACATTTCTTGGACAACGAGTGCACTTGGCAACATTCTTGTTATTGCCAACAAGATAGTGCTTCAGTCTCGTAATCCCCCCTCCTCTCAAGTTCTTCCCACATAAGTTGCACTGTGGTTTCGATTTATTACCATTGAGAGCAATGACATACCGCCAACCAGTCTCTCAACTATCCAACTGATTACTAGAACCATCAGATTTCGAACCAGAGTGTGAACCCATGATGTTAATTACTGAAGCTTGAAACCTGCAAAGAAATTACGCAACAAACATTCGTGAGACATATGAGGTGAATAATCAATTATTTGCTAATTATTTTTAGTTTTAATTTTTGGATTTGATCAATTACTAATTTTTGGTTAACATAAATCTATAGAATCTTATTTTCTTTGTTTATAATATGAGATCTGACTTTATTCTTTAATAACTTAACTTGATTTCAAAACATAACTCAAATACCCCATATTAATTCCCCGAATATCTTACTAAATTATATATATATATATATCTAATTTTTAATTCACAGATTTAATTAATTACTAAATTTTAGTTAACATAAATCATCATAAAATCTTGTTTTCTATGTCTAGAACATGAGATCTGGTTTTATTCTTTCATAACTTAACTTAATTTCACAACATAACTCAAAAATCCTAAATTAGTTCCCCAAATATCTCACTATATTAAAGATCTAATTTTTACTTCACAGATTTAATTGATTACTAATTTTAGTTAACATAAAGGCAAAGCAGAATAAAACCTTGTTTTCTATATCTAAAATATGAGATCCAACTTTATGCTTCCATAACTTAACTTAATTTCACAACATAACTCAAAAATCCCAAATTAGTTACCCAAATATCTCACTAAGTACTTCAAATCTTAAAAACAAATGAATATGCATCACCTTACAATTACAAACAAAAGCCTTCACAATTTCAACAAAGAAATAAGAGTAGATACATATGTTACCTTAAGGAAAGAATACCTTTGGAGAAGAGCTTGGAGGAAGAAATAGTCGAAATGGGAGATCTGGACCGATATGGGGTGATACGTAACTGATATCAGTGGATTTCCACGTTGGTATTTTCCTCATATCGGTGATATATCGCCAATATATCGATCAAATATCGGTGATACCCGATAAAAAGAGATATAGCTTGATATCGATATCCCCTCCCATCCAATATCGATATACCGCCGATATATCGCAACATGGTCTATTATGTTCTATATATAAAGGAGCCTTATGGATATAAATAAATATCTCATTCATTTCTTTCCGCATGGTACATATCGACTATCCTAAACCAGAGCTCTGGTAATCTCTTAATTTATACCCTCCCTGTTAGCCTCCCTCCTCCGTCGCATCGGTTCCACTGCTGTACTGCGCAACCACTCCTCTACGCGACTCTGGCCCACCACCCCCTCCACATATCGAGACCCGTACCATCACGGGTCTTCGTAGGACCTCACAATGGTTCCCACATACCGCTGATTGCTTTGGGGTGTTGTTACATCTCTCATGCGGTGGTGTACAACCCTACATCGTGGCTCGTCCAAGCATCTAAACCCACCTATGGCTCCATGCTCATGCCTAACAATGCATGTGCGTCGTTGGGACTCCCGTTGACGCTCCCTCTCATCGTTTTGGTGCAGTCCAGTGCACATTCAACCATTTAAATCCAACCCACTTACCTTATTGCTTGGGCTGGTTATTGAGTCATTACTTATGACTCGATGATCCAGACTCGGGCTCGGCTCGATAAGGGCTCGTTAGCCTGTCTCATTAAGCTATTGAGCCGAGCCTGAACCAGAATTTTGAGCTCGATAGCTTAACGAGCCGAGGCCGAGCCCAACCCTGCTCAGCTCGTTAACTCGATAAGGAATATATATAATATTTCTATTTAGGGTTTTTATCAATTGTGTCCCTCTGAGATATTGCAATATCAGTTATATCCCTCCCTTTTTTGAAATATCAGCTGTACCCGTGACTTTTTATCGTTCTATCACTTATACCCCTGTGTTACTTTACCGTCAAAAATTGAACTTAACCATGTTTTTTTCAAACCACGGTTAAGGTTAAAAGGGCATAAACATCCAAACACTCCCCCAACCCATCCTCTACCTCTGGCCTATCCTCTTGGGATGTACGTACGTGGCCTCTGGCCTCCTCCTTCATCATCCTTATCGATGCATGGAATATCGGTAAGGGAGGCGGCGCTTCGCGAATCCAACTACTTCTTCTACGCAGGGGAGGGGAAGGGGGCAGAGGAGGAGAGGAAATTGGAGGAGGGGGACGGAGGAGGATGAGGCCAGGATAGAGGAGAGGAGGGGGAGGAAGAAGAGGTTGGGCGGCGGCAGAGGAGGGGAAGGACGAGGAGGCAGAGGAGGGGGGAGGAGGCATTCCGTACTTTGCCTTCGTCCGTAGCATCGCCTCCCTCCTCCACTGCACCCACCGTTGGGAGTCCACCCTCACCGCCCTCTCCTCCGTGTCATCCCTCCCCTTCACCCCCTCCGCTACTACCCATGTCATCACCAAGATCCCCCACATCACAACTCGCCCTCCGTTTCCTCCACTAGCTCCACCACCGCCCATCATCGTTCCCCATCGATGCTTCCGTCTACTCCGCAACTCTCCGCTTTCCCTTCCAACACCTAACCCCCCCATATGCCACCACTGTTGCTTTCCTCCTTCGGGAGGAGATCACGATTGGCCTGGAACCCTCCCCCTCTGATATCGGCTCCGTGATCTAGCGGTGGGTCCACGTCGCGTTACTCCTTCGGGAGGAGATCTCGATTGGCCTGGAACCCTCCTCCGGTCTTGACTCTGTGATCTGGTAGTGGTTCCACGTCGGGAGGTGGGATTTGGCTATAAAGCTTGCAGAGGATGGCTAGATCTTACTTCATAGTTTTTGTGTGTCGACAGATATCATCCCAGCACTTTTCCATGCTAGACATGGGAATCTAGTATTGAATCTGTTCAGAAGGATGTGTATGGGAGATGGGTATAGGGTTGATGGAAATTACTTTAATGTTGTGATGGAATTTCTTTGCAAGCAAAGGAAGAATGGAGGATGTACGCAAGATGTTCGATGGAATGCTTAAAAGCAGTTGCGTACTCGATCTTGATAGTTTCAAGTTTCAACATCAGGATCAGTGGGTATTCGAAGAAGGCAATGTGGAGCCGTTGTGTGGCATGTTCTAGATTATGCTCATGGAGGAGGCTGCAGCGAAGGAGAGAGGGTGGAGGGGGATGCGAGAGGGCAGGGGGAATTGTAGGCAGAGGGAGGATCTGGGGATGAGGGGAGGAGGCGGTGGATGAGTAGGAGGCTGGGGAGGAGGAAGAAAATGGGAAGAAGAGGAAGAAGATGGGGGATGAGAAAGATGATGGGATGATATCGCATCCTTTATTTTTAAATTTAATTCCCGTTGTGTACCCAAAGTTAACGTCCGTTTGCGTTATGTATGGACGACCACTAACTCGAGGGGCACAAGTGATAGAACAACAAGAAGTCGAGGGTACTACTGATATTTCAAAAAAGGGAGGGGTATAACTGAAATTGCAATATCTCAGAGGGGCACAACTGATAAAAACTCTTATATTTATATATAATACATACACAATAGGAGTTGTCTGTTCAACAATCGGTACCTATATCAATATTTTGTAGGTAGTAATTAAATATGTATACTATACCCAACCAAATTGTAGATCGATATAATTTTGTTTCGTGGGCACCTTAGGACTATAAATGTCCATATACGCGAACGTGAATTCCAACGTGACAATGTCTCACATATATACATATATATCATATTGTAGACTTAATTACGATCTCATGTTATTATACATCTTTAAATAAGAACATATTTGATAATATATATTATCCGCTAACGTGTCGAGCCAGTATTATGTTTTTCTAGGGAACAGACAACTACAACTATATTCATATTGTTCTAGGTTATAATAAGAAAATTAGTATTTTTATTAGCAAATAAAATGTTACAATATATAATATAATTTAGCTTTTGAAATGTAGCTCAGGTAGTGGCCTACTGGTAAGGAGGACAATCTTCAAAGAAGAGGTTGTGGGTTCTAGCCTAGGCAACACACTTTTGTACCAAAAAATGTCAATTTTCCTTAACGAGCCTGACTTGGCTCGAACCCAAACCATGCTCGATAAGGGGATCGAGCTCTGTAAGGGGCTTGATTCGAGCCTTATCAAGTCCGAGATAGCTTGATAAGAGGCTCTAGCTCACTGAGCCCGAGCCTGAGCCAGGGCCTGGCTCAGCTAGTTGGACACGATAGCCAACCCTACTTATAGTGCATTCAAAGTTGATGGGAAAGATTATGATCTGATTTTCACACACATACAAAACCTGTTCTCTACATAATTGTATAGACAAAATCAGATCGATCTATCACCCATTTTTTGTCCTCCCTGATATTCTTTGTTCGTCACGATAGAGAATACGGTCAATATATCCTCCTCTGGAGCCTTCAAAGGTCATGCGTTTTCATTGTCAAGATGGATGGGACCAACTATGAACTGTGGGCTATGTATTTAATGAGTTTCATAGAGAGAAACAATAAAGAATATATCGTGATATAACCTGAAATGATCGACGAGATTGGACGAACACCTTGTGTAAGCAAGACAAAGCATGACCGCATGTTTAACTCCTTGGGATTCTCATAACAAAAATGACAATGATATTCTACACTAGCCCACTACCAAGGCAACATGGAACATTCTTGATGCCCTATATTTTCTGGCAAAGAACGAGACGAAGATCCTTTATGTTCATAGCGAAGCAGGAAGATCACCCTCCACATGCATTCTACTCCTGGCTGAGAGGCATATTTGAGAAGCTCCATGGCTTCATGCCTCTGAATGCAAGTACTGAGCAGCATATGGTATACATGAATGCCACGATGGTGGGCATGTTTCTTACAACTCTTTAGTCCCAGTATGATGTATCCCATAACCAGCTCCTCACTAGCGCTTTTATACCTCCCATGGAGGAGACCTACAACTACTACTTAGACCTTCTCTGCTATGGCTGCATATCACAATAGAGGAGGTTCAACTCAGTTCAAAGGAAGTGGTGTCCGTGGCAGAGGAGATGGACACCCTTACTCGTATTGCACATACTACAACTGTGTAGGGCACTCTGAGGATACATGTTATCAGAAGTATGGTCCTCCTACATCTGCTCGTGTTGTTAAGAAGTTTGAGCCCACTACCGCTTCTGTTGATCAGAAGTATGATGATCGCATCTCCCATCCGATGGGATCGCCATATCGCGATATATCGTCGATATATCGGCGATATATCGGTATCGACAGGTCACCGATATATCGCCGATATGGACGATATCGGATATCGACAGGAGAAAATGCCTTGGTGGATACCGGGTTTCGGCGATATGCGTCGATATATCGCCGATATATCGGCGATATATCGGTATCGACATTGTATCGAAACGATATCGATACCGATATTTCCTTCCTTGGGATGGAGATTATGGCTTCTTCCACAGTTTCTACCAATGCTCCTCCGATTTCATCTAGCGTTGCAACATCAACCAATACCTCATGTACAACTTATACACTTAGCACTTGTCACATGACAGATAGTTCAAAATAGATCATGGACTCTGGAACATCTCATTATCATTACGATGACAAAGAGAAGTTTGCATCCTACAGTTCCGTTCACCCTAGTCGATCTGTAGTCAGTGAGATGCATTCTCATGTTACAGGACACAGTGAGATTCACACCTTCCATGCATCTGCAGAGTATGCTATATTATAAAGGGAAAATAATGAATTGCACTAATTAGAGGCCCTCGTGTTTTCTTATATAGGAGAGGAACCTATTGGGCAAATTACAAGAAGAAGACAAAAGAAATAGAAAACAAGAAAAACAATAATAAAGATAACAAATATCTCAACACTCCCCCTTAAGCTAGAGTGTAGATATCGATCAGACTCAGCTTGGAACATCTCTGATAAGGCCCTCTGGCTAGGGTCTTAGTAAGAACATCTGTTGTTTGATCTCTAGAGCTGACATGCGTAGTGGCGATAAGACCCTTCTGTATCATGTCACGAGTTTAGTGATAGTCCACCTCTATATGCTTCGTCCTCTCATGAAAACTGGGTTGTTGGTAATAAAAAGAGTAGCATGATTGTCACATTGGAGGTGCATGGGAAGAGACACCTCTATAGTCAGGTCAGTAAGAACATACCTGACCCACATCATCTCTGTGTTATCCTGCACCATGACCCTGTATTCTGACTCAGCACTCGATCTGGCAACCACTGTGTGCTTCTTGCTCTTCCATGAAATCAGGGAATTCCCTATGAACACAGTAAAGCCTGATGTAGACTTCATATCCTTTGGACACCTAGCATAATCTGCATATGCACATGTTGTAACTGAAAGAGATGTGCCTCTGTTGAAAAGAAGTCCCCTACCAGGTGAAGTCTTCATATATCTCAAAATCATATGGACTGCATCCATATGTGCCTATCTAGACTGCTCCATAAACTGACTCACTTTGCTCACGACAAAGGATATGTCAGGCATGGTAATAGTCACATATAACAACTTGCCACAAGCTCCCTGTACCTCCTCTTATTGACCTCCTCAGTGTCGTCATCGCAGGGCTTCATGCTCGGGTCAATAGGACTAGTGACATGTCTGCAATCTTCCATGCTTGTCTTTGAGAGAAGATTTGTAACGTACTTCCTCTGGCTCATCACAAGGCCTCGCTGGTTCTTGACAAACACCAGTCCAAGGAAGTAATGTAAATGCCCAAGTCCTTGGTCACAAACTGCTGGCATAGGAAGTCCTTGTTTGTGCAGAGGGCCCATAGAGTTACCATTATCGGAATGAAGATCTTTGACTTTTGCAGAAAAATGTTCTTTATCTCATTAATAAAATATTTGATCATAGATCCAACCTCAGACTTATTCTTCAATAAAAAGAAACAGGAAAGTCTAGAAAAATCATTGACAATAACTAAATAAAAATGGTGTGCCTGGTGATCAAGAACATTACTTGGACTCCAAACGTCTAAATGTAGGAGCTCAAATAGATGAGAACTGCATCGAATTTGATGGGATGGAAAGGAGAAATGGTGATGCTTCCCAAGCTGGCATGCCTCCCAGTGGAAAGAGGATCTCGTAGAGATCTGAGGGAGAACATGACACAACTTCTGTAGAGGAAGGTGATCAAAACGAATGTGCCATAGATATAGTGAGATTGGTCCAATATGTATAGTAAAAACACCAACATGAGGAGGTTTGACCAGTCTGTAAAGCCCCCGCTGCTTACGACCACATCTAATCACCCTGCTCGTGAGTATGTTCTGAAAGTCTGAAACACAAGAGACGAAGGGTCAAATAATGGCATGACAATGCCGATTCTTAGTAATCTGACTAATGTAAAGTAAATTCATCTGAAAATCAGGAGCATATAAAATATCTTGAAGGCGCATGGACATCGTCAAGTGCACCTTCCCCTGTCTTGTAACAGGAAAGCGGTCACCATTAGCAATGACAACCCATCTACCAGGTGGTATGGTCCTGTAGGACCTCAACCGTGCTCTGTCTCCACACATGTGGTGTGAAGCACCAGAGTCCGTAATCCACTCTGTCATGTCTGCACCTGTACTACCTATAAATGCATAGGCGATACTGAGGAGCTCAAAGAGGCTATGGCTGCGACTGCGGTATCTGTAGTGATGGTGCCAGTAGTAGGAGTCATGATCTCTCGAATACGAAAGACAATATCATTCATACGAGGATCAACCTAGGAAGTTGTAGTCTTTGAATGCACAATCTATTCCGCTACGTGACCAGAAACATGATATCCATGCTTCCAATAGCATGTATCCTCTGTATGTCTTGGCCTACGATAGTAAATGTAAGGGTCACGCTGGCATCCACCGCCTCTGCCACCAGGGGTGCGTAGTTTGGACTGGATCGCCCCTCCTCGGCCACGAGAAGCAACCATCGCTGAAGAGGGCAAAGAAGTGGCTGTAGAAGGTTTATAATCCGCTGAGACTGCTATAGGCCTCCTCTATGGGAGGTATGGTAGCTTCGATAAGAAGTTGAGTACGCGCATTATCATACTCTGTATCAACTCCATCCATAAGGACTCCAACCATCGTGGAGTTCCTATATGTCTTCTGCTGCTAAGTAGATGTCATAATAGGCATGTAGCTATGAAGCTTCTCGAACATGCCACAGAGCGAAGAATAGTACACGTACAGAGGACGACCATTCTGTTTGGCATTGTAGATATCGAACTGTAACTGAAGATTCTTGTCCCCATTCTTTGTTTAAACATAGGTGGATGCCAAAGTATCCTACATCGCCTTGGCGGTGAGTTGATTCAAAATATCATTGGCCATCTCTGTGGTGAGAGTCCCACAAAGCCAAACATGCGCATACATATCATCTTGCTTCCAAGATGCATTTGCTCAAGTCGTATTTGTTGGCTCTGGATCTCTCAAGACATGCTCCTTGTTGTTGCACTGCATGAGGGTGAGAACTGCATGGATCACAAGTCATAGTTGGTCCCATTAATCTTAACAATGGGAGCCGGGCCCTTGAACGCTCAAGATGAAAAAATATCACCCTTGTTCTCTGACATGACTGAAAAACGTCTAGCCAACAGAACTCAACTGAGGAGTAGATCGATATGAACAAATCTACACGATCATACAGAGGATTGGTTGTACATATAGACTCATAAATCCATCCTCATCAATCTTCGATGCCCGTTAAGGTCGGAAAATTGTTTTTTAGGTCTGAATTCACATTTTCCGATCAAAATCAAATTAAATCAAACAATAGAGCAAGCTGTAGGGATGCACGGAGGGGCATGGGAGAGTTGGCGGTGGCCTAAGACGGTCGGGGTGCGATAGCCAGCGACCTGAGGGGGGGCTGGCTGGTGGACTTAGGCGGCCTGGAGCAACGGCCTGGGGTTGAGCAGCTGGGGGCTGTAACCCTAGGCAACGGTGACAGGTTTGAGCGCCGATGTCGGCGACACGGGGAGGAGGCGAGACGGGTAGGTTAGGGTTAGGGTGGGATACTGAAACTTTGGTGTAAGACCGTCGCTCCGATACCATGTAGAGGGAAAAGAATGAATTACACTAATGGGAGGCCTTCAGTTTCTCTTATACAGGAGAGGAGCCTATTGAGAAAATTACAAAAAGAAGAAGACAAAAGAAATAGAAAATAAGAAAAATAATAAAAAAGATAACAAATATCTCAACATATATGCACTTGAATTTTTTTTATGAATTTATTATCGATCACTCGTATTACCAAGAATTTGAACTGCCGTGTCATTTTGACCCATCTTCTCCTGTTTCAAGATATACTCACGAGAAGAGTGATTGGATGTGGCTATAAGCAAAGGGGTCTCTAGACTCTCTACAAGGGTTCCAATCTCCTTATTTAGGAAGATTCTCTATTCTCACAGGATCAATCTCTCCATACATGCGGCACCACAATCATTTTCCTTTGCAAAAACTTTGTAAAGTCCTTTCATATATATCATCTTAGTTCACTTTTCATTGTGAGGGTTGCCAGCTTGGGAGGCATCATCATACTAGTTCTCATGATATAAAGTCATGCTCCTTATTTTTATCAAAGAGATGCTGCCCTTACTGCTTGCTACCTCATCAATCGTATGCTATCTTCCATTTTAGGAGAAAAAGGTACGTTATTCAATTGTGTTTCTAGAAATTGACCTCTTTTCTTTGACACATTGTGTCTTTGGTTCTGTGACACCTTACTCTTGGCTGTGACAAGGTTTCCTCCAAAGCTGTTAAGTTCTTATTTGTTGGATACTCTTGGATCAAGAAGGGGTATCAGTGCTTTGATCCTGTCCGATGGCATCACATTCTTTGAGTCTGTTATATATATTTTTTTGAGGCTCATGAGTCTGTTATATATTTCTCCACAAGTGACAGGATGACTTCTTAGTTTTGTGAGGAGCTTTACATTCTACCTCCTCCTATGCCTCCTATCACACATTCAGGGTTCAAACTTCTCCTTGTATATACATTCGCACGCCGACTACTAGACGCTCTACTCCCATTCCTTCCCCATCATTCATCACACCTTAGGTAAATTCCAATGATGGTACTACTGGTGTTTATGTACATCAGGAGACTTTATAGGGTGGGAGTGTAGCTCCTCAGGAGATTATGGTATATAAGACATATCATTAAGATGATCTTGACTAACCTATGCACTTTGGAAGAGGAGGCATGCATGTGCTATGTAGCCTCTCTCAAGCATGTTTCACCGGGGTGTTTATTGGAGTATTCATGAAGTTTATGGTAGGATCGTCAGCCGTTACGATTCCACTCACATATCAGGATGCTATGCCGGACAGTTAGTGGCATCTTGTTACGGAGGAAGAGATGGATGTACTCCAGTCACGAGGCACATGGAACTTGGTTACTACCCGACAAGTGCTTATATGGTTGGCTACACGAAGATCTTTACAGTGGAGCAGAGAACATACGATAGTGTCTGTCGCTACATGGCTTAACTTGTAGCATGTCGATTCACTCAGATATATGGGGTAGATTATCAAGACATTTTCTCTTCTGTGGTATGCCACTCTACTATTCAGATCCTCCTTTATGTTGCTCTGGTATGTGACTAGTAACTCTCCCAACTTGATGCTAAGAATGGCATGCCTTCTTGTATGCCGATATGCAGGAGGAGGTCTATATGCAACAGTCACCCGAGTTTGTTGTTGAGGGAGAGTGTCAGAAGATATGCAAACTTCTTAAGGTTATTTATGACCTTAAGCAGAGTCTTAAAGCATGATTTCATAAGCTCTCGGATTTGAAAGAGTAACATGGCTTCAAGAGATCAACTCCAGATCACTTGCTCTTTGTACATTGAAGATGACGGGGTATTGTTATCATTCTAATCTATGTTGACGATATTATTATAGGAGATAATTTAGAGGGTATCAGTGAGGCTAAGGAGTTCCTTGGACAATAGTTTGTCACCAAGAACCTTGGCGAACTATGATACTTGGACTTGAATTTTCCATGAATCAGAGATGTCTTGTGATGACTACGAGGAAGTACATTGTAGACCTCCTTCTAGAGACTATGATGGCAACAAATTGTAGACTTGCCATCACTCCTATGGATCCCATCATGAAATTCTATGATGATGATACAGACGAGGTAGACAAGAACATATACATGTAGCTCGTTGGGAAGCTTCTCTATATGACTATCACCATGCTAGCTATCTCATTTGTAGTAAGAAAAGTCAACTAATTAATGGAAGAGCTACGCCGAGCTCACATGGATGCATTCCCTATGGTCCTAATGCATTTGAAGTCTTCTACAAGTACGTGGTTGCTATTCAACATAAAGACTTCTCTTGCCATCACAACCTGTGTAGATGTTGACTCTGCAGGATTCCAAAAGAGGGAAAATCCACCTCTGGATTTACAATATTTATTGGAATCTCATTGGTCTCATGGAAAGGAAAGAAGCAAACTTTTATTGCCAGGTCAAGTGATGAATCCAAATACAGAGTCATAGCACAAAGAAACACTGAGATGATGTGGGTTAGGTATGTTCTGACTGGCCTATCTACTGATGCACCTATTTCCATGCAGCTACTATATGACAATCAAGCTGCACTATTCATTGCCAACAATCCAGCTTTCCATGAGAGGACCAAACACATCGTGGTAGACTGCCACTACAGTAAAGATACTATACATAAAGGTTTCATCTCTACTTTCTAGTTTCCACACTAGCTTAGGTGAACATACACCATACATTTTCACCAAGGCAATAGCTAGGGGGCTATTCCGGAAGTGTTCTTCCAAGTTAAGCATGATAGATATTTGTACTTCAGCTTGAGGGGGAGTGTTATAGGAAATAGTATTTTTGTATTTCTTATTTCTTTTTATGTGAGTTTTTACATTGTTTATTAACCCTCTAAGGTTTCTCCCATATATAAAGGAGTCTTATGGCCACAGAACAAACAAGTCATTCATTTTCTTCCACAATTACATTGTATTTTAAGATTTCTTTATTTTTTCTTTGTGGAGTGGTGGATGCCCACACCCTGTAAAGTCATGATACCGTGGTCTTGTTCATTTTGGTTTAATCCTAATAGGATATTTTGTAAGGAATAAAGGTAATATGGGCTTAAAACATTTACTTTCTTTGATATAATTTTAAAGAAACATAACCCGTCATTTTTTCAGTCATGTTCTTGCATGATTTTTATTTTGTGCTGCACCTGTAGACCAACATTTGTTAGTGAGGCTTTTACATTTGCGCTCTTTGAACTCTTCCAATGACACTTCACCTATACCTATCTTATAGCTACATGATGACCCACAAAATACCTATATTCACAATATCCGTATCCTCAAACTTTATGAGAAGCTTTTAGGGATAATGATGAAACCCTATATTTATAAAACAATTTGCAACCATGTTTGATCTATTTCTTGTTTTCTTCTTTTAACCTTTTCTCTCTATTTCTCATCCTTCTCTCACATAGGCGTAAGCAGGTAGAGGAGGGGATTCGAGGGGGCTTCGGCGGAAGCTGTAGGGTGGTGGTTCATGTCAAGGGGATTTGGGGGTTTTTGTTTGTGGGTGTGGGTGTAGGGTGGTGATGGGCGTTAATGGAGTTCCTGTAGTCGTGTGGTGGGATACTCATTGAGAGCCACTGACGAAAAGGGTGGAAGGAACATGTCTTGGGAGGAGGGGGTTGGACAGGGGTTGGAAGGAGGTCTGTCGTGGGCAGAGGGAAGAGGGCATGAGAGGGATGAAAGGTAAAAGGTAAAAAATATGAGAAATAATATAGTTTGGAATTATTTTGTGTGTATATATGTGTGTGTTTGTGTATAATTTTAGTCATACCGTCATCCCTAATGGTTTGATATATAGAGGGTAACGACATGGGCATACTTGTTAATAGAAATGCTTTGTACACGATGTAATTATGAAATAGGTAAGGCACATGCATGATTGGAAAAGTTTGGAAGGACACGAGTGTAAAAATCCATTTGTATCTTATATACGTCCCAACCACTAACTAGACTAGCTGCAACATTTTTTGGATTGGTAAAATGGCTGGCAATGGTGCTTTATGCTTTAATTTTTTCACAAATGGTAAATTTATTCAGTGGTACTGAAGTATATATACCGATCTCTTTTTTTGTGTGTAATTATTTCCAGTTTTGGCTTGTATTGATACACGGTTTATAGGGCTTTGCAGAATGCAGAAAGTTTAGAGATTCTGGTCATCAAGAATGGGTGGTTGCTCTTCTTGCTCGACGTAGCAGACTTCATCCAGGGACTCGTTATCTGGCTAGAGGAATAAATTCATGTTTTGGTACAGGTATGCAGTCTCTAATAATTTCAAATGTATTTCCTTAAAAAAATAAATGCATTTTTTATTCAGTAAAGGTTTCATTTTGTAGGAGAAGGGTTTGTTGTTGTGGGAGAATGCTTAACGTGGGAGAAGCTTTGTTTTTTTTTGACGCTCAAAAAAGGGGGAAACACTCAGCGGTGTTCGCCCCAATATATTAAAAAGTAAAGAGATGAGAACTTACAATGCGGTAGAGTACAATGCGGAAGGGGAAAAACCAAACAGAGTGGAGGATGATTCCAATATGGAAGTCATCCCCGCACCCGCAAAACGCTACAAGGCAGACCAATCAATACAAAATCGAGATGCTGAGTTACAAATATTTTCCAAATAGAACCTCTGTTGAGAAAATAAAGACTCGTTTCTTCCCAACCAAATACCCCAAAGGCGCGCAAAGGGAGTAAGCTTTTCATTTTGCGTTGCATCTTCCATTGTGTACTGATAATTATCATTTGAAAACCAGTTTCATATACCGTCTTGTTTCATGAAGGAATAAAACACATTTATTTACTTATAAACATTTTGTCTAAAATCTACTCAAAAGTAATCAACTTGGTTTGAGTTAATAATATGGTCCGATTACGTTTTTATCTTAGGTTGCATAGTTTGACAGATCAACCTATGTGTATCCAAGTTTCATCAATCTTATGGAGAATGAGAAGAGAATACAATAAATTGATTTAGTCAAGAGGTGTAGGGTCCTTATATAGGATGAAACCCTAGACTAGAACCCTTGTAAATGGGAAATTGCATAGATAGCCTCGAGGGGTTACAACTAAAAATGATGAAAGATAAAACCGTCTCTAACACTCCCCCTCAAGTTGGAGCATATCTATCGATTATACCCAACTTGGAAGTTATACATGAGAGGTGCTTCTTTGGTAGGGCCTTTGTGAATACATCTGCAAGCTGAAGATCGGTCGAGATGTGTGTGGTAGTAATCTTCCGTTTTTGTACGACATCACGAACAAAGTGGCCGTCAATCTCTATGTGCTCGATCCGCCCATGAAACATAAGATTTGTAGTAATGTATGTAGCGGATTTGTTGTCACAATATAGAGGAACATGGGTAGTGAAAACAATAGCAAGTTTATGTAGGAAAGAAAGTAACCAAACAATCTCACATGTAGCCTGAGCCATCATCCTGTACTCTGCCTTTGCATTGGATCTAGAGACTACAGTCTGCTTTTTGCTTCTCCAGGTGATAAGGTTTCCTCTAACCATCATAGCATCCTGTAGTGGAGCGACAATCCATTAGTGAACTTACAAGATCTGCATCAGCATATGCAGCTACATCAATGTAGCCATTTGCCCCATAGAAGAGGCCTCGTCTTGATGACACCTTCAAGTTGTGCATGATCTGAAGAACATCCTCCCAGTGACTGTAATGTGGTTACTCCATGTGTTGGATGGCTCTGCGCACAACATAGGATATATCCGGCCTAGTGATAGTAAGGTAAAGTAGTTTGTCCACTATGCTTCTGTACTGTGTAGTATCTTCGAAAACAGGATCAACTGAAGTGGAGTGCTTCCTCGGGTCTGCAGGAATACCAGAAGGCTTACATCCAAGTAATCCAGCCTCAGTCAGGATGTCCAAGCAATATTTCCTTTGTGAAAGATGAAGTCCATCTGTAGTGTGTATCACTTCTATGCCAAGTAGTGAAGTTGACCAAGGTCCTTCCTGACGAAAATCTTCTGAAGAAAAGCCTTGGTCTCTAGTATGCCTCATTATCACCTGTGACCAAAGTTGCAAAAAGCGGTATGCGGTATTCAATCGGTAGGGTCACTGATTACTGATTAAACGATATGCAAGAGTTTAAATGGAAATTAAGCAGGTTATGCGGTTTTGCATTGTTAATTAATAAAAAATATTACATGTATATAATTAATAAAAAAGTATAAATAAATAAGAAAAATATAATCACATATTCACAATGTAAATCAAATATTGTCTAATTCAAGGAACGTTTCATCCAAATGTCAAAATAGATAACATAAACAACTAGAATTCATATACAAATGTCAAGATAGACAAGATACACAATTACAATTCATAGCATGAATCCAAAAAGTCATGGATAATGTTGATTCTTTGAAGAAAGTAGATACAATTTCTTAAAAGACCGTTTAAGGTCGTTTAAAAGACCGTTTAAGGCCGCTTATGTGACCCACCGTTTATGGACCCGCTTTTGATTAAACGATACGGTCGAGCACCACATGCATTTAAGCAGCCGTTTAAATGACCGTTTAGACTCTTTTTTGCATCCCTGCCTGTGACAACCTTATCATCAACATAAACAAGTGCGACAGTATCGATAAACCATCTTCTGACAAAAACAGAGTAGTCGGATGCTGTTCTTTGTAAGCCAAAAGGATCGATTTCAGTATTGAGTCTATCAAACCATGCCTTCGGACTATGCTTTAGGCCATAGATTTCCTTATGAAGTCGACATACACACACTCCTCCTCGACTTCATAACCAAGAGGCTACATCATGTAAACCTCCTCCTCAAGATATCTATACATGAAAGAATTCTTCACATCGAGCTGAAAGATATGCCATCCCTTGTTTGCAGCCACTGAAAGATAGTTTGTATAGATCCCATCTGTGTAATTGGGGAGGAGGTCTCAAGTAGTCAACCCCATATATCCGTGTAAAACTTTTAGCCACAAGCCATGCTTTTAGTATGTTAATGAACTCCTCTGGTGACTGTTTGATCATGAAGACCTATCTGCAAGCCACATGTCTAATCCCCATGGGACACGGTACAAGGTTTTATGTCCTATTAGATATGAGAGTTCCCATCTCCTCATGCCTGTCGCCGACCATATCCTGTAAAGTACTGTAATGATATATGGGAGCAGAAATAGTATATAGTAACGCAAAAGGAGTGGACCATTTTAGACTCGTAGATGGGACCTTGTTGATAATGTGGGCAACAATAAGAATTTAAGAACGACATCTCGCCAATAGGTTTTTGGAACCTTCATCTGAGTGAGAATGGACCGAGCAATGTCAAGAAGATGTTGAAGCTTCTATTCTGCTGCCCCATTTCGCTGAGAGGTATACATACAAGATGTTTGGTGGATAGTTCCCTAGAAAGAAAAGAAAGTCGTCAACATGCTGGGATCCTTACGAAAATGGGCATATCAAGCATAATGTGACAGGAGATTCCATGATATGTATTGGGGTAATTACTTGGGATAGTGGGTTGCACATGCCGTGTTTTTATAAGTGCTGAATGCTGGATACTTGTAATGTAAATACATGAGAATATTTTGAGGGTCCAAGATTTGGGTGGATTCAATCTAGATAGGTGTCAACTTGCGGTGTGGATAGACATATTCTTTTTGGATGGAAGCTGAATGATTGGGATGTTTAAGTTACCCTGAAGAAGCTTTCAAATGGTATAACCACTATTGTAGCCTTAGTACTTGGTCTTTTCAGGCATGCCAAATGATAGAGCTTTGTAGAGATATTAGACATGTACCTGCTTGGATTGGAGGTAGACTTAGTGAAGTGCTGGGTGATCTGATCGATACAAATGCATATCATGAGCAAATTGTTTCCACTCTGACTGTTCACCGGATCATCTCTCCGGACTCCAATCCTTCAGTTTCTCCTACTTTCAATTACAAGCACAGCAGAGATGCATCGTCACTGTCATCAGCGACCCCATAGGTGTATGCGTTGGATTAATGTGGTCTACGTGTCATGTATTCAATGCGTGAATAAGACTAACAACTTGCAAAGTTGATAATGTCTTGTGGGACTAAACTCAGGAGTTCTCTTTTGTTTTGTTTTGTGTTTGGGGTGGGGGGTGTATTCCTTTATAGATTCCCTGTATTTCCGGAACTTTTCAATTTTTCATCTATCATATATTTCCTACTTCTACCGGCCTATCTCCATCGATATAAAAAATAGGGATATTTGAATTGGTCTTTAATATCTTCTCCGTTTTCTAAAATATTATGGACAGGAAATGAAGTGGAATGTGAGCAGCTTGTATGGATTTCTCAGGGTCCTAGACGAAGTATCAACTTTAGCACTTATATCTGGAGACGGGGTACAATTCCCATATGGTGGGGTGCCGAGCTGAAACTCACTGCTGCTGAAGCTGAGATATACGTTGACTCGCGGGAACCTTATAGAGGTAGCTTGCAGTATTACCAGAGATTAAGTAGGAGATATGGCACTCGTAATGTAGATGCAACGGCTGTTAACCAAAAGAAGAAACCGACACCTATTGTATGCGTTAACTTACTCAGAAATGGTGAAGGCAAGTCAGAAACAATTTTAGTTGAACATTTTCAGGAATCAGTGAAATTTATACAATCTGGTGGAGAACTTCTCAATACTCTTCTTCTTTTACTACATTATGACTGGCATGCCTCTGTGAAATCGAAAGGAGAGCAGATGACAATCGAGGGATTGTGGAGACTTCTGAAAAATCCTACAGTGAATGTGGGGTTTAATGAAGGGAACTATTTTAATTCAAAGCAGGCTCTTCAGGGATGTAAGGGGGTACTTATTCATAATGATACGTTTGGAGGTGACTTCTGCCTAAGATCACTACAAAATGGGGTCATACGTTTTAACTGTGCCGACTCATTGGACAGAACTAATGCTGCTAGTTACTTTGGTGCCCTTCAGGTTTTTGTTGAACAGTGCAGAAGGCTGGGAATCAATCTTGACCAAGAGTCGTCACTTCATTTCTCATCATCAAACTATCTGGAGTCCAGCAATACTGGTGCATATGTAGGCCCTCTTCCACCAGGGTGGGAGGAGCGCACAGATTCGGTCACAGGGAAGACATTTTATATAAATCATGTTACAAGAACAACAACCTGGGAGCACCCTTGCCCAGACAAGCCTTGGAAAAGATTTGACATGACATTTGAGCAGTTCAGGAGCTCCACTACCTTACATCCTGTCACTCAATTGGCTGATCTTTTTCTTCTTGCTGGTGACATTCATGCAACATTATATACTGGTTCAAAGGCTATGCATAGTCAAATTCTCAACATATTCAGCAATGATGCTGGGAAATTCAAACAGTTCTCAGCTGCGCAAAATGTGAAAATCACACTGCAGAGAAGATATCAAAATGTTCTTGTGGATAGTACCCGCCAAAAGCAATTGGAGATGTTTCTTGGGATACGGTTGTTTAAGCATCTGCCTTCAGTTTCTATTAGTCCTCTTCATGTAGGTATACTGTTAATTGAGTTCATTTAGGAATTTATTATTTATCCTTGGTTTATAGTAGTTTGGTTGATGCTTTTTGGTTTGCCGGCTTTATCCTTAAATGCCTTGAAAATATATGCTTCTCTCTTCTCTGCTTAAGTTGTCTTTCACATTTTATTTAAGATGGAAAAATGGTTTAAATTCCGAGTAATTATACATGGTGATGCGAAACCCATTCACATCAAACCAAAACAAGAAACTATTATAATCGGAATTATTCTGCCTTCCCAATTTTCTATGTTACAAGCAGCGAATATTCGGCAATCCCAAGTACATGTTGTTTTGTTCCCTAGTTCTCTCAAATGTCTCTTTTGTGAATAAGATAGTTAAGTTTACCGTCCAAGTTTTCCTGGTCCATTTTCATTGTCCCCTCTCCCCGAAGCAAGGCTACGAATGTAATTATCTGTAGCCTCTTCCTATACAAAGAGGCTTCAGTAATGAAGCTTCTAATGCATTCTATTTAACTTGCTATTATAGTGATGAATGTTGAGAGTTTTCTAGTTTTAGGACCTCTCTGTAGTGGTTTCTCTCTAGATCCTTCATGTATATGTCTCATTGGTTTCCACCATATAAGAGAGCATGGGTCTCTATTTTCTGATGAAAATATAATCCCATTTTCAACGTGGTATCGGAGTGTCGGTCTTATGCCTCTTTTCTTTATTTATATAATGAGAGGCTATAGTTATACCAAAGGACCCTGTAGGGGCACAATCAAGCTTGTAAAAATCGGCCGACTAGTCGAGTAGGGGGGGGGGGGGGTAGGCGACTCGACTAGGCCTAATCGGCCATTAGTCGGTCAGCCCGACTAGGCGGGAAGACAAGTCACAAGTCGGTCGACTTTTACATCAAGCTTTTATTTTTTTTGTTTTTTTACTTTTTTTAAAGAAAACTTATTCTAATATGCTTAATGTTATATTTAAAGTCAATTACTCTTTTGTTTCATTATGTAAGTATAGAAAATATACAAATGTAAGCAAACTTATTCTAATATGCAATAATATTATATTTGAAGTCAATTACTTCTTTTATTTCATTACAAATGTATAGAAAATGTACAAATCTATGTATATAAATAATTTATATATTTAAAATAATTTAAAAATCAAAATCAACTAATGGCCGACTAAATCCGATTAATCGCCCGACTGCCGATTAATCCTTAGTCAGTGACCCCATCGACCGAGTACCGACTACCGCTTTCTGCAACCTTGGGCACAATTGATAGATAGCATGCGGTAGTCCCACTCAAACTGGAACATATATATATATATATATCGATCATGCTTAGCTTCTTCTTTTTTTAAGAAATAAAAGGTTGGCCTCCCAATTCAGGACCCACCACATGATATGAATATATATAGAAAATCTATAAAAAGTTAGAAGTTGTTATATGGTCCAAGCTTTACATAACACTCGGCAATGCTCAACCACATTTTCAGAATAAAAAAGTACCCCCTCCCCCCAAAATGACATCATTTCTGGCACACCTAATCACCCATAACAACGCAAAGGTAAAAGGAAGAAAAAGTCCTCGTGTCCAAAGCCACACACCTATCTCATACCCCTCCAAAAACCTGAGCAACTATGTCCGATGATCCAAGGTATGCTTGCCCCATACCAAACCTGAGCCGAGCATGTGCATGAGAAAAACAAGTGATCCAGATCTTCTGTCGTCTCTCCACATTTATCACAAATGTCATCCTCCGCCCCCATCAGCCACCCCCCTTTGCTCTTTGGTGAGAATTCTGCCTCGCCTAACTAGCCAGAGAAATATCTTGATTCGGATCGGGATCTTGCATTTCCAAATCATACGCATGTCCGCGTCCATCTCCTCCTCGACCATCTCCACCTCCTCCACCAAAAAATGGTATGCCTTCTTGATCGAAAATCTGCCATCCTCCCATGAAAAATAATCTCTACCTTCCTCCAGTCCCTCCAGCTACGCAAGCACAGATCGCAACTCCATGAATTTGTTGACCCTTTGTTTCGAAAGGTCCGATGCAAAAGTTTGGGACCGGGATCCCAATTCTCACATCCGCCTTACCGATATCTCTTTATCCACCGCCAGTTACAACAACCTCGGGTACCTTTTTGCCAATGCACCATTCCCTGTCCAGTCATCCCGCCAAAAACAAAACCCAACTTCGTTACCAAGAATGGGCGTTAACCCGCGTGATGCCAGTCCACAACGATGACAGAAGGCACCCAATGTTAACCTCTAAAGATAGAGAGATCGCATAGATCTTCCTCATCAATCTGCATACCAAGTCCTCTGAGATGCCCCAGAGACGGACCACCCATTTAGCCAGGAATGCCTTATTCATCTGCTCCACCCGCAAGACGCCCAGGCCGCCCTTGCCCTTAGGCGATATTACACTACTCCGGTCCACCAAATGCATACCCCTCTTAGCCTGCCTCCCATCCGACCAGAAAATCCTCCTCAACAACACCTCAATCTTCCATCGCACCCTCACTTGCAACTTCCTCGTAGAGATAAAGAAAACATGTATTGCCGACGGAACATGCTTAAGAAGAATCAGCTTTCCTCCCCTTGACAACATCTTCGCCTTCCAACCCGCCAACTTCCCTTCCATCCTTTCCAACAACCCCTTCCAACCCCTCATCTTGTGCCTCCCTTCCACCAACATCAGTCCCAGTACGTGTACGCCGCACCTTTGATTCCGAGAGCCCAAACGGAGCCACAACATACTTACTCCTATTCACCCTGAGACATGATAGCTCCCTAATGATCTCCATAATACATGACGCTCTTCTAATCTTGTCCTCCTCAGCCTACATGAACATCATACTGTCATCCACATACCGCAACATCTGAATGGATATGTCCTCCCTTGTATATTCCGAGCACCAACCCTCGAACCCTGTCAATCGTATCATAACTGCCAGAGCGTCAGCATTGCCACAACATTTCTTAAATTGTGTGCATGCTTGTGACTTGGTGAATATGCCAGCTGTCTTATGATTTGAAGTCTCAATATCCAATAACCCTCTTTGTTTCAAGACTCTAATGTAATGAAAATCAATTTCCGCATGTTTTGTGCATTCATGAAATATGAGGTTGTTGGCTATTTGCACAACTACCCTATTGTCACATCTACGCTCCATCACACTGTATGAGCAACGTGTAAGTTTGCAAATACTGATCAAATCCATACTAACTCAGTTGTTGCAAGAAATTTTACTTTATAATTGTTCTCTCTGCATTAGAGAGAGAGAGAGAGAAATAGTTTTTTCTTACTCCTTCAAGTGAGTACCTTATCCTCATTGTTAAAATCAAGAATGCGGAAACGAATTGATGAACATAGCAAGAAATAACGAAAGAATAAATATGAATGCTTGTGATTTTACGTGGAATTCTACCCTCGAAGGAGCGGGATGAAACCACGGGGGAATGCCTCAAAGGGCCAGATATTCTATTGAACTTTCTCATTGAGTACATGGGATGTGGGGCTCCTTATATAGCTCCACATACAGATCAGAGTCCCATTGCTCATTCGTGTGGGACTAAACATTAGTGGGGTAATTGGTCTTAGAGATCCAATTACCCATCTATTACATTCTTCAAAACTCTCCTTCAAGCTGGAGCTGAGAAAGCTGCAGCTTGCAACAAAAAGAAAAATGTTCACAACTCATTCACTCGATACATCTAAGAGAGACGGGGATAGCGAGATCCTATTTTAAGAACCATTGCTGGTAGAGGACCTCGATCGAGGTTGGCTTTGAGACTTTCAGGTCACTGGAATGTATTCTCTACCATGCCTGTAGAGTCGCTGTGATATCAGATCACCAGAATATAGCTATGTCGTGCCTAGAAAAGAATCGTAGTAGAAGAAGAAAGTCCATCGCGGAGTAGAAGTCAGGGATGGAGATACCCCAATGAAGTAGTCGATGCTCGGTGAAGATGGTTGATAGCTATAGAAGTCTGTAGTATGGATTTGTCAGTTGTGGACATGATGAAGTCCTGTAGTGTAGATACATCTTAAGTAGAAGAATATGCCCTCTCTTACTCCCCTTTTCTCTTATACTTGATAGTATAAGAGCACAATTCATCAAGTTGGGAGAAACAAAAAAGACAATTTTTTGTGCTTCTTTTTTTGCGCAAACTCTGTAGCCGCTCCGCTTTTTTTTTCTCGAATATTTTTTTCATACCGTTTTTTTGTATGATCATGCTTCTTTTAAGCCATTCACTTTCATTCCTTTTTTTTTAAATTTTGATCAACCTCTTTTTTTTTCTCTCTTTGGCCCCATTTTTGAAATACAATAGCACACTTGGGCATGCCCCCCTCTCTTCTTTTTTTCCATTGAACCTTTCTTTTCATCTCCTTCTCATTCCCTATTTCTTTCATTTCTTTTTCTGTCCATTTCCCTTTTTTAGGCTATTTTCTTTTCCACGCCCTTGGTTTCCTTTTGTTTTTTGGTTACAGGACTATGGTCCATTGGGTTGTATTCCAAAGTAAAAGAATGGTAGAGCTTAAAACATGAAATAAAAAAAGCTCAAAAAAATTCCCATACCCATAAAAGGCATCGTGCTCCCCCTCCTTTCTAAGGGTTCCCCCTTGGGAAGGACCCATTGTTGCAACGACCTTTTGGGAAGGAGTAGGAGGTGCGGTCGCCGTTGGAGGGTGGTGCAAGCTTTGGAAATTAGATCGTGTCGAGAGGGTGCTTCGTTGGAGATGCGGCTTCGAGCGTGTGAAGGCGGCACCGGCTGGAGTGTTGCAAGTGCGAGGTGATCGGAGATGGGGCCTCGGGCTGCTGCTGCTATTTTTTGTCTTCGAGAACAAGGGCCCCCTATGGAGGTTGTTGTTGTTATTGCAATCCTCTGTAAAATGCAACACTTCCATCTTCTTCATCGAGCAGTGGGGCCTCACGTTCTTTGGAGATCCTTGGAGGCATAGATCTTTGTATTGTTGATTGAGATCTCTTCATGATGGAGACCGCAACAGGCTATCTTGGAACTCTTCTCGGGTGGAGGAGAATCATGACTAATGACTGGAGAAGCCATGGTGTTGTTGGAACAGTTTTTAGAACCGAGAAGATATACCACTTTTGAACAAAAAATAGAACAACGATGTTGGAAACTTTGCGAACTTCTTACTCTTAAAGCACATGGCGAACTCGATGCAAAGATTTTCACTGCTATGTAAAATCTTAGCACCATCTCATGAACAGTAAGATACCTCGCATGCTTGCAACAATCTCCATGCATAATCACCGTAATTCTCAAATACCAATAAAAAAATAATTGAAACAAAATACATCAAGCAAATAACCCGTAGAAATCATTATGCTCTGATACCATGTTAAATGCGGAAGCGAATCGATGATCAGAGCAAGAAATAATGAAAGAATAAACATGAATGCTTGGGATTTTACGTGGAACCCTACTCCCGAAGGAGCAGGATGAAAAAATGGGAGAAGGCCTTGAAGGACCATATATTCTATTGAACTTTCTCATTGAGTACAGGGGGTGTGAGGCTCCTTATATAGCCCCGCAGGCTGATCGGAGTCCCATTGCTCATCCATGTGGGATTATACATGTGTGGGGTAATTGGGTCTTGGAGAGATCTAATTACCCATCTATTACATTCTTCTTCATATGCCGATGCCCCAATACCTTTACCTGAAGGGGACATGTCTAGACTGACCGACCTTTTTCCCTTGTCCTTCGGAATCAATACCATCTCGACTCTCTTTGTGATATTCGTTCTCTTCAATTCACACGATCCTTCTAGACTATATGTAGTACAACCACCTCCTCTGTGCAGTTGTGCTTCCCTTCCCACACACCTACTTAAGAATGGGTCCTTTGTTAACATAGTAGGCAGAGCTTTTATAGGTGTCATACCCATGTAACAAATGAGATCTTTTACTTTTATCAACTTTCCCATTTTCCTCATAGTCATTACTTAGGTCTAAAAAATGGAATAACAAGTAATATAGATTGATTACCCCATTAATTTCCTTTGAATGAAAATCTTAAAAACCCATTACTATTTAAGTCCCATACCATTATTCCCCTCTTTTTGTGCTTGAGAAAAAGAAAATGAGAGAAAGGTTACATTAAGTTTCACTTTCTCCTTAAAAGTATCATTACAATGACAGACGAACATATTGAGATCTTGTATTTTTCTTCCTTTGGAATGATTTTATGAGAGAAATTGGGCAATATTTTAGGTCGTCATCAACAATAACAACAAGTCCATGTAACCGACCCTATTTAATTGTGGGAAAAGGCTTTGTTGTTGTATCAACAATAATAACAAAGCCTTTTTCCACATTATGTAGGGTTCGTTACATGGATTCTTTGCCTCCATTCAGATCTATCTTGGATCTACATTGGAATTTATACGATACTCTTAGAACTCATGCAACGTAATTGTGCTACAATTTTTTTTAAATGCCATTGGTTGTCAGACCGATCTTGCTTATTTAGAAATTCAAAATCCAAAACCTTGAATACTTGATACGTGATGAAGAAATGACACGTATTTAAAGACTTCGATTCATGCTAATATATTCCTAAATTAGCATGGGCATGGAGTAACTTGATAAAGTTACCTTTGAAAATAATAAATATATGACATAAGCCTTCTCGACTATTGTAAACGAATAAGATATAAGTTTGTGATAGAAAAGTATTGAACATAAAATTCATGTGTATTGGGTCTTTTACTTTTTTCTATGGAAAATTGAAGTTTTAGATCCACGAACATGACTACTTATGGGATTTGGACAAAGTAAAGATTTGTGGTATAAGGAACCTCTATGATCTAATTAAAAACAAAGCATAAGTCCATTGGCCCTAGTCACTATAATATAGATTTTGGATCAAGAAAGACACGTACAGATATTTATGTAAACTAAATAAATTTGTAACCATTTCACGCATAACCTGTACACCATTAAGCAAGAGATAGTTTATTACATATTAACATTAGGATCATACATGATATGGTATATGGTAAAAGGATGAATTTTGTGAGTATTGCACCTAGATACTTAAGTCACTACTTTATAACATATGTAAGAAAAATCTGTTAATTAACCTGATTCAGGAAAGCATCTTACAAAATGCTAGTAAATATTAACCACAGTACCTGGTATAATTTTTTTTTGAAAACATTAGAATCTTCATGCTTACTAAAACAGATATTTACAAAGTTTCTTCATATGAAAATCAATGAAAAGGCACATACTCGTAAGAGTCATGTTTTGACTTAAAAGAGTCTCATAGGCTCAGTGGGGCAACACTTTCCAAGGGCATATGGTTCAAGGAACTACGCAGGCTAAAGATAAATCCTCTACAACTGTACCTATACTGTTATACCATATCATGAATCGTGAGTACCAGGAATTGAAAATGTAACAAGATAAAAATATGAGAAGTCATGTAAGAATGATTTAATGAAGTTAAATCATATCAAGTTATCTTAGATGATTACCATGCTAGAAGGATTTAAAAGATAAATGGGCCACATATATGTCGCGGAGATCATGAAACATGCGCACACGATGACAAATGAATGCTCATGTAATTCAATGGATATTGCTTAGGTACACTCTCATTCATGAAAAAAACTAATATATAATATGAAAAACATATTTGAACTTGCATGGAAATCGCTAGGCATGTTATGATAATATCCAATTTTGAAGGGATGATAATTCCCCTAAATATTTAATTACGTGCCATGCACAGTATTAAAAGATGGTTAGAATTCCCACGTGTCTCCCGCACATACTATGCATCAGGTTCATGAAAAATCACGTTTCTCAAATTTTAGATGGACATTGGTGATCATGCATATATAATCGTGTTGCGGATTAATCATGATATTTTGCTTGATATTGCTTAATGCATGGGGTTTTGATGATATTTCTATGCCCACAGAATTAACAATCATGTTATCTTATTACTTATTTTTCTTTTTGTAACTTTACCGTTGTTTGTATTAATGGAATTCTTAGTTATAAATGGTAACTCTGGATTTTATGAAAAAATTATTTTTTGAAGAATGCTCATTAATTGCCATGCAATATTCAGTATTAGCCCGCAATGTGATTCAACATTCACATGCGTTCACCATCCACAAGGTCAGGTATGTTACAATCCAAAACTCTAATACAAAACATTAAAGTTGCTTGACCAATCACAAGCTCCACAAAAAACTGGAGGGGTTCCTCTGCACAAGTAAAGTCTACGATGGCATAAGTCAGAGCTCCACTTATTAGACCATCGTGTATGATTTGATTTACCGCCACAAACTTCAACAACATGTGAGCAATGTTGTGTTTATTATGACAATGAAATGTATGCCTCGAAATGTCGATGTAGATTCTCCACAAACCAGTCATGGAGCCATCTCTCAAGAGAGGGTGACACCACCTTATTTCTCCCATACTAGTATAATTACTCTACACTAACAAGAATGCCTTGTGTACGTGTCACTCCATGGACTATGGTGTTGTAGCATTTCAACCAAATTATGTCTCCAACAAAACTCACTTCGACAACCTCATCGATCACAAATCTAATAGTTTAAAGGCCAACTAGCTTTTGGGGAGAATTCTTGTTTTCTTGCAAGTAAAGCATATAGTTATATCCCTATAGTTTGAAGGTCAATGTCCTCGTCCTCAGCATCTCAGGCAAATGTTCTTTAGCCAAACAAAATGCACAGATGCATGCCTTACTATATTTGATCACGATGTACTAATGCATAAGGTGGTGCAATGAGATCTCCGACTCATGCTGACCACCTTCTGCTAGATACCCTTGACGAAGGTCATTGGGATTGGACACTTGGCCAAGAGCGCCTTGCTAAGCACATAATCGTTCTTGTAGGATCACTAAAATCCTTGTATGGCAATGGTTGGTGCGAAATTAAGGGTTGTGCCTAACAATTGTCAACAGATAACCTAATAGTTTGACACACTCCACCCCCGGCACAACCCCAAATGAAAGGAGTCGACGATGCCTGGCTGTATGCTTAGATGGATCCACATCCGATCTCCACGAGCTACCTCACTCCAACTATAAGAGTCCTTGCCATGTTGAGAACAACCTCCCCCATCGAGCTTTCCCCCTCGTAATAGGGTTTCAACACTTGTAGGTATCTATAATCATCCCAATCCTAGTAGTAGTTATGACAAGGTTTCCGAGATTGTTGATATAGCAAGTCACAATTGGAGGGAGAATATACAAGGGAAGAGTAACGAACCCCATCAGAGCAAAAGATACATGCGCAAGAAGAGTGGTGAAAATGAGACAAGCCTTCTTGTGTCATCATCAATCAATAGAGTCCCCTCAACCTCCCACCATTTACTTCAATGACAAGCAACAATGCTAATGTACAAACAATAGTGAAATGGTTGTTTGGCTTTGTTTCACAATTACTACTCAAAACTTAATATGGTTGATGGAGGACATAGGACATGGGATGGAGCGTGAGGGTAAGGGTGAGCGGGTGGTTGTCCGACGTAGGAGCAGGGGTCGTCTCATGTAAGAGCGAGGGGGAACTCGTGGTCGTCCCGTCCCAAATGCTTTCGGTAATGGATGCTTTATGTGTGGCTCTCGTTGACACTGGGCGCGTAATTGCCGTAATCTGTTCGGTTCGTCATCTAAAAATGGTGACACTATGCTAGTTGGCGAAGGCGGAGGAGGGAAAACCCTCTTCCTGGGATCCTCAGACGTGGAAGCGATATCGGCGGGATGCTTCCGAGGTGACGTAGCTCAAATCTCTCCATGGCGGGTAGTCGCTAGGGGTCTTGCGAGGGTGAAAGCCAATGAACTGCTTCGATGGTCGCAGGAGGGGTGGACCCAGATCAAGTGGCAGAGGGTTTCAGCCAGTGAAGGGTGTTTGGAATCAGAATTTCTCGATAGAATTGGCGTGAAGGGCATCCCCTTGGAAGCTCGGACCCTATAAACATTAGAGCACTGCTGTGCAATATTGCGGAGGTAATGCAGCTTGAGAGCTCGGGATGTCTGTCGGGGGGAACCGATCGACACTGTTCTCCGGGTGAAAAGGTTCTGCTTGTCGAGGCTAGGGGGCTGGAGCCTTTTGTTGGATGACAAAATCGTCAACCTGGAGATCGCCAGGGTGGTGGATGCGGCTCGAAGTCATGGGTGGGCCAACGTAGGTCGAGGGTTGGAGCCTATGGTGGAGATTCCAGCTTCGGGGGATTGCCCGTGTATTGACCCGGCGGAGGCGACCGTCGCGCAGGGCACGCGACGGGGTAGCCGATGAGGTGGACATGTCTCCTCGCCTCCCGCATCGTCTTCATTTCGGCGCCTTTTCGGTGGCGCTCTGCACGGAAGGCATCGGATTTGATGCGGATCCGTTGAAACCTGGGGAGGCCAAGAGTCGCAACGTCTTGACTAATGCTTCGAGGGTTAATATGCAGTCGCGTGGCCCGGGATCTGCCCTCCCGCCATCCGGATCTCTGTTTCGGGTGTTGTTCGGTACTTTGGATCGATGCCTTATCCGTGGATCTCAGGACGGTCCGTATTTCTTTATGGCCGGTGCAGAGCCTGGATCCGTGGAACCGCACAGTATCGGGCCTTCCCCGTGCAATCCGATTGCGACCATTCTCGCGTCTCCTTCCTGGGGTGCTTGCGTGCGGACCTATGCCTCTGCGGATCAGCCTCACCATATATATGAAGAGAAGGGGCAGTTCGTATCCCCGACCGGTTCACATGTGACACTCGTCCTGGAGAGCGGTAGAAAACATGATTCAACCACTGATCCACGCTCTTCTGAGGTACGGGAGGGACGCTCCCTGGGCGAAAACCACTCCGCTTCCGCTTTAGCAACTTCAACAAGGCCTTAAATGCAGGATTTCAAGAGGTGAGGTCCAGAAGGAGCGCAAGGAGGGAGACTGCCATGCAGCTACAATATGGCAGGGAGGGGATGTCCAGAAGGAGCGCAAGGAGGGAGGCTGCTCGCGATGGAGTGGCTCAGTTGGACGCTCTGGATGTTGAGAGAGGGCTGACCAAGGATGAACTGCGAGAGCAGACGGGCTACCTCAATGACCTTTTTTTTTTGAAATCAGAACGATTCGGGGGAGACACATGGTGGTGTTCGCCCCAAAATTTATTAAAAACGAGAAGAGGGAGAGGAGAAGAGAGGTACAAAGAGATACAAACACCAGGGATCGAGAAGATCCCTGTCAATACCCCAGTCCACAACCCAAACACCCACACGCGACAACAGCATTACCGGAGCATCCAATCATTCAGAAGTAACTCCACATGCGCTAAAACGTTCTCCCTGTAGAATCTTTGGTCCCTGAAAATCTTGGCGTTCCTAGCGAGCCATAAAGCCCAGATGCAAGCGAGGGGGCGGAGCAACTCCCTCCTTGGCCGATCAGCACGAGAGCGCAAAGTGATCCAGAACGAGTCGGCCGAAGAAGCGTCCACCCAAGTCACATTGAGGCCCTCTCAAATGGAGGTAGAGCACGGACAACCGAAGAAAAGATGTTGCAAAGTCTCCAGCTCGCCGGTACACAGAACACAATCCATGGAGCCAACCCCCGATAGAAACATAGCACATCTATCGCGGGTCAATACCCTACCGCGGCGCAAAAGCCACAGGAAGAAAGCCACCTTCTCCGGCAAATTTAAAGTCCACAACCACCCCAAATCGTTGCAAAGGGGGGTATGATCAGAGAATGGTTGATGTGAGATCACCTTGAAAGCCCGCCTCGAAGAGAAGGCGCCGTCACGCCAGATCCAGTGATCCCTGCCACTGGATGGCGTTGGCGCATCCCTAAGCTGCTGCAGGAGGCTTAAGAGGTCATCGAAGCGTTCGTCGGAGAGGTTGGCCGCAAAGGAAGGGAACCAGTTGCCCCCGCCCCAAGCGGAAGCCACCGAAGCACCAGAGTTAGACGCCAAGGCACAGAGACGAGGGAAGGAGCTACCGAGAGTGGCGTCCCCTGCCCAAGCGTCGTGCCAAAAAAGAAACGAGTTGCCATCACCCAGAACCTGCTTGAACAGATGAGAGAACCGCCTAGCCGCCGAGGCGATCCCCCTCCAAAAAGGCGTCCCAGAACGTGAAGCGTCGGCGCCTCGCAGCATGTCCACTCAATGACCTTTTGCTGGAAGACAAGAAAGAGGAGGTGGAATGGTGACAGAAATCTCGGCAGAGGTGGCTAAAAGGAGAAGCCAATACGAAATTCTTCCACGTGGCCTCAGGGAGGTGGATACAAAACTTTCTGCACGAAATCGAGGTTGGTGGTGTGAGGGTCTTGGGAGAGAAGCAGATAGATAGGGTTTTGCGGAACCATTTCGTCGAGGCTTCGAGAAGATCCAGTGAGGGTTGGGGTTGGTTGGGGAGAGGGGTGCAGACTTGTTCCGGTGAGCAGGTAAAGTCTCTCATCAGCCCTTTCACGGAGGAGGAGGCGAAGCGGGCGGTCTGGGGGCTGAATGCAGATGGCACACTGGGGCCGGATGGATTCCAAGTGCTCTTTTACAAGGAGTTCTGGAGCATGGTCAGAGTGAGGTCCTTGAAATGGTGAACGAGTTTAGGGAAGGGAATCGAGGTTTCGACAAGATCAACAGGGCTTTGCTTTTCCTCCTGCCCAAGAAGGAGTCTCCGCTACGGGTTGAGGACTATAGGCCGATTGCCCTCTCTAACGGCATTTACCTGATTGTGGCAAATATCCTGGCTAATAGGCTGATGACGATGTTGGATTCGGTTGTGCTCCAGGGGCAGTCGGCTTTCATCCCAGGTAGACAGATGGCTGATGGGTTGGTGATGGCATCCGAGATTTGCCTGGAATGGAAGCAGTCAAGGAAGAAAGCGGCGTTTTGGAAACTAGACTACTCAAAGGCCCTACGATTGCGTTGATTGGAAGTTTGTGGTCTTCCCTTCTGAAGAAGGGCTTCCCTGAGCTGTGGATAGACTGGATAAAACGATGCGTGACTACATCTTCCTTTTCTATCTTGGTCGAGGGAAAACCGGAAGGTGGTTTCTTTCAGTCTCAGCGGTGAGTGCGCCAGGGCTGCGCCCTTTGGCACCCATGTTGTTCGTGCTGGTCGCAGATGCATTGGCTGTTTTGTTGAAGCAGGCGGTGGACACCAGATGGTGTGAGGGCTTCCGATAGGAGAGTATTTCCATCCCGATCCTTCAGTATGTGGACGTCACTATCTTGTTTCTTGGAGGTTCGGCGGAGGAGAGTACGAACACTGCGCAATTGGTGTAGATTTTTTTTGAAAGCCTGAAATAGGGGGAGACACTCGCCGGTGTTCGCCCCAGCTTTTATTTAAAAAACGGAAACAGAGGAGGTAGAAACAAAAGTGAAGGTAAAATGGAAAAACCAATTACACCTCCCACTCCTCCACTAATCTCGTGGCATGAATCCCCACGTTTTCCTTGTAGACGTACTGCCCCGAGAAGAGTAAAGCATTCCTTCCTTGCCAAACGACCCACAGGATGGTAACCACCAGCGAGCCGCAGAAAGCCGCGTGATCCTCAACGCAAAACCAAGTCAGACCGGCCTCCTGCCAAACCTGGATCACCTTGGGGCATCTAAAGAATAAATGCTCGACGGACTCAATCGCCTCCTCGCAAAGAAGACATCTATCAGAGGTGGCACCCAGAAGCCTAGCACACCGGTCCCTTGTCATCAGCCTTTGTCTCCGAAACAGCCACAGGAAGAAACCAATTCGCTCGGGGAGCTTGAGAGCCCAAAAAAACACACAATCGCGAATCACAACCTCCGAGCGAGAGGGCGGAGGCCTGCAAACTGCCCCAAAAGCCTTCTTAACCGTGAATGGACCCGCACGCCATCCCCAATGCTCTCTCCCCTCCGCTGGGTGCCCCACATCCTTGATAGAATCCAGCAACGCCATGAAGTCCTCGAGCCTCTGGTCCGAGAAACAAGAAGAGAAGGCCGGGAACCAATTTCCATCCGACCAGCAAGACACAACCATCACATTTTTATCATCCGCCAGAGCATACAATCGCAAGAACCGTGAGCAAAGGGCCCCCCCTCTCGTCCAATCATCAGACCAAAAAGCGAAGGAGTCGCCCCTGCCAAGGATCGGTTTAAACAAAGATATATGTTTCGAGAAAACCTCCACCACCCCCTCCACAACGGAGTGGGAGAATCCATGCGAGCAGCCGGCCTAGGAGGTGCACCCCAATACCATAGATCTTGCACAACACGGTACAACAAGGATCCTCCCCAGGGCCCCAAAATCTGCTTGCCCACTTAAGAAGCAAGGCCTCGTTCATTTGCTCCAAACGCTTTACCCCCAACCCTCCCTCATTCTTCTGGAGCGTAATTTCCTCCCACCCAACAAGGTGAATGCCCCTTGTCTCCTCCCTATGTTTTCCCCATAAGAACCCCCGCATACGCTTCTCCAGCCGATCACGAATTCCCTTTGGTATACGGCGGTTTGATAGAAAATAAATAGGGATGGAGGACAAGACCGCCTTGAGGAGGACCAAACGCCCCCCCTCGATAAAACAGCCGACTTCCACCCCGCCAACCTCGCCTCCACCTTCTCCATGACTCTGAGCCAGTCCCTCGTCCTTGTTCTGCCCACAGTCAAGGACATCCCTAAATAGTCCATCGGCAATGAGCTGCAGCCCGACCCTAACGCCCGCGCACAAGCATCAACCTCATCCACAGAAAGGCCGATAGGGATGACCTTCGACTTATCAACATTCTTGAACAAACTGGATAGTTCACTGAAGATATCCAAAGCCACAGCCATGCCATTGGCCTCCACTACTCCCCCCTCTATGAAGAAGAGAGTATCGTCGGCGTACTGTAAGAGCGGAATCAGTACCCGTCCCTCGAGTATCCATTTGATAGCCCGCAATTAACCACTCGAAGAGCAATGTGCATTAGGACGTCTGCGGCGAGGACAAACAACATAGGAGCAAGAGGGCACCCCTAGCGCACACCCCTACGAGGCTGGAAAAAGCCCCCTTCCGGGCGACCATTCACCATGACCGTAAAAGAAGACATTTTTAAACACTTCCTCATCCAAGAGATCCACCTCTCCGGGAACCCCCTCCTCCGCAACACCGACCATAGGAATCTCCAGTCAGGGCTATCGTAAGCCTTCGCAAAGTCCACTTTCCACAGCACATTGAGCTCATCCCTTCTTCTCCAGTCCGCAATGATCTCCGACGCTAGAGTGAGGTAATCCGAGATCTGCCTATCCGGAATAAAAGCAGATTGCAGCGGGGAGATAGTGCTCTCAAGAACACGGCTCAACCTAATGGCGAACACCTTCGCGATAATCAGGTATAAAGCGTTAGAAACCGCAATAGGACGGAAGTCGTTGATACTTTTCGACGCCGAAGACTTGGGCAATAGAATAATCATAGCTCGGTCAATCCTTTCGAAGCCCGTGTTGCCCAAATAGGATTCAGAAACGACCTCCAAAACCTCTGAGCCAACCAAATCCCAAAAGTCTTTATAGAAAGCCACTGGGAAGTCGTCTGGGCCCGGAGCCCCATCTGCATTCAAGTCCCAAACCACATCCTTAATCTCCTCCAAGGACACATCCATAGTGGGCATGTCACAAAAAGAGGGCGCCACGAGCGTGGCCCCGAGACCCAACCACTTCCAGATTCTCGGTATAGTCCTCAAAGAAACGCCCTTAAAGTGTTCGACAATAGCTTTTCCCATTTCTTTGTTCCCATCCACGCGTACCCCATCAATCGTAACCGATCAAAGTGCATTGGACCGACGTCTCCCACTAGCTACGCAATGAAAGAAGACGTGTTAGCGTCCCCCTCCTGCAACCAAGCATTTTTCGACCTCTACCTCCACGCAGTGACCCGCTTGCGATCCTCAATCGCAACTTGCTTTTGAGCAGCCGACCGAGTAGCCAACTCGTCCGCCGAGAGCTCTCTACCATCCTCCAGCGCATCAAACCTCCGAACCACCTCCTCAACCTCCTTCCTCGCAGCGCATCTGGCCGCTCTAGACTCCCTCTTGAAGGCACACATCCTTACACGCAAGGAGGTAAGCTTCTGAACAAAGCGAGACGCAGCGGAGCCAGAAGCATCCATGTTTGACCAATGAGAGGCCACCACCTCCATAAAGTTTTCCTCCAAAAGCCAAGACTTTTCATATCTAAAGAGCCCCCTTTGTGTAGGGGCATCACCGGACTCCCATATAATTGGCACGTGATCGGATAAAGTCCGCGGCCTGGCCCCCACAAAGGATAGTGCGAAGGAATCTGGGAGCCCAGGCGATGCCAAAAAACGATCGACGCGGGAGCGCGAGTTGGAGCTTCTCCAAGTGTAGGCGACATCCCCCGCATCCAGAACCTCAAGGCCCAAGGAATCAATGGTGTCAGCAAAATCGACCGACCCCGGGTCCTGCCCCCCCTGCATCCGGGCCTGTCGGAAGTTCGTAAAGTAACATTGAAGTCCCCCCCCCCCCCAATGAGCCAAGGGACATCCTTGAACGTCCTTCCCGCCTCGAGAAGATCCTCCCATACCTCTCTACGTAGCACATGACAACAGGGTCCGTAAACACATGATATAGCCAACGGTATAGAGGAATCCGTACACACGAAGAGGACCGATAGGACGTGCCTCCCGCGAATAATCGAGTTGAAGGCCAGCATTGAGGACCTCCACGCCACCAGCATAAATGCCCACCGCATCCACCACTCTGTACTAATCGATGCCACCCGCACCAAAAGACCTCCACAGATCATCCGTGATGGATTGAAGCTTCGTTTCTTGCAGCAAAATGACATCGCCGCCCCATTACACGAATCTCGACCCCAGCGTCCTCCGCTTGCCCGGGTCCCCGAGCCCCCGCACGTTCCAGGATAGAATTCTCATTTGGGACCTTCGCGCCTCCCCTGAATGTGGGCCACCCCCGCGGCCTCCGCAATGGTATTCTTTAAGGTCGAGCACGGTTGCGCCTCAGATTGCGAAGACCTGGACCTGTTCCTACGCCTGTATCTCTTCCCTTCTCTCTTGTCATTAGTCCCCTCAGAAGATTGATCATCGCCCGAGAGAGGGCTCGGCATCATGGTAGTAGCAGTGGCAAAATCATCACGACAATGGTCATCGACGGCAGCGGGCGAGGACGACAGAGCAACATCGGAGCACAGAGTTGGTTGGGTCCAGACCCTCCCCTCCGACAACAAGCGGTCGCTCCGGGAAGGTGACGACTGTGGAGGATTACCTTGGGGCGAGCCCCAGGACCTACCAAAAGGGATGGACCAAGCCTCTGCGGATGTAAAGGCCACGCAAGGTGGGGGAGCAGAGGGGCCCGATGATGCAGAGAAGAACCGACTAATAACCGAGTCCGAAAAGCCCTTTGTATCCGAATAAAAGCTAAAAGGGGGGACCGGACCCACGAAAGGGTCTGAGCGTGATACCCGGATTCCCGGACCCACCCCAACGACAAAGAGTAGGACGGCATCGAACAAACAGTTATCCTCCTTTCCACATCAGAAGACAAAGAATTTTTGGTATACCATACACAGAACCCGAGACGAACCCGCCAAAGGTCGCGTGTAATCAACCTCGCGCGACGTTCCAACCAAAGCTCCCCTTGGAAAACCAATCGTCTTCTCGGTATGCGAAGCAACGTCGTTCACCCTTGGAATCTCCGACGGCGGCGGAGGCTCAACGACCTGCAACTCGATTCTGAACGTGAAGCAGCCAACCTCCATCGCTGCGAAAGAACTCCGTCCATGTAGACCATCCAAGAGGCCCTTGTTGCACTCTAGCAGCACCATCGTGTCGCCCACCGGCGAGCCGGGCTTGAGCCCATCTTCAAGCACCGCTAGGACTGTTCCCCACCGTCGTAGGGCCTTCCGCAAGCAGCCCACCGTCCAGGACAGGAAAGGAACGCCTGCCACCCTCGCAACACAAACCTCCACATCCGCACACGAACCATCCGCAAAGCGAAGATTTCGCCAGCAGACATCGCCAACGTCGCCATTTTGAAGGACGAGATCCCTCTTGATCGTTGAGAGTCCACGAACGCAGCACCTCCGAGCATCAAACGCCACCACATCGCTCATGAACCGCGACCCAAGGAAACCACACAGGTGGGATTTCAGAGCCTCCATCGAAATAGCACCTCGCGCCGCAAAACCAATCAACGCATGCACGTCGGCCCCCCACACGTCCCCCCTTATCTCCTCAGTGGTCTTCGAGCCACCCCCCCCACAGGTTGAGTTTTACCCGCAGGTTGAGCTTCACCCGCAACCACCTCGGCGAAGCTACGACCCCCCCGGTGAACAAACGACGTAGAGGAAAGGCACTGCACATTTTGACGAACCGAGCCACGTGCAGTACCATCATCCGCAACAGACCCTCGAGCAAGCATGCACGTAGCTTGGCGGTGCCTAGGCCTCCCGCAAGAGAAGCACCTCAGCGGAGTAGGACAGAACGCCGCAACGTGTCTCCTAGTTCCACATCGGAAGCACCTCCTCTCCGACTTCCTGTGTGATACATGCACCCATTGCTCTTCTCGGCGAAGCACCCGGCGGCGGAGCACCCCATGTTCCCTGGCTTTGAGCTCTCCACCACCGCTCCATCTCAATTGGTGCAGATTTTTAGCAGCATATCGGGCCTGCAACTTAATAGACACAAATCGATGCTCGCACTTTTCCAATTGGAGGAGTCAGAGTGTTTGGAGCTAGCGGACGTGACGGGCTGCCGAATGGGAGACCTTCCTATCACCTACCTGAGGTTGCCTCTGGTGGCTGGTAAGCTAAAGAAATCAGATTGGGACGACGTGGTTCAGAAGATGGAACAAAAGCTGGCCGACTGGAAGGCGGTTACGATCTCGAAGGGGGGGGGGAGTTGGTTCTTATGAAGCACGTCCTCTCGACGATCCCGATCTTCTTTTTTTCGACTCGTCTGATGTCTGTGGGGGTCAGGAAGGTGGAATCTATGATGAGGAGATTCTTCTGGTCGAGCGGGAACTAGCAGAGGGCTGGGATGCACCTAGTTGGATGGGATGACGTCACAAGGGTACGGGAGGAAGGGGGTCTTGGCGTACGGGATGTCGAATGCATGAACAAGGCTCTGATTGCTAAATGGGTGTTGCGCATTTGGGGCCTGTCGAAAGGGCTTGCGGTCTCTCTGATCAGGCAGCTGTATGGCGTCAAAGGGGAAATGGTGGCGGACAGTACGAGATATCAATCCGCTCTCTGGTCGAGTATTCACGAGGTTTTTCCTCAGTTGGCGCCTAAGATGCGTCCATGTGTGGGGAATGGCCGACTGTTCCGATTCTGGCACGATGACTGGACTTGCAATGGGTCCCTTGAAATAGGGTTTTCAAGACTATGTGACCTGGCGTGCTCGCAGGATTGCTCGTTGATACAGGCAGCGGAGTCGGGTAACTGGATGCCGACCTTCACCGTCGAGTTGTCTGACCGACGCTTAGAGGACTTCTTCAAGTTGGTGGGGGAGATCCCGCATCCGGAGGCCTTATCGGCCGATCGGGATCATTTTAGATGGGGAGGGATTGGCTCCTCGGTGAAGAAGTAGTATTCGGAATTGAGGACAGTACTTGATGAGCAGGACGCGACTCTTTGCCAGGATCTGAAAATTGTGTGGACGACCAACATACCGTGTAGAGTAAAGATCTTTCCTGTAGTGTCTCGGAAGGATCTGGTTGCTCGATAAGGCAAGGAGGGGCATATTGTTTCGCACCGAGGACGTGTTGTTATACAGATGTGACGACAATGTGGAAGACTCCGACCATCTGTTCTTTAGATGCCCATCATCGACACAGGTGTGGGGGGAGGTCGGGTGCGAATGGGTTGACTTGAACAGGGCGATGGCTTTTTGGCAGTTCGTTAGGCAGGTGGGGAGTAGCTCTACAGATGATTGTGCCAGATCGTTTGCGGCTCTGTGGTGCTTTTGGAGAGCAAGGAATGACGTTATCTTTAGCAGTCAGTCGTTTCACTACGAAAATGCTGTTTGTCATTTTAACTCTTTGTACCGGCTTTGGTTCTTGTTGGTGAAAAAGAGTGATCTATTATTCCAAAGAACCCTAGGCTCTCTTATATAGAGGGAAGCCTATGGGTAAATTACATAAGTAGAAACTACGGAAAATAGAAATTAATGAACAGTACACCGACTACATAATATCTCTATGCTCCCCCTCAAGATGGAGCATAGATATCAATCATACTCAGCCTAGAAGAACATCTCTGGAATGGTCCTCTGAGCAATGGCTTGGTGAAGATATCAATAGTCTGCTCCCATGAACTAACATGTGAAGTGGAAATCAGGCCCTTCTGGATCATATCTCTAGTGTAGTGGCAGTCTATCTCTATATGTTTTGTTCTTTCATGCAAGGCTGGATTATTTGCAATGAACAAAGCAGCTTAATTATCATACTGTAGCTGCATGGGTAGGGGTACTTCTATATGCAGGTCTTCTAGTACAACTCGAACCCACATCATCTCCGTGCTTGCTTGTGCCATGGCCTTATATTCAGATTCTACGCTAGATCTAGCCACAATAGTTTGTTTCTTGCTTTTCCAAGAAACCAGAGAACTACCCACAAAAACTGTAAAGCCTGAGGTGGACTTGCGATCCTTAGGACATCCTGCATAGTCTGCATCTGCACATGCCGAAATAGATAAATCTGCATTCTTCCTAAACAACAATCCTGCGCCTGTAGAAGACTTTAGATACCTTAGTATCACATATATGGCATCCATATGTATCTGTTCCATGAATTGACTCACTCGACTTACTGCAAAGGCAATATCAGGTCGAGTTATAGTGATGTAAAGAAGCTTACCCACCATTTCTCTATATCTTCTCCTATCAACTTCTTCAGTATCATTGTCATATAATTTCATACTTGGATCCATAGGAGTGCTCGATGGTCTACATCCAACCATACCTGTTTCAACCAGCAAATCTGTAATATATTTCCTTTGGGTCATCACAAGACCCTGTGCATTCCTGGAAAACTCCAGCCCCAGAAAGTATCATAGGGTACCAAGATCCTTCGTGACAAACTGACGGCCCAAAAATGTTTTTTTCCATGTCTATCCCCTGAGCATCATCTCCTGTGACCAGAATATCATCAACATATACCATGACGACAATTGTACCTCTCGAAGTCTTTTGAATGAACAACGAGTGATCCGCATTTGATCTTTTGAATCCCTGTCGTTCAATTAGATGGGAAAGCTTCTGGAACCACACACTTGGGCTCTGTTTAAGACCATATATCGCCTTGTGAAGTCTACACACCATATAATTCTCTCCCTCAATAGCAAATCCCGGTGGCTGCTGCATGTAGACTTCTTCCTGCAGATCGCCATACAAGAATGCATTCTTGACATCAAGTTGAGATATGGACCAATCACGTACCATAGCAACAGAGAGAAGTATGCGAAGAGTAGAGTGACGAGCCACTGGAGAGAATGTATCCATATAGTCCACGCCATATGTCTGAGTGAAGCCTCTCGCAACTAGCCTTGCCTTGTACCAGTCAAGGCTCCCATCGACGTGGTACTTTACTGTGAATACCCGTTTGCAGCTAATAATTGATTTGCCAGAGGGAGCAGGAACCAAGCTCCATGTGCCCCGTGACTGTAAAGCCGCCATTTCTACTTCCATAGCCAACCTCCAGCAGTCAATTTTCATAGCATCCTGATAATTCCGTGGTATCTCCCCGGAAGACAAAGCCACATCAAATCTCTGAAAGTCGCCAGTGAGACGGTGAATAGAAACCTGGGAAGCAAGGGGATAGGACGCGCAAGTCCATTTTTGCTTCCGAATGGCAATAGGAACATCAAGATCATCATCCATTGTACTCGACGGTGCATATGACTCCTGCAAAGAAAAATCCTGCACGGACACACTATCCAACCTATCGTTAGTAATAGCATCTGAACATACCTGAGGCGTAACGGATGATTGACGTGCAGCCTGAGCAAGACCTGACCGACGTGTATAGTATTTAGGTAATGACGGTATTGGTGGTTGTGGTGGTGGTGGTGGTGGTGATGATGACGTTGGCGTGACGACTTGGACAGAAATGGATAAAGGTGGACTCAAATTAGGAGGAGGAACATAGACGTCATCATTAGATGAGGAGGCCAACCTGTCACCTGCAAGGGAGAAGTACATAACTGACTCAAAAAATGTAACATCAGCACTTACGAAGTATTTCCTGTTGACAGGATCATAAAAACGGTACCCCTTTTGAGTCCATGAGTGACCCATAAAGACACACTTGACAGCTCTAGGTGAGAGTTTGTCAAGTCCAGGAGACAACTGGTGGAAAAATGCAACACCACCAAAGATACGAGGAGTAAGAGAAAAATAATAGAGAGAGCAATTTTCTCACCGAGAACAAAGGACGTCATACGATTCACAAGGTAGCAGGCGGTAAGGACAACATCCTCCCAAAAGGAGATAGGCGCACAACTCTGGATAAGCATGGTTTGAGTAATATCAAGGAGATGTCGATGTTTCCGCTTTGGCACTCCATTTTGTTGAGATGTGTAAGCACAGGTGGTTTGATGAATAATACCTTTAGACGAGAAGAAATGGGAGAGAGAGCGAATGCAAAATTCCAATGCATTATCCGTACGAACATATTTGACATGAGAGGAAAAACATTTTGCACCTCAATTATAAGATTTCTAATAAAATCCCCTGATTTAGATATATTCTTTAATAGAAATACCCACGACACACGAGAGAAGTCATTAACGACTACAAGATAGAACCTGTGTCCCTGATGATCAGGAACACGACTCGGACCCCAAATATCAACATGAAATAATTCGAACGGAGAGATATTGCTCTGACACTGACGACTAGGGAAGCTAGCTCGATGGTGCTTTCCCAACTGACAGGCTTCACACCGAAAAGAAGTACTTGGAGAAATCTGAGGCAAGATGTGACGCATCTTCTGAAGCGGGAGGTGACCAAAACGTAAATGCCAGGTATATGGAGAAACTGATCCGACTGAGTAGGAAGAGACGCCAACATAGGAATTTCGGACCAGACGATAGAGACCATCCTGCTCAGAGCCAAAAACCATCACCATGCCTGTTAGTATGTCTTGAAAAATGGGAGAAGATGGGTCAAAGATAACGCGACAGTGCAAATCCTTTGTAATCTGACTAATAGACAGTAGATTCATGCAAAAAATCAGGTGCATGGAGAACATTCTGTAAATGCATGGACGGTGACAAGGTAATCTCCCCTGTCAAACGATTGGGGAATGAGTCCCATCAGCTGTGATTACTAACCGTCCAGGTGGAATCTCTCTGTATGACTCTAGTGTATCTCTGTTGCGGTAGAGATGATGGATTGCGCTGGTGATGCAATATTTCTCAAATTGGCAGGGCAAATCAAATTGAAACAGATGGCTGATTTGGAGAATCTTCAAATTAAGGAATTTCGTCCTCAATTAGTTATTTTCTATTAATTGCATATTTTATTTAATTAAATTGAGATTGTTATCTCAACTTTTGGTAGATGAAATTAGTTAGAGTCTAATTAAAGTAAATTAGTTAGAGTCTAAGAGTCAATTAGATAAGTTGGGATTTATATTTGATTCTCTTTCTATTTTTGTAATTTCATCCCTCCTATATAAAGGGATGATGGTCTATTGTTTTAAGACAGTTCAGTTGATATGAAAATTGAGATTCATCTCATTATCTCTCTTTGTCTCTCTACTTTCCTCTCCAACGTGATCTTCACGATTCTCCTTCCCAAAACCTCGCGTAACCGACGCGCGTTCTCCTTCTTCCCCTCATCTCTAAATTTCTTCCACCGAAATTATATTTTCTCTACAGTTGCAAAATTCCGTTTACATCATTTGGTATCAGAGCATGGAAACCGAATCGTTCCTACGATTCGACGATCCTGTTGCATATTGTCGTTTGAAGTTTGATCTCAACCGTCTATCTCATGGTGCGCCCTCGCATTCACGTTCAAAGAAGTTCCAGCAGCGACTTATATCATGCGTCAGGGTACAAACATGGCTTGACACAATAATCAAGGAAAGATCGCTTGTCAACGACGAAAATCAGATCACAGAAGCTGCTGTACGACCCGATTCTGACCAAGAAAATGAAACTCTTTTCAGTTCGGGAGTGGATTTTATGGATTCTACTCGTGTACAACAATACGGTGATGATACGGGCCCAATATTTGATGAAAGTGCGGATGAAGATTATGATATCATTGATTTTTCGTGGCCGGGACTGCTGTCCAGGAGATTCCTGTGACACCGCCACCGCCACAGACGGTTTCAACACCCCAGCCCTTGGTTGGAGCACCCCACCTTGCCGTACGGACTCTTCTTGAGCACCAAGCTTGCTCCTCACCCCCAATGGCAACATCGATTCGCCATTACGAGCCTTGTCAACCTCTTGGAAGACGAGGCTATCTCGAGCGAGGCCGTCAAAGTCGCAGCAGCTTGAACCCATGCCGCCCTCCTTCCCACCATCGACAACACTCGAGACCTTCCTTTCCAGGTTGCCGCCGCCGCTGGGGGCCCTCCCATCTCCTCCACTCGCGAGATTGTTGCGGTGGTATCCACGGCTCACACATGGCCTGTGCGCCACCTATGCGCCACCTTCGCCGCCCGCGATTCCGAATCCGCTCGACCCCAAGCTCCCATCACCGCCGCCGCTACACACGTCGACTGCTTCTTCCACCTCAGTGTCGCCATCGTCGAGATTTGAGAGGGAGAGAAACCCTAAAGGTGGGGAATGACTCCTCAATCGGATCCCCTAAATTGAGGGGTGGGATCTTTTGGAAATATTACAAGCACCCCCTTCCTCACAAGAGTTTTTTTCTAAAGGGACAATTGAAGAATAAGTTATGTTATGGAGATATTTTAAGTGAAGGGGTAGAACATTTGCAACCATATCCCTTGGTGGAAAGAAATTATAAACGTAACATGGAAAGGAATAAAAAAATTAGGGGGATTTAACCCACCAATCTGGATGAATTCTCCACCGACGCAATGAAGATAAAGCAATTCGTCAGGAGACGAATTATTCAAGCGGAGGAGAATTGATGCAATATTTCTCAAGTTGGCAGGGCAAATCAAATTGAATCAGATGGCTGATTTGGAGAATCTTCAAATTAAGGAATTTCGTCCTCAATTAGTTATTTTCTATTAATTGCATATTTTATTTAATTAAATTGAGATTGTTATCTCAACTTTTGGTAGATGAAATTAGTTAGAGTCTAATTAAAGTAAATTAGTTAGAGTCTAAGAGTCAATTAGATAAGTTGGGATTTAAATTTGATTCTGTTTCTATTTTTGTAATTTCATCCCTCCTATATAAAGGGATGAGGGTCCCTTGTTTGAGTCAGTTGAAGTTTATGAAAAATTGAGATTTTTATCTCTCCTCTCCTCTCTCTCTCTCCCCACGTGGTCCTCACGTTTCTCTCCTCTCAATCCCCTCGTGTTCCCGACGAGTTTCTTCTTCTTAACCCCTCTATTTTCTCTTCTCAACCCTTCCATTTTCTTCTCCCCCAAATCCACCGTCAAATATTTTATTTCCCGCCGCCGCCGATCTCAGTCCGCATCATTTGGTATCGGAGCATGGAAACCGAATCATTCGTACGATTCGACGATCCAATTGCATATTGGCGTTTGAAGTTTGATCTCAGCCGCCTATCTCATGGTTCGCACTCGCATTCACGTTCAAAGAAGTTCCAGCAGCGACTTATATCATGCATCAATGTGTACGCATGGTTAGACACGCAAATCGATGAAGATTCGCATGTCGACGACCAAAATCAAAACACTATACCTGCTGTTCAATCCGATTCCGACCTAGAAAATGAAGGTATGTTCCGTCCCAATGAAGGTTTATTTGATGCAACTATTGTGCAAGAAGCAAAGGAGGACCCTGGGCCTATCTTCGACGAAGGTCCTATGGAAGAAGAATACGAAAATCTCGAAATTTTTGCAATCAATGTTGCTGTCCAGAAGATTTCAGATCAGCCGCCGTCGCCGATAGCTCCCCCGATGTCCGCCCCAGCCCCACTGCAGCCCAACAGTGGCAGGCCTGCACCCCTGGGGCCCCGTTGCACTCCGCCACCGACTCCTCCAGCACCGCAGCACATGGCCGCCCCCCTGCGGTGCCTCCAGCCGCCGCTCCCCCTTCAGATCCGCGAGCCGCAAGCCTACAACAGCCCCTCCACGCGGCTGCGCCTTCCCAGTGTTTCCATGCCGATGCCGCTCAACGGCGGCCCCGCCTCTTCCCCACCGCGCCTCCCGCGCGCATCCAGAGCTCCCAGCCCCCGCTTTCTCCTGTACGGGCGGCTCGGTGTCTCCGCGCGATCCCTCCATCCCACGGCCGCGCCCAAGACCTCGTCGCCCTCGCCGCTGGTGACGTTTCCCCGCGCAGCCACCGCGCGCAAGGCCGCGCGCTGCTGCGGTCCCCCTTGCGGCCACGCATTGTCCCCGACAGCCACCTGCCGACCCCGCGCTTCACCTCCTCCAGTTCTCCACGCGGCAGCCCAGCCGTTCGCCCCAGCGCCGTCGCATGCCCTGCCCGCGCCATCCATCCTCCACAGCCTGCGCTGCTCGCACCATATACGCGAGGGACTCGGGCAAACCCTAACAGGGAACCCGATGGTTACGGGGTTTGATTCTCGTGACTGGTGGGATTGGAAATCCCTTGAGAAATTAAGTGGGAGAAATTACACAGAACCCCTTCCAGGCAAAAGTTTTTATTCAAAGGGAAGGTTCAAAGGCTCCTCTCACAATATAAGTTGTAATGAAGGGGTATGAAAATTGCAGAGATGCCCTCCAATTGGAAAGAACTACAAACGTAATGTTGAAAAGGATCGAATTGGAGGAAATTGAAGCCACAATTCAAGGATGAATTCTCCAATGACGCACCTACATCAAACAATTCGTCGGGAAACGATTTTTTAAAGCGGAGGAGAGTTGATGCAGCGCGGACCCGAATAATAGGGCCACATTTTTAGTTACGTTTATTTGAGTCGTCGAAATTTTTATTTAATTTTATTTACGTTTATTTGAGTCGTCGAAATTTTAACTAAAATAATCGAGATCGCCTGTGATCTCAATCAATTAGTTGTCACATTTTGAATTTCAAATTAGTCGGTTAGTCAGTTAATTAGTTAGAGTCATTTTAGGAAAATTGGTTGTCTATTTAAATTAGTTTACTATTTTTGTAATCTCATCCCTCCTATATAAAGGGATGAGGGTCCCTTGTTTGAGTCAGTTGAAGTTTATGAAAAATTGAGATTTTTATCTCTCCTCTCCTCTCTCTCTTTCCCCACGTGGTCTTCACGTTTCTCTCCTCTCAATCCCCTCGTGTTCCCGACGAGTTTCTTCTTCTCAATCCCTTTATTTTCTCTTCTCAACCCTTCCATTTTCTTCTCCACCAAAATCCACCGTCAAATATTTTATTTCCCGCCACCGCCGATCTCAATTCGCATCAGCTGGAGTCCATGATCCAATCTGAGATATTATGACATGATGTAAAAGCAGAAGCACTACCTGAGGTGCTAGCAGAGGTAGAAGTATTGGCCAATGCTGAGGTAACAATTTCAGAAGAACCACCTGGAGAGGCTGTTGATATTTGAGGCATAATATCACGCAATCATGCCACAAGCTCCTCAAACCTGTGATCTGAAGTGGATGCCGACGGAGATGTAACATGCTCAGCTATGGTAGCCGATGTTGGAAACCCATGCTTAGAATAGCATGTATCCTCAGAATGACCAGTGCGATGGCAAAAAGTACATGGTTGTCGAAAACGACCTCCTCGATCACGAGGTCCACGTCCACGGAATGAAGACTGACCACCTCTCCCTCGCGAGACAACCGTTGCTGAAGGTGGTGGAGTAGAAGTACTAGAAGAAACAGAGATGCGACTAAGCCTCCTGTAAACTTCCTCCATAGGATGAATGGTAGCATCGGCAAGTATCTGAGATCGGGCTGCATAATACTCAGGATCAAGTGCTGCGAGCAGGACCCCTACCATGGTAGCATTCTGGAAGGTCTTCTGTTGCTCAGTGGTAGCCGTGAGAGGTATCGTATTGTAGAGCTTCTCAAACATCCCCCGTACGGATGTTTACAATGAATGTAGTGGCCGACCATTTTGCTTCATGGTGAATTTGTCATGCTGGAGTTGTAACATCTTTGTCTCATTTTGCACCTGCGAATAAGTAACCGCCAGGATGTCCCACATCGCCTTAGCGGTGGGTTGATGGAGAACATCATTCGCAATCTCCATCGTCAACGTGCCTGAGAGCCAGACCTTGGCATATGAATCATCAGCCTCCCAGGAGGCATAGATCCCAGTCTTCTCTGTCGGTTCTTCCTCGGTAAGAATGTGCTTCTTACCATTCGACTTTATGAGGCTCATGAACTACATCGCCCAGAGCTCATAATTCGTCCCATCCATCTTGACTATTAGCATGGGACCTTTGAACACGTCTATGGAGGGCATATCTACTTCGTTGTCTGACATGACGCCGGAGACGAAGAACTAGGGTCCGTAGACCAAAAAGAATTGTCTACATAAACTTGACCGGATTTGAGTGCATATGTAGACGTTACACACTAAAATCCATGGAGAGAGAGACCGGCTTTGGAGATGAGGGCCGACGGTGGAGGATACCCTCCGAGGTGGAGGGCTCAGCGGCGAGACGGGGGTGGGTCGGCGGCGAGGAGGGCTCGGCGACTAGAAGGGCTCGGCGGCGGCGGCGCCCTTGGAGGAGGTGAGGGGAGCTATGGCGGCGCCGTTGGAGGAGGATGGGGGGGTGGGGAGGCGGCGGCGGTGCCGAGAGAGAGGGAGGGGGTGGGTAGCGGTGGAAGGGTTTAGGGTTTTAGGGTTAGGGTTTTGGCTCTGATACCATGTTGGTGGAAAAGAGTGATCTATTATTCCAAAGAACCCTAGGCTCTCTTATATAGAGGAAAGCCTATGGGTAAATTACATTAGTAGAAACTACGAAAAATAGAAATTAATAAACAGTACACTGACTACATAATATCTCTACAGATCTCACGGTAATGTAATCTAAATTTTTATTAATGAAACAGTTTACGAGATGAATCCCACATAGGGAGCTCACCCTCTTTTACATAAAAAACTTAATATGGTAAAAGGCTTGATTTTTTTGGCTGACACCTTCATGTAGCTGAGTTCCGAGGACTTGGTTTTGGCTTTGTGAAATGAGTACTGGGCAAACTTACAAATTCTGGAAGGAAACTAGATGTTGGGCACTGAGTCAGTGAGATGGAGTGGTCCACCCCACAGATTGAATTATATTCAAATGGTACAAGTCATTTTTCCAGCTCATGATTATTCTTGGCAAATGTGGCTCTCGATTCTCATGTTGCTCCAAAATATTATTAATCTGGTACTCCATGAATTTGTGCATTAAGCATGTAGGGTCAATTGACATGAACTTAACATTTAGTCTGTGGTAAGTGAGGCAGCACTTCAAACCATATCTATATTCATTATCAGGTCTTTTTTTTTCCGGATATTCAATGGATTTGATCTCTTTTATATGTTGCTTTAACCATCTGGTTCCATGTTTCAGGTCTTATCACGCCCCACTTCATGTCTTTTGAAGCCAATTTCCCATATGTTTCCAACTACAAGTGGCGAACCCAATCTCCTGAGTTTCAAACAAAAGAATGTTACTTGGGTAGCAAGTTGAAATCATGCTAGCAAGAAAATCTTTTTCCCTTTATGTAGATTTATGCTCAAGATCTAATACCGATTTATAATTTTCCTCCTAATAATAGGTATGCTCTCCAGCTACTGATGTTGTTGAGCTGTTCATATATCTTGCGGAGCCTTGTCATGTTTGCCAACTACTTGTTACAATTAGTGGAGAAGAAAATTTGTCTGGAGGGAAATTCCCCGGGAGAGTTGATGTCCGGACTGGATGTAATCTAGAAGGTCTTGAACTTGTTCTAGAGGTTTGTTTTCTTATTTAGTTATTCCTGTCATCTTTGCAAAGATTGGTGCTTCATTTATGTTCTTTAATTTTTTGGATTGGATAAGGGATGTGTGTGTCAAAGGTGGAGGGGCACACCCAAAACAATTATATTAATAACTGTACCATAAATTAGACGGATTATTTCTAAAAATATCCTAAGCATGCTCAATCACATTCTCTGTGTTAAACCATTCGTGTTTGAAGATTGCATGATTTTCCATAATCCAAATCACCACAATCACACCAAAATGCCATAACCTCCTACCTAGAACAAATGCCCCGAAATTTGTGGCACTTGTAAGATCCAACTAAGAAGCTTGCATCTCACTCGAGTTCTCTCTTGAAAACGAAAAAGAGAAGAAGATATAATCAACTTCCTCTAAGGCGTCCCCACATCTTAAACGTCACTGATGTGCAATATCTTGGCTCTATACACGCCATCATTAGACGGTCTTTTCCAAGAAACCAAAGGAAGAACTTTACATACAATGCATGACACTATATTACTTTGTAGTCTTAGGATGCTACTCCACGGTCAAACACTCAGGGTGTAGAGAGGGCCCTATATGTCTTCTTTACTAATATTGGCAGAAAATAATAAGTTTCATTCCTTTCTTGAGTTATAAACCCAAAATCCTCTCCTTTATAGGACGCCTACAAAGTGATGGAAATGCTACATGGGCATTCGACTGCATAGTTTGTCATTCTTGTTACCGTTGCCTTCGAAGTTGTTGGCACACTCTTCTTTTGCTTCTGTTGAGAGAAAGTGTTAAGTCCATTCGATAATTAGATCTTGTCAAGATTCATTTAACGTATGCGCAATGTGGTCACAGGTTTAGTCCACCATCACCCATTGAGAGTTTTACGAGTAGGGCCATTGAGTAGTTATAATGAATCATATTAGTTATGAGGTTGGTTCTTCCATGGAGTAGGACGAGTCCTTGTCATCACGAACTACATAAATATTGAACTACATAAATATTGGCCTTTCTGATATTTTACGATTCTTTTATATATTATTTTTTTGAATGGAAAAGTGGGTAAGACGTCGATACTTTTATTTATTATTGTAACACATTATCAACACAAATCGAATCTTGGATTTAGTTTTAAGGATCTTGTAGTTGTTGCATCCTGATGATAATACCATAGTTCAGTTGATCCTCATGCATGTAATCTTGATTGATCCTCATGCATGTAATCTTGATGTTTATTCCATGATACATTCTTTTCTTCAAACAAAAACGTTTGCAATTTATGTCTTCTATATTATTTCGTGCACATCATTTATTAGTTTGCATGTATTTTGATCACTATATTATGTAATCCATTAACTAATATCACCTGAGAATATGATAAGAATTCTAAATCTAGGAGGTTTCCATTCCCATTCCACATAAAGGAATTTATCATAAAATTCTTCGGATAGGAGATCATTGGGAGAATTCTGATCACATGAGCAATTCAATGGAAATCACAGAAGAATCGTAGGAGACATGACTTGAGCTCCATGTGGCGGTGCTATATATATTGATGATTATATCCAGATGTAGTTGTTTGGGAGAACTGGATATGATAATAGTAGCAAGGAGCTGTTGGCCGGTGGTGGGCTATTTGGTTGTCTAAGAATGTTTTGATGTTTGAGGGGGAGAGACACTATATGGTAAAATGTACTCAGGGGCACATGTTTTACCTTGTCGTCGTTGATGATTTTTCTCGTCTGTTATGGGTATTCTAATTGAAGAATAAATCTGAAGCTGGAAATGTTATCAAAAATTTCATAAATGAAGTTCGTAATGTTTTTCTGCTTTTGTGAAAATTGTGAAGACTGATAATGCCTTGGAATTTTGTACTAATACTCTCTCCAGTTATTTTTCTACCCAAGGAATTATTCACCAAACAACCTGTGCCTATACTTCCCAACAAAATGAAGATGCAGAGAGAAAACATCTTCATTTGCTTGATATCACTAGGACTCTTCTCATACGGAGTCGTGATCCTCATTTCTTCTGGGGCGATGCTGTGTTAACGGCTTGCTATCTTATCAATCGCATGCCATCGTCAGTCTTGGGTGAGGAGATTCCTTACTCTGTGGCTTTTCCTGAAAAGGAATTGTTCTCACTTACTCCTCGTGTGTTTGGCTCGGTTGCCTTTGTCCGTCATCTGTCTCATGGTATTGAAAAGCTCTATCCTAGAGATGTCAAATGTGTTTTTGTCGAGTACTCCAGGACACAAAAATGGTACCGATGTTATTATCCTATGCGTAGGAAATATTATGTTAGTGCCGATGTCACCTTCTTGAGTCTGTTATGTACTTCTCTCCTACATGTGACATGTTGATGTCTTCTGACACTGATGAAGCCATATGCATGCCACCACCTCCACCACAACCATCTCCGACAACACCACTGCCTCCACCATCACCACCACCCCTACCTACACTGTCCCCAATTCCTATTACTATTCCTGTTCCACCATTGCCACACTACTATACCCGTCGGTCTGCTTCTGCTCATGGTCATCTCTCATCATCTAGCTCGCATAAGGCATGTTCTGAGAATATAATTTCTAATGATGGATCTAATGGTTTACCTGAGCAGGCTTCGTTATAGGAGACATATGAGGAGGCTACTGATTTGGATCTACCAATTGCGCTTTGGAAACAGAAGCGTAGCTGTGCGTCATATCCTATAGCATATGATGGAGAGTCCGAAGTACGGGAGCGCAGGTGGGTGCGTCGAAGCCGGGTGCTTCTTCGCCGGGAAGGGGCTCGTCGCTGGGGGGAGGGGTGGAGTCTGGCTCATCAGGGCTCGACAGTGGGTTGGTCGTGAAGGGAGGGTGCTCGAAGGGAGGTGCCAGCGGTGCGCAGGTAAGGGAAGGGCGCGGGGATTCAGAGAAGGGAAGTGGGTGGTTTGCTGGGAGGTGGAGGGGAGGCGAGTCGGCGGTGGAGTCGCGGGGCATGGCGGTGGGGAGGGTGAGGAGTGGGTGCATGTCTCCCACAAGAAGTCGGAGAAGAGGTGTTTCCGCTGTGGGGTTAGGGGCCACGTTGCGTCGATCTGTCCTGCCCCTCCGAGGTGCTTCTCCTGCGGGAGGACTGGCCACCGGCAAACTACGTGCAGGTTTGCTTCTGGGCTTCGTGTGGTTGGTGGTGTGGTGCATGGTTCGGTTCGTCATTCCATGCAACGCTTATCCTCTACGACTGTTTTCCGCCAGGAGCGTCGTAGCTTCGCGGAGGTGGTTGCGGGTGGATCTCTGCCTGTAGGTGTTGTGGAGGATGGGGGTGATGCGAAGGCCGCCAAGGCGGTGAGGAGTGACGTGCAGGGTGCCGACGTACACGCGTTGATCGGTTATGCGGTTCGAGGCACCATCTCGGTGGAGACTTTGAGATCTCACCTTTGTGGTTTCCTTGGGTCGCGGTTTGCGGGTGATGTGGTGGCTCTTGATGCTCGGAGATGCGACGTTCGTGGCCTCTCTGCGACACAGAGAGATCGCGTATTGCAAAATGGCAGTGTGGGCGATATTTTTTGGCGAGCTCTTCGCTTTGCAGATGGTTCGTGTGCGGATGTGGAGGTTTACGTTGCGAAGGTTCGAGGTGTTCCCTTCCTGTCCCGGATGGTTCATTGCTTGGGGAGGGCCCTCCGACGATGGGTACGGTCCTCGCGGTGCTTGAAGATGTGCTGAAGCCAAGCTCGCCTTCGAAGGACACGCTTGTGCTGCTGGAATGCAGTAAGGGCTTCTTGGATGGTTTAGATGGCCGGGTCTTTTTCGCGGCGTTGGAGGTTGGCCTCTTCAGCTTCAGAGTCGAGTTGTAGATCGTTGAGCCTCCGCGCCGCCGGAGGTTCCAAGGGTGCCTGATGTCGCTTCGCCTCCCTAATTGATGGTTGGATTTCCATGGGGCGCCTTGCTCTGATCGTCGCACGTGATTGATTCGGCGCGACCCTTGGGAGTTTCTTCTCGGGTGTTGTGCCTGGTATCCCAAAAATTCTCTTTGTCCTCTGATGTGGAAAGGAGGGTACCCTCCATTTTGGCGCTGCCTTTCTCTATGCCTCAGGATGCGGGTCCCGGTATCCGGGCTGTGCGCTCGGACCCTTTCGCGGGTCGGGTCCCTTCGGCTGGTTTATGTTCGGACGAAGAGGGCTTCTCGGAGTCTAACTAATCGATTTTTCTCAACTGCGCTGGGCCCCTCTGTTTCGATGCCTTGCATGGCCCTTTCGTCTACGGGAGCTTAGTCATTTCCTCGTAGTGGGTCTTGGGGCTCGCCCCCTGGTACTCCGCCCGAGTCGTCGTGTTTCCGTAGAGACCCCTTGGTGTCTGATGGGGGGCCATTGAGCCGATTCGCTTCGCGCTCTATTGTTGCCCTTCCGACCTTGGCCGCTGTCGTGGATGGCTATTCCCGTGGAGATCTCTCCTTTGCGACTTCAATGATGCCACGCCTGGACCTGGGCGATGTTCACTCCTCTGAGGGGATTGCTGACAGGAGATCACGCAAGAGGTACAAGCGCATGAATAGGTCCAGGTCTTCGCGCTCCGAGCCGCAGCCATGCTCAGCCATAAAGACTTCTATTGCGGAGGCCGCCGGGGTGGTTCGCCTTTAGGGGTAGCACGAAGGTTCCAAATGAAGATTCTCTCCTGGAACGTTCGGAGGCTCGGGGACCCGGGCAAGAGGAGGACCATGGGTTCGAGATTCATTGAATGGGGCTGCAATGTGATAATGCTACATGAAACGAAGCTTCAATCCGTCACGGATGTTCTGTGGAAGTCGTTTGGTGATGGAGGTATTGATCAGTTCAGAGCTATGGATGCGGTGGGCGCTTCTGGTGGGATGCTGGTGGCGTGGTGGTCTTCGGCCCTGGCTTTTAGCTCGATACTTCGCAGGAGGCACGCCCTCTCGGTCCTCTTGATATGTACGGAATCCTCTATGCCATTGGCTGTCTCATGTGTGTACGGCCCTTGCTGTCATGTTCTGAGGAGAGAGTTGTGGGATGATCTACATGATGCGAGTAGGACTTTCGAGGATATCCCTTGGCTCATAGGAGGATTTCATTGTTACTCTCCGGACCTCGGACATGCCTGGTTACAAGGGGGGTCAAGACCCGGGTTCTGTCGATTTCGCTGACACTGTTGATTCTTTGACCCTGGAGGTTTTGGATGCGGGGGATGTGGTGTACACGTGGAGGAGTTCCAATTCACTTTCTCGCATCGATCGGTTTTTGGCGTCGCCTGAGCTTCATGATTCTTTCGCGCTCTCCTCTATGGGGGCTCGACCGCGGGCCCTATCCGATCACACGCCAATTATGTGGGACTCCGGTGATGCCCCTCTGCAGAGGGGACTCTTTAGGTATGAAGTGTTGGCTGTTGTAGGATAATTTTAGGGTGGCGGTGGCCTCCCATTGGTCCAACGTGGATGTTTCCGGTTCGGTTGCATTTAGATTTGTTTAGAAGCTTGCCTCCTTACGTGCGAGGCTGAGTGCATTCAAGAGGGACTCCATGGCTGCCAGATGTGCTACGAGAGTGGAGGCTGAGGAGGTGGTTCTGAGGCTTAATGCTCTGGAAGATTATAGGGAACTCTCGGTGGACAAGTTGGCTACTCGGTCGGTTGCTCAAAAGCTAATTGCGTTCGAAGACCTTAAGCGGGTTACTGAGTGGAGGCAAATATCGAGAAATGCCTGGCTCCGGGAGGGGGACGCTAACACGGCATTCTTCCATCGCATTGCTAGCGGACGGCGTCGTTCCAATGCCCTGAGATCGATTACGATCAATGGTGTGCGCGTGGATGGTAACAGAGAAATGGGGAAAGCTATTGTTGAACACTTTAAGGATTTTTCGACGAGGACTATACCGAGAATTTGGAGGTGGTTGGGGCTCGGGGCTACATCCTTGACGCCCTCTTTATATGATATGCTGACTCAGAATGTTTCATTGGAGGAGGTTAAGGGTGTGGTTTGGGACTTGAATGCAGATGGGGCTCCGGGCCCGGATGGCTTCCCGATGGCTTTTTACAAAGACTTTTGGGATCTGGTTGGCACTGATGTTCTGGAGGTCATATCTGAGTTCTGTATGGGCAATGCTGGCTTCGATAGGATCAACAGATCTCTGATCATTCTCCTTCCTAAATCCTCGGCAGCCGAACGTATTGAGGACTTTCGTCCCATTGCTGTTGCTAACGTGCTCTATCTGATTGTCGCGAAGGTTTTCGCCATTCGGCTGAGCCGTGTTCTTGAGAGTATTATCTCCCCGCTGCAGTATGCGTTTATTCAGGGTAGGCAGATCTCGGACTGCCTCACGCTTGCCTCGGAGATCATTGCGGACTGGAGGAGAAGGGATAAGCGAGGAGTGTTATGGAAAGTAGACTTTGCAAAGGCTTATGATAGCTTAGACTGGAGGTTCCTGTGGTCGGTTCTGCGGAGGAGAGGTTTCCCGGAGAGGTGGATTTCTTGGATGAGACATTGTGTGACAACGTCTTCTTTCTCGGTCATGGTGAATGGCTGCCCGGAGGGTGGCTTCTTCCAGCCTCGTAGGGGCATGCATCAGGGGTGCCCCCTTGCTCCTCTGTTATTTATCCTCGCCGCTGATGTCTTGGCGCACATTGTTCTCCGCGTGGTTAATTGCGGTTTCTCGGCTGGGTACTCTAGAGACAGGTCGCTGATCCCGCTTTTGCAATATGCAGACGACACTATCTTCTTCATTGAGGGGGGCGCTGCGGAGGCCACCGGCATGGCCGTGGCCTTGGATATCTTCAGTGAACTGTCCGGTCTGTTCAAGAATGTTGATAAGTCGAAAGTCATCCCGTTCGGCCTTTTTGTGGATGAGGCTGGCGCCTGTGCTTGGGCCTTAGGGTCGAACCACAACTCCCTGTAGATAGACTATCTGGGGATGCCTTTGACGGTGGCAAGAGCGAGGCTGCGGGATTGGCTCAAAGTTGTGGAGAAGGTGGAGGCGAGATTGGCGGGGTGGAAATCAACCATTCTGTCATGGGGAGGGGGGGCGTTTGGTCCTCTTAAAGGCGGTTCTTTCCTCCATCCCTGTTTACTTCTTATCCAACTGTCGCTTGCCGAAGGGGATTCGTGATCGACTTGAGAAACTTATGCATAGATTCTTATGAGGCAAGCATGGGGAGGACTCGGGGGGCATTCACCTTGTTGTTTGAATGGGAAGAAATTACGCTCCACAAGAAGCGGGGGGGGGGGGGGGCTGGGGTTCAAAAGATTGGATCAAATGAACGAGGCCTTGCTTCTTAAGTGGGCAAGGAAAATATGGGGCGCTGGGGAGGATTTCTGTTGCACCATTCTGCGCAAAATCTACGGTACAGGAGGGGCGCCGCCGAGGCCGGGTGCTCGCGTGGATTCTCCCACGCAATTTTGGAAGGGGGTGGTGGAGGTCTTCTCCAGGCATATATCTCTGTTTAGGCCGATTCTTGGCAATGGCGAGTCCTTCGTTTCTGGTCTGATGACTGGACGGGGGGGGGGGGGGCTTTATGCACGCGATTCCCACGCTTGTTTGCTCTTACGGATGATAAAAATGCGATGGTTGCGTCTTGCTGGTCGGATGGTAAATGGTTCCCCGCCTTCTCATCTAATTTCTCGGACCAGAGGCTCGAGGACTTCCTCGTGTTGCTGAATTCTGTCAAGGATGTGGGGCGTCCAACGATGGGAAGGGACCATTGGGGATGGCATGCGGGTCCTTTCACGGTTAAGAAGGCGTTCGGGGCGATTTCCAGGCCTACACCATCTCGCTCGGAGGTTGTGATTCGTGATTGTGCTTTTTTATGGGCTCTCAAGCTCCTCGAGCGGATTGGTTTCTTCTTGTGACTGTTCCGTAGACAAAGGCTGATGACGAGGGACCGGTGTGCTAGGCTTCTGGGCTCCATCTCTGATAGATGCCTTCTGTGCGACGAGGCGATTGAGTCCATTGAGCATCTCTTCTTTAAGTGCCCTAAGGTGATCCCGATCTGGGAGAGGCAAGGTTGATTTGGTTGTGTGCTTCGGATCTGGCCTCCTTCTGCGGCTCGATGGTTGCTAGCAAGAACAGATCTCTACGGGAGCTCGTCTATCCGGTCGCCATTCTGTGGGCCGTATGGCTGGGCAGGAATGCTATCCTCTTTTCTGGGCAACGCTTCTACAAGGAAAACGTGAGGATTCATGCCGCGAGATTGGTAGATGAGTGGGATATGTAGTTGGTTGCTTATGTACCTTTCACTTTTGTCTCTCCTCCTTGTTTCGTTATCTAAATAAATAAATTTTGGGGCGAACACCATTGAGTGTCTCCCCCTGTTTTTGGCTTCAAAAAAAATATCCTATAACATATGATCGTCTGTATGGTGAATTTAGGAACTTTGCTATTGCCCTATCTGCTGTGGAAATTCCACGGAATTACCAGGATGCTTTGATGGGAAGTAGATGGTGATTAGCTATGGAGGAAGAAATGGCTACTCTTCAGTCGAGAGGTACCTGGAGTCTTGTTGTCTTGTTCCTGCCCCTACAGGCGTGTCTACAGTTGGTTGTAAATGGGTGTTCACAGTTAAGCAAAATGCAGATGGTAGCATCGACAGATACAATGCTTGCCTGGTTGCATGATGGTTTACACAGACATATGGGGCGGATTATCTTGACACATTCTCGCCTCTTTCTCGTCATTCCACCTTACGGATTCTTCTCTCTGTTGCAGTTATTCGAGATTGGTCACTATTTCAGTTAGATGTCAAGAATGCATTCCTATATGGTGATCTTCAAGAGGAAGAACAACCACTTGGTTTTGCTGTTGAGGGGGAGTATTCACAGGTGTGTAGACTTCATAAGGCGATCTATGGCCTTAAGCAGAGTCCTAGAGATTGGTCCAAAATCTTTCGGACTTGTTTGAAGAACAAGGGTACAAACGTTCCAATGCAGATCATTCCCTCTTTATACAGAAAACATCCAAAGGTATGGTTGCAATTATGGTATATGCTGATGATATTCTTATTACGAGAGATGATATACAAGGAATCAAGAGGGCAAAAGAAATAATGGGTCGTGAGTTTGTCACCAAGGACCTTTGAGTCCTTAGATATTTTCTGGGACTAGAATTTGCTAGGAATCAACAAGGACTCGTGATGACTTAGAGGAAATATGTCACTGACTTATTGAGTGAAACATGAATGCTTGTATGTCAGCCTGCCACTACACCTATGGATCCAAGCATGAAACTATATCATGATGATACTGACAAAGTGGATAGGAGGAGATACACAGAACTTGTTGGAAAACTTCTTTATGTTACCATTACCATACCTGATATATCCTTTTTTGTTAGTCGGGTAAGCCAGTTCATGGAACGACCACGTCAGGTACATATGGATGCTATACATATGATACTCAGGTACCTTAAGTCATCTTCAGGTGCAGGAGTACTATTTAAGAAAGGCAAGGAGATCACTATCTCAGCATGCGTAAACACGGATTATGCAGGATGTCCTAAAGATAGGAAGTCCACCACTGGATTTGTTGTATATGTTGGGGATTCTCTCGTCTCATGAAGAAGCAAAAAGCAAACTATTGTAGCTAGATCCAGTACATAGTTTGAATATAGGGCTATGACTTAGGTCGGTACAGAAATGATGTGGGTTAAAGCTGTTCTTACAGATCTATATATAGATGTGCCACTTCCTATGTCACTGGAATGTGGCAATCAAGCTGCTATATTTATTGCAAATAATCAAGCATTTCACGAACGAACCAAGCACATTGAGGTTGATTGTCACTATATACGAGATATGATTTAGAAGGGTTTTATCTCCACATCTCATATCAGTTCCGGGGACCAAACTGCAGATGCTTTCACTAAGGCCCTGCTTAGAGGACCATTACAGAAGTCCTCGTCCAAGCTGAGCATGATCGACATCTATGCTCCATCTTGAGGGGGAGTGTAGATATATATGCTATGTTATGCTATTATGTTATTTTGTAGTGTTTCTTATTTTCTTTCTTCTTATTTACGCTTTATGTAATTTACCCATAGACGCCTCTCCTATATAAGAGAGCCTAGGGTTTGTGGAATAAACAACACACTCATTTCTTCCAACATACAGAGGATGAGGGGCTTCTTATACAGACCTCATTGAGTCTCCACATCTCTCAACTTGGAGATGCGAGGCTAAACAACATGATGTGGTAAATGGATCCTGGAGCGATCCATTTACCCATCTTCACCATAAATGACGGATAACACATATACTCCAACAAGCACTCATATAATACTTTCTCCCTACTAGACCAAAATATCTACACTTTTTGGGTACGAGAATAGCCAATGAACACACATTTGATAACTCTTGGAGAGAGCTTGTCATGACCAGGGGTAAAATTGTGGACAAAGGCCACATACTTAAAAAGCCTTAGAGTAGGGGAGAATAGGTCTTTCTCGGGAAACCCAATCAAGAAAGGAACCTTTTCTCCAAGGACCGTAGAAGTTATGCTGTTCACTAAGTAACATGCAGTGAGAACCACACCACCCCAGAACGAATGAGGAGCTCGACTAGAGTCCTCGTGACATCAAGAAGATGGCGGTGTTTGCGTTCAACAACACCATTCTGTTGCGAAGTGTAAGCACAAGAAGTCTGATGAATAATGCCAATAGATATGAGAAAGTCAGACAACTGTAAAGTGGAAAATTCCAAGGCATTGTCAGTGCGAATAAACTTGACATTAGCAGAAAAATGTTCTTAATTTCAATAAGAAACAATTTAATGATAGGACCAACTTTGGACTTATTCTTTAACAAGAAAACCAAAAAATAATCTAGAAAAATAATCCACAACAACCATATAAAACCGATGTCCCTGATGATTGGGAACACGAGTAGGACTCTTGATGTCAAAATGAAATAACTCAAACGACTGACTACTGTAACGACTTGGAAAAGAAGAATGATGATGCTTCCCAAGCTGACATGCCTTACACTCCAAGGTGGTAAGAGTAGATATATGAGGGGGAACATGACACATCTTCTGCAGAGGATGGGTGCCTAAAGCAAAGATGCCGCATGAGAGGAGAAACTGATCCAGAAGGAATGGCAACAACATCAGCATAGAAAGGCTGGACCGGTCTGTAAAGTCCTCTCTTCTCACGACTACATCCAATCGCCCCGCCCGTAAGTATGTCCTGAAACACAAGAGAAGATGCGTTAAATATGGTTCGATTATGTAAATCTTTTGTAGGCTCATCGAGTGGGCTAGGACAATCTCTCCCTGACCAACAATGGGTAGATGAGCCCCATTTCCAATCACCACTGATTCACTGGGAGGAATAGATCTGTAAGAACTAAATTGAGCTCGATCTCCATACATATGATGAGATGCTTCGGAGTACATGATCCAATCAGTCAAATCTGAACTGCTACAACTGGTAAGTGCATAAGCAATACATGACGATCTCGTAGAAGCTTTGGCAACAACTGCGACATCTGAAGATCCTACAGCTTGGATGGTTGGTGTAGTCATCATCTCTCTCAATCTAGGTGCTCAGCTACACGGGCAGACGCAGGATAGCCATGCTTCAGATAGCATGTCTCTTCTGAATGACCCGGAAGGCGGCAGTGTGAGCATGTGCCACGGTGACGTCCTCCTCCTCGACCATGGAATCCTCACCCGCGAAACTGTGAAATACCCCCTCTGCCGCAAGAAGCTACCATTGTAGAGGGAGTTTGGGCCATGATAGTGGATGAAGTAGTGATTATGCTCAGCCTCTTGTAGACCTCCTCCATTGGTGGTATTGTCTTTCCAGTAGGCAGTTGAGTACGCGTTGCATCGTACTCAAAGTCAATGGATGACAGAAAGACCCCTGTCATAGTTGCATTTAGGTATGCCTGCTGCTGTTTAATGCTGATAGTAATGTGCATAAAGCTATGGAGTCGCTCAAACATGCCTCGAAGATGCGAGAAGTGGGCATGAAGAGGCCGACTATTATACTTGGTCGAAAATATGTCATACTGCAACTGGAGGATCTTGCTCTCATTCTTGAATTGCCCATTTGTGTCAACTAAGATGTCTCGGATAGCCGTAGCTATGGGTTGATTGATGATGTCATTGGCAATCTTCATGGTGAGCATCCCAGAGAGTCAAATCTGTGCATATGCATCATCTTGCTTCCAAGAAGCATTAGCCCCAATCTTGCATGTCATATCAGAATCAGTCAAATGTGCTCCTTGTTGTGGCATTGCATAAGGGTGTAAAACTGCATGGACCACAACTCGTAGTTGGTCTCATCCATCTTTACGATGGGAGACGGGCCCTTGAAGGCATCGGACGACGAAAATACGCCATCCTTGTTCTCTGATGTGATTAAAAATGCTGAAAATCCGGAACAAAACTGGGGAGTAGACTACTCTGAGCAAGTTACACAATCATATAGAGGAGTGATTGTACATGTAGACTTACAGAACCATCCTCTTTAATCCTTGTTGTAGTCTAGGGCCAGAAAACATGATTTATGTGTCAGAAATCACGATTCCCAGTCAAAATCAGATCGTATCCGGCTGCAATAGTGGTCGGAGTGCGACCCTATGGAGGTGGGGGCAACCCACAATAATGGGGCGGTGACCGACCAAAGGTGGGGCGGCAACCTGCTACTCGCAAGGGCTGCGGTCGGCATCGACAGGGAGGCAGCCTGCGGGAAGGTGACCTGCTAGGAGACGACCTGTTGGGAGGTGGCTAGGTTAGCAGTAACCTGTGGGGCGGCGGTTGGCTGCGATCGACGGGCAGGGGGTAGGGGGGGGTATGGTTATGTTTTTGATGAGATACATGAACTTCGGTCTAGGACCGTTGCTCCTCTGATTCCATGTTGGGAAAGTAGAATTTCTTTAATTATAGAGATCCCAGGGCTCTCTTATATAGGAGAAGAGCCTTGAGTAAATTACATCAGAGACACATGAAAGAAATGGAAATATGAAATAAACACAATGATATACAAATATCTTAACAATGCATAATTTAGTGTAAAATATAATTATATAAAATACCAAAAAATAATAAGCAAAACAATTTAAAAATACATACAAAAATATTATCCCTATCCTTCACGTGTCTTTTCGCTATATGGAGGTTATAGATCTCAAAAATACACACTTTCATGTTGAATACTTTTTTTATCTAACTTCATTTATTATTTTTATCGTGATCTTTTCTTTTATTTTTGATTTTTAAATTTTTTCATCGGGCCACATGGCTGCCTCTAGGCGAGCCATGTGATCTGTCTCTTCACTCTCGCTCGCCACTCATTTGGACCATTTGATCAAGTAATGAAACAACCTCTACGACCCATTAGCATCTCAACTCTACCCATCTAATAAAATGATCAGACGACGCTGATTACTCCATCCATGCCTCACCAGAGGCCGTTTGATCAAACGATTAGATGGTCCTCCATCGTTTTGAACCTCCGCCGATTGCCTCCTCTTGCATCTAACCTCCTCATCGATCGTTTCTCTCCATTTTCCAAGCACCACTCCACGTTTCCTCTCCCTATCCTTCATGTGTCGTTCGACAACCAATTGCTTCTTCTTCTTCGCCAACTCCTCCTTGATAGTCATCCACCTCAGCACAATCGTCGACCGTTAGTTGAAACCGATGCTTCCTCAACCACATCTCTGATCAAAACTTGAGGGGAGGTGTCAGTTGCACTCGATTCACCCTTGTGTAAGCCACCTACAATCCCCCTCCTTGCTTCCTGTGACAGAGAAAAAAGAGAGGTTGAGCGAAGATCCATGCCGACTCCGGCAAGATCCACTATGGTGCTACTATGTCACAACCATCCTCCAGGTGCTGCTTGAGCTCCACGATATCGCCATGGTTCGAAAAATCGCGCCTCGAGGCGCTCGAGGCGTACGCCTCGAGGCGAGGCGCGACCAAACCGTTCTGAAACGCACGCCTCGACTGGCAGCTGTGAGGCGATCGCCTTGATGGGCGAGGCGAAACGTTGGCTGAGGCTGTGAGGCGTTGGGGGGGTTTAGTGGGTCACGTGCTTCGCACGTGACCCACTTATAACCCTTTCTCTTCAGCAGCGACTCCCGAACATCCTCCTGGACTGGAACCCTATCCCGCCCGAAGAGAAGCTCATCGCCAACTCGCCGCCTGTGCGCTGGGAAGCCCATAGTCGCCGCCGCCCTTCCTCCATCTTGCTCTTGTCCAACATCGTGCTGTCGGTGGCCTCTCCCGCAGGCTGCAAGCACGTTTTCTCAAATCTGGTTGTCACAGACTCACGGTATGGTCTTCAAGGGGCTGGTTTTTTTGGGTTTGCGGGTGCGATGTTTGGTGTTGATGCTCTTCTTTGCTATGCTCACATGAAGGATAAGAAATAAGTAAAGCATATATCTCGTTCTTGTTTGTTTGGTTTGATTAATAAGGAATGAATTATTGTCGTATGTGGAGACAAAATGTGTGATATTGTATGAACACTTTAACCGATTGTTTAGTCCCTAGTAAAATTCATGTGTGGTAAAGAAATCATTGCTGTAGGGATTCTGTTTTCCATTAACTTTTGTGTTTATGATCATGAGATTGGTGTACATAAATGTATTCATTTTATATATTTTGTTTAACCGTACGGTGATTGTTTATTTTTGTTGCTCGAAATCATAGAGATGTCAAAGTCAAGGAAAGGCCCCAAGACTTCTGAAGGAAACAGGAGTGATCCGGCATGGAAATATTGCGTTCAACTTGAGATGGAGGAGACTCAGAAAGCTAAAGGATATGTGTATGTCCAATGCAATTTTTGTGGTAAGAGGATTACTGGTGGAGTCGCTAGACTCAAGCATCATCTCGCGAAGACCGGAAAAAATGTGAAAGGTTGCGCACAAGTTCCTGATGAAGTGTTGAATGAAATGAAGGCTATATTATCTTCCAACGAAGAGAGAAGTAAGAGAGCAATGATGGAGATGGAAGAATTGTGTAGAGCTGGTAGTTTTGAGATGCAAAATCCATTTGGTGCTGAAAATTAAGCAATCAGTCCATCTGGATCTAGTAACATGAAGAGGGCAAGAGGTCCCATGGACATCTTTGTTGCCGGGCCATCACCATTGGGAAGTCCAAGTCCAACGACTACGATTGGGACGAGTGGTCATCAAACTACATTGAACGAGACATATAAGAAAGAGGAGAGAAATCGTGTTTGTCGTACCATTGGCAGATTCTTCTTCGAGAATGGGTTGCCATTCAATTGTGCTAGTAGCCCTTCCTTTTCGGCCATGCTTCATGCTGTCGGCTCCTTTGGAAGGGGATTGAAGCCTCCATCGGCTTACGAGCTAAAGAGTTGGATTTTGAAAGAAGAAGTGAAGAGCATTTGGGATGTTATGGGTGAGGCATGGGCTTCTTGGGCGGAAACTGGTTGTAGCATAATGTCGGATGGTTGGACAGACGTAAAAGGTCGTTCTTTAATAAACTTCTTGGTGAACAATCCGAAAGGTACTTGGTTCTTGAAGTCTGTCGATGCGTCCGATAAAGTAAAGAATGCAACGTTGCTTTTTCACCTATTGGATGAGATTGTGGAGGAGGTCGGTGAATGCAATGTTTTGCAGGTTATCACAGATAATGCGTCGAATTACAAGGCGGCTGGACAACTGTTGATGGAGAAAAGGAAGCATCTTTACTGGACTCCATGTGCAGCCCACTGCATAGACTTGATGTTGGAGGATATCTTGAAATTGCCTCTACCCGCTTCAGTGTTCAAGAAAGCAAAAAGGATCATTAACTACATCTATGCGCATGGATGGGTTTTAGCCATGGTAAGAAGCAAATAGGAGGAGATTTGGTGCGACCAGCTGTCACACGTTTTGCTACGGCTTTTCTCACGTTACAAAAATTGATGAGCATGAAGGATCCTCTGGAGTCTTTTTTTACTTCTAGTAAATGGAAGAAGAGTCCTTATGCTTCCAAGCCTCAAGGGAAAAGTGTAAGTCAAACAATTTTGAGAAGCAAAACTTTTTGGCCTGGTGTTGCCTATGTGATACGAACGACGAAGCCGTTGGTTATGGTTTTGCGCATGGTGGATTCCGAAAAATATCCACCAATGGGTTTCATCTATGAGGCCATGGATAGAGCTAAGGAAGAAATTGCGAAAGCATTGGGCAATGATGAAACAAAATACCGAACATTGTGGGATATTGTGGACGACAGATGGGATCGCCAACTCCATACCAATTTGCATGCGGCAGCCTACTTTCTGAATCCTCAATGCCAATACGAACATTCCTTCTCCAAACATTTTGAGATAAAAAGGGTTTATTTGATTGCATAGCGAGGATTATAGAGGATCAATCTGTAAGGGAGAAAATCGATCTACAGATTGATGCTTTTAAGCATGCAAGAGGCTTCTTTGGATGGGAAAGTGCAATAAGTACACAAAAGAAGAGGAGTCCTGGTTAGTATGTATCTGATTTTGTTATTTATTTCTTTCAATTGATAAAATATCTAACATTAATTTTGTTCATGAAATATAACATTTTCAGCGGATTGGTGGTCTCAATTTGGGGATGAATGTCCCGAATTGCAAAAATTTACCATCCGAGTTTTGAGTTTGACTTGTAGTGCATCGGGTTGCGAGCGGAACTGGAGTTCTTTTAATCAGGTAATATTTCGATAATATTTACAATTATATTATATCAAGATTTATGATTAATCTAATGATTTATATTGGAAATCCACCACTAGATCCACACAAAGAGAAGGAATCGTCTCACACAAGCCAAATTGAATGATTTGGTCTATGTGATGTTTAACCTAAAGTTGAAGCAGAGAGAGATAAGGAGAAAAACAATGGAGGATCCACTATGCTTGAATGACGTAGATTCTAGTGATGAATGGGTGTCGGAGCTCCAAAGTTGTTACTTTGAGGCGTATCAAGAACTTGATGCAAATACCCCCATTGAAGATGAGGTTGTAGAAGCCGAGGATGAAGCTGATCAACAAGACAATTCACGTCGGAAGCAGAGGAAGGACAAAGGTAATGGCTTCCTATTATTTTGATTATCAAATATCTTTGTTTATGTTAAACACAATAGAAGTAAGTTAAGTAACATTATTGTTGTCTAATTTAGGTAAAGCGGTAGTGGACGTCGATGATGAGGAGTTTCATGACGGTGATGATGAAGTTAGTGATGAAGGGGAAGATGAAGCAAATTTGAAGTATATGGATGACTCATTGGATGATCCAACAAGTAGCAGTTCTTCAGATGATGATCTTTATGCAGATGTTGCAGTTGGGCTTGGAGGCTCAGAACCTTGATTAGAATTATCTGAAGCTACATCTTTTAGAATTTCTTTGCGTTTTAGAACTAGTGGACATGGACTAGAAGTAGAATATTCGAACTTATATTATGTTTTCTGAGCATTGCAATATTTTGTCTTGAACTTTTAGACTTTTACATTAGCCCAAGTAATCTATCAGCCATGTTTATTACTCTTCGTATCGAAAAGTTACTACAAATATTCTCTAATTGCTTTGGAACATTGGAATTTTATTAGATAATATTGTCTTACTGATATTATTACAAGATTCTTTATTAAATTTATTAAATTACATAATTTGGGTGGAAAAACTGAGGCTTACGCCTCGACCGCCTCGAGGCTACGCCTCGCCTCGATTCTAGGGTAACCGCCTCGTTCCGCTTTTCGTTTTTTCCGACCTTGGATATCGCTAAGCATGTAGAGCGAAGAATCGGAGATGTAGCTCCAACACATGCCTCTATTCCACCATCGACTTTCTTCTTCCATCTCCAGTTAATCCTCGTTGTTTCCCCCATCTTGAGTTTTTCCAATTAAATCCACACATTCACACAACTTTACTCTTCCCCAATCATCTCTAAACCTTCGTAGCATATCAACCACCTTCGCGCATCACTCTGTTCATCCATACTCTTTATCCAGACCTTCCTCTACCTCGATCCAGATCTTCTTCTTGCAAGGAAGAAGACCCATTAGGGCCCCATCTCCCTCATCCCGATTAAGCCCTCCATTTCATCCCTAGATCAACCCCCTGTTTCGGCTACACCCCTCTCACCCTATAGGGACCTTAAGTCTTCAATAATCAGAGGTTTCGACGCATCATCGATCTCCAGCTCCACCTTCGATGAAGCTTCATCAACCTAAAGTTCTAGTGCTCGCAACTTCATCTATGACCCTCCACTACCTTCGCCAGCACTCCAGGGATCTTCCCCGACCTTCAATAGGATCAGAGGAAGACATGGGGACTTCCGGAACGTCACCGAAGCACCGATTGTACGACACTGCCTGCGAAGAAGCTCCTCCTGGAGAGTACTGTAACTGTCTCATCAAGTCTCATCGACTTTGATCCGATGGTCTAGATCTTGCCCGAGCCTCGGTTCGACCCGTCGAGCCTTGGTGGACCTGAACCTTACCCGAGGCATCTGCATCGAGCCACGTGGCCCGGGCCTTCTCGCACCCCGATCATCGACTTTGATCCGACGGTCTAGATCTTGCCCGAGCCTCGGTCCGACCCGTCAAGCCTTGGTGGACCCGAACCTTACCCGAGGCATCTGCATCGAGCCACGTGGCCCGGGCCTTCTCGCACCCCGATCCTCCAATCGAGGCTAGCACCCCATGCGTCATGCACGTGTCCGCCCTGGGATATTTGCACCAGTGCGCTGCTGGTATTCCTGAATTGCACAGAAGCCCTTGCACGCATGAAATTTTATTCAAAAGCTCCTACGACTTATTTTAATTTGAGATAAGTTCATTTTGGACCTTTTGTGATGTTTTAATTATTTAATTAATTTTTTTTGAAAAGATCCCTGCACTATTTGCTTAATAACTTTTGCATTCTAAATCTAAATTTTATGAAATTGATTTCGTTGGATTTGTATTTAAATTCTCTATACATTAATGCTATAGTTGTTCTAATGGTTCCGTTATGATGCTTGTTACTTGTATATTGTAGAGATATTTAGTTTCTATTATTATTATATGTTTATGTACCCTGTTTATATTTATCGCTTCTATTTAGACATCCATGTAATTTACCCCTACGGCCTCTCCCTATATAAGAGAGCCTAGGGTTTTCTTATTATCATAACGAAGACTCCCTTTCTTCTAACATGGTATCAGAGCCGCCTTAGGGCTCTCCTCCCTTCCCCACCCGCCGCCCACCTGTCGCTTCCAGCCGTCCCAGCGGCATCCAGCACCCCTCGCTGCAACCGCCAGCCGCTCCCACAGCCCCAGCGACACCCCTTGCTGCCGCTGTTGGGGTTCCAGTGGCCTCCAGCAGTACTTAGGCGTAGTTCTCGAGGTTTTTCGAGGGCTGTAAGCTTCCTTGGAGGCGTGCCCTAGACTCCTCTTTCTCCGGTTTATGGATTTGAGTACGTAAAAGTCTACACACGTACTCAAATCCAATGCAGTTGGTGTAGACATTCATCACAGTGTCTATTATCCCTTCGTCTTCTTCAAGCAGCAGTATGTCAGAATCGAAAGTCGATTCGCCCTCCATCGGCGCATTCAAAGGTCCGGCGCCAATAGTGAAAATGGACGGGTCTAACTATGAGTTATGGGCCATGCAGTTCATGAGCCTCATGAAATCAAATGGTAAGAAACACATTCTTACCGAAGATGAGCCTGCGGAGAAGACAGGGATCTATGCCTCATGGGAGGCCGATGATGCTTATGCAAAAGTATGGTTGTCCGGCACGCTGACGATGGAGATAGCAAATGATGTTCTCCATCAGCCCACTGCTAAGGCAATGTGGGACATTCTTGCTACTACGTATTCGCAGGTGCGAAACGAGACAAAGATGTTGCAGCTTCAGCATGACATCTTTACGATGAAGCAAGCCGGCAGACCTCTTCATTCTTTATACACATCCCTAAGAGGGATGTTCGAGAAGCTATACAGTACCATTCCTCTGACTGCTACTCCAGAGCAGCAGAAGACGTTCTGGAACGCCACCATGGTGGGTGTTCTACTTGCTGCCCTCGATCCTGAGTATGATGCTGCACGGTCACAGATCTTAGCAGATGCAGTTATTCCTCCGGTGTAGGATGTCTACAGGAGGCTCAGTCGTATCCCAGTTTCTTCCAGCTCATCTACTCCACCCCCATCTGCGATGGCAGCTTCGCGTGGGAGAGGTGGACCACCTTCTTGGCGTGGTCGTGGACGTGGCCGTGGCTCTTATGGAAGAGGCGGTCGCGTCAGCCAGACATGCTCATATTGTCACAGATCTGGACACTCGGAGGAGACATGCTACTCAAAGCATGGGTTCCCAGCATCGGCACGGGTTGCAGAGCACTCACAGTCTCCATTACCGTCCACTGCAGATCATAGATTTGACGAACTCGTGGCTCGCCTTCGTGATATTATGCCACAGTCTTCTGGTGATTCATCTGGCGGCTCGTCAGATATTGCTGCCACAGCCTCAGCCAGTTCCTCTGCTGCAGCCAGTTCCTCAGGTAGATCTTCAGCTTTCATATCTTCACATGATATATCTGACTGGGTTATAGATTCCGGAGCTACACATCATCTGTGTCGAGATAGAGGAAGACTACAGGCCTACAGGGCTATTCCTCCAGGTCGCTCAGTACAGATAGCAGATGGTTCCTACTCACCCCTTGTTGGCCAGGGGGAGGTTTTCTTATCCTCCACTATGCAGCTACAGAATGTTTTATATGCCCCTGAGTTCTCGCTGAATTTATTATCTATTAGTCAGATTACAAAGGACTTGAATTGTCGCGCTATATTTGACCCGTCTTCTCTCATTTTTCAGGACATACTCACGGGCAAGGTGATTGGCTGTGGCTCTGAGCAGAACGGTCTATATCGGCTGGTCCGGAATTCCTATGCTGGCATCTCCACTCACTCTGCTGGACCAGTTTCACCATACATTTGGCATCTTCGTTTTGGTCACCTTCCGCTCCAGAAGATGCGCCATCTTCTGCCCCAGATCTCTCCAAGTTCGTCGTTTCGTTGTGAAACATGTCAGTTAGGAAAGCATCACAGGTCGAGCTTTCCAGGTCGTCAGAGTCGGAGCAGTAGCTCCCCTTTTGAGTTGTTGCATATAGATATATGGGGTCCAAGTCGTGTGCCCGATCATCAGGGGCACCGGTTCTATCTTGTGGTAGTAGATGACTTTTCCCGTGTCTCTTGGGTTTTTCTTCTGAAGAATAAGTCTGAAGCAGGAGATGTTATTAAAAATTTGATTAATGAAGTGCAAAATGTTTTTTTGTCTTCAGTAAAATATGTTCGGACTGACAATGCCCTGGAATTTTGTACACGTTCTCTTTCTCAATTTCTGTCATCGAAGGGTATTATTCATCAAACCACCTGCGCATATACATCCCAACAAAATGGGGTGGCGGAAAGAAAGCATCGCCATCTCTTGGATATCACTCGTACCTTATTGATTCAAAGTTGTGCACCTATTTCTTTCTGGGGGGATGCTGTCCTTACTGCATGCTATCTGGTCAATAGAATGCCATCCTCTGTCCTTGGAGAGAAGATCCCCATTTCTCTTATTTTTCCTGACAAGGAGCTATTCTCACTACCACCTCGTGTTTTTGGTGCTGTGGCTTTTGTCCATCGACTTTCTCCTGGACTTGACAAGCTCTCTCCAAGAGCAGTCAAGTGTGTCTTTGTTGGGTATTCCAGAACACAGAAGGGATACCGGTGTTATGATCCTACTACCAACAGGTACTTTGTTAGTGCGGATGTCACTTTCTTCGAGTCGGTCATGTACTTCTCGCCAGCTGGGGACAGAATGATACCATCCACCAGCGTTGATGATATTTTGGTTCCACCACCACCTACTTGTCATTTACCTGACTCATCTCCTGTGTCCATTTCTATGCCAGCACCACCACCACCACCTCCACCTCCACCACCACCTCCACCTCCACCTCCACCCGGTCCACGGCGAATCGTTTCACCATTTCCTAACTACTATACGCGTCGGTCAGGTCCTGCTCAGACGACAACTCAGCCGATCACTACGCCTCAGGTATGTTCAGATGATGTTACTAATGGCGGGTCAGGTTCGGTACCTATGCAGGGTGACTCCTTACAGGTGGACGCAGATGGTGATCTGGATGTTCCGATTGCTATTCGGAAACCGAGACGACAGTGTGCATCCTATCCACTTGCTTCACAGGTTTCCTTTCACCGACTCACAGGTGATTTCCAGCAGTTTGCCACAGCCTTGTCTTCTGTGGACATACCACGGACATACCAGGACGCCTTGAAGAGTGAATGCTGGAGACGAGCTATGGAAGAAGAAATGGAGGCCCTGCAGTCCCGTGGCACATGGTCTTTGGTCCCTGCACCACCTGATGCATCAGTTTTCAGCTGCAAATGGGTCTTCACAGCCAAATATCATGCGGATGGCACATTGGATAGGTACAAAGCACGCCTGGTTGCCCAAGGATTTACACAGACATATGGCGTTGACTACATGGATACATTCTCTCCAGTTGCGAGACACTCGACTCTCCGTATCCTCCTGTCTGTTGCAGTGGTTAGTGACTGGAGCATTTACCAGCTAGACGTCAAGAATGCTTTTCTGTACGGGGACCTACAGGAGGAAGTCTACATGCAGCAGCCACCCGGGTTTACTGCTGAGGGGGAGAAGCATATGGTATGTAGACTTCACAAGGCGATATATGGACTTAAACAGAGTCCACGAGCATGGTTCCAGAAACTGTCCAACCTAATTGAACACCAGGGATTTAAGAGGTCCAATGCTGACCATTCGTTATTTGTCCAGAAATCCTCGGCAGGTACGGTTGTTATAATGGTCTATGTGGATGATATTCTTGTTACAGGAGATGATACTCAGGGCATAGCAAAGGCAAAGGCATTCCTAGGTCGTCAGTTTGTGACAAAGGATCTTGGAACCCTAAGATATTTTCTGGGGTTGGAATTTGCAAGGAATGCACATGGTCTTGTGATGACACAACGGAAGTACATTTCTGACTTCCTAGTTGAGACTGGTATGGATGGGTGCAAACCATCTAGCATCCCCATGGATCCCAGCATGAAGATATATGATGACGATACTGATGAAGTGGATAAGAGGAGATATAGAGAGATGGTGGGAAAACTCCTCTACATCACCATCACTCGCCCAGACATTCAGTTTGCAGTTAGCAGGGTGAGTCAGTTTATGGAGCAGCCAAGACAGGTTCACATGGATGCTATACACATGATACTGAGGTATCTAAAGACTTCTCCAGGTTCAGGGCTGCTATTTAGAAAGGGCACGGACTTATCTGTCTCAGCATGTGCAGATGCAGATTATGCAGGATGTCCTAAGGACCGAAAATCAACCTCAGGGTTTGCAGTGTTTGTTGGCGGCTCCTTGGTTTCTTGGAAAAGCAAGAAACAAACTGTTGTGGCCAGGTCCAGTGCTGAATCTGAGTATAGGGCCATGGCTCAAGCCAGTACGGAGATGATGTGGGTTCGCTCAGTACTAGAAGATCTACATGTAGCCGTATCTCTACCTATGAAGCTTCAGTGTGACAATCAGGCAGCGTTGTTCATTGCCAACAATCCAGCCTTCCATGAGAGGACCAAGCATATTGAAGTTGACTGCCATTACACCAGGGACCTAATCCAGAGAGGATTCATATCCACGGCCCATGTTAGCTCAGGGGATCAGACTGCCGATGTATTCACCAAGCCATTGCTCAGAGGACCTTTCCAGAGATGTTCATCCAAGCTGAGCATGATCGATATCTATGCTCCACCTTGAGGGGGAGTGTAGAGATATTTAGTTTCTATTATTATTATATGTTTATGTACCCTGTTTATATTTATCGCTTCTATTTAGACATCCATGTAATTTACCCCTACGGCCTCTCCCTATATAAGAGAGCCTAGGGTTTTCTTATTATCATAACGAAGACTCCCTTTCTTCTAACATATATTAATCAATTTTTAGAACGTTGTCCCTTGAAATTTAATTCTATTTAATTTGCCTTAGATTCATTCTAGCTATATAATTAATAACTAAGTAGGAAAATTAATCACAGGTACATATACTCCCTTTTTAATTGAGTTCTAAACTATTAAAATTCATTTCTAGATTCAGTGTTCATATACTCCGTATGTAGTTGAGTTCTAAACTATTTAAAATTCATTTCTAGATTCAGTGTTCATATGATTAGGCACTTAGATGCTTTAATTTCTCCTTGGTCAATATGTCATACTAGCATCTAATTAATGCATTAATTGTATAATACATTATTGTAGTCCAATTCATTACATTATTGCAAAGTAATTCATGATCTTTTTGTATACTCATTTGCGTTTGTTTTGTAGCGTACTGTACTCATTATGTTGCATTATGTTCTCATTATGTTGCATTATGTTCTGCATATAAAAGATAAAATAATACAATGCATCCATTTATTTGACTTTGGTTCCATTAAATTCTATAAAATATATTTTTAACCGACCTTAAATAATTTAGATTACTTATGTCCTTGTTTTCGACCCTGGAATTATCCAGGTAAAAATTAAAGGTACGCTGTCTTCCTAGAGATATTGTAAGTGTGGTTCTAATCTATCGCTTAATACCCGTATTACAACGATATGATTCTAACATAGTCGAATAGTGATTTATCATGACTATGTTGATCACTAGACCTGCTTTGGTGGACGATTCACTGTGCGGAAGGCATATGAGACCTTCTATGGCTGGAAATGTTTGACCTGACTCTTGCTTCCAATTGATTCATTTACTTTTCGAGTTGGAAGGTACCTTTACGGGTCCAGCTCTTTATCTGGCTACTAAGGAGGGATCGCCTTATGACTAGTGAGAGGAAGATCCTTGGGTGTAATGCTCTTGTAAGTGTTGTTTGGCCATGAAGGAAAACATAGAGCACTTATACTTTGGATGCCCTGTTTCAAAAGAGCTCTGCACTACAACGCATGTTGAGAGGGTATTGACAGAGGGTTGGATCGTCTTCTTGGTGTCACTTGATGCTCTTGGTCGTGGGAGTAGCTGTGAACCCCTCAGGATCCGGGTACCCGTTTACGCGCAATTCGCAAGATATCATTCACAATTATATCGCACAAGTTGTAAAAATACAGGGAAAATTTTTTCGCGACTATGACATTCATTCACAACACATGACCACAAGTAAAAGAGACAGACATCACCAAAATTTCCTTTCATTAATATTCATATCCATTTACAACATGTACAAGCATATTCCATGTTACAACATATATCCCAAAATGTGACAAAAGAGATAGCATTTACATCATCATCTGAACAAAAACTAAGACAAGTAAATCATACCGTCGGGTGTATACTATATCTCCTGGAAGCATGTATCGCTACTGAGCTGCAGGCTGTTTGCCTGCCACACATGTTAGGAAAGAAAAGGATTCAGCGGTTGCTGGTACCTCCCAAAAACTGATATAAAATAACAGGCATTTATTATTTACAAAAGAAACAAGCAGAAAGGCGAGAGCAACTCAAATTAAGATTTAATTCTACTTGCAAATGAAAATGGCTTTTCAGGTTACTTGTAAGCATCTCAAATGTTTGTCCCATCACCTGGCATTTCTAATGACTTTCCCCTGAACCGGCATTTCCCATATGTAACATTATTTTGATAGTAGTTGCGTAATCATGAGTGTGTGAGGGGGAATGCCTATATCATTTTCCTTAGAGATCATGTTGGTTAGTGAAAGAATGGAAAGTTGAGATTGTAGAGATCTATTAATTTATTTAAATTCTTGGGTAGAGAGAATGGTCTTTTGATCTTAACTTCTCAATTTCTCAACTTCAATGTTTCAGATATAACTCCAGATGTTGAAGATGTAGATATGGATGATCTAGATATAGAATCGCCAGTCTGTTGGCGATGTAACTCAAGCGGTGAAGAAGCCTGCAAATGGCTCTTCCGTCTCGCCCTCTAATTGGAAGCGCGGTCCAATAGAGGGATAGGTCTATTCTCCAACTACGCCACTGAGACGGGTGAGAGTGACTCCCTAGAAAAGTCGCTCTAGAAAAACAGCCCGACTAGTATGGGCAACCGAGCTCGTACGTAACGCTGAAAAACCAGGATCCCCCGCCTGGGCATCCTAAAAGTCAGGGTCAACGGAACTGGTCTATAGTCGGGATCCCAACGAGGCGTAAAAACACTGCGAGCTCGCGTAAAACCGAAAAGGGACTGGGATCCTAGACCCGCGCACTTGGCGGCCGCTGCCCAAACTGGGCTTCCTTTCTTCCGCCCAGGTGAGGGTCACCGCCCCCTCGCACGGTCCGGTGTAGAGGTCACCATGACCGGCATTTTTAATTGACATTACTTGATTCATTAATACTTGATTGATTCCTCATTCCTTCATGATTTATGTGTGCCATCCTTACATAGGCCATGCTAATCTTCTCTACATTGTTCCGATTTTATCAGATGTCTCCTCATGTTATGAAACTCTATATTATTCTACCTAATATAGCATGTGCTACACTTCACCAGAATCTGATTATGTCACGAAGATCACTTCAAAGAATCACAAATGTTAAAGTCATGTTTCCAAAATTCAGAATGGTTATTATGCTGCTAAATTATTAGAGAACTGAGAAGGAAAAGGAATCAAATATACAAAGCCATCAGGTCCTTCAATAAACCTTCTCAAAGTTACTGCACTGGGACTTTGATTTGGCATTGCCATGCTACTGATCAATTTTGTTCTTTTACAAATCACATTTGAGTATTAATGTGGCTCATGTGACAGATCAGATACTCACAGTTGATGTCTAAGATTTATTTAAAGAAACCTGCTTCTTATCTGTTATATATACTTCTACTGTTTTGATAAAAAAAAAAATAATAATATTATGTTCTCATATTGAAGATCCAGTTGGAATTATGGAATTGACTCAAAGGCTGATTGCAGGGATTCAAAAATAGGATGTAGATTTGATGACAAAAGTACTACTGAATTTAAGAAAGCTATACAGTGTGTAGGAATGGTTTGAACCTAATCTTTAGTTGGTGCAACAATCAATTTGGTGCCTATAGAATTTATGAACAATTGGATAGATGGTTCAATAAATGTCAAATTCAATATAGCTATTCTCATAAACAAAAATAATAATAATTTCAGATTATGCTGTCATGCTTATTCTTATCAAAGCGGAGAGAATTGATCATCTTTCTCCTTTAAGATTTCAAAAGATGTGGATTCTTCATGAGTAGTTTATAGATCTTGTAAAAGATGCTTGGCATAAATGAAAGCACTTGAAGATGATTTTATAACATGGAATAAATAGTACATTTGGCAATACTAATCAGCAATGCACTTCAATGCTACGAAATATGGAATCACTTGGAGTAACAACTGAGAAGTAAATAGGAAAATCTAAAAGTGGATGAATCTAGTCAAAAAAAAAATATAGAAATGACTAGGAAATTTGAAACTTTATCAAAACAAAAGTCCAAATAAGTTAGCTAACAGTGGAGGACAGGAACACCTGGTTTTCTTTTATATATATATATATATACATATATTTTTAGCCTTAGCATGATGAAAGGAGAGATATAGGTTGAGAACATCAAAGAGAGAAGAAAAAAATGTGAAGTTGACATTGAAAATTTAGTCCATGCTATACAGTGGCAGAAACGTGAGATTCTAATTTAATACAAACAAATTCTGGAATTGAGTTTATAATAAAATGTATACATCACTTAACGGCAACAAAAGAGAAGGTAAAATCTCATATGCATGGCAGCAAAGAGGGAAAAAGGGAAAGTACCTAATGTTTGTTCCAATTTGGACATTCAAAATTGAAAAGATGTTGCATGTAGTAGGACTGAAATGGAGCAGCAGTGATTGGCTGCAAATGATTCAACAGAAGGTGGAGATGGCTGCAGCAGTTCTTGGAGTTGCTGTAGCAGCTGCAATGGCTTCAAACAGGGATTCACTCCACAGCTAATGGTTGGCTGGTTGAAGGATTTGGAAGAGAAGAGTGGGAATGCTTCACGTTGGGGTTGGGTTTTATAAAACCAAGGAGAGAAGAGGATGGTACCTTTGGATGGAATTTTGGAGGAAGGAGGGCTGAATCTTGCATGCATGAACACTAATTCAAAGAGGAGCAGCTTCCTCCTTAGACTTCTTTGCTTGCTGCATTCTCTAGAGCTCAAAGAAGTATTCCAGGACTGTCGGGCAACAGCAGGAAGGAGGTAGAAGATGGTCCCTTTGTCTGAAACTGACAGGGAATTTCGGCTTTTTGGTGTTGACTTAATTTAGGAGAAAAGGAGAAGAATAGAAAGGAATAGAAGCCGCTGATGGGGAACGGCTGTGGCCCTTTTGGGAGATATAAATAAGGGAGGGGGACTTGGGATGAGGTTTAATTGGTTGCCAATTGTACAAGTTTTTAGAAGCCACTTGGAGGGTATTAGGCCAAGTGTTAATTTAGGTGCCAAATGGGCTGAAAATTTCTGAAAAAACTTATTTATTTATTTTTTAACCGCAGCACAGCTTGCTACTCTGTAACAGTAAATTATATATATAATTATTATATATATATGTTTTACTTTTGTGAAAATCTTAAAAGTCGCGCGTACGTACTCCTTGAGTGTCGGATTTTGACGTGCAGTATCTTGTTTTGATCGTCTCGGAACGACGATCAATATGAGTATAATGTTGATATACTTTCGGTCGAGTTTTGAATACCCGAAATTTTCGGATACGGTTTTTGTTTAAGATTTAATTTTACGGTTTTAAAATATCAAACGACCTCCGATTGACGAACGGTCAATTCCGTTGGTCTTGTATCGTCGAATCGGATCTAGTGACGGTCTCGGTTCGTTTCGCGGTTTCCGAATTTTGCGTCGCGGCTTTTCACGGCGTGCATTGCAAAACGACCGATTTTTGATCGATTTCACCCGAACAACTTTTGATTCACTACCAATTGGTCGTTTTAGGTTGGTTTGTATTGACAGACAATGTTTTTGGGTTCGTTAGACCCAAAATCGGACGACTTCGGGTTTGATTGGAAACCGGATGCTACAGTAGCCCCACCAAAGTTTGGGCGGCTGCTATTCTATGGTCCTTGTGGATTTTTCGGAATGGCTCTATCTTCTGAGGTGAAAGAATGTACATGGAAAATGTAATTGAGCTTGCCAATAGCTTGGATTCCTTTTGGGTTTTATAATTCTTTGTATAAACTATGAATATATATAGAAATTCCTGGGTAGGCATCTTCTTGATGTCTTACCCTCTTTTTCCTAAAAAAGAATCAGAGTTTTTGTTTTCAAAATACTACTTGTATATATTAAATTACATAGCAGAATTGTCTTTTTCGTTCGTGAGTGCATGCGTTCGTCACCTATCTGGAAATCCAACAACTCACTGTGATACACAACTTGGTGAGAATTTCATCACGACTTTTACCTGTTGGTGTCGACCTTTAGATTGCTTTTTTGAGTCTGCTATTATCTCCCTTTTCTCTGGGTGTGCTTTTATCTATGTTATTTTCTCAGGTTCTAACGTACATTTATAGAAGCCTTTGTGGGATTGTACTTAGATGCCATGTTGGATGACTTGCATCTCGTGATTCCATTTATTGATATTTGGCCAGTATGGACATCTAGAAATATCTGTAGGCATGTTTTCTTTTTTTTTTTTAATTTAAAATACTCCATAATCTTCTATGTAGTGTGGATTATAATTCCAACAGTATTATTGAGGAAGGTGGTTGCATCTACGGCTGCAAGACCTTATGTGGAGAATGTGATTCACTAAGTACGTCATTACTAGGGTTGTTGAGTTGGGAAAGAGTTTCTGTAATTTGTTGTATTTTCCCTGTCCTAATTTTTTTCTTTCTTAAAGAAACTTATAGATGACCATCAACTTCTAATTCCTTTGTTTTTTAAAAAAATAAAATTCCACTTGTTTCTCAAAATAATTATATCATTCCTTTATATTCCACATTCCGTTAGTTCAGTTCTTCACCTGTATCAGAATAATCTACGCTCTTCTTCTTTTGGAGGTGAATCTTACTTATTGCTTTGTGCATGTTGTGCAGGGAGCATCCTTACCCCAATCCTCAAATGGGACAAGTATTGCTATTCCACTTATGGGTGCAATTTGTTCCAATGATATAGCAATAACTGGTGCAGGAGCTCGCCTTCGAGCTGAAGAAATTTCTTCCAGTTTACTATACGATTTTGAAGAACTTGAGGGGGAAATTAGCTTTCTTACTCGTGTTGTTGCGCTAACATTTTACCCTGCAAGTCCCGGAAGCACGCCTATAACCCTTGGTGAAGTACGTGGGATTTTTTAATCATACTGTCAAAAGCTATCCCCCAATATTCCTAGTAAATGATAATATGCATCGTTTTGGATCTTTACTTCACATGATGTTTAACATATTTAAGACTTCTACGCATCAGGCCAGCTATTCCTCTCACTCGAGTCTTGTTAATGCATAATCCTGTGGACGTTTAATCTTGATGAGTCTGCTTTACATTCAACATATTATGCGCACAACAAACATGTGACCTCCTGCAAGTTTTTTGAATGGATTTCATTGTATGATATTTTATAGATCGTCCATATCGATGATCAATCACCAACATTCGCTTAGATAAATTAAAGTTAAACTATAGTTTCTATATGAAAAGTCGATGCCTGGAAGAATATTTTGGGACCAGCCTTGCTCAATGTTTCACCGATATATAAACTGGTGTAGGAGGCAATGCTGAAGGCTTGGAGGGTTTGAGAATCTTATAACAAGTTGCACTAACAAATCAAGTTGAATTGAGGTATTCAAAGCTGCAAAAGGGAGGTGTAGCCTGATGACATATAGGAATTGGTAGCTTGGGAGAACATATTAGAGGTGGGGTATCAAAAACACAGGTAAGCAAGAAAGTGGGCAGGGTGGAGGGCAGTTGGTTACGTAAAGAGTACATAATGGTGATATCAGGAAGCTGGAAAATGCTCATCATGGTAGCAGCATGGATGCAGATTATTAAAGTTGGCAGCAGCTATTCACCGGAATGGTTCGACTTTTCTGCACACTGGGGAAGCCCAAATTAGGCTGCTTTTTTGGGTCTATTTATTGTTTTCGTTGCAATATACTAAATGATTATTTTTTTATATTAAATGATTATTTCCTAAAAACTTTTTTTCTTTCATTGTTTTTATTTTTTATTGTGAATTGTCTTCATTTTTTATGGCCATAAATAATATAAATATGCTTGGAATTTTCTCATGTCCAACTTGCTATAGATTGAAGTACTTGGAGTTTCTCTTCCATGGAAGAACATATTCTCTAATGAAGGCATGGGATCAAAATTGATGAAGGGGTTCCACAAATTTCAAGAAGAAACTACCCCACTCGCATCTACACCTGAAGTCTGTCAGCCAAGTAATCCTTTTATATGCAGTTCAAATTCCACTCAGCTACTTTCTTCCTCCCCACCAACAGGGACTGTTTCAAGAGTGCAACCTGGTTCTTTTGACCTGTTAGACCTTTTGACTGGTGATAGTGAGGTACCACAAACAGAAACACTTTGGGATAATGATATGCCAGAAAGAGAAACACCTCAAAGTAGAGTGCTTGATTTCTTCGAGAAGTCTGTTCCTGATGATCCGTATGCCGAATCTCATTTTCAGCAACCTGATCTGCCTTCAGAGAATACTTCTATCACTGTCAGCGGAGTTCAACACTATATTGAGTGCTTAAAATATTTTTCTTACAAGGTAAGTCGTAAATTCTTTATTCTCGTATCGTTTATGTTTTGTTCATCATTTTTTCTTAATATAAAGTTTCAGATGAGTTGGTCAGCATTGTAAGGGGTGCAGAGTTTTTCAAAGCATGTTATCCATTAGTTGATGTCATTCATTTATTTGTTTCAACGGATTTTCCTTTTTCTCTGATTTTATTTTGGAGCTTATTGTAGATTATCCAGGACCCTTCTCTTGCAAAAAATGGTTAGGATTTTTTTGTTTACTAAGGGAGTTTTCATCTTCAACATGGTATCAACACGTTGATCCTAAGTCATGGTTCTATATCTACTTGGTCTCCCTCCTTTTTCATTCTCCCCTTGGAAAAATCCTACTTCCAATCCTAGATCAAAGCTGTTACCCCTCCTTCGTCATCGTTGTTTCCAAGCAACCTCGACCCCTGTAGGCTTGGTGACGATAATAGCAGCTCCCCTCCACCCCCACCCCACATTACACCCTTGTTATACAATAACCCCTTAGAGAAAACACCAAGCAAGGGGTAACATATCATATGGTAAGTCATAAATTGGGAGAATTCATGCTAGTACAACTTTTGGTAGATATGCAAAAAATGACAATATACCTCATTGTTAGTTCTTTTTTTTATTATTTCAATTCTATTAAATAAAAATGGAATAAAAAAATAATATATATGATATAAAAGAGTACAGATATAAACAAATAATCGGATAAATATAAAAAGATAAGATGAAAGTTGTCCACCTCCGAACATACTTTAACCCCACTCCTATAAGAAAACTTCCAATACCAACACCATTTATAATTCCATCAATAACACAATAATTAAAAAAAATAACTTAGTTCAGAAAATACTCTTGTACCCCTAGTTAATATATGACGAAGTTGCATGATATTATTTTGGGGATTCCAATGATTTGTTTAATCGATGCAACTTGTGATCCCAAACTTGTGCATGTTTCAATACTAGTCAACAATGATGATATAGCTTCAATATGGTTATATAGATTGACATGATGTCTTTCCATGTCATAGAATTTCTTATGGATCTAAGTTATATTAAAAATCCAAGGGAACCAAAGTTTAGATTATCATATGCTATTTATTTAGGTATTATGTATTCTATTATATTGAATTTTATATAGTTCAATATAATAGAGTATACTAATAGAGTATAAATTAAATATAGTATAATACTGTGTAAATATTTCTACCATACTACCCAGGTGTACGGTTGTCGAAAACCTTTAATTGCCCCAATATGTATACAAGGAGAAAGGCGGACCTCCCTCTTTGGGGGGTCGAAGGGGAGAAGGACTCGCATTGATCACATGCAAAGTGAAGCCATCTTCCGCATTTCTCTCCATATTAGGACATGCAAAAAAAAAAAAAAACAATGGAACAACTCCTATCTTTAGGGATCCACCCTACATTATTGTGTTAAAAAGCCTAAGCCATTTGTTTTTATTCCTTATAAAAAGAAAATGAAAACTAGCTCATGTCTATGGTCTCACATGCAAAGTGAAGCCATCTTCCGCATTTCTCTCCACATTAGGACATGCAAAAAAAAAGGAAGAACTCTTATCTTTCGGGATCCGCATTACATTATTATGTTAAAAAGCGTAAGCCATTTGTTTTTATTCCTTATAAAAAGGAAATGAAAACTAGCTCATGTCTATGGTCTTTAGCCACCAACAACTACAAGTTGTTTGCGGATTTTTGCTGTTATATGTAGTTCCTTGGTTTCCATGATCCTTTCATTCCATAACCATGCAGTTTTAAACCTTTAGAGGTACATGCTATTGCCCATAGAGCTTTCTTGCAGAAGCATGACATCAAATATTCTCATTGGTTGCCTGATGCTTCGCGATATGAGTTGTCTACTAATACTATTATATTGGTTTGTTCCTCTATACTAACATTGTGTTGAGTCCGTTAGGAAATACTGAGATTGAGCCATGGATCTGCTCTTACCTAATAATTCAGATTAATTTGAATAGTATCTTCACCTATAGTATATGGTCATATGCGTTTAGGATCTTCATGGGAGATGAGAATACTCTGTTTTAATGAGAAATATCTTGAAGCATGTCAATAAAGACTTTGAAAATGAGAACATAACAACTATCTTGTTATGACTTGATTCATGACATAATGCAGAAGATCACAACCAATATGCTCTACAAGAAAAATGGAAAGAACATCTTTTCTAGACTTGATGAGTACTCCTAGATGTTCTACGGGGTCAGATTGAACAAAAACTATTGCTGGATGTAGTCCATTAACCAAAATGACATGGCATGGCTATTTCACTACTATGGAGTCCTTGTTCAAAGAGCTTCGTATCTTCGAGCCTACTTGTTTTGATATGAAAACTACTTAGAGAGTCAAGTGATATGTATACATGTTATTGGGTGGTTTCAATCCTCGATATCATTTACATCAATTCCTTATGTAGACTATCTACAATCTTTTTCAGAAGAATGATGCTCGTATTATACATGCCGCACAACCCTCTAGCTCGTTATACATGCCGCACAACCCTCTATCATTTCTAGTGATACTACTGCTCTTGCTGCCTATGATCAAGGTAGTGATTATTTTGGTCATGGTGGTTGAGCTGCATTGGCAAAACACACCCATAATAGTGGTCATCTTTCTAACCATCCTACTCATCCTTGTGTGGATTGCAAGCACGGTAACAACTTCTTGGACCGATGTTGAGAAGAGTATGGTTAAGCATGTCTGAACTAATCAAGCTTCTTCCTATGATGAGGAGAATTCTAGTATTGAAACTGTCTTGGATCTACATTTGCTTATGTTCATGCCTAGTGTTAAGTTGTCCTAGGAGGACTGTAATAGTCCTATGAATATGCTACAACATATTGCTCCCATTTTTCTCGCATACTTTGCTTGGCTTGTTGATACCTCAGGTAGTACCGCCAACCAAGCATTTATGACCTCCGCAGAGAAGTGAATGATTAACCTTAGTGTGTTGATTACCTTATTGGGAAAGGTATATCTCTTGTACATATTACCTTTGAGAATTAGATTTATGCACCTTGCCAATGTGAGTACTTATCCAATTACTTCTATTAGAATTATATATTTCTACCACGGTCTGAATGTTAATGATGTTTATTGTGCTCTTAAATTGCCCATGAATCTTGTCTGTCAATAAGTTGTGCAAACACCTTAAGTTCACAACAACAATAAAAAAGCCTTTTCCGACAATTAAGTAGTGTCGACTAAGAATGGCGAAGCTTCTCCCCCTTAAGTAGGGTCGGATACACGAATTCTATCTCAAATCCATGTTGAAAGATCCGACAATTTTTTATGCTGAATGTTTGCTACCTAATGCAAGCCTCACAAAGAGGGATTCGAACCTTGGTCTTTTGGGAGGTAGGCTCATTGCACGAAAATCATTTGGCTACATTTAACGAGTTTCATTGCTATCTTTATAACATCTGAAAGATGTAGGTTATTGGTGAAGGATATATGAAGAATGATCTGTACTACAAGGATGCTCCTACTTTATTTGTTGATGTTGTCTCTATTTCCATAAATCCTATTTTGTGGCGTGGTTAACTGGGTTGTCTGTCCTCTGTGGAATGTTCTATGGTTTCCTGATGCAATATAAAATTAGTGAAGAATTGTTGAGGGGTGAGAAGAGAAGAAATTGGGGTAGGGGAATAAGGAGGAGCACACCAAGTTGTGTGGGAAGGAAAAATATAAGGGAGGATAACTGGATTGGGGATTTGAGAGGAGAAAGAAATTCAAAGAAAAGGAGGATAAAGCCAATGGCTAAACAACTTTTACTTCATTTTATGTTCCTATTACAAATGAGTAGATTGCTTTATATAGGGATTTAAACCCAATAAAATATGCAATCTTTCAACTGAAAGACACATCCAAATCCAACTGGCACATACAAAGGTTGTGACCCTTGGTTTTTACAAATTCTAAAAATCATGATAAAATTGCAACAAAAAATAAATATTTCAAACAAACATCAATTCTCCGTATGTTTGAAAAACTCTTCTCCTGATGAGTTGTTTGATCATCAAGTTCAACAGAGGAGTAATCCATATGAATTTGTCGGATCAACATACCCAATTTAAGCCACTTTCTTTTTTTTCAGCATTACATTTGTAATTCTTTTCCACTGGAGGGCATGGCTGCAATTTTTCTATCCCTTCACTTAAGCGAACCATTCTCTCCAATTTTTCACCAAGTTTAACCTTTATGTAAATAACTTTGGGGTATGGGACTTCTTTACATTTTTTTCAAGGAGATATTTGTCTTTCTTTTCTTGGAGGATGCGAAACCCATTCTAGAGAATCCCTTCTTTTTTAATGGGACCCTTTCCTGGGTTAGCTCTCTCCCAATCCATTAGTGGCGACAGAAGTTACGGTGGGTCTCGCATGGGCAATGCAACGGGGATGTATGAGTGGCAGACATTATTTGCAGTGAAGTTGGAGGAGTTAGCATCTCAGAAGAGATTGGTGACGACCCTGGTGGTGGCAGCGGTGACGCAGGGGTCTCCTTGACAACAACTTTGGATGAGAACATATCCAAGGTTTTATATTCATCTGCAGGATCATCATCGCAGATGGGTGATTCATTTTTGTTTTCTTCTTTTATTAGAGTTGTAGCATCAAAATCTTCCTGTATGAATGTCTCCCTTGTATAACGAATCATTGTTGAGAATTACCTCATCTATGATGAGAGAATCCAACCATTGTTGAACTTTCATGCTTGCTAGAAGTCGATTCTTTTTTTTTTGAGGCTCAAAAAAAGGGGGACACACTCGTTGGTGCTCGCCCCAAATAAATATTAACTAAAACGGAGAAGGCGAGAAAAACTTACAGGGGGGAGATGGGGTAGGACACAGAAGGAAATTAGTAACACAAAAGAAACACCTGGCATAAATGTGCCGTCACACAATTAAGAACACCAATCAGAGATAAGTCTATTACCCAAAATGCAAACGTTCTCCCTATAGAATCGCATGCCCGAGAAAATAGCGTCATTCCTTGCACGCCAAATGGACCACAGCAGCGCGATAGGGCCCAAAACATCAGCTCTGGCCCTCGACCTGTTCGACCAAAGGATCTCACAAAAGTCTTCAATATTGTCCGTACGAGCCCAAGCCACGTCGTCCCAGACCCCCGCAACCAATGTACAAAGAAAGAAAAGATGATCGGCAGTTTCGTCTTCATCACGGCATAGATGGCAAGCAGCGTTAGTCTGGGGAAAAAACTTGGCGCACCGATCCCGGGTCATCAAACGCCGCTGACAGAGTAACCATAAGAAAATGGCAATGCGTTCCGGCAAGCGCAAACCCAGAAGAAAGCACAGTCGCGCATGAGGGGGGAAGACAAAGTAGGCGGGGGAGAGAGCAGCACCCGGTATGCCTTGCGATTGGAAAAAGCCCCATCTTTCCAACGCCAATGGTCCCGCTGCACAGAAGGCGAGACCGCAGAATTGAGAGCCTCCATCATCGAGGCGAAATCAGCCACCCGCTGATCAGATAGATTCCCAGAGAATCGAGGGCACCAATAACCGTCAGACCAGCATTCCGCGGCAGATGCGAGCCTATTCGAAGCTAGCGCAAACAATCTCGGGAAGCGCACGTGAAGAGGTCCTCCCCCCAACCAGTCGTCCAGCCAAAACTTGAAGAATTCCCCCGTCCCAAGTACCGGGGTGAAAAGCGCAATATTCCTCCGCAAGGTAGACGAGACACTGCGCCAGAAGAGGGAAGAATGAAATTGCAAAGGCCCCCGCAGCAGCCCGAACAGTCGCTGCCCAAGAGCACCCGAAGGACGTTGCAGAGAAAAGAATCGTCCTTGCCCCAGATTCTACTCACCCATTTGAGAAGTAGAGCGTCGTTAACCAGGTCCAATCTCCGAACGCCAAGCCCGCCGCAACGCTTAGGCATGGTCACCACATCCCAAGCGACAAGATGCATCCCCCTACCGCTCCCGTCCTTCCGACTCCATAAGAAGCGACGCATACACCTCTCCATGCGTAGGCGGATCCCCACAGGCATTCTACGCACCGAGAGGAAATAAACCGGAATAGAAGATAGCACGGACTTTAAGAGGATAAGGCGCCCGCCCCGAGAAAGCAAGGCGGCCCTCCAACCCGCAAGGCGCACCTCCATCCGCTCCGTGATAGCCCGCCAATCCGCCGAACGGGCCCGCCCCACCGAAAGAGGAACACCAAGATATGGAAATGGAAGCTCCCCAGGCGCAGTACCAAGCAGCCGACCACAATCCTCCGCCTCCGAAGGTGACATGCCAAAAGGCACCACGTTGGACTTAGAGGCATTAATCACATCCCAGATTAGCTCACAGAAAATAGCAAGAGTATTGGCCATACCCGCCACCTCCTCTGGACCGCCCTCAATAAAGCAAATTGTATCGTCCACGAACTGGATCAAAGGCACGCAGACATCCCCCTTGCGGAACCCATTAGTAAGGCCCGCAAACAATGACGCGGTCAACCATACGCGCCAGCACATCAGAGGCTAGGACGAAGAGAAGGGGCGCCAGGGGGCAGCCCTGACGCACCCCCCTGCGAGGCTGAAATGAACCACCAACCGGCCGCACGTTAATTAAAATCGAGAGCGAGACCGTGGAGACGCATCTGCGCATCCAAGCAATCCATAAATTAGGGAAGCCCCGTCTACGCAAAGCCGACCAGAGGAAGCGCCAATCAATGGAGTCATAAGCCTTGGCAAAATCAACTTTCCAAAGGACCCCCTTCCTTTTGTCCTTCTTCCAATCAGCCACCATTTCAGACGCGACGACGATGCAGTCCGCAATATGCCTTCCCTTAATGAAAGCCCCTTGAACAGGGGAGATAAGTCCATCCAAGACCCGAGCAAGGCGAGTGGCCAGAGTTTTGGCCACAATAAGATAAATACCATTGGATACAGAAATAGGCCGGAAGTCGTCAAAGCGCAACGTCGGGGTTTTTTTGTAATGAGCACAATATTCGCCCGATTTATGCGGTCGAAGCCGAGGTTACCAGCACAAAACTCCGAGACGACAGCGAAGACGTCCCCCAAGACAGTCTCTCAAAAGTCCCGATAGAACGCGACGGAGAACCCGTCAGGCCCCGGCGAAGACTCATGATTTAACGCCCAAACCGCAGCTTTAATCTCCTCCATTGAACTGGGACGAATTAGGTTCTCGGAATCCGCGTCCGAGATAGAGGGAGCACCCATCCCAAGCCAACGCCATCGCCGCGGAGGAAGAGAAGAAGAGATACGTCTGAAATGATCAACGATGGCGCTCCCCATCTCCCTATCCCCGGTGAAAACAACGTCATTGATAGTGAGGGACCGCAACATATTACAACGCCTCCGATTGCTAGCCACCTGGTGAAAGAATGCCGTGTTCGCATCGCCTTCTTTAATCCATTTTTCCCGCGAGCGCTGACGCCACTCCAAAGTTCTCTTCTTATCCTCCTCCTGCACCCGAGCGATAGCAGCAGTGCGATCCCGAAGCTCGTCAGAAGAGAGGTCACACACACTCTCCGTGGTATCTAAATGCATGATAATCTCCTCCGCTTCGGCGCGCGAAGCACGCCGCGCCTTCCTGGTAGAATTTTTGGACTCAGCGAGAACCCTCCGAAGGGTAGAAAGCTTCTGATTAAGTTTAGATGCCGTGGAGCCAGAGACGGGGACATGAGCCCAATGATTCTGGACGAGAGTTTTGAAGTTTGGTTCCAACAGCCAACATTTTTCATAGCGAAAAAGCCCCCGAGGGTTAATGCCGTCGCCAGAATCCCAAATAATGGGAGAGTGATCTGAGAATGATCGGGGGCGAGAGGAGACAGAGCAAAGGGGGAAGGAGTCCATAGACAAGCCGTTAACCAAGAACCAGTCAATCCGAGAGCGAGAAGAGCTATTCCGCCACGTGTAAGAAATATCGCTCGGGACCAAATTAAAGAGCGCCAAATCATCAATCACGTCCAAAAAATCTTGCGAGCCAGGGTCGCGGATACCCCTGCCGCGAGGCCGATCAGAAGAGTGAATGGTGACGTTGAAGTCACCCCCCAGAATCCAAGGTATCCCTGAGAATAAATTGGCCGCCTCCCGCATGTCGTCCCATAATTCCCGTCGTAAGATATGACACGTTGGAGCGTATATACATGAGAACACCATCAGAGCAGGTGAATCGATCCGTTCCAAAGTAACAGAAATCATGCGACGACCGACAAGCATGGAATGAAATGAGAAGGAGCGAGATCGCCACGTCACAAGGAGGCCCCCAGCAGAACCAACCGCATTAACCGCACGGAACTCGTCAAATGGACCGGCACCAATAGAACGCCACATATAGTCATCAAGAGCTGGCAATTTTGTTTCTTGGATAAAAGCAACATCGCAACACCATTCTGATAGTCGTGAGCTCAGGGAACGACGTTTGACCAAGTCCCCGAGGTCACGGACATTCCACGAAAGAACCTTCATTAAAATAAACTACAAAATTTGCCCCCAAAAACACGGATGAACCAAGAGAGAACCACCAATCAGCAACCGCCAGAGTTCGCCCCCGGGTCATCAGCCTCCAGGGGTCCATTGCCACCCCCAAGGCCGCGAACTCCCGCAGCCTCAGCCATGGCCTCCCGCAAGGAAGTGCAAGAGTGAATCACCCGAGCCCCATGGATAGGAAGAGCGCGCTTGCTGTATGAAGACCCAAAACGTCTGAAGGAAGGGCCCATGCCTTCGCCTGATGGTTGAGATCCCGGAAGCCGAGGAGAAGGCGAGGAGGCCTCATGAAAGACAGAGGGGGATCGCACCGGAGTCCAAGGCGAAGCATAGCGCGCCGAGACCAAAGTAGGGTTAGCATCCAGGCGCAAGGCCTCAACTTGAATCACTAATGAGTCGGGCACAGAAGTCCGAGTAATCTGAGAAATGGGCCGCGGCCAAGATTCGAATTGCCCAAGTCCACCGACCCGCAAGTTGGGGAGATCCGCCGAGCAACCCGAATAACCAAACCGCAAAGCCGGAGCCGACCCGAACCGAGGGAAAAGAGAAGTCGAATCGTCCTCGGGAACCCCCACGACAGGGAGTTCAGAAGATGCAGGCGAATGAAGCGGGGCCCGAAAAGGCGTCTCGAAGGATCCCAAGACGTCATGCGTGCATGACGACTCTTCGGAAGAAACAACAGCACGCCCCACGTGGCACCTTGGAGACGAAACGTCACGCTCCACGTCGATTCTTGAATTTCTTTTATCGTGAATTTGAACCATATTTCCACATGGTATTAGAGCGACATTCCTACATCGATATTCTGACCTATATCTCGTCGCAACCTCCAAGCCTTAGATTGTTGTGCGAACTCCGCGCAAGGTCCCTTGGGCCTCTACCTCACGTAAAGAGCATGCCCCAACACATCCGAGCGCACTTCTAGTTCATGGCAACCCCCACTAATAGGCTTCCTCCTTGATGTAAGCCATTTGCAGGACTTCTCCTTGCCGTCAACCACCACCTACGGCTCCCCTACTCTTCGGTGACTCTTGGCAGAGCCCCTGTGGGCTGACATATCGCCACCAACAGCTTGAGGAACCTCTGCAGCACAACAAGCCCCCACGGGCCCTCTACTTGCTGCTAGCGGCCCCTACATGCCCTCCCGAACACCTGGGGGTTGTCGCTTAAGGGTCACGGAGCCCCCTACGAGTCCTTTACTTGTTGCTAGCAGCCCCCAACCTGTTTGAATAACAATATTAGGTCTCCTCGACCACTCCGCTACGATGTTAGGGCTTCCTGAACTCTGATCAGCACTGCTAAGTTACTTCTATGCTTGATTAGGTCACTTCTATGCTTATTTAGGACCAAAAATCTTTCTAGGTCACTTTTTTTAACATATGCTATTACCATGGCATCCACTGAGACCAAGCCCATGTACCCAACTTCTTCTATGATAGTACATGTGACTTCCATCAGATTGAAAGACTTTGAGAACTGTGGAGATATTTAGGTATTTCTATATTCTATATGTGTCTCTTTCTTATTTTTATTTCTCTGTTTCCATCTTATGTAATTTACCCATAGGCCTCTCCGCTATATAAGAGAGCATAGGGTTCTCAGAAATAAACAACTCTCTTATTTTCTCCAACATGGTATCAGAGCGGCGGTCCTAGACCGGAGCTCTCGATTCCCAAAACCCTAACCCTACCTTCATCCCCCCCTCCCTCACATGCCACCGCCTCGCGTGCCACCGCCTTGCGCGCCACCGCCTCGCGCGCCTCCGCCTAGCAGCCTCGCGCGCCTCCGCCTAGCAGCCTCGCGCGCCTCCGCCTTGCAGCCTCGTGTGCGTCACCCTCGCGCGCGCCTTCCTAGCCCGCAGCCTCGCGCGCGTCTCTCCTCGCGCACGTCACCCCAGTGCGTCGTCTGTGTGCACCCTCCCGTTGTGCGACAGTCTGTAGGGTGCGCCTGTGAGCGTGCGACTGTTGTGAGCACGCTTTTCACGCTTCTTGCATATCGGTTTCGTCGTTTGGCTGATGGGTTTGCGTTCATGAGTCTACACTTGCACACAAACCCACATATGTCTGTATCTTTGGTTTCCAGAACCCGTAATATTATTCTTCCGGCAATATGTCTGAAAACAAGGTTGATGTACCCGCCACTGGCGCATTCAGAGGTCCAACGCCTATTGTGAAAATGGACGGGATGAATTATGAGCTCTGATCTATGCAGTTCATGATCCTGATGAAGTCAAATGGTAAGAACCATATTCTTACCGAGGAGGAGCTGGTGGAGAAGAATGGGGTGAATGCCTTGTGGGAGGCGGATGATGCGTATGCCAAAGTTTGGCTATTTGGACGTTGACGATAGAGATCGCCAACGACGTGCTGCATCAGCCCACGTCGAAGGCCATGTGGGATATTCTAACGGCGACATATTCACAGGCGCGGAATGAGACCAAGATATTCCAATTGCAACATTAGAAATGTCTACACAAATGTATAGGGATTTGATCGCATGTATAGACTTAGAATGCAATCAAATCCATGAACGGACCTCGACGTGAGAAGAGAGGGCCGTGGAAAGGGCTGGTGGTGGAAGAAGGGGGGGTGTCAGCGGCGACGAAAGAGGGGGCTGACAATAGGCGGCGGTGCCCAAGAGAAAGAGAGAGGGTCGGCGATGTGCGACAACTCCCGAGCGAGAGACAAGGCCTCCAACTGAGAGAGAGAGAGTAGGATTAGAGTTTTCTCGGATACGAGAGCTCTAGCCTAGGAATGCAACTCTGATACCATGTTGGGAAAGGAATGAGCATTATTATTCTTGGGAACTCTAGGCTCTCTTATATAGATAGTGTTATGTTGCACTAACATATGCAATTGAGTTTGATTCCATTGATTTCTGCCTTTGTTTGGAATATATGAAAATATTCGAGTCATTTTGCAAATATTTGTGCTTTTGATGCCATATTTTGGTCATTTGTTTTATGTAAATATTTGCAAATACTAAAAGTGGTAATACTATATGCTAAGTAATTAATATTTTGGTTTGATATAGTAGGATGGCCACATGTTGAGTGCTTTTAATTGGATATTTAATGTTCCCAATCGGATTTTGATAGTATTGAAATGTCTAAATCTATGTAAATATATAATAACATTTGTGTAAAAATGATTTATGTAGATAAATAATAAAAACACACACAATCTACTAAAGCCTTACTCGATCCGATTAATCGCCCCACTATCGATTAATCATTGGTCAGTGACTCGACCGACCAAGCACCAACTACCAACTTCTGCAAGCTTGATAGAAACTAAGTGCTCAAAATTTACCTAGGGCGTGCTGCTTGACAGGGAAGGCACAAGAGCAACGGGTTCTATAACCATGGGTCTCCATGAGTACGTATGGGGTATGGTCTCAACCAGTGTCGACAAAGATGGAGCTGGATGTGGTAGGTAAACCTCAGTTTCATACTCAGATGAAGTCTTCTTGTTGGATGTGGGCGGGAGAAACATGATAGACTCGAAGAAGGTGATATTGGAACTCAAATAGTACTTTCGTCAGATAGGGCCAAAGAGTCGGTATCCCTTTTGGGTTAAAGGGTCAATATCTCGAAAAAATGCAGTTGATTGACCAACGAGACATCTTATCTCAGCCAAGATTCAAGTCATGAAGAATTGAAACATGACTAAAGACACGAGGTGTTAGAGAGAATAAAACCTTATCGGGAAACACAATCGAAAAAGGAACATGTTCTTCTAACACAAAACATGGCATGCGATTTATTAGGTAGCATGCATGTTGTCTCCTCTTCGGGAAACACATTCCCTGGTCTTTTGTATATAGAGGGTACCATAGAAATAAAAGGTGGTTAGACAAGGACACAAAAGGTTAACATATTGTATATTACTATAAAAATCTAATTATTAAACATAATGGAAAAGTAATATCTGTAAACATATATTAGTTTACTTTGTATTTCTCTGTTATTTTTCTTTTCTGCCGTATGCTTTATGTATCTTACCCATAGGCTACTCTCCTATATAAGAGAGCCTAGGGCTGATGGAATAAACACTTCTTCTATTTTTTCCCAACATGGTATCAGAGCGATGGTCCTAGGCCGGAGTTCTCGAAACCCTAACCCTATCCCTACCCCCACCCGCGTGCCTCTCTCTCCGCCGCCGCCGGCGAATACTGCGCGCTCTCGCACCTGCGCCTGCGCGCCCCTGCGCCTGCATGCCCTCGCGCTCGCGCCTGCGTGCCTGTGCCTGCGCACCACAGCGCTAGTGCGTCTGCGCGCCTGCGCCTTAGCGCCTCAGCGCCATCCAGCGCTCCAACGCCCATCAGCGTGCATCTTCGTGCCCTCCAACGGGCACCTTAGTGCCCTGTGCGTGTGCCCCTGAATCACATCCCTAGAGCGCACATCGTTAACTAAATGGGTTTGGTTGCTTGAAGTCTACACATGCAACTAAACCCATCTATGTCCGTGTAGACGATCTTATCTTCAGTCTATCGCTCCAGTCTTCTGTTTCCAGTATGTCAGAAATCAAGCCGTATATTCCATCTATAGGCGCCTTTCGTGGTCCAACGCCTATTGTAAAGATGGATGGTACAAACTATGAACTGTGGGCGATGCAGTTCATGAGTATGATGAAGTCAACGGGTAAAAAGCACATTCTTACCGAAGAAGAGACTGCTGAGAAGACTGGAGCCAATGCCTCATGGGAGGCAGATGATGCATACGCCAAAGTCTGGTTATCTGGAACTTTGGCGATGGAGATTGCCAATGATATTCTTCATCATCCCACAGCTAAAGACATGTGGGATATTCTGGCAGCCACATACTCTCAAGCAAAGAATGAGACAAAGATTCTGCAACTCCAGCATGACATATTCACCATTAAGCAGAATGGTCGCCCTCTACATTCACTCTACACTTCTCTGCGTGGGATGTTCGAGAAGCTGTACAGCTTTATGCCCCTGACAGCAACACCAGAGCAACAGAAGACCTACCGAAATGCTACTATGGTAGGAGTTTTCCTTGCTGCCCTTGATCATGAGTATGAGGCAACACGATCTCAGATTTTGGCAGATTCTACTATTCCTCCTATGGAGGAAGCCTTTCACAGGTTGAGCCGGATCACTGTTCCCTCTACGACCACAAATCAGATTGCTTCCGCTATGGCTGCCAACAGAGGTCGTGGAGGTCACCTTCGTACTCGTGGCCGTGGTCCTCGTGGCAGAGGAGGCCGTGTACAACCAACATGTACCTGCTGCCACCGTACCGGACATACTGAAGACACATGCTACCCCAAGCATGGATTTCCTGCATCTGCACGAGTCGCTGAGCAGATAGAGCCTCCATCTGCTGCTTCTTCAGATCAGCGCTTTGATGACCTTGTTGCTCGTCTAAGGGGCATCATTCCTCCATCCGGTCTAGCACATACTACTGAGAGCCAGCCTGACACTACTGCATCTGCCTCTGCCTCTACCAGTGCATCAGGTAGAACACTTGCATTTTCTAGTAGTGGATCAGATACTCTAGCATGGATTATGGACTCTGGAGCCACACATCATCTATGTGGCGGTCAAAGTCTACTTACAGGATACAGACAGATCCCTCCAGGTCGAACAATGGTCATTGCTAATGGCACACATTCCCCAATTACTGGTCAGGGGGAGATTAGACTGACACCTTCTATGCAGCTGAAGAATGTGTTACATGCACCTGATTTTTCAATGAATTTGTTATCTATCAGCCAACTTATCAAGGATTTACAATGTCGGGCGATTTTTGATCCATCTTCTCTTATTTTTCAGGACTTCCTTACGGGCAACGTGATTGGTCGTGGCTATAAGCAAGGAGGCCTCTATCGCCTCAGTCAGCCTCCTTTTGCTGGAACCTCATCCTTACCTACTGGATCTGTATCACCTCTGCTATGGCATCTGCGCTTTGGACATCTACCACTTCAGAAGCTGCGTCGTGTGTTACCCCAGGGTCTGCCTCACACATCTATCCAATGTGAGGCTTGTCAGTTGGAAAAGCATCATCAGTGTACCTTTCCCAGTCGTCAGTGTCGGAGTAGTACCTCCAAGTTTGAGTTATTTTACATTGATATCTGGGGTCCGAGTCGTGTTCCTGATCATCAGGGACACAGGTTTTATATAGTTATTGTGGATGATTTTTCTCGTGTGTCATGGGTGTTTTTGTTAAAGAATAAATCTGAAGCAGGGAATATTATTATCAATTTTCTTAATGAGATTCGTAATGTTTTCTCCACTTCTGTTAAAATTATGAGAAGTGATAATGCCCTGGAATTATGTACTCATGTCCTAGCCAGTTATTTCTCATCCCATGGGATTATCCACCAGACATCCTGTGCCTATACCTCCCAACAGAATGGGATTGCTGAAAGAAAACATCGCCACTTACTAGATGTCACCAGGTCACTTCTTATCCAGAGCAATGCTCCCTATTCTTACTGGGGTGATGCAGTCCTTACAGCGTGCTACCTAATCAATCGTGTAACATCCGGGAATTTGCGTAAACCCGAACTCGTCCGTTTTTGGGTCTAATGAACCCAATAACTTTGTCGGTCGATACTAAACAACATAAAACGACCAATTAATCATGAATCAAAAGTCGTTCGGGCGAAATCGACCAAAAATCGGTCGCTTTGTAATGCGCGCCGCAAAAAGCCGCGATGCAAATTCGGAAACCGTAAAACAAACCGAGACCGTCATTAGATCCGATTCGACGATACAAAACCAACGGAATCGACCGTTCGTCAATCGGAGGTCGTTTGATATTTTTAAATCGTAAAATTTAACCTTAAACAAAATCCGTATCCGAGAATTTCGAGTATTCAAAACCCAACCGAAAGTATAACAATATTATACTCATATTGATCGTCGTTTAGAGACGGTCAAAACGAGATATTACTCATCAAAATCCGACATCCGAGGTGCGCGTACGGTAGACTTTAAGTATACCAAATAAGGAGCTTTTAAAAAAAAAAAAAATTTTAAATTCTGTAACAGTACAGACTACTGTACTGTTTAAAAAAAAAAAACACTATTAAAAGTAGACAGTCCAGCCGTTGGTTTTTCCCTTTCTTTCATTATTGGCTTGTTCTCTTTACACATGGCTTTTATTACTATTCCATTTGGCAACCTGTCCAGACCTTTTAAGGTCTATATAAATCCACCCCCACCCTTCTAATTCTCCCTCTTTTCCACCGAGGGTGCTCCCTTTCTCTACCATAGAAGATCTCATGAGCTGAAGCTTGGAGGACCCTTGGAGCTCCTGTAAGTTGGCTATTTCTACTGCTATTTCAGGCTTTCAACAGCCTCTTGCTGTTGGTCGAAGGTATTTTGAAGCTTTCCTTTCCAGCCATTTTTCCCTCTCATAAGGTTGCATGCAAGATTTATTCTTCTCCAAAATTCCATCCGAAGGAACCCTCTCCAGCCATTCCCTTTCCTGTTTTGCTTCTGTCCAAGCAATCTATTGGAGCTGCCCTTCCCCAGGAGCTTGCTGGAGTCTTCCTTATTGCTGTGCCATTTCAAGAGCAACTTTTTCTTCATCCTCCTGCTGTTGTCCAGCCACTGTAGAAGCCATTGCATGCAAGATTTAAGGTTTAATTAGGTACATTCCTATACCTCACTTTGCTGCCATACTTGTGCATTCAATCCCCTTCTCTTGTTGCCTTATTGCTGCTATATATATACTTTGCATTCTCTCATTTTCGTTCATTAGTTAGGGAGAATGCATCAAAAAAAAATTATGTTTAGAAATCAGATTCAAAAAAAAAAAATAATAAATAAATAATAACAAATAAATAGTTGTGATCTGGATTGCGTTGACTTCTATCCAAATCCCATTAAATAGGATTTCGAAGACTCCAATCAATTACTAGTCTTCAGTCATTTATCTTAAATTTTTGACATATATTTAGTTATGAGATATTATGTTTTCAATGCACACGTAAAATCTTCCTTTTGTTGTCCTCATTATATAATGTTTATGATGTTTTGAGTTTTGTTCTTTTGTGGAGTATTGATCATGGTATTATCGTTATTTTTGAAAGTATAAAGATTAAAGCTTCTATTGTAATAAATTTTTTAGTTTTTCTGTTTAATTGCAATTTTGCAATTTTTAGTGACAAACAGGAAACTCTCCTTTGAATTGGCCATCATTAATCTGTCTTGTTTGACAATTAGTTTCAAGTATGTTTATCATTAGAAAGCATAATAACTATGAAATTTTCATGGAAATTCAGTTATCTCTAATTGGTTACAGCATGAATTATAGTACTAGGAAAAATGATAATAGAATTCCATATAACCAAATTATGCATGTGGGAGCATGAGGATTTCATTATATTCATATTTTCATTTAATTCAGACTTTGTTGCTTTCAATAATTATAAATGCCAATAGGGGTAAAAACAAAACAGTTACAGATAACTTTACTTAGAAAAGAAATAATTGAATGGAACGAAAAACCCAACCAATTACTACCATCTCAGCTGAAATACTGGCCGATCTATGAGACCCAATGTCTTAAAGAAATCAAAATATATATATTGAGATAATGATTATCTTGACATTATTTATAAGTATATGGGACCTGTGTCAAATGTGCCTTTTTGTCAAGGGACATATATGTAGTCATCTTAGAATAAAGTACTCGAACTAGGCTCATCCATAGACAAATTAATCATTCATTGGGGTCTGTTGAATAAGACGAGTTCATAAACATTAGCTTGCTAAATAAGACTGGCTTTTCTTAAATCAAATATGCACTTGAAGAAGGGATCATACAATACTATTGTGTAATACTAATGAAAGTTGTCTCAGGATAAGTGGTGGTTGTGAATCATTGATGACCATTAATGATGCAAGTTACACTTAAGACAACAAGCGTGATATCTAGTTTGGCCTATATTTCCTTGTGATCAATTTTAGAAGAAGGCAAATTAATCATTCCACTGCAAAATAGCAGCACATTGCCTAATCGTAAATTGTCCATGATGCAAGTTATGAGACGTTGGAGAACAATACAAAGAAAGAAGAAGCTCCTACATTTGATACATGCAATATAAGTTGCAGGCTATGATGGATGACCACGATTCTCATGATTTTTAGGTTTTGTTTAGTAAACCTTAAGCAATCAATTATAAACTCTTATCATTTTAAGCAGTTTCTATCATACTCATGATCTATCAAGCAGAATTGTGAATCATCTATGGCAACAAGAGTTGAGGAAAAGCTATAACATTGGAATATGAATTGAATCTATAAATCAAGTACATGTATGTGACTGAGAATCAGTGATACCATATATTGAGTCGATCATGGTGATCTTTACCATGATCGTGCGAGGGCGCGGTGACCCTCAACTGGGCGGAGGAAAGGAAGCCCAGTTAGGGCAGCGGCCGCGTAATGCGCGGGTCTAGGTTCCCAGTCTTTTACACGGTTTTTACGCGAGCTCGCAGTGTTTTTACGCCTCGTTGGGATCCTGACTTTAGACCAGTTCCGCTGACCCTGCCTTTTAGGATACCCAGGCGGGGGATCCTTGGTTTTCAGTTTTACGTACGAGCTCGGTTGCCCGTTACCGGTCGGGCTGTTTTTCTAGAGCGACTTCCCGGGAAGTCCCTCTCACCCGTCTCAGTGGCGTAGTTGGGGAGTAGACCTATCCCTCTATTGGACCGGCCTTCCAACTAGAGGGCGAGACGGAAGAGCCATTTGCAGGCTTCTTCACCGCTTGAGTTACTTCGCCAACAGACTGGCGATTCTATATCTAGATCATCCATATCTACATCTACAACATCTGGAGTTATATCTGAAACATTGAAGTTGAGGAATTGAAAAGTTAAGATCAAAAGACCATTCTCTCTACCCCAGAATTTAAATAAATTAATAGATCTCTACAATCTCAACCTTTCCATTCTTTCACTAACCAACATGATCTCTAAGGAAAATGATATATGCATTCCCCTCACACACTCATGATTACGCAACTGCTATCGAAATAATGTTACATATGGGAAATGCCGGGTTCAGGGGAAAGTCATTAGAAATACATTACGAACATTTGAGATGCTTACAAGTAACCTGAAAAACCGTTTTCATTTGCAAGTAGAATTTAATCTTAATTTGAGTTGCTCTCGCCTTTCTGCTTGTTTCTTTTGTAAATAATAAATGCCCGTTATTTTATATCAGTTTTTGGGAGGTACCAGCAACCGCTGACGCCTTTTCTTCCTATTGTGTGTGGCAGGCAAACAGCCTGCAGTTTAGTAGCCGCTCAGTATATACATGCTCCCAGGAGATATAGTGTACACCCGACGGTATGATTTACTTTGTCTTAGTTTTTGTTCAGATGATGATGTAAATGATATCTCTTTTGTATCACACTTTGGGATATATGATGTAATGGAAGATCCTTGTATACGTTGTAAACTGATATGAATATTAATGAAAAGAATTTTGGTGCCATATTGTCTCTTACACTTGTGGTCATGTGTTGAGAATGAATGTCATAATTTGCGCGAAAAATTTTCCCTGTATTTGTGCAACTTGTGTGATTAAATGTGAATGATATATTGCGAATTGCGCGTAAACGGGTACCCGGATCCTGAGGGGTTGACAGTTTGGTATCAGAGCAGTGGTATCCCGATACGCACATTCGCGGTATTACAATTCCGATCGCATTAAGTTCTCGAATAACGACAGTCTTCTGACTTGTCGAGGATCCGAGAAGGGAATAATGACATTCAAATTCAATCACCACAGTTGTCACCAATTTCATTAATTTTCATATTATATCCCAAGAAGAGAAAATGCATATATTATAAGTATCTTCAAATGGTACTTCTATGACTAGTTATGGTTCTCATATAGATCCATGGCATATCGACCAGACCAGACGATGACTAACAAACTAGCACACATACTGACTGCTCTTATCGAGCTTTCCACGTTTTATTTGATTCTGGAGCGACACACCTTTTCCTTACTTCTTTAGATAGAGTCGCAGGGACTCTCTCTTCCCCATATCACATCCGAGGGCCAGATGGCCAGTTGTTTATCATTTCCCAGATAGTCAGGCACCTGCCTGTATTGATTGGCGGTCATGAGATAATCGCAGATTGTCTACTTCTGCAGCTTGATGAGTTCGACTTGATTTTGGGCATAGATTGGTTATCCGCTCATCATGCACTTGTTGATTGCTTTAGGAAGACGGTTGTCTTCAGGATCCCTGATCTACCCGAGTTCACTTTTGAGGGTACTTTGCATGACTCCACCATGGAGTATATTTCAGTGTTGCGGGCTCAGCGACTTGTTGATCAGGGTTGTGATTCATACCTTTCATTTATTCGGGAGGTATTTGGCCATGAGCCGATGACACAGGACATCCGAGTAGTCTTAGAATACCCTGACGTGTTTCCTGATGAGCTACCAGGACTTCCTCCTGAGAGGGAGATCGAGTTCGAGATCACATTGCTGCCAGATACACAGCCGATCTCTATGGCACCATATCGCATGGCACCAGCCGAGCTGAGGGAGCTGAAGGTGCAGTTGCAGGAATTGCTTGACTTGGGATTCGTGAGGCCGAGCACTTCACCTTGGGGTGCTCTGGTTCTATTTGTCAAGAAGAAGGATGGATCCATGAGACTATGCATCGATTACAGGCAGCTGAACAAGAGAACGGTGAAGAACCGTTATCCTTTACCACGTATCGATGATTTGTTTGACCAGCTCCAGGGATCTTCGGTTTTCTCGAAGATCGATCTTCGCTCAGGCTACCATCAACTGAGGATTCGCGAGTCAGATATTCCGAAGACAGCCTTCAGGACTCGCTATGGACACTACGAGTTTGTGGTGATGCCGTTTGGGCTCACCAATGCACCTGCGGCTTTCATGGATATGATGAACCGTATCTTCTGTCCATACTTGGACAAGTTTGTAGTGGTGTTAATCGATGATGTGCTCATCTATTCACGGAATAAATGGAATCATGCGAATGATCTACGGATTGTCTTAGATACATTGCGGGAACACAAGCTATACGCCAAGTTGAGCAAGTGCGAGTTCTGGTTATCCCAGGTCTCATTTCTCGGGCATATCATTTCTGGAGCAGGCATTGCAGTTGATCCTGCGAAGATAGATGCAGTTATGTCTTGGGAGCAGCCCAAGACAGTTACTCAGATTCGGAGCTTCCTCGGATTAGCGGGCTATTACAGACACTTTGTCAGCGGATTTTCACGCATTGTTCGCCCTCTGACACGACTGACGCAGAAGGGAGTTCCATTCATTTGGGACGATTCATGTGAGCAGGCCTTCCAGACACTGAAGGAAAGACTGACTACAGCGCCCATTCTAGCTCTTCCTTCAGGCACTCAGGACTATGCAGTTTACACAGATGCATCTGGAGAAGGTCTAGGAGCAGTATTGATGCAGAAAGGACAGGTGATTGCTTACGCATCACGGCAGTTGAGACCGCACGAGCGGAATTACCCCACACATGACTTGGAGTTGGCGGCAGTTGTCTTCGCCTTGAAGATCTGGCGCCACTATCTATATGGGGTGAACTTCGAGATTTTCACAGATCACAAGAGCCTAAAGTACATCTTTGATCAGAAGGAGTTGAACATGAGACAGCGCAGATGGCTCGAGCTGCTGAAGGATTATGATTGCACGATCTCTTACCATCCCGGTAAGGGAAACGTGGTGGCTGATGCACTTAGCAGGAGAGCGCATGCTGATGGTACGACGAACTGGCTATACACGTGGGATACGCTTGCAGCTTTGACCGATTGGCATCTTCAGGAGAGCGCATCCATTTCTACCGCCGTGCCTCCTCGATACAGTAGTCTTTGGGATCGTATTGTAGAGGGCCAGAAGACCGATCCTTGGATCCGAGATAAATACATGCGCGCTGTCAAGGATGAATTTGATGATTTTGTCGTGGCAGAGTCTATTTTATGGAAGGCAGGACGGGTCGTTGTACCCAATGACAAGCAGCTTCGCAGAGATATTCTGGATGAGGCACACAGTTCACGGTTATCTATCCATCCAGGCAGTACGAAGATGTACCGTGATCTGCGTCGACATTTCTGGTGGGATGGAAGGAAGCGCGATGTGGCCCAGCATGTCAATAGATGCATGGCCTGTCATATAGTCAAGGCCGAGCACAGGAGACCACCAGGATTACTGTAGTCTCTCCCAATTCCCGAGTAGAAGTGGGAAAGCATTTCTATGGATTTTGTCACATGTATGCCGAAGACACCAGGTGACCATGATTCCATATGGGTCGTTGTTGATAGGTTGACCAAGTCAGCCCATTTCATACCTGTCAACACGACTTACACTCCGTCCAGGTTGGCCAAGCTCTATGTGCAGAACATCATCAGACTGCATGGTATACCATGAGAGGTGGTGTCTGATAGGGATTCGAGATTTACATCTCATTATTGGCATCAGTTCATGTCTGCACTACAGACAGAGCTGAAGATGAGTTCTGCATATCATCCAAAGACTGACGGTCAGAGTGAGCGCACTATTCAGACACTAGAGGATTTGCTTCGCGCTTGCATTTTGGAGTGGAAAGGGTCCTGGAAGGACCATTTACCGTTAGTGGAGTTCACGTACAACAACAGCTATCACTCCAGTATTGGCATGGCACCATTCGAAGCCCTATACGGGCGGAGATGCCTCACACCTCTCAGTTGGCGTGAGGTAGGTGATCATGCTTTATATTCCGTAGATCTCTTGGAGGAGACTGCGAGAGCTGTTGATCTAGTAAGACGAAGGCTTCTGACGGCACAGAGCCGCCAGAAGAGTTATGCAGACCGTCGAAGGAGAGACTTAGAGTTTCAGGTAATCTGATTATTTTCTCCTCATCCACTCAATTATGATATCTATGTGTTCAACTAAATCTCATACTAATGACATTCCTATAAATTATAGGTTGGAGATTGGGTATTTTTGCGAGTATCTCCCATGAAGGGAGTGCAGAGATTCGATGTTCGTGGCAAGTTGGCGCCGCGATATGTTGGACCGTTCGAGATTCTGGCTAGAGTGGGGAAGGTTGCTTACCGAGTAGCTCTTCCTCCACATCTTTCTGCTATTCATGATGTCTTCCACATATCCAACCTGAGGAAGTATGTCCACGACCCTCGACACATTATCAGTTATGAGAATCTTGATGTAGAGGCAGATCTGACCTATGAGGAGAAGCCAGTTCAGATACTTGATCGTGCTGTGAAGAAGCTTCGCAGCAAAGAGATTTCATTGGTCAAGGTTTTGTGGCACCGACACGGTGTCAAAGAGGCGACGTGGGAGACCGAAGCTGACATGCGGGCACGATACCCGCAGCTTTTCTGATGCAAGTATCAAAACAAGCATTTATAATTAGATACATGATAAATATATGGCTTGTTTTCTCTTTGAGGTTTTTATGGGTTCAAAACCCTTTGAGGTTTTTATGGACATATAAAATCCCAACAAGATACTTAGTGACCTTGACTCGAGTCTCGAGGACGAGACTCCCTTTGAGGTTTTTATAATTGTAACATCCGGGAATTTGCGTAAACCCGAACTCGTCCGTTTTTGGGTCTAATGAACCCAATAACTTTGTCGGTCGATACTAAACAACATAAAACGACCAATTAATCATGAATCAAAAGTCGTTCGGGCGAAATCGACCAAAAATCGGTCGCTTTGTAATGCGCGCCGCAAAAAGCCGCGATGCAAATTCGGAAACCGTAAAACAAACCGAGACCGTCATTAGATCCGATTCGACGATACAAAACCAACGGAATCGACCGTTCGTCAATCGGAGGTCGTTTGATATTTTTAAATCGTAAAATTTAACCTTAAACAAAATCCGTATCCGAGAATTTCGAGTATTCAAAACCCAACCGAAAGTATAACAATATTATACTCATATTGATCGTCGTTTAGAGACGGTCAAAACGAGATATTACTCATCAAAATCCGACATCCGAGGTGCGCGTACGGTAGACTTTAAGTATACCAAATAAGGAGCTTTTAAAAAAAAAAAAAATTTTAAATTCTGTAACAGTACAGACTACTGTACTGTTTAAAAAAAAAAAACACTATTAAAAGTAGACAGTCCAGCCGTTGGTTTTTCCCTTTCTTTCATTATTGGCTTGTTCTCTTTACACATGGCTTTTATTACTATTCCATTTGGCAACCTGTCCAGACCTTTTAAGGTCTATATAAATCCACCCCCACCCTTCTAATTCTCCCTCTTTTCCACCGAGGGTGCTCCCTTTCTCTACCATAGAAGATCTCATGAGCTGAAGCTTGGAGGACCCTTGGAGCTCCTGTAAGTTGGCTATTTCTACTGCTATTTCAGGCTTTCAACAGCCTCTTGCTGTTGGTCGAAGGTATTTTGAAGCTTTCCTTTCCAGCCATTTTTCCCTCTCATAAGGTTGCATGCAAGATTTATTCTTCTCCAAAATTCCATCCGAAGGAACCCTCTCCAGCCATTCCCTTTCCTGTTTTGCTTCTGTCCAAGCAATCTATTGGAGCTGCCCTTCCCCAGGAGCTTGCTGGAGTCTTCCTTATTGCTGTGCCATTTCAAGAGCAACTTTTTCTTCATCCTCCTGCTGTTGTCCAGCCACTGTAGAAGCCATTGCATGCAAGATTTAAGGTTTAATTAGGTACATTCCTATACCTCACTTTGCTGCCATACTTGTGCATTCAATCCCCTTCTCTTGTTGCCTTATTGCTGCTATATATATACTTTGCATTCTCTCATTTTCGTTCATTAGTTAGGGAGAATGCATCAAAAAAAAATTATGTTTAGAAATCAGATTCAAAAAAAAAAAAATAATAAATAAATAATAACAAATAAATAGTTGTGATCTGGATTGCGTTGACTTCTATCCAAATCCCATTAAATAGGATTTCGAAGACTCCAATCAATTACTAGTCTTCAGTCATTTATCTTAAATTTTTGACATATATTTAGTTATGAGATATTATGTTTTCAATGCACACGTAAAATCTTCCTTTTGTTGTCCTCATTATATAATGTTTATGATGTTTTGAGTTTTGTTCTTTTGTGGAGTATTGATCATGGTATTATCGTTATTTTTGAAAGTATAAAGATTAAAGCTTCTATTGTAATAAATTTTTTAGTTTTTCTGTTTAATTGCAATTTTGCAATTTTTAGTGACAAACAGGAAACTCTCCTTTGAATTGGCCATCATTAATCTGTCTTGTTTGACAATTAGTTTCAAGTATGTTTATCATTAGAAAGCATAATAACTATGAAATTTTCATGGAAATTCAGTTATCTCTAATTGGTTACAGCATGAATTATAGTACTAGGAAAAATGATAATAGAATTCCATATAACCAAATTATGCATGTGGGAGCATGAGGATTTCATTATATTCATATTTTCATTTAATTCAGACTTTGTTGCTTTCAATAATTATAAATGCCAATAGGGGTAAAAACAAAACAGTTACAGATAACTTTACTTAGAAAAGAAATAATTGAATGGAACGAAAAACCCAACCAATTACTACCATCTCAGCTGAAATACTGGCCGATCTATGAGACCCAATGTCTTAAAGAAATCAAAATATATATATTGAGATAATGATTATCTTGACATTATTTATAAGTATATGGGACCTGTGTCAAATGTGCCTTTTTGTCAAGGGACATATATGTAGTCATCTTAGAATAAAGTACTCGAACTAGGCTCATCCATAGACAAATTAATCATTCATTGGGGTCTGTTGAATAAGACGAGTTCATAAACATTAGCTTGCTAAATAAGACTGGCTTTTCTTAAATCAAATATGCACTTGAAGAAGGGATCATACAATACTATTGTGTAATACTAATGAAAGTTGTCTCAGGATAAGTGGTGGTTGTGAATCATTGATGACCATTAATGATGCAAGTTACACTTAAGACAACAAGCGTGATATCTAGTTTGGCCTATATTTCCTTGTGATCAATTTTAGAAGAAGGCAAATTAATCATTCCACTGCAAAATAGCAGCACATTGCCTAATCGTAAATTGTCCATGATGCAAGTTATGAGACGTTGGAGAACAATACAAAGAAAGAAGAAGCTCCTACATTTGATACATGCAATATAAGTTGCAGGCTATGATGGATGACCACGATTCTCATGATTTTTAGGTTTTGTTTAGTAAACCTTAAGCAATCAATTATAAACTCTTATCATTTTAAGCAGTTTCTATCATACTCATGATCTATCAAGCAGAATTGTGAATCATCTATGGCAACAAGAGTTGAGGAAAAGCTATAACATTGGAATATGAATTGAATCTATAAATCAAGTACATGTATGTGACTGAGAATCAGTGATACCATATATTGAGTCGATCATGGTGATCTTTACCATGATCGTGCGAGGGCGCGGTGACCCTCAACTGGGCGGAGGAAAGGAAGCCCAGTTAGGGCAGCGGCCGCGTAATGCGCGGGTCTAGGTTCCCAGTCTTTTACACGGTTTTTACGCGAGCTCGCAGTGTTTTTACGCCTCGTTGGGATCCTGACTTTAGACCAGTTCCGCTGACCCTGCCTTTTAGGATACCCAGGCGGGGGATCCTTGGTTTTCAGTTTTACGTACGAGCTCGGTTGCCCGTTACCGGTCGGGCTGTTTTTCTAGAGCGACTTCCCGGGAAGTCCCTCTCACCCGTCTCAGTGGCGTAGTTGGGGAGTAGACCTATCCCTCTATTGGACCGGCCTTCCAACTAGAGGGCGAGACGGAAGAGCCATTTGCAGGCTTCTTCACCGCTTGAGTTACTTCGCCAACAGACTGGCGATTCTATATCTAGATCATCCATATCTACATCTACAACATCTGGAGTTATATCTGAAACATTGAAGTTGAGGAATTGAAAAGTTAAGATCAAAAGACCATTCTCTCTACCCCAGAATTTAAATAAATTAATAGATCTCTACAATCTCAACCTTTCCATTCTTTCACTAACCAACATGATCTCTAAGGAAAATGATATATGCATTCCCCTCACACACTCATGATTACGCAACTGCTATCGAAATAATGTTACATATGGGAAATGCCGGGTTCAGGGGAAAGTCATTAGAAATACATTACGAACATTTGAGATGCTTACAAGTAACCTGAAAAACCGTTTTCATTTGCAAGTAGAATTTAATCTTAATTTGAGTTGCTCTCGCCTTTCTGCTTGTTTCTTTTGTAAATAATAAATGCCCGTTATTTTATATCAGTTTTTGGGAGGTACCAGCAACCGCTGACGCCTTTTCTTCCTATTGTGTGTGGCAGGCAAACAGCCTGCAGTTTAGTAGCCGCTCAGTATATACATGCTCCCAGGAGATATAGTGTACACCCGACGGTATGATTTACTTTGTCTTAGTTTTTGTTCAGATGATGATGTAAATGATATCTCTTTTGTATCACACTTTGGGATATATGATGTAATGGAAGATCCTTGTATACGTTGTAAACTGATATGAATATTAATGAAAAGAATTTTGGTGCCATATTGTCTCTTACACTTGTGGTCATGTGTTGAGAATGAATGTCATAATTTGCGCGAAAAATTTTCCCTGTATTTGTGCAACTTGTGTGATTAAATGTGAATGATATATTGCGAATTGCGCGTAAACGGGTACCCGGATCCTGAGGGGTTGACAAATCGTATGCCGTCATCCGTCATAGGTGACAAGATTCCTTTCACTCTTATCTTTCCTGGTAAAGATCTATTTTCCCTGACTCCTCGTGTGTTCGGTTCGGTTGCCTTTGTCCACCAATTGTCTCCCGGTAATGACAAGCTCTCTCCTAGGGCTGTCAAGTGTGTGTTTGTTGGGTACTCCATAACTCAAAAGGGGTACAAGTGCTATGATCCATTGCGCATGCGGTATCTTGTTAGTGCAAATGTTACATTTTTTGAATTCGTAATGTATTTTTCATCCTCAGGTGATCAACAACTACCTCCACTTACTATCGATGCCATCTATATAACACCACCACCACCAGTACCACCACCACCACCACCACCCGCTCCTTTACCATCATCTGCACCTCCTATTACTATCCCTGTTTCACCACTACCTTTTCATTATACCCGCAGGCCTACTCCAGCTCATGGTCAAGACTCATCACCTAGCTCGCCTAAGGTATGTTCTGAAGATATTACTCTTGATGGATCTAATGGTGTTTCTGAGCAGGATGTGCTGCAGAGGGCAGATGAGGATACGACTGACTTAGATGTTCCTATTGCTATACGCAAATCGAAGAGGAGCTGCGCCACATATCCTTTAGCAACTTCTGTGTCATTTGAACGACTATCTGGGGACTTCAGGAACTTTGTGGTGGCCTTGTCAGCTATAGATATTCCACGGAATTACCAAGATGCTATGAAGGATAGTAGATGGCGTCTAGCAATGGAGGAAGAAATGGCAGCTCTTCAATTTAGAGGAACTTGGAGTCTAGTTCCTATGCTTGCAGATGTGTCCCCAGTGAGCTGCAAGTGGGTATTTATAGTCAAGCAGAGTGCCGATGACAGTATTGACAAATACAAGGCTTGCCTTGTTGCCCGTGGATTTACACAGACATACGCGGTAGACTATCTTGATACATTCTCGCCAGTAGCCCGTCATTCTACCCTACAGATCTTGCTGTCAGTTGCGGTTACTCGTGAGTGGCCCCTATATCAGTTGGATGTGAAGAATGCGTTCCTATATGGTGACTTACAGGAGGAAGTCTACATGCAACAACCACCTGGTTTTGCTATTGAGGGGGAGTGTTCCAAGGTGTGCAGACTTCATAAGGCTACCTATGGCCTTAAGCAGAGCCCCAGGGCATGGTTTCAGAAGCTCTCAGACCTCATTGAAAAACAGGGGTACAAACGCTCTAATGCTGATCATTCCTTGTTTGTACAGAAGACTTCAAGAGGTATTATTGCAATCATGGTTTATGTAGATGACATCTTGATTACAGGAGATGATGCACAAGGAATAAAGAAGGCGAAAGAAAAGCTGGGCAGCAAATTTGTCACTAAGGATCTTGGAGTCCTTAGATATTTTATGGGGTTGGAATTTGTCAGAAATCCGTATGGGCTAGTAATGTCGCAGAGAAAATATGTTACGGATCTGTTGAGTGAGACAAGAATGCTTGGGTACCGGCCTGCTACAACACCAATGGACCCCAGCATGAAGCTATATGACGATGATACAGAGGAGGTGGACATGAGAAGATACAGAGAACTGGTGGGCAAATTGTTGTATATCACGATCACTAGGCCCGATATAGCCTTTGCAGTGAGTCATGTGAGCCAGTTCGTGGAGCAACCACGTCAGGTTCATATGGATGCTATACATATGATACTTAGGTACCTCAAATCATCTCCAGGTGCGGGTTTGCTATTCAAGAAAGGCAAGGTGATCTCCATCTCAGCATGTGCAGATGCAGACTATGCAGGTTGTCCCAAGGACAGGAAGTTCACCTCTGGTTTTGCGGTTTACGTTGGAGATTCTCTAATCTCATGGAGGAGCAAGAAACAAACTGTGGTAGCCAGGTCTAGTGCTGAATCTGAATATAGGGCTATGGCTCAGGTTAGCACAGAAATGATGTGGGTAAAGGTTGTGCTTACAGATCTATGTATAGAAGTCCCACTTCCTATGACCTTAGAATGTGACAATCAGGCAGCCTTGTTCATTGCAAACAATCCAGCATTCCACGAGCGAACCAAGCACATTGAGGTTGACTGTCACTTCATACGTGACATGATTCAGAAGGGATTCATTGCTACATCCCATGTTAGTTCAGAGAATCAAATTGCAGATATATTCACCAAGGCATTACTACGAGGCCCATTTCAGAAGTGTGCGTCCAAGCTGAGCATGATTGACATCTATGCTCCATCTTGAGGGGGAGTGTAAACATATATTAGTTTACTTTGTATTTCTCTGTTATTTTTCTTTTCTGCCGTATGCTTTATGTAATTTACCCATAGGCTACTCTCAGCCTAGGGCTGATGGAATAAACACTTCTATTTTTTCCCAACAATATCTTGCAGACTATGCTTGCTCCATTGAGGTTAAGAGAGCTACAACTGGCTATGTTACTTTCTTTGGTTAAAACGTGGTTACATAAACACAATAAAAGTCAGTTTGTTGTGACTCATTCTAGTGTTGAGGAAGAACAGAGATAATGGTCTCACACTGCCAATGAGGTGTCATGGGCTGTTTTTCTTCTAATTGATTTGGTGCTCGAAACCCATTGTCCATGTTCCTTTATACAAGGATAGAAAATCTACTATCTACTGCTTCCAATTCCGCATTTCATGAGTGTACAAATCATATTGAGATCGACTGTCTTACAATTCTCAAATGCCTCATTGGCTGTTTTTCTTGTAATTGATTTGGTGCTCGAAACCCATTGTCCATGTTCCTATATACAAGGATAGAAAATCTACTATCTACTGCTTCCAATTCCACGTTTCATGAGTGTACAAATCATATTGAGTTCGACTGTCTTACAATTCTCAAATGCTATCACCAAGGGGTTCTACTCCACAAATCTAATATGAGCTTGAGTTTTTAAACTTCATGGGAAACACTATATTTTTCTGTCAGAAGTTGGGAATGATTGACATCTACTCTTCAGCTGGAGGGGGAGTATCATTTCTTATTTTGTTTGAGAAAATCTCCTATGTTTCCTTATTTTATTTAGACGCTTCTTCAACCTTGGGAATTTGTTGAATAAGAGAAGTTTCATCTTCAACGGTTGGCCCTGAATAACTTTTGTGATCTCCAATATGATGTTAATGTTATGGAAACTTAAGTGCATTCTTTGCACACTACTCGCTATCTGGATAATTTTTCCTTATACTACGCAGATTTATTTTTCGGATGGCTTCCTTACAGATGAAATTTTAATTCATATATTCTTTATATTTTTTTTTGTGTTAACGGAATTTTTACTAATTTGATGAAGGGATACAAGTTGAGTTTTTTGGAAGCTATAAAACTTGAAATTGTGCGTTTACGTGCGGGTCTATCTGCTGCTGAAAGGGACACTGCGTTGTTAGCAGCTGGTGTTATTCCTGCCACTTTAGATCCAAATCTTTTACTTGATGATGTTGATTTGACTGCAGTTTGCAAGTATTCCAAAATACTTTCATTTTTAGCTCATACTGTCCTTGAAGACAAGATCATTTCTTCCATTGGCCTTGAAAATCTTCAAATGGAGGAGATAGACTTCTGGAATATTGATGGTTTCACGGAAAACTGTTATGGTGGTCATTGTGAAGTTTGTGCAGTGCAGCAAGTGTCTTCTGACCCATTGAGTGTTTCCTCTTCAAAAAAATCTTCGTTCTTTGTCTGTTCTTACTGTGAAAAAAAGGTTTGCAAAGTCTGCTGTGCTGGGAAAGGTGCTAGCTTGCTTGCTAGTTATTTGGTAAAGAAAAACTCTCAAAGTTCTCTAGGTCAGACAGGTTCTGGACATGGAAATCAAAGTGATTGGACGTCTAATATTGACAGAAGGATATGTAAAACATGCTGTGATGATGAAATTCTTTATGCTCTTTGTGTCGATCATGTAAGGGTTTTAAGCAGCTTACGCAGAAGAGATCGAGTTGAGACCGCCGCAGTGAAATCTATTAAACAGGTTTTGGGATCTGTAGATAATATCTCATGTACTTTGGATGATTTAAGTATTGCAAAGAAGCAACTGGTTGGACTACTTGGTCGAGAAGAGTCATTGGCTGTGTTTCCTTTTGCAGGATTGCTGCGTCAGGTGCTCCATGAAGTTGTGGGCTTGTGTTTGCCCCACTTTTTTCATATTTTATTTTGCATAAATGTTCTTTTAGTTCTTTAATATTGTTCACATACTCTTATCCTTATATTAGCATTATTAAAGACACATAATTAATGATAGTTGAGATTATTATGTAACGTTGATGTTATTTTCACTATTTTAGTTCTTCATGTACTTTTCCTTCTATTTACCCAAGACCTTTTCTCCTATATAAGAGAGCCCTGGGTCTTATGAATAACAAGTCATTTCATTTTTTCCAACATGGTATCGGAGCAACGGTCCTAGATCGGGGTTCCTATATCATCCCACTCTAACCCTACCCTACATGCCCCTCCCCCCGATGCGCACCGCCATCGAGGTCCTGTGCCATGCGCATATCACTCCTTGTACGCATCATGCCCTGTGTCCTGTGTGCATCGTGCCTATGCGCATCCCGCCCTACGCCAGGTTCTCGCGCCCTACGCTCACGTGCGGAAGCCTGCGAGCCTTGTGCACTATGCCCGCACTCCCTGTGCGCATCTGCGCCTTGCGTACACGTACTACGTTCTGCGCATTTACACCTGTGCCATAGCAGCAACGCCTTGTACCCTGCACGCATCTGCGCCAGTGCAGTCGTGTGCAATGTGCATGCACCTTGCATGCATCTGTGTACCCCTGCGAGCATCTTTCGGACATCTGCGAGCATCAACACGTACAGCTGCCCTTGGAGAAAAACGAGAGATGGGGTTGGTTGTATGAGCCTACAGATACAACCAAACCTCTATATGTTTGTGTAGACTCATTCAGAGCAGTCTACTCCTCAATTTTGTCCTAGATATCGGCATTCTTGCTAATATGACATAAATCAAGGGTGATGTTTTTTCGTCCGGTGCCTTTCAAGGGCTTGGCTCTCATCGTGAAGATGGATGGGACCAACTACTAGTTGTGGTCCATGCAGTTTCGCACTCTGATGCAATGCCATAATAAGGAGCACATTGTAACGGATCCAAAGCCGGAGGACAAGACTGGGGCTAATACTTCTTGGAAGCAAGATGATGCCTATGCTCGCATTTGGCTCTCCGGGACGCTCAACACGGAGATTACTAATGATATTGTCAATCAACCCACCGCAAAGGCTATGTGGGACATTCTAGGATCCATATATGGGCAGACAAAGAATGAGAGCCAAATCCTACAATTGCAGTTTGATATTTTTTCGACCAAGAAGAATGGTCGACCTCTTTATACACTCTTTTCGCATCTTAAAGGCATGTTTGAGCATCTGTACAGCTTCATGCCTATTACTACTAACACTGAGCAACAACAAGCATATAGGAATGCTACTATGATAGGAGTATTTATGTCATCTCTTGACTCTGAGTATGATGCTGCACGTACTCAACTACTTACTGGAGAGATGACACCTCCAATGGAGGAGGTTTACAAGCGGTTGAGCAGAATTACCACTTCATCTACTTCTGTGGCTCCAACTCCTTCTGCCATGGCAGCTCCTCGTGGCAAAGGGGGTACTTCACAATTTCGAGGTCGAGGACCACGTGTCGAGGAGGATGACGTCAGCGTGGCCGTTTTTCACATTGTCACCGTCCAGAACATTCTGACGAGACATGCTATCAGAAGCATGGCTATCCTGCGTTTGCTCGTGTAGCGAGCATACTGAACCTACTTCTGCTCCTACTCATGATTCACGATTTGATGATATTGTTTCCAGGCTGAGAGAGATGATGACTACTCCTACCACTTCGATTGCAGGATCTTCAGATGTCGCACACGCTGCCAGAGCCTCTTCGAGTTCTTCAGGTATTGCTTTGGCGCTTACAAGTAGTAGCAGTTCAGATTTGTCCGATTGGATCATGGATTCTGGAGCATCTCATCATATGTGTGGAGATCAAGCACAATCTACTTCCTACAGGTGTATTCATCCTGCTAGAACAATTGTGTTTGTTAACGGGGATCATCTACCCATTAATCAGGGGGAGATTGTTCTTGCTCCCTTGATGCGTCTGTAAAATGTTTTACATACTCCAATATTTCAGATGAAGCTTTTGTCTATTAGCCAGATTGCAAAAGATTTACATTGTCGTGCCATAGTTGATGCATCCTCTCTTGTGTTTCATGACATACTCACAAGCAAGGTGATTAGATGTGACCGTGGACAGAGAGGGCTTTACTGGTGTTGCTACTATTCCTTCTGGATCTGTGTCTCCTTTCATGTGACATCTTCGATTTGGGCATCTTCCTTTGAAGAAGCTGTGTCATGTTCTCCCACAGATCTCTACTCGTACTACCTTGGAGTGTGAGGCATGTCAGCTTGGGAAGCACCGTCGTTATACTTGAGGCTAGAGGCAGTGTGCGGCATTAACAGAAAGTTGTTAGGCTGCTGATGAGGGAAGCTTGAATAAGACTCGATGCTTTCGATGTGGACATGAAGGTCATTTCATGAAGATGTGCAAGAAGGATTTTCTACTTTGGATGCAGGGCCATAGGGCATCGTCAACCCTTATGTATGAGGCAGGGTTCTAGCATCACCGATCTATGATTGCAATGGGGTAATCACCATGGGATGTTAATTGGAGAAAAGTTGATAATGATCCCCTGTCATATGTAGCTTTAAATGGAATATTTCTAGGGGAAGGGAATGCCACTGGTAATATGTTGTTGGTGATAGCTTTAGTAGGTAAGATTCTTGTTTAGTTTTTCTCCAAAGATGTCATGAATATCAAATAATCGTTTTGGTCGATGTTAGAGGTGGAGCAATTCTGAAGACTAATGTCGGTAACGCCATGATGCCGGAAACCTCTACTTCATGGTGATGTTGTATGGGGCCATCATTGGCTTTTGGACGTAGTAGAGATCCCATTTCCATTATTGATATTTTACATCAGTTAGTGTGGCCCTTGCATCGATGTTGGAGGTCATCACATTGGTTTGTGATGGACCGACGCTTGGTGAATGGTCGGTTGTTGATGTGGAACTTGTTGGCCACCTTTGCCTTTTTCCAACAACTATGCTGATACAAGATAGGTAGATGCCTTCCTCCTCCATGTATTGAGAAGGACAATAGGAGGTGGTTTGCGATAATGATCTTCGATGACAAAAGTAGCGAGGGCTTTGTGGGTGGCATAAGTTACTAGGCTATAAACTTTACATTGTCATGTGCATGATTCAAATCAACATGGAACTCGAGCATTCATGCGGCCTAGATTTTGCTTGAATAGTCATGCGATTTTGCATGTTCCCACTTAAATGGTTTGGTGGTAGTGTAGTGTGCCTACCAACGAAAAGACCAGGGTTCAAATACCCCCTTGTGGGGGTTGCGTTAGGTAGTCGACATCATCATAAAAAATAGTCGAATCTTTCAACTTGGATTTGAGTAAGAATCCATGTAGTCGACCCTACTTATAACCAGTCCTCAACATTTTTTAGTCATGTGATTTAGAGAACTCTAAAAGTACGGTCTTAAATGTCTCATTATGTGGGGGCCATTACATTGGGTCTAATCCTGGTGGCTTGGATTACAGGTCGGGTGGATTCAGCTTTTTGGAGGGTTATAGTGCCCCCCCTCCTCGTTATAAAGGGCTAGATAGATTCGGTAAGGTGCCTTTGCTGCTCCCATTCTTGTTCAAGGATCCAACTCATGTTGATGACTACTTGCTGGTTAAAAAGAAGTCTACTTTATTTGCTGACATTGAAAAACTTTCATATCATGAATGTCAATCTAGGATACAATGTTGTTATTACTCATTTTCGTGGAAGTTACAATGCTTGAATAGGCATCACCACTTCAGTGTTCCACTACGCTCTCCTTAGCATTGTGTGGGGGGCTGGATGGCTGGTTTCGAAGTATTACACATGTATACATGAAAATAAGCTTGATAAAGGGGGGATTTTTGAATTTGTCAAATTTGAAGGAGGCGAGAAAAAGAGAGTACCAAAGAAAAGGAGGATGAGTTCTAAATAAGTTGCCTTTTCATTTTCTTACGCAAATAAAGGTAAATGGAGGGTGCGGGTTGGTGATTATGGGATTTGGATAATGGAGTGGTTATCGGCGGCGAATCAATTTGGTTATCTTATGAATGGGCGGGGGCTGGCCCGATGGATAGGGTGGTGGCTATGGCGTTGGAGAGGTTCGTAAAAAAGTGACAGATTGTATGGATGTTGCTCTACCTGGAGAAAATCCATTGGTTTTCCAATGAAATTTTTCTCATGTAATGTCAAAGAATTGGGAAAGCATGAAAAATGTGCAATGAGTGATTCTTGTTTTGGATCTTAGCCTGCGTACGTAATTTCATTCAAGATATAAAGCTGGGAAGCTGAGACAAGCTCTAGTAGCCTTGTTCTTGGTTGGCCTGGGGATTGTTTCTGGATGATGGAGTTGTCAAGTTGTCGTTCATACGTGGTTCTTAAAAATCAATAATGATGTATGTTTCTTTGGAAGGGCTTTTGTACATATATTCTCAAGCTGGATCTCCATACAAAAGTTAGTAGCAGTGATCTTTCCATCTCGCACCGCATTTCAAATATGATGACAATCCACCTCAGTATGCTTGGTCTGCTCGTGAAAAATAGGGATGACGGTAACGTAAATAGCAGACATATTGTTAAAATAGAGAGGGACTAGGGTAATAGCAGACAATCCAAGTTATTGGAGAAAAGTGGCAAACCATGTAGTCTTACATGTGACTTGGACCATAGATCTGTATTCCGCTTATGCACTTGATCTAGAGACTACGACGTGCTTCTTGATATGCCACATGAGTATATTTCCACTAACAAACATGGCAAAACCCTTGGTGGATCATTTATCCTTATGAGAATTTGCATAGTTAACATTTTATAAGATGTAGTGTCTATATGTCCATTCGCTCCATAGAAGAGTCCCTTTTCTAAGGAGTCCTTCAAATATCGAAGGACTAGAGGAATGTCCTGCCAATGGTTGTAATGCCTCTTATCCATGTATTGACTAGCTCCTTATGAGAATTTGGATAGTTAGCATTTGTATAAGATGCAGTGTCTGTAGGTCTATTTGCTCCATAGAGAGGCCCTTTTCCAAGGAGTCCTTCAAATATCGAATCAGTAGGGGAATGTCCTGCCAATGGTTGTAATGCCTCTTATCTATGTATTGACTGGCTCTACTGACAACATATGAAATATCATGATTAGTTATCGTAAGATATAATAGTTTGCCCACTAGACTTTTTTACTGTGTAGTATGCTCAAACACAAGATCTGTTATAGTAACATGTCTCTTTGATTTATGCGAAATGGAGGATGATTTACAATCAAGTAAATCAACATCTATAGGAATATCCGAATAGTCTTCCTCTATAACAAATCTCATCTTTCTGTCATGTAGATCACCTCAATCCCTAAAAGGTATTGAAAATAGGCAAGGTCCTTGCTGACATATACCTTCTAAAGGATGGCCTTGGCCTCATCTAATACCTACACTATCATCACCAATGGTAACCATATCATCATCATATACTGCAAGTATCAATACACTTGAGGAATGCCATCCAATGAACACAAAATAATCTTATGTAGTCCCACGGAAACCAAGAGATCATATCTGAAGTAAGTCTGTCAAACGAAGCTCATGGACTCTGCTTTAGGTCATAGATAACCTTACATAGTCAGCATACATACTCCCACTCAATGATGTATCTCGATGGTTGTCATATATACTTCGTCCTCAAGGTATTTATAGAGGTTCACATCTAGTTGAAAAATGGGCAAGTCCTGTTGGTGATGCTTAATAAAATCATGTGAATGGACCGGATATCGATTACTAGAAAAGTACCTCAAAATAGTCGATGCCATATGTTTAAGTGAACCCATTTACCACTAGTTGGCCTTTAGTTTGTCGATTGATCCATCACATGAATGTTAGGTCATAAGGACCCTTCTATAAAAAATTGAGGTCATACTTGATTGACATGACACAAGATCCCATGTGGCTATCGAAATAAATGCATCCATCTCTTCATCTATGGTATGCATCCAACCATAAGAGCATCTGTAAAATTCCTATTAAAGTTGGATATATTATCAATAGAAGTAAAACATGACAAGGGATGTAGCGTACATTACCTTTTGAACTTCTGGCAATAGGATGTCTAGCGGGGCATTCAGAACTGCAGCGGTGGGGCTACTTGAATTGGGTTCATAAACCTCCAAGATAGCACCGCTTAAAGATACGTGATTAGATTGTATTTCGTGCTTCCTTTTATAGACTCGGAGGGGGCAGAGGGAACTCCAAAGGAATCTCACTGACATACTTAAAGAAATAGGTAGTCTCTTTAAAGAAGGTGACTTTCAGGTAAAAAATATGGTAGTAAAAATTGACATGTCATAACATTTGTACCCATTTTGGGTTCTACAATACCTAAGAAAGACATACTTTATTGCACATGCATATAATTTATTCCTAGTATGAAAATAATGAACAAAGACATCACAACCAATGGTCTGAATGGAAGCGACAAGGGTTCTTAAATCTAGTGAAGAGTGCTTCGGTGGCAAAGAAAGGGTCATGTCATGTGGAACAAACTCAAAATCATTGTCAGTTCTAAAAAATTTTAATGCACTCAAAGGAGGTTTTTAGAAACTGCTTCAGGTGGTTTGGCCATGTAGAGATAGTTAGTTTCTATTATTATTATATGTTGATGTACCCTGTTTCTATTTCTCTCTTCTATTTAGACATCCATGTAATTTACCCCTACGGCCTCTCCCTATATAAGAGAGCCTAGGGTTTTCTCATTATCATAACGAAGATTCTTTTCTTCTAACATGGTATCAGAGCCGCCCTAGGGCTCTCCACCCTTCCCTTCCCCACCCGCCGCCCCTCCCCTCCCCTTCTCTCGCCTAGCCGCTGCCACTCCGAGCGGCCCAGCATCCAGCGGCTCCCAGCCGCCTTGCCACACCAGCGGCTTCCCTCCCGCTGCTCTAGCCGCACACGCCAGCCGTCTGCACCCTCCAGACGCCCCTGCGGCCCTAGCCGTTCCAGCGGCACTCTCCAGCCGCCCCTGCAGCCGCCCCTGCGGCCCTAGCCGCTCCAGCGGCACCGTCCTCTGTCGCTGTAGGGCTTCCATAATCTCCAGCAGTCCAGAAGCGCTTCGGTTTATGGATTTGAGTACGTAAAAGTCTACACACGTACTCAAATCCAATGCAGTTGGTGTAGACATTCATCGCAGTGTCTATTATCCCTTCGTCTTCTCCGAGCAGCAGTATGTCAGAATCGAAAGTCGATTCGCCCTCCATCGGCGCATTCAAGGGTCCGGCGCCAATAGTGAAGATGGACGGGTCTAACTATGAGTTATGGGCCATGCAGTTCATGAGCCTCATGAAATCAAACGGTAAGAAACACATTCTTACCGAAGATGAGCCTGCGGAGAAGACAGGGATCTATGCCTCATGGGAGGCCGATGATGCTTATGCGAAAGTATGGTTGTCCGGCACGCTGACGATGGAGATAGCAAATGATGTTCTCCATCAGCCCACTGCTAAGGCAATGTGGGACATTCTTGCTACTACGTATTCGCAGGTGCGAAATGAGACAAAGATGTTACAGCTTCAGCATGACATCTTTACGATGAAGCAAGCCGGCAGACCTCTTCATTCTCTATACACATCCCTAAGAGGGATGTTCGAGAAGCTATACAGTACCATTCCTCTGACTGCTACTCCAGAGCAGCAGAAGACGTTCCGGAACGCCACCATGGTGGGTGTTCTACTTGCTGCCCTCGATCCTGAGTACGATGCTGCACGGTCACAGATCTTAGCAGATGCAGTTATTCCTCCGGTAGAGGATGTCTACAGGAGGCTCAGTCGTATCCCAGTTTCCTCCAGCTCATCTACTCCACCCCCATCTGCGATGGCAGCTTCGCGTGGGAGAGGTGGACCACCTTCTTGGCGTGGTCGTGGACGTGGCCGTGGCTCTCATGGAAGAGGCGGTCGAGTCAGTCAGACATGCTCATATTGTCACAGACCTGGACACTCGGAGGAGACATGCTACTCAAAGCATGGGTTCCCAGCATCGGCACGGGTTGCGGAGCACTCACAGTCTCCATTACCGTCTACTGCAGATCATAGATTTGATGAACTCGTGGCTCGTCTTCGTGATATCATGCCACAGTCTTCTGGTGATTCATCTGGTGGCTTGTCAGATATTGCTGCCACAGCCTCAGCCAGTTCATCCGCTGCAGCCAGTTCCTCAGGTAGATCTTCAGCCTTCATATCTTCACATGATATATCTGGCTGGGTTATAGATTCCGGAGCTACACATCATCTGTGTCGAGATAGAGGAAGACTACAGGCCTACAGGGCTATTCCTCCAGGTCGCTCAGTACAGATAGCAGATGGTTCCTACTCACCCCTTGTTGGCCAGGGGGAGGTTTTCTTATCCTCCACCATGCAGCTACAGAATGTTTTATATGCCCCTGAGTTCTCGCTGAATTTATTATCTATTAGTCAGATTACAAAGGACTTGAATTGTCGCGCTATATTTGACCCGTCTTCTCTCATTTTTCAGGACATACTCACGGGCAAGGTGATTGGCTGTGGCTCTGAGCAGAACGGTCTATATCGGATGGTCCGGGATTCCTATGCTGGCATCTCCACTCACTCTGCTGGACCAGTTTCACCATACATTTGGCATCTTCGTTTTGGTCACCTTCCGCTCCAGAAGATGCGCCATCTTCTGCCCCAGATCTCTCCAAGTTCGTCGTTTCGTTGTGAAACATGTCAGTTGGGAAAGCATCACAGGTCGAGCTTTCCAGGTCGTCAGAGTCGGAGCAGTAGCTCCCCTTTTGAGTTGTTGCATATAGATATATGGGGTCCGAGTCGTGTGCCCGATCATCAGGGGCACAGGTTCTATCTTGTGGTAGTAGATGACTTTTCCCGTGTCTCTTGGGTTTTTCTTCTGAAGAATAAGTCTGAAGCAGGCGATGTTATTAAAAACTTGATTAATGAAGTGCAGAATGTTTTTTCGTCTTCTGTAAAATATGTTCGGACTGATAATGCCCTGGAATTTTGTACACGTGCTCTTTCTCAGTTTCTGTCATCGAAGGGAATTATTCATCAAACCACCTGCCCATATACATCCCAACAAAATGGGGTGGCGGAAAGAAAGCATCGTCATCTCTTGGATATCACTCGTACCTTATTACTTCAGAGTTGTGCTCCTATTTCCTTCTGGGGGGATGCTGTCCTTACTGCATGCTATCTGGTCAATAGAATGCCATCCTCTGTCCTTGGAGAGAAGATCCCCATTTCGCTTATTTTTCCTGACAAGGAGCTATTCTCACTACCACCTCGTGTTTTTGGTGCTGTGGCTTTTGTCCATCGTTAGTCTCCTGGACTTGACAAGCTCTCTCCAAGAGCAGTCAAGTGTGTCTTCGTTGGGTATTCCAGAACACAGAAGGGATACCGGTGTTATGATCCTACTACCAGAAGGTACTTTGTTAGTGCGGATGTCACTTTCTTCGAGTCGGTCATGTACTTCTCGCCAGCTGGAGACAGAATGGTACCATCCACCACCGCTGATGATATTTTGGTTCCACCACCACCTACTTGTCCTTTACCTGACACATCTCCTGTGTCCGTTCCTATGCCAGCACCACCACCACCACCCCCACCTCCACCACCACCTCCACCTCCACCCGGTCCACGGCGAATCGTTTCACCATTTCCTAACCACTATACGCGTCGGTCAGGACCTGCTCAGCCGACAGCTCAGCCAATCACTAAGCCTCAGGTATGTTCGGATAATATCACTAATGACGGGTCAGATTCGGTACATATGCAGGATGACTCCTTACAGGTGGACACAGATGGTGATCTGGATGTTCCGATTGCTATTCGGAAACCGAGACGACAGTGTGTATCCTATCCACTTGCTTCCCAGGTTTCCTTTCACCGACTCACAGGTGATTTCCAGCAGTTTGCCACAGCTTTGTCTTCTGTGGACATACCACGGACATACCAGGAAGCCCTGAAGAGTGAATGCTGGAGACGAGCTATGGAAGAAGAAATGGGGGCCCTGCAGTCCTGTGGCACATGGTCTTTGGTCCCTGCACCACCTGATGCATCCGTTGTCAGCTGCAAATGGGTCTTCACAGCCAAATATCATGCGGATGGCACATTGGATAGGTACAAAGCACGCTTGGTTGCTCGAGGATTTACACAGACATATGGCGTTGATTACATGGATACATTCTCTCCAGTTGCGAGACACACGACTCTCCGTATCCTCCTGTCTGTTGCAGTGGTTCGTGACTGGAGTATTTATCAGCTAGACGTCAAGAATGCCTTTCTGTACGGGGACTTACAGGAGGAAGTCTACATGCAGCAGCCACCTGGGTTTACTGCTGAGGGGGAGAAGCATATGGTATGTAGACTTCACAAGGCAATATATGGACTTAAACAGAGTCCACGGGCGTGGTTCCAGAAACTATCCAATCTAATTGAGCACCAGGGATTTAAGAGGTCCAATGCTGACCATTCGTTATTTGTCCAGAAGTCCTCGGCAGGTACGGTTGTCATAATGGTCTATGTGGATGATATTCTTGTTACAGGAGATGATACTCAGGGCATAGCAAGGGCAAAGGCATTCCTAGGTAGTCAGTTTGTTACAAAGGATCTTGGAACCCTAAGATATTTTCTGGGGTTGGAATTTGCAAGGAATGCACATGATTTGGTGATGACACAACGGAAGTACATTACTGACTTCCTGGTTGAGACTGGTATGGATGGGTGCAAACCATCTAGCATCCCCATGGATCCCAGCATGAAGATATATGATGACGATACTGATGAAGTGGATAAGAGGAGATATAGAGAGATGGTGGGAAAACTCCTCTACATCACCATAACTCGCCCGGGCATCCAGTTTGCAGTTAGCAGGGTGAGTCAGTTTATGGAGCAGCCAAGACAGGTTCACATGGATGCTATACACATGATACTGAGGTATCTAAAGACTTCTCCAGGCTCAGGGCTGCTATTTAGAAAGGGCACGGACTTATCTGTATCAGCATGTGCAGATGCAGATTACGCAGGTTGTCCTAAGGACCGAAAATCAACCTCAGGGTTTGCAGTGTTTGTTGGCGGCTCCTTGGTTTCTTGGAAAAGCAAGAAACAAACTGTTGTGGCCAGGTCCAGTGCTGAATCCGAGTATAGGGCCATGGCTCAAGCCAGTACGGAAATGATGTGGGTTCGCTCAGTACTAGAAGATCTACATGTGGCCGTATCTCTACCGATGAAGCTTCAGTGTGACAATCAGGCAGCGTTGTTCATTGCCAACAATCCAGCCTTCCATGAGAGGACCAAGCATATTGAAGTTGACTGCCATTACACCAGGGACCTAATCCAGAGAGGATTGATATCCACGGCCCATGTTAGCTCAGGGGATCAGACTGCCGATATATTCACCAAGCCATTGCTCAGAGGACCTTTCCAGAGATGTTCATCCAAGCTGAGCATGATCGACATCTATGCTCCACCTTGAGGGGGAGTGTAGAGATAGTTAGTTTCTATTATTATTATATGTTGATGTACCCTGTTTCTATTTCTCTCTTCTATTTAGATATCCATGTAATTTACCCCTACGGCCTCTCCCTATATAAGAGAGCCTAGGGTTTTCTCATTATCATAACGAAGATTCCTTTCTTCTAACAGGCCATTTGCAAAGGAGGTCATCCGATGCACCAGTTAGGAGATGCGAGATTTTAGATGTCGAGCTGGCTAAGAGAGGGCAAGAAAGGCCCAAGAAGTGTTGGAATGAGACTAAATGAAGGGATTTCGCCTTTTGGATCTAAGCCTGAGAATAACCCAAGATTGATCTAAATGGAGGCAAAGAGTTTATGTAGCCGACCTTATTTAACGTGAGAAAAGGCTTTGTTATTGTATATATTAATATATGCCAATATTAGAAATTTATCATTTTAGTTTCTAATTTTATATTCTTTTTTAGTTGCATCAGAAAAAGGATAAAATAAGAATAAAGATGTAATGGAACAAAGATTATAATGCAACATTCCTCTGGTTTTATTTATTCCGGAAGGAAAAAAATAGCATGAAAGAATGAGTATCGATTGTTCCAGGATTCTAAATTAGGATGGAAAATGCAAACGAGAAGTACCTTATTTAGTTGAGTAAACTATTTAAAGTTATCACATTAGGGGATCCTCCATATGATATAAATTTTATGTGAGTTTTTGAGAAACATTTATCACTAAAAAATGGGTTAAACGGTTATTAAAAACTCGAGATATATCTCATTTCCGTTTTAGTTTACTTGCATTGTACAATGTCAACTGATGGATGTCTAACTGCTTTCTGTGGGGCGGGTTACTGCAAGGTGGGTAGTTTATCTAGGGCGGATACCTGCTAAAAAGTAATGGAAGTGGGTTCAACATCGTCTATTCAGCTCGTGAGTTTAATGGTGTAAGCCTGCCTCACTGTGAGACCAACATGTCGAACATACACCAAATTCGGGATGGTGATCTGGGTGTCCTATGTAGAACGACTCTTGGTCAACGCATCAATGGTACACCGAGGATAACTGAATAATGACTCCCACAAGGCTCTTATTGATGGAGTCGTTTGACACCTTAGTTTTGACTTATTACATCCTGGGGTTGGGGAAGGTCCCAATGGTTCGATTATTCTTCGATTCAAGTTGTACGTGAGTTGGATTTAGAACCTTTTGTGGTAGTTCGGTTCCTATCTACCATTGGTGTTAAAGAGAAGACTACGACAAACCATTGTGTTTAATATTCCGAAATTTTGCCAATTCAAGGTATTGGGGATAATGAATTATCGATATGTGTTAATAATGATTCATTAGAAGCAAAAAATTAATTTTTTTGCATCAATCTTTATAAATTCCATTGTGAGTTTGGAATATTCATTTAAGTACGAATGCGTAAGAGATAAAGAAGATGCGAGGTCATTTATCCACCTGGCCAGCTAAGCATGATAGAATTTATAGATTTTTGGGCGTTGATTATCAAAGAGAAGAAACTTTACAAATAAGACCTGAGAATTGGGACTACATTGTTGTCATTTCATATGTATATGGTGTTCAAGAAAGCGGTATGCGTATGCGTGCGGACAGGTCACCGAATAGTAATTTAAGCAGTATGCGAGGGCATATGCAGGGTATATGCAGTTTCACGTGGTTTTCTAATTTTAATTTAAAATATAAATAAATATCTATAAAAGTGACCAGCATAACTAATTTTATGAATAAATGAGATCGAACAAAAGATCTAAGAAAAATGACCTATCTATATTTCAAAATTGTCGAGATATGTTATATATTGTTGTACCCTCTAGACATATTTCTATTCTTCTGACTACTCTATGTAATTTGCACATAGATCTCTCCATATACAAGAGAGCCTAGGGCTCAAGGAATAAACAACTTTTCGTCTTTTCCCAACATGGTTTCAGAGTGGCGGTCCTAGATTGGAGCTCCAAAACGCTAACCCTAACCCTAGTCCCTCCCTCTCTTCCTCTCCACGTAGGATGTCGCCTTCCCCTACCTGCGCAGGGCCCTGTCGCCCCTGCTACCGCCGGGTTCCCCGCGTGGCCTCTGCCACCGCCACCTAGGCACCTGCACAATCACATTGTGCTGCCGCTTGGGGCCCCCACCACTCGGGCCCTTGCGTGGCCCCCGCCACCACTGCCTAGACCCTGCACAGCCACAAGGCACCACCGCCTAGGTCCTCGTGACCCTCCCTTCCACGCAGGCTGATAGGCCGCCCCCTCCTTCCCGGACTGCACTGCCAACTGACCTCGCCTCTTTCACGGACACCAACATCTTCCTCTAGAAGCACGTCGCCAGGGTTCCTTGTTTTTTGATGAGATTGGTTGCATGGGTCTACACATGCAATATAGCTCTCTATGTCTGTGTAGACAAGCCCGTGTCTAGTCTTCATCTCTAGTCTTCTCGAGCCATCATGTCAGAAAGCAAGGTCGAGGCGCCTTCAGAGGTCATGTGCCTATAGTAAAGATGGATGGGTCAAATATGAACTGGGCTATGCAGTTCATGAGCATGATGAAGTCTACAGGTAAGAAACACATTCTTACCGAGGAAGAACCGACTGAGAAGACTAGGTTTAACGCCTCATGGAAGGCAGATGATGCTTATGCCAAAGGTTTGACTTTCAGGTACATTGGCATTAGAGATTGTCAATGATATACTCCATCAACCCCCAACCAAGGCGATGTGGGATATTCTTGATGCCACTTATTCGCAGACGTAAAATGAGACAACGATTCTACATCTCCAACATGATATCTTTACCATCAAGCAAAATGGACGTTCTCTTTGTTGAGATATTTCTACTTTCTATGTATCTTTTCGTTTATTTTATTTTCCCACCTCCACCATATGTAATTTACCCATAGGTCTCTCCCTATATAAGAGAGCCTAGGGTTACAGGAATAAATAACTTTCTTATTTCCTCCAACATGGTATCAGAGCGGCGGTCCTAGACTTGAGCTCTCGATCCCTAAAACCCTAACCCTACCTTCAGCCCCTTCTCTCGAGCGGCGCACCCCCCCTTCAGCCTCGCGTGTCGCCCTTCCTCTCGCGTAGCCACCCCCCTTCAGTGTGCAACCTTGCACGATCCCCCTCCTTGCGGGCGTATCAACCCCCATACGCAACCTGTGTGCATCCTCCAGTTTTGCGGCAGTCTCTGTGGCGTGCGCGTGAGCGTGCAACTGTTTTGAGCATGGTTCTACCACTTTTGCATATCAGCTTCATTGTTTGGCTGATGGGTTTGCGTGCATGAGTCTACACTTGCACACAAACCCACATATATCTGTGTAGACATACAATCTTTGGTTTACAGAACCCATAGTATTCTTCTTCCAGCAATATTTCTGAAAACAAGGTTGATGTACCCGCCACAAGCGCATTCTGAGGTCCAACGCCTATTGTTAAAATGGACGAGACGAATTATGAGCTCTAGGCTATGCAGTTCTTGAGCTTGATGAAGTCATATGGTAAGAAGTATATTCTTACCAAGGAGGAGCCAGTGGAGAAGACTGGGGTGAATGCCTCGTGGGAGCCAGACGATGCCTATGCCAAGGTGTGGCTTTCTGGTACATTGACGATCGAGATCGACAATGATGTGTTACATCAACCTATTGCCAAGGCGATGTGGGATATCCTCACAGCAACCTATTCTCAAGCGAAGAACGAAACGAAGATCCTCCAACTTCAACACGACATATTCACTGTGAAACGGAACGGACGTCCTCTGCACTCTTTGTATACATCCTTGCGTGACATATTCACTGTGAAACATAACGGACGTCCTATGCACTCTTTGTATACATCCTCAGATATTAGCAGATGCTACGATACCCCCCATGGAGGAAGCATTTCGAAGGCTTAGCAGAATCTCTATTCCATCCGCTACCTCTAGTCTGACTTCTTCAGCCATGGTAGCTTCTCGAGGAAGAGGAGGTCATTCTAACTTCCGTGGACGTGGACCTCGTGGCAGAGGAGGTCGCACTCGTCAGACATGTACCTTTTGTCATCGCCAAGGGCATACTGAGGACACATGTTATTCCAAACATGGGTTTCCTACGTCGGCTCGGGTTGCAGAGCAGATTGAGTCCCCTGCTGCTTCTACGTTAGATCAGAGGTTTGATCACCTTGTGGCCAGATTGAGAGATATTATACCTCCTTCCGCAGTACCATCTTCGGCAGATCATTCGGATGTGGCTGCCTCTGCCTCTGCCAGTACCTCTGCTACAGCCAACACCACATGTGCTTATGTTTTTTCTTCTTGTCATGGGTCTGACACGATAGAATGGATTATGGACTCCGGTGTTACGCATCATCTCTGTAGAGACAAACATCATCATATAGACATGTTTCTCCAGGAAGAACAATTGTGATAGTTGATGGAACTCATTCCCCGATCACAGGACAGGGGGAGATTATTTTGACGCCTTCGATGCGTCCTACAGAATGTGCTACATGCTCTTGATTTCTCTATGAATTTACTTTCTATTAGTCAGATTACAAAGGATTTATACTGCAGAGCTATTTTTGACCCATCGTCTCTTGTTTTTCAGGACATCCTTACGAGCAAAGTGATTGGGTGTGGCCGTGAGCGTGGTGGCCTTTATCGTCTGGTTCGGAATCCCTATGCTGGCATATCTTCTCATTCATCGGGATCGGTCTCTCCTTTTACATGGCATATCTGGTTTGGTCATCCCCCTCTTCAGAAGATGTGTCATATTCTGCCGCAGATCTCTGCCAGTACTTCGTTTCAGTGTGAAGCATGTCAGTTGGGAAAGCATCATCGGTCTGCCTTCCCTAGTCGTCAGAGTCGGAGCAGTAGCTCCCTTTTTGAGTTGTTTCATATTGATATATGGGGTCCGAGTCGTGTTCCTGATCATCAGGGACACAGGTTTTATCTTGTAGCTGTGGACGACTTTTCTCACTTGTCATGGGTATTTCTTTTGAAAAATAAATCTGAAGCAGGGAATGTGATCAAAACCTTTATTATTGAAGTGAAAAATGTTTTCTATGCCTCGGTGAAGTTTGTACGAACTGACAATGCTTTGGAGTTTTGTATTCGTGAATTGGCTCATTTTCTTTCATCAAAGGGGATTATACATCAAACTTCTTGTCCCTACACCTCTCAACAAAATGGCGTTGCTGAAAGAAAGCATCGTCATCTGCTTGATGTTATTAGGACTCTTCTCATTCAGAGTCGTACACCACATTCGTTTTGGGGAGATGTTGTTCTTACAGCATGCTATTTGGTGAATCACATGTCGTCGTCTGTCCTAGGTGAGAAGACTCCTTTCTCTATAGCTTTTCCAGAAAAGGAGTCATTTTCCCTTACTCCTTGTGTATTCGGATCTGTTGCGTTTGTTCACAAGCTGTCTCCTGGCCTTGACAAGCTCGCTCCTATAGCTGTCAAATGTGTGTTTGTTGGTTACTGTAGGACTCAGAAGGGATATCGATGTTATGATCCTTTGAACAGAAAATACTATATCAGTGCTGATGTCACCTTCTTTGAGTCTGTAATGTACTTCTCTACTACAGGTTATCGGTTAGCTCATCAGACTTGGACAATGAGATCTACATGCCACCTCCTCCCATGCATGATGTACCTCCACCACCAGCCCATTCACTGCCACCTTTACCACCTCCACCACCACCCCCACCACCGCTACCTTCTATCCAGTCCAGCGTGCCCCTTGTTCCATCTTTTCCTAATTTCTACACGCTTCGGTCTGCGCCCGCTCATGGCTTTCGCCCAGCCCTCACGGAGCCCCAGGTTTGTTCTGATAACATAGCTTCTAACGATGGGTCTGGAGTTGTATCGGTGCAGGAGTCATTGCAGGAAGATCGCACGCAGTTGGAGGATGTCGTATCTGACATGGATATTCCTATTGCAGTTAGAAAGGAGAAACACTCCTGTGCTTCTTATCCACTGGCATCTCAAGACTCCTTTCATCGTCTAACAGGGGAGTTTCAGAATTTGCAATGGCTTTATCTGTCGTAGATACCACGAAATTATAATGAGGCATTTCTGGATAGTTGCTGGCATTTGGCTATGACAGAGGAAATGGCAGCGCTACAGTCGCGTGGTACATGGAGTCTTGTTTCTGCTCCAATTGATGCATCGGTTGTGGGATGCAAATGGGTATTCACAGTGAAACATCGTGAGGATGGCGCCGTAGATCGCTATAAGGTGTAACTTGTGGCCCGTGGGTTCACCCAGACTTACTGGGTGGACTATCAGGACACTTTCTCACCAGTGGCAAGGCATTCTACATTGCATATTCTTCTTTCTGTTGCTGTGTCGCGAGAATGGCCGTTATATCAACTTGATGTGAAGAATGCCCTCCTTTACGGCGATCTTCAGGAAGATGTCTATATGCAACAACCACTTGGGTTTGTTGCTGAGGGGAGTCTCAGAAGGTTTGCAGACTACACAAGGCTATTTATGGCCTTAAGCAGAGTCCAAGGGCATGTTTCCAGAAGCTCTCGGACTTGATAGAGAAACAAGGGGTTTGTGCGATCGACTGCTGATCATTCCTTGTTTGTGCAGAATACACTGAGAGGTACTATCGTCATTCTTGTGTACGTTGATGGCATTATTGTTACATGAGATGATGAACAGAGTATTCAGGGAGGCAAGAACTTCTTAGGTCAATAGTTTGTGACCAAGGATCTTGGACATCTACGTTACTTTCTTAGGCTAGAGTTTGCCTGGAACCATCATGGTCTGATGATGACACAAAGAAAGTATGTTGCAGATCTCCTCTCAGAGACATGCATGGTAGATTGTAGGCCTGGCACTACTCCTATTGACCCTAGCATGAAGCTATATGATGATGGCACTGGAGAGGTCGACAAGAGGAGATACAGGGAACTTGTTGGTAAGCTTCTATATGTGACCATTACCAAGCCTGACATAGCCCTCGCTGTAAGCAAAGTAAGTCAGTTCATGGAGCAGCCTAGACAGATACATATGGATGCAATCTATATGATTCTGAGATAACTGAATAATTCACCGGGCACAAGACTTGTGTTCAGCAGGGGCACGTCTCTCTCAGTTACAGCATGTGTAGACACAGATTATGCTGGATGCCCGAAGGATAGAAAGTCTATCTCAGGATTTGTTGTGTTCATAGGGGATTCGCTAGTCTTCTGGAAGAGCAAAAAGCAGACCGTGGTTGCCAGATCGAGTGCTTAGTCAGAATATAGGCTATGGCACAGGCTAGTACAGAGATGATGTAGGTCAGATCGATCCTTGCTGACTTGACTATAGAGGTGCCTCTCCCCATGAATCTCCAATGTGACAATCAAGCTACTCTCTTCATTGCCAACAATCCCGCATTCCATGAGAGAGCAAAGCATATTGAGGTAGATTGTCATTACACTAGAGATATGGTCCGGAAGGGTCTGATTTCTACCTCTCATGTTAGTTCAGGAGAACAAACGTCAGACATCTTTACCAAGTCTTTACTCAGGGGGCCATTTCAGAATTGTACGTCCAAGTTGAGTATGATTGACATCTGAGGGGGAGTGTTGAGATATTTCTACTTTCTATGTATCTTTCGTTTATTTTATTTTCCCATGTCCACCATATGTAATTTACCCATAGGTCTCTCCCTATATAAGAGAGCCTAGTGTTACATGAATAAATAACTCTCTTAATTCCTCCAACACTCTTCACTTGCTATATACATCCTTGCGTGGGATGTTTGAGATGCTTTACAGCTTCATGCTTCTGACAACTACACATGAGCAGCAGAAAACTTATTGCAATGCTACTACGGTTGGTGTGTTCCTGGCGGCCCTTGATCCTGAGTATGAGGCGACCCATTCTTAGATTTTGGTAGACTCTACTATTCCTTCGATGGAGGAAGCCTTTCGTAGGCTCAGTCGGATCATTGTTCCATCTTCCACTCTCAGTCGGACTTATTCAGCGATGGTTGCCTCTCGAGGTCGAGGAGGCTCTTCTCAGTTTCGTGGACGAGGACCTCACGACAGAGGAGGTTGCGCTCCTCAGCCATGCAACTTTTGCCATCGTTCTGGACATACCGAAGATACATGCTACTCTAAGCATGGATTTCCTTCCTCGGCTCCTGTGGCTGAGCAGATTGAGCCTCCAACTGCCTCCTCTATGGATCATTGGTTTGATGATCTTATGGCACGATTGAGGGGCATTATACCTCCAACCAGTCTTGCCATGTCTTCCTCAGCATCTGGGAGTCACTCTGATGTAGCTGCCTCAGCCTCCTCCAGTACTTCAGGTAGTACTTATGCGCTCACTAACTAATGTGGATCCGATGTAGGTGAATGGATTATGGATTCTGGTGCCACGCATCACTTATGTGGAGACAGGGATCAACTTATAACATACAAACATGTCCCTCCAGAACGTACGGTTGTTATTGTAGATGGGACTCATTCCCCTATTACAGGACATGGGGAGATTCGTTTGACACCCTCTATGCATTTAGAGAATGTGTTGCACGACACCTGCGTTTTGGTCATCTCCCGTTCCAGAAAATATGTTGTGTTCTGCCTCAGATTTCTCCTCACTCGTCCTTTCAATGTGAGGCTTGTCAGATGGAAAAACATCATTGGTCAACATTTTCTAGTCATTAGAGTCTGAGCAGTATCTCCATTTTTGTATTGTTTCATATAGATATTTGGGGTCCCAGTTATGTTCTGGATTATCAGGTACCGATGTTTTATCTTGTTGCAGTGGATGATTTCTCTCGTCTGTCTTGGATCTTTTTATTACAGAATAAATCTAAAGCTGGAGATGTTATTAAAACTTTTCTCATTGAAGTACAAATTGTGTTTTCATCATATGTGAAATTTGTGAGAACTGATAATGCTTGGAATTCTGCACCCATTCTCTTTCCAATTATTTTTCCACCCATAGCATTATTCTTCAGACATTGTGTGCCTATACTTCTCAACAAAATGATGTTGCAGAAAGGAAGCATCGTCATTTACTTGACATCACTAGGACCCTTCTCATTCAGAGTCATGCTCCATATTCATTTTGGGGTGATGCTATCCTTACGACATGCTATCTTATTAATCGCATGCCCTCATCATTTTTAGGTGAGAAAATTCCTTTATCTCTTGCGTTTCCTGAAAAGGTATTATTCTCACTTACTCCTTGTGTGTCTGGCTCGATCTCATTTATCCATCAATTGTCTCCAGGCATTGACAAGCTCTCTCCTAGGGTTGTCAATTGTGTCTTTGTTGGGTACTCTAGAACACAAAAGGGTACAAGTGTTATGATCCACTGCGTAGGAAGTATGATGTTAGTGCCGATGTCACATTTTTTGAGCCGGTGGTGTACTTTTCTCCTATAGGTGATTGGTTGGCCTCCTCAGACTCTGATCACGAAATATACATGCCACCACCACCATTATCTCCGTCGCCACCATCACCACCTCCACCACCACTACCACCTCCACCACCTACTACGGTTCTGATTCCACCCTTGCCGCGTCACTATACCAGCGCCTACTTCTGCTCATGGTCACCGCTCATCATCTATCATACGTGAGGTATGTTCTGAATACATATTTCCTAACGATGGATTTGGTGATCTACCTGAGCAGGGTTCTGTACAGGAGACATATGTAGAGGTTACTAAGTTGGACTTACCCATTGCGATTCGGAAGTAGAAGCGCAGCTGCACTACATATCCTATTGCATCGATGTTCTTCTTTGATTGTTTGACTAGCGATTTCCAGAAGTTTGTAGTTGCATTATCTGCCATGGTCATTCCACGGAACTATCAAGAGGCTTTGCAGGACGGTCTGTGGTGATTAGCTATGGAAGAAGAGGTGGCTTCTCTTAAGTCGAGAGGTACCTGGAGTCTTGGCCCCACCTCCGATGGGGCATCTATAGTCAATTATAAATGGGTTTTCACGCAGAAGCAGACTGCAGATGGTACCATTGATAGGTACAAAGCTCGACTGGTTGTCCATGGATTTATACAGACATACATGGTGGATTATCTTGACAAGTTCTCCCATGTTGCTCATCATTCTACCTTACGCATTCTCTTATCAGTTGCTGGGGTGCGATATTGGCTTCTGTTTCAATTGGCTGTCAAGAATGCTTTTCTGTATGGTGATCTTCAAGAGGAAGTCTACATGCAACAACCGCCGAGGTTTACTATTGAGAGGGAGTATTAAAAGGTGTGTAGACTTCATAAGGCTATCTATGGACTTAAGCAGAGTCCTAGAGCTTGGTTCCATAAGCTCTCAGACTTGTTTGCAAAACATGAGTTCAAACAATCGAATGCAGATCACTCCCTTTTTACACAGAGAACCTCCAGAGGTATGACTGCTATTATGGTGTATGTTGATGATATACTTATTACAGGAGATGATATGCAGGGAATAAAGAGGGCAAAAGAATTTCTGGGTCGTGAATTTGTTACCAAGGATCTAGGAGCCCTAAGCTACTTTCTGGGATTGGAATTTGCCCGAAATAAAAATGGGCTTTTGATGACTCAGAGAAAGTATATCACTGACTTGTTGAGTGACACATGTATGCTTAGATGTTGACTTGCGACCACCCATGATCCGATCATGAAGCTTCATGATGATGATACTCATGAGGTGGATAAGAGAAGATGCAGAGAGCTGGTTAGAAAGCTTCTTTATGTTACCATTATAGACCCGATATTTCATTTGCAGTCAGTCGGGTGAGCCAATCCGTGGAACAACCTCATCAAGTCCATATGGATGATATACAATCTACAGATGATACTAAGGTATCTCAAATCATCTCCAGGTACATGACTGCTATTTAAAAATGGTGATTCTATGACTATCTCAGCATGTGCAGATGGAGACTATGCATGGTGCCCCAATAACAGGAAACCCACATCAGGGTTTGCTATATTTGTTGGAGATTCTCTCATCTCATGGAAAAGTAAAAAGCAAACTGTTGTTTCTAGATCTAGTGTTGAATCTGAGTATCGAGCGATGGCACACGCATGTACAGAAATGATGTGGGTTCGAGCAATCCTAACATATTTACATATAGATGTTCCTCTTCCAATGTTGCTGGAATGCGACAATTAGGCTGCCCTATTCATTGCTAATAATGCTGCATTTCATGAGAGGATAAAGCACATTGAGGTTGATTGTCATTATATATGTTGCATGATTTAGAAGGGCTTTGTCTCTACATCTCATGTCAGCTCAGGGGACCAGACAACATACATCTTCACTAAAGCTCTACTTAGAGGGCCCTTCCAGAAGTGTTCATCCAAGCTGAGCCTGATAGATATCTATGCTCCATCTTAAGGGGGGGTGTCGAGATATGTTCTATATTTTTGTACCCGCTAAACATAATTCTATTCTTCTATCTACTCTATGTAATTTGCCCATAGGTCTCTCCCTATATAAGAGAGTCTAGGGCTCAAGGAATAACCAACTTTTCGTCTTTTCCCAACAAAATCAATCTATCCAGTAAATATCAATAGAAAAATTAGTACACGTATGAATTGCCACTTGAATTTAAGCCTGTTCCTTTCCTTCATGTGAGTCTACAAAATGACCACATAAATATCATTAATCATCTAATTGATTTTATGTAACATATAAAATATGATGCACCAATATTTAGTCTTACGCCTCAAAAGTGCTCCAATTCCTTTCGCAACCCGAGGAAGAAGCTGCCAACTTTAATAAAAAAATCTTCATTGCCATATCTTTCAAATTTGGCATCTCAATGCTGTGCATTCTCCATCATTGAGCTATTTATAAGAATAAATTGAATAATTATAACATCTTACTTAATAATGATTAAGAATAAGAGTAAATAAATAAGCGCAAGAATTTAAGCGAGAACTTATCCTGGATTGAAATCAATATCATTGGCTTACATTTGTTTGATCGCCAAAGATTTGCCAAATAACCCATCTGCCCCTTCATACATAGGCAACTCTTACTTAGTGATGATATCTTGGATCTCCAAATCATGATAGAAAATGTTCATACGATCCAAAATCCCTTTAGAGCAATGTCATCCTTTTTGATTTGAGCATTGTCCCTATAATAGAATTAAGGATTCAAATAATACACATCAAGATGAAGTGAGCTATCCAACCTTCCTTTTGACTTCGAGTCAATAACATTAATAAAATGCTTGTAAGATTCTTCCACATCTTTGATTATGCTCATAATCTCTCTCCTTGCATCTTGTAAACGTCCGTATACAAAGCCCATAGCTGGTCTCCTATTTCCTTCGAGAATGCGCAGAATATGGACCAATGGAGAGAAGATCTTCGAAGTCAAAGACACTTGAGTCCAAAATGAATGACTCAGAACAATGGTTGAAGTTGTTTCACGCTTTGTACTGTACCATTTACATTCCCTACATTCGTCAGATGAAAACATAAGTCTTAACTTGTCCTTTTTCTCCCTCACAGAGTGAAAGTGAGATATGTAATAGCAAATATTGTCGCTCCCGGCCTCATTATCTCACCTTTTTGCGTAAATTGTCTCATCATACTCAAAGTTTTCACGTGACTGTATATGAAAACAATCAATGTCCTCACCATTGTGATGACAGTTTTCACCTTTGTTTCTTTGTTGATCCATTCTAGCATAAGATCAATGCAATGTGTTGCACACAGAGTTCAAAAGATCTGTTGGTACTTGGTCCTCAATATTCTTCCTACAGCTATATTGGCAAATGCATTATCAGTCACAACTTGGACTACATTATTGGGCCCAACTTCCTCCATGGACTTATCCACTAAGGAAGCAATGTAGTCGGCGGTATGAGCAAGGCCTTAAAAGTCGGATTTCGGTTTCGTTTCGGTGAGGGACCGAAACGAAATTTCGGCCGAATTTCGGTCGAAATTCGACCGAAATTTCGGTCATTTCGGTGGCTTTTTGAACTAGACCCCCCCCCCCCCAAATTTCGACCGATATAGCCATTTCGGCCGAATTTCGGTCACCTACCGAAACCGAAATTCGACCGAATTTCGACGAAATTTAAGCCCATGGGTATGAGAATCTGCACATGAGTCAATAGAACTCAAGAAACTAGTCCCAAGCTCACAATTGACGCAAATATTCTTGATGCTTCTTCCTCTCCTATTAGTCCATGCATTCGTCGTAATGGAACTTCTAAAAGTGTTCCAACTAGCACGATGGCTTTTCAAGAACTCCTTTGTTTCCAAAACTTGCTCCTTCAACAACGTCTTTGTAAGTTCATAGTATGATGGAGGCTTGTACCCCCTTCCATACTGCCCAATTGCTTAACACATTTGAAGAAAGGAATTACTTGTGACAACATTGAAAGGAATGCCACATTATAGAAGTATTTTGCCACAAAAGAATTCACACGTGCACATTCCTCCTTTGTAAATGAATCTTTGATAGTGGATTTACGGAGACTCTCCGTTGGTACATCTTCAGTTGAAGCCCGAGGCCTTTTCCCATCACTCTCTCCATCGCTTAGGGGTTGATTAATCTTGATAAAGGTCTTCATTTTCAAAGTCTTCTCATTCTTTTTCATTTTTATTTCATCCATATTATCCATCATTTCTTTCTTCACCTCTGGAGTCACCTTGGGACACAATGATGTATTGTCTTTGTTGTGTGCCAAATGTTGTTTCATACGATTGATCCCTCCAGTCACAACTTTCCTACACAAAGAACAAGTGATAATGCTGTGGTTACTCGGATTTGCTAGAAAAGCATACTTCCAACCCAGATCATTAGATCCAGGAGGAACAAAGAACTCCACCGTCTCGCTCTGAGTAGTTTCTACATGCGGATTACTTCCAAGCATAGGAGAAGACCCACTGTTAGATGATTGTTTAGAAGCCATAATTGTCTAATATTTAATCAAAGAAAATGCATCTAGCCCGTAAAAAAATCCAAACTACAACGGCTAAGATCGTGTTGAAGAATGAATGTTGGTGATTTAGAGCAATGGATTTAGTTTAGGCTACGGAATCTGACAAGCTACTGCGATGCTAAAAAATTCATTATTTATAGCAGTTTATTAGATTTGGTTTGATATTTAGAGCAATAAATTGGGACCTGTTAACATATATATTAGTTTCCTTTGTACCTCTCTGCTGTTTTTATTTTCAGTCGTATGCTTTATGTAATTTACCCATAGGCTACTCTCCTATATAAGAGATCCTAGGGCTGCTGGAATAAACATCTCTTCGATTTTTCCCAACATGGTATCAGAGCGACGGTCCTAGACCGGAGTTCTCGAAACCCTAACCCTATCCCTACCCCCTCACCCACGTGCCTCTCTCTCGTTGCCGCAGCCAGCGCATACCCGCGCCCCTTGCGCCTCCGCGCATGCGCATCCTCGGCTGCGAGCTCCTCCGCCTGCGCCTGCGAGCCCTTCGCCTTCGCCTGCACGGTCTTGCCCTCGTGTCTGTGCGCTCGTGCTTGTGCGCCCGCGCCCTCGCGCTTGTGCGCCTGCGCACCACAGTGCTAGCGCTCCTGCGTCTTAGCGCCCAGCAGTCCTTGCGCGTGGCCCTAGCCATCAAGCGCTAGCGCCCAGCCATCCAGTGCTGCTCATCGCGCACTTTCGTCGCCTCCATAGGGCACCTTAGTGCCCTGTTCGTGCGCTCTTGAATCACATCCCTAGAGCGCACATCGTCAACAACATGGGTTTGGTTGCTTGAAGTCTAGTGTAGACGATCTTCTCAACAATCTATCGCTCCAGTCTTCTGTTTCCAGTTTGTTAGAAAGCAAGGCGGATATCCCATCTATAGGCGCCTTTCGTGGTCCAACCCCTATCGTAATGATGGACGGTACAAACTATGAACTGTGGGCAATGCCGTTCATGAGTATGATGAAGTCAACTGGTAAGAAGCACATTCTTACCAAAGCAGAGCCTGCTGAGAAGACTGGAGCCAATGCCTCATGGGAGGCAGATGATCCATACGCCAAAGTCTGGTTGTCCAGAACTTTGGCAATCGAGATTGCCAACGATATTTTACATCAGCCCACGGCAAAAGACATGTGGGACATTCTGGCGGCCACATACTCTCAAGCGAAGAATGAGACAAAGATTCTGCAACTTCAGCATGATATATTCACTATAAAGCAGAATGGTCGCCCTCTACATTCACTCTACACATCCCTGCGAGGGATGTTCGAGAAGCTATACAGCTTCATGCCTCTGACAGCCACGCCAGAGCAACAGAAGACCTACCGGAATGCGACTATGGTGGGCTTTTTCCTTGCTACACTTGATCCCGAGTATGAGGCGGCACGATCCCAGATCTTGGCCCCTACTATTCCTCCCATGGAGGAAGCCTTTCACAGACTGAGCCGCATCACCGTCCCTTCTACGACCACGAATCAGAACGCTTCAGCCATGGCCGCCAACAGGGGCCGTGGATTTCATCATCAGACCCGTGGATGTGGACCTCGTGGCAGAGGAGGCCGCACCCGACCGACATGTACCTACTGCCATCGCGTCGGACACAATGAAGACACATGCTACTCTAAGTATGGATTTCCTGCATCTGCACGAGTCGCTGAGCAGATAGAGCCTCCATTTGCTGCCACTTTGGATCAGCGGTTCGATGACCTAGTTGCCTGTCTAAGGGGCATTATTCCGCAATCTGGCTCAGCACCCACTACTGAGAGTCCATCTGATGCTGCTGCATCTGCCTCTGCATCTACCAGTGCATCAGGTAGCATACTTGCATTTACCAGTAGTAGATCAGATACATTACCTTGGATTATGGACTCGGGCGCTACACATCATCTATGTGGCGATCAGAGTTTACTTACAGGATATTCTCAGATTCCTCCAGGCCGAACAATGGTCATTGCCAATGGTACAAATTCCCCAATTACTGGTTAGGGAGAGATTAGACTGACATCTTCTATGTAACTCAAGAATGTGTTACATGCGCCTGATTTTTCAATGAATTTATTATCAATCAGTCAGATTACAAAGGATTTACAATGTCGGGCAATTTTTGATCCATCTTCTCTTGTTTTTCAGGACATCCTTACGGGCAACGTGATTGGTCGTGGCTATGAGGAAGGAGGCCTCTATCGCCTCAATCAGACTCCTTTTGCTGGAACCTCATCCCTACCTATTGGACCTGTATCTCCTCTGCTGTGGCATCTGCGCTTTGGACATCTACCGCTTCAGAAGTTGCGTTGTGTGTTACCCCAGGGTCTGCCTCACACATCCATCCAATGTGAGGCTTGTCAGTTGGGAAAGCATCACCGGTCTACCTTTTCCAGTCGTCCAGGTCGGAGTAGTACCTCCAAGTTTGAGTTATTTCATATTGATATCTGGGGTCCAAGTCGTGTACCTGATCATCAGGGACACAGATTCTATATAGTTATTGTGGATGACTTCTCTCGTGTGTCATGGGTATTTTTGTTGAAAAATAAATCTGAAGCAGGGAATATTATTATCCATTTTCTGAATGAAATTCGTAATGTTTTCTCCACATCTGTTAAAATTGTGCAAAGTGATAATGCCCTGGAACTGAGTACTCATGTCCTAGCCAATTACTACTCATCCCAAGGGAATATCCACCAAACATCATGTGCTTATACCTATCAACAAAATGGGATAGCTGAAAGGAAACATCGCCACATACTAGATGTCACAAGATCACTTCTTATACAGAGTCGTGCTCCTTATTCTTACTGAGGTGGCACGGTTCTCACAGCATGCTACCTAATAAATCGTATGCCGTCCTCTGTCCTAGGTGAACAAATTCCTTTCTCCCTTATCTTCCCTGGTAAGGATCTGTTTTCCCTTACTCCTCGTGTCTTTGGCTCGGTTGCCTTTGTCCACCAGTTGTCTCCTGGAACTGACAAGCTCTCTCCTAGGGCTGTCAAGTGTGTGTTTGTTGGGTACTCCAGAACTCAAAAGGGGTACAAGTGCTTTGATCCATTGCGTAGGCGGTATATTGTTAGTGCAGATGTTACATTTTTTGAATCCGTCGTGTATTTTTCATCCTCGGGTGATCAGCAGCTCCCTCCAGTTCCTACCGATGCCATATATATGACACCACCACCACCACCAGTCCCATCACCACCACCACCGCCACCACCACCAGCTCCACGTACTATCCCAGTTTCACAACTACCATTCCATTATACCCGCAGGCCTCCTCCAGGTCATGGTCATGGCTCATCTCCTAGCTCGCCTAAGGTATGTACTGAAGAAATGGCAGCACTTCAATCTAGAGGAACTTGGAGTCTAGTTCCTGAAGGATATGGAATTTATCCTCAAGCGCATCATGGAAGCGTGATCGTCGTATCCGATACGACGAAGAACGACTAGTCGTACTAGTCGTTCGGTGCAGCGGAATTTTAAAAAAAATTATTCGATGAAACCACATGATCCGAGAACCATTCTCAGATCGTTTCATCTATAACCACAACAAGTATAATGCAATACCTCTTGAAGCGTGGTTGATCGAGTCTATAAGAGAAGAGACCTCCTGTCTCAAGTCCGATCGTCGGCGAGACTGCTTGCGAGCGCGGGGATGAACCGCGTTGTCCTCGCAATCCAAGAAGTTGATCCAAGCGTGGTTGCTCCTGATCTCGTCGTACGAGATCGAATGTCTCCTTCGTGGGCGTAGCACACCAAGAAGACGGAGAACCGAAGAACGTCGAAGCGGTGGCGCGGTGGCGATGGCGTCGACGATTCCCTCCTCTAGGGTTTGGTGGTCGGTCACCAATTAGAGGGAGAGAGGGTAGACGTGTATGAAGAAAGAGGAAGAGAGAGCTTCCAATATTACATGTACCAAGAGAGCATGGTATGCTTCTCTATTTATAGGGTTTTGGGATCCATGGATCTCAATCCACGTGACATATAAAATCAATGGATGAGATTGATTTATGTCAATCCAATGGCTCAGATTGTTGTTGGTAAAACCAACAAATTTAGGTTAAAATATATTTGACAAAATCAAATATAAATTAGTCCTAATTCAAACCAATAAATAAGGAGAGAAGATACATGGAGATTTCATCTCCATGTGCCTTCCAAAGTGGACGGCCACACATTCCTTATAGGAATGATGTGCTGCCCAAGGTTTCCATTGAGATTGCAATCTCATGGAAATCCATGAGATTGCATATCTCCTTGAAAATCTCCTTTATTTATTTCCAACAACTTTTGTTGGCTTTTATTCTTCAAAAATAATTCACAATTATATTTGAGAATATTGCAATCTTGCCATGGAAAAATTGTGAATCATATTCACAACCCAAAACAACATATAATTTACATTGTTAATTAATTACACAATGTGTATCCAATACACATAATAATTAATCAACACATATAAATTATAATTAGCTCTCTCTAATACATTATAAATCACATTTATAATATATTATGAATAATTGGATATTTCTATCCACATTATTCTTATCCATAATAATTAAATCATATTTAATTATATTGGATAATTTTTTCACACATCAATATGATTAAATCACATTTAATCATCATTTCTTCATTGCTTAGATCTTATGGAATTATTCTCGAACCATTCAAGAATAATGCAATCTCTCCGCAGATACTTGGAGATAAGGACAGGGCGATTGTATTGTTCCACGTATAGTGACATGGATATTGAGATCATATCTCAAATCCAGATCGCGGGCCTCCCATAGATGCTTGATTAAATCAAGACTGTAAATCTAATCTTCTCATTGTATCTGAATCACATTCAGATCAATGTCCAACACTTGAATCAAGATCAGATCACTTCTCTACTGAGAGGAGTCACTAAAATTCAGACCTGTTTCATCACTCCCTAGGAATGGAAGTGTCATGGTTATACAATCGTTTATGATCAAATCACCCTCAGGTATTCCCAATACTTGTACATCCTGCATACTGGAAGACTCAGAATAAACCCGAAGTATTGGATCAACTTTATACTGTCTACTTCATGGTTTTATCAGTAAGTTTCTCATTCGATCATTGGGAGTTGGTATCAATCATACACTTTCCAAAAGCGTATATTATACCTAGGTCTTGATCATATACTAAAAGTATATATCAAACCTACAAATTCAGTCAAGCTTCCAAAGCGAGACGACCATGCGCATGGAATTTGATTCTTCCCAATATCTCATGAGTGAGCTTATGTCTTCCGGTTCAGTAACTGAACCTGTATGATCCCTTTAAGAGATTGTGTTACTCATATGCCCTTATATGCACACCAGCGCGTCGGTGTATAGACCTTGATTAGGTCATCAACCTATTGGTCTGCCAAATGTACATACTTAGACATATAGCAACACATCTGTCTCCGGTCAGAGGATGCGTGCCTATATCATGACAGCATACGATATAGGACTTTGGTTATCTCGATCTCGTTAAGTCAACTCTTTGACGTAACTAATCTGACACCTCCGAATCTCTATTCCTATGTAGAGGACCTGCATCAAGAGATCGGTCAGATATCAGCCTTCAGAGATAGGATTGCCATCTCCTACTCAGGCTGGAGATCATCTCTTAATAATCATTTGACGGTGCTCGATGAGTCCTCTATCTAACCCTTTAGATATTCATCCAAGCACCAGCCTCTATGATTCGATAGTTGAATCAACAGCTGTATGATTATTAAGATGGCCATGGTACATAACCCTAATTGTACTAAGGGATCTATTATGCAAATTATTCATTCTTCATTTCAGATCAGGGAATGATATATGCAATAATATTTATTACATAATGGCTCGCCGTGGGCTCGCATTTCCAACAATCTCTCACTAGCCCAAAGAGCCATTAATGGGCTAATCATTTAAACCCGCACTCTTGTGACAATCATAGGCTATTTAGAAAATACCTAGGTAAGCTGATCAGTCACTCTGTTCCTGCGAGACTATGCCAAGTCCTTTTACGGCACTTGCATATCCCCAGTAACAGTGCTCGCATCTAATGCGAATGTTGCATCTTATGCAACCAATACTCAATCTAGTTAGTTACAGTGTCTTTGACACTACAGCTTAACAATTATCATAATCAGTATTCCCATAATCCTTATCAGAATACCCTTATTCCTGGAGATCTCTATCTCCTAAGGTATCTACAGTTAAGACCTTTTAGATTACTATCTATAAAGTCTTAAACTTTTGAAGATATGACTTTGAGATTTCTATCTCAAAAATCTTGTCATCTATGAAGATTTTGTTATTACTGCAACCAAGTGTTTTATTTTCATAGGATTAGTAACAATTTACCACTCCCACTGCATGGCAGCTATCTAGCTTTTGTACACATCTAACACACACCCGGCTTCTCAGAACTGATGCCCAAGGGCAAGTAGTTCTAGCATTCACTTCCTCAACTCTTTGAGGTGTTGTCCCTTTAGATAGGTCAGTACCATATCTTAAGGGATAGAAGCCTTTCTTGGAATTTCTATGAATAGAATATGTCCAAGGTGTACTACAAATGTGACAGTCCAATTATCCTCTTCTCTTGGCTTCTGAACAACTTCAGAACTAAGATCTAAGAGGTATCTTTGAAATCATATTTCGAGATATGGAATAGCCAGCCTATAAAACACTTATTATCATCCTTATATCATTCTAAATGATTAGGATATTATCTACATTTAGCACGATGAACACAAAGGCACTCCCACTAAGCTTCACATGGCTCATCAAGATTCTATCTGAAATCATAACAATTATAATTCCATCAAATCTTTATGATCCAACTTCAGGAAGCTTATTTGAGTCCATAGATGGATTCCTTAGCTTGCACACCTTGCTTTCCTCAACCATGAAGCCCTGGGGCTACTTCATGTGAATATTCGCAAGCAATGTCTTCTCTTCCAGTGTGTAGCTTATGGCTACGAACTGTGCTTTGAAGATCTCTACCTTCTCATCAGGTTCCCTTTCTCTTGAAGATCCATTTACACCTTTACAGGTCTTACCCATATAGGTGGATCCACGAGGGTCCATATACAACACTTGCATATGAAGTCTACATTAGACTTTTATTGCTAACATCCATCTATCCATGCTATGATCTTCAGAAGCTTCATCACATGAAGTTCGATCATTGTCAGATTTCTCTAACACATGGAATCCATCCTCAAACTCATTTGAAGAGGTATTAGTGTTTCATCTTTAATTGTCCTTTTAGTTTCCAATTTCAGGAGCCTCATTATCTTCTCAAGATTAAATGAGTTCCTATGCTTCATTTTATCTTGATTCTCAAGAGTCTCAACCTCTAAGAATCACATTCTCAGAGATGAGATACTTTAAGAATCTCAAGGTCATAAAGTAGGTATCCAATACCATCCTTTATTTTCCTAATGAAGCAGCACTCTCAAGTGCTAGATTCCAACATACATGGAATCATATTAAGCATATATATATAGTAGTCTCTACTACACATATATACCTGGAAACTAAGGGATAATTATGCTAAAATTGATCATTGACAAGATCATGTCACACATGATCCAATTGTATCTCCCTATAACTCTATTGAGTTAAGGTGTGTTAGGAGCATGGAAGGCCGTATCCCGATATATCGGCGATATATCGCCGATATATCCATATCGACATGGGACCGATATCGAAATCGATATATCGATATATCCTATTTCAGTCATTTTCTTCAGAAAGATTCCTAGATATAGCGATATATCGGCGATATATCGCTGATATATCGATATCGACACAATATCGAAACGATATCGATATCGATATGTCCTTCCATGGTTAGGAGGATTGAGATAGAAAAATATTCATATCTCCATAAGGTATCCTTTGAATTCATCTAACAGGTACATGCTACCTAGATTAGATCAAATTCATTTTATCTTCCTTCAAACTTTGGTTCCAAACCAAAATTATGAAATCTTTGAACATTTCAAAGGTTTCTTTAGGTGAAGAGAAGAAATCTCATATCATTCATAATCATTAATAGATATCACATATCCATAATGTTTACTATGATATAGATGATCCGCATACATCAATATGTATGAGATCCTGAGTACCTTGACATCTTACACCTTTCTCTAAGAAGGGTGTATTGGACATTTTACTTTGAATACAAGATTCATAAGTATGTAAGTTATGAAATTTTAGACATTCTAAAGTTTCATCTCTTACTAGTCTATTGATCAAATCAATAAAAAAATGTCCAAGGCTTGATGCTAGATCATTGTCAAATGATCTTCATCCTCATATTGATCTTAAGGTTTAATTTCAGTATTTAGAAATGTTAATGAACCATTCATCAATTTTCTAATTTAGTGGAGTCCACTAGATTTTAGATTACTATCTGAAATATCTCCATCATAACTCTTTATGATAGGTCCATTCCAGAATTCATGTTTATTTCCAACATTTAGAAACAAACAATGAGTGTATTCTTATATCTAGGTCATAGAGACATTCTCTAAGACTAAGGGCTCTCCCACTGAAATTAACAAGTCTATCAATCCAACAGAGATTGTTGCAAAAATTGCATCAATATCCATGTGGATAACTATAAACCTTAAGATCAAATTTTCCAGTCTTCTAAAACATATGCAACCTATTGCAAATGTCATCAGAAGATTGAGATACAATTATTTGACTTTATCTTATTTAATAAGCAAGTCAATATCAATGATTTATGTAGATTAATCCGATGCTCCATCCGAGTCCTTCTCTAAGGATTCTAGATAGACTTGATAGTCATACTATCAACACATCAACTTATTGCAGTATTGGCATTCATCCAACTCTTCGGATGACATATGGAAGTCATAGATGTACAGTCAACTCTTTGACCATACTTCTTACTCGGGTCCAACCCATGCTTCCACTGCACTCCCTTTATCTATAAGCAACCATTGCTTAATACTAAGGATCTCTTATGTAAGAGCATTTCAACATTTATACATGCTTCATTAAATTCATACAATATGAATATTATGAAGCTTCATGAATGACCAGAGTATAGATAGTAGAATGATGACACTCATCATCTACATCCATCTAAACTCTTAAAACAAAGGTTCAGGTAGGTACTCAAACAATTTGAATACATCATCTCTTTACAGAGCCACCATTCTGCATGATGCAGTGAACCATGTCATTCATGATAAATGTCAAGAGCACATATATATGCCATAATATCTTCTTAGATTTTATAAGGATTATATGACAATTATGATCATCATCAACATGTCACTTCCAAAGTACATTTGATGATACCAAGACTATAGAGACATACAAACCCTAGGGTTGTAGTCCTATTATCTATTTAATTGTCATTCCTCATTATTAAGAGGAAACTTGCACATTGCAACTACATACATTATGTGTTCAATTGCAAGTACAATATCTGGATCATTGAGTCCAATCCAAGATATTTCACTGGTTATTATTGAGTATATCATTGAGTGGGTTTTAATGAAGGATTATCTGAAATAAGAAATTTACATAAATATATAAATATATATTTTTCTTTGATTTAGGAATTTTTATATCAAAGTTGTCTTGTCTTGTCAACACTGAAAGTTCATTCCCTTAATCACTTTCAATGTAAGAGATATACTTACCATTATATCTCAACAAGATATGGGATCTCCTTCCTTATCTCTGTTACATCTTAATAATATGAGAATCTGCAACTCGGATAAAAAAGAAGCGGGAACACATTCCGCTTTGCAAGTCCAACTTGCATTTCCCAATTCGGTCTTTAACACCCGGGCCCACCACCCCTAAGGCGATGTTGACCCGTCGTTAATTGAACCAACCGTCAACATGAATAGTACTCGCTATACGCAGTTCAATATCGCCCCAATAATATGAGGATCCGATATTGGGGTCACTACGTATACGATCTTACTCTTTCGAGAAGCAAAGAGCCCGATCCAGATGCGCTTGCATACAGGAGCTGTCACTTTGGACAGGCGTCTCCTACATACAATCCGTGGCGACGGAACCCTTCGCCTTGACGGGAGACCATGGATGTCACTTATGTGATCCTCCATATCATATTCAAATTCTAATTAATCATTATGAATCATATTCATTATGATTAATTCTTACAAGGGAAATAACATCTCTATTCATAATAGAGTGTTCTAATTTTAATTGGATTCCAATTAATCTAATCATATTAAATTAATGATCCAATTAATATCCAACAAACATTTTATTGTTACTTGAATTATGGTATTATCTCAAATACGTATTATTTCGAATTTTAATAATTAGAAATACATCATGATTTCTTAAGCATTATACTAACCCTACCCGCTGTCATGGCTAGTACCGACGAGAGTGGGACGGACCACATACGTTGCAACCCGCAACCCCAATACTCTCCGTCTAAACACCACATCCACCTCGGGAAAGGATAATGCAAAATAAATCACTTTGTATTTGAGATGATCATCGGTTCTTCAACCGAAATTATACCATATAATAATAATCAAAAACAATTTTGATTAACATTATAATGAGATTTGCTAAACAAATCCCAAGTCCTATTCAAGCAATATGTTTGTTGGGATGTTGATCATGTAACCAATTAGTGATCTAGATCACATCTAATCAATTATTGGTTAAGGCAATGTCATTTAAGGGAATAATTATCATCAAATATTTCACAAATATTTATGCATAATTATTCTAGGAAATTAAATAATTTAATTTCACTAATTTATTAAATGACAGTCACTATACAAGCATCAAGTTTGATGATTGTGTTTCCAATTAAGATTTAGATCAAATCTAATCAATTAATTAGTTGAGTCCATGTCAATTATGTAAATAATCAACTTCCAATATTTCACAAATATTTTTCATGATTATTTCACGAAATTAACAATTAATTTCACTAATTGACAATCACTTGGTTCTAGATTAGGACTGTAATTTCAGCAGTGACCCCTACTTGCTAAAATTAGCATATCTCAATCATATTAAATCCAAATTAGATAAAATCAATTTTCATAGATTGCTAATTTGATTTAGGACTGAACCCAAGTGATGTTACACGCATTTCGAGGCAAGTCTAAACAGTAATTAACATTTTAATCACGTTCAGATCTACAGTTCCCGCAACAGTGCATACATGTTCATTAAAACAACCATATCTAGAGCATACGAAATCCGATTTACGTAAACTCAGATCCTATGGTTTCCTTATTTAATGGGGAACAAAAACCAAGTATTAAATTCGTGTTTAAACAATTTAAACAGTGCCGAATTTATTTACTAAACAGATCTGCGAAATCAAATGCGATAAAAACTTTCGCGACCTTAACGAACCCAAGTCGTCCTCGGTTTTTCGAATCATATTCGAAACCGTCAACTTGGCTCTGATACCACTTGAAGGATATGGAATTTATCCTCAAGCGCATCACGGAAGCGTGATCGTCATATCCGATACGACGAAGAACGACTAGTCGTACTAGTTGTTCGGTGCAAGGAATTTAAAAAAATTTATTCGATGAAACCACATGATCCGAGAACCATTCTTAGATCGTTTCATCTATAACCACAACAAGTATAATGCAATACCTCTTGAAGCGTGGTTGATCGAGTCTCTAAGAGAAGAGACCTCCTGTCTCAAGTCCGATCGTCGGCGAGACTGCTTGCGAGCGCGGGGATGAACCGCGTTGTCCTCGCAATCCAAGAAGTTGATCCAAGCGTGGTTGCTCCTGATCTCGTCGTACGAGATCGAATGTCTCCTTCGTGGGCGTAACACACCAAGAAGACGGAGAACCGAAGAACGTCGAAGCGGTGGCGCGGTGGCGATGGCGTCGACGATTCCCTCCTCTAGGGTTTGGTGGTCGGTCACCAATTAAAGGGAGAGAGGGTAGACGTGTATGAAGTAAGAGGAAGAGAGAGCCTCCAATATTACATGTACCAAGAGAGCATGGTATGCTTCTCTATTTATAGGGTTTTGGGATCCATGGATCTCAATCCACGTGACATATAAAATCAATGGATGAGATTGATTTATGTCAATCCAATGGCTAAGATTGTTGTTGGTAAAACCAACAAATTTAGGTTAAAATATATTTGACAAAACAAATATAAATTAGTCCTAATTCAAACCAATAAATAAGGAGAGAAGATACATGGAGATTTCATCTCCATGTGCCTTCCAAAGTGGACGGCCACACATTCCTTATAGGAATGATGTGCCGCCCAAGGTTTCCATGGAGATTGCAATCTCATAGAAATCCATGAGATTGCATATCTCCTTGAAAATCTCCTTTATTTATTTCCAACAACTTTTGTTGGCTTTTATTCTTCAAAAATAATTCACAATTATATTTGAGAATATTGCAATCTTGCCATGGAAAAATTGTGAATCATATTCACAACCCAAAACAACATATAATTTACATTGTTAATTAATTACACAATGTGTATCCAATACACATAATAATTAATCAACACATATAAATTATAATTAGCTCTCTGTAATATATTATAAATCACATTTATAATATATTATGAATAATTGGATATTTCTATCCACATTATTCTTATCCATAATAATTAAATCATATTTAATTATATTGGATAATTTCTTCACACATCAATATGATTAAATCACATTTAATCATCATTTCTTCATTGCTTAGATCTTATGGAATTATTCTCGAACCATTCAAGAATAATGCAATCTCTCCGCAGGTACTTGGAGATAAGGACAGGGCAATTGTATTGTTCTACGTATAGTGACATGGATATTGAGATCATATCTCAAATCCAGATCGCGGGACTCCCATACATGCTTGATTAAATCAAGACCGTAAATCTAATCTTCTCATTGTATCTGAATCACATTCAGATCAATGTCCAACACTTGGACCAAGATCAGATCACTTCTCTACTGAGAGGAGTCACTAAAATCCAGACATGTTTCATCACTCCCTAGGAATGGAAGCGTCATGGTTATACAATCGTTTATGATCAAATCACCCTTAGGTATTCCCAATACCTGTACATCCTGCATACTGGAAGACTCAGAATAAACCCGAAGTATTGGATCAACTTTATACTGTCTACTTCATGGTTTTATTAGTAAGTTTCTCATTCGATCATTGGGAGTTGGTATCAATCATACACTTTCCAAAAGCATATATTATACCTAGGTCTTGATCATATACTAAAAGTATATATCAAACCTACAAATTCAGTCAAGCTTCCAAAGCGAGACGACCATGCGCATGGAATTTGATTCTTCCCAATATCTCATGAGTGAGCTCATGTCTTCCGGTTCAGTAACTGAACCTGTATGATCCCTTTGAGAGATCGTATTACTCATATGCCCTTATATGCCCACCAGCGTGCCGGTGTATAGACCTTGATTAGGTCATCAACCTATTGGTCTGCCAAATGTACATACTTAGACATATAGCAACACATCTGTCTCCGGTAAGAGGATGCGTGCCTATATCATGACAACATATGATATAGGACTTTGGTTATCTCGATCTCGTTAAGTCAACTCTTTGACGTAACTAATCTGACACCTCCGAATCTCTATTCCTATGTAGAGGACCTGCATCAAGAGGTCGGTCAGATATCAGCCTTCAGAGATATGATTGCCATCTCCTACTCAGGCTGGAGATCATCTCTTAATAATCATTTGACGGTGCTCGATGAGTCCTCTATCTAGCCCTTTAGATATTCATCCAAGCACCAGCCTCTATGATTCGATAGTTGAATCAACAGCTATATGATTATTAAGATGGCCATGGTACATAACCCTAATTGTACTAAGGGACCTATTATGCAAATTATTCATTCTTCATTTCAGATCAGGGAATGATATATGCAATAATATTTATTACATAATGGCTCGCCGTGGGCTCGCATTTCCAACAGTTCCTATACCTGCAGATGTGACCCCAGTGAGCTGCAAGTGGGTATTTGCAGTCAAGCAAAATGCAGACGGCAATATTGACAGATACAAGGCTCGCCTTGTTGCACGTGGTTTTACACAGACATACGGGGTGGATTATCTTGATACGTTCTCGCATGTAGCCCGTCATTCTACCCTACGAATCTTGCTGTCAGTTGCGGTTACTCGAGAGTGGCCGCTATATCAGTTGGATGTGAAGAATGCGTTCTTATATGGAGACTTACAGGAGGAAGTCTACATGCAACAGCCACCCGGTTTTGCTGTTGAGGGGGAGTGTTCCAAGGTGTGCAGACTTCATAAGGCTATCTATGGCCTTAAGCAGAGCCCCAGAGTATGGTTTCAGAAGCTCTCAGACCTATTTGAGAAACAGGGATACAAGCGCTCCAATGCTGATCATTCCTTGTTTGCACAGAAGACTTCAAGAGGTATTATTGCAATTATGGTTTACGTAGATGACATCTTGATTACACGAGATGATGAGCAAGGCATAAAGCAGGCGAAAGAGAAGCTGGGTAGCGAATTTGTCACTAAGGACCTTGGAGTCCTTAGATATTTTCTGGGGCTGGAATTTGCTAGAAATCCGTATGGGTTAGTAATGTCGCAAAGAAAATATGTTACGGACCTGTTGAGTGAAACATGTATGCTTGGGTGTCGGCCTGCTACAACACCAATGGACCCCAGCATGATGCTATATGATGATGACACAGAGGAGGTGGACATGAGAAGATACAGAGAACTGGTAGGCAAACTGTTGTATGTCATGATCACTAGGCCCGATATATCCTATGCAGTGAGTCGTGTGAGCCAGTTCATGGAGCAACCACGTCAGGTTCATATGGATGCCATACATATGATACTCAGGTACCTCAAATCATCTCCAGGTGCAGGTTTGCTATTCAAGAAGGGCAAGGGGATTTCTATCTCAGCATGCGCGGATGCAGACTATGCAGGTTTTCCCAAGGACAAGAAGTCCACCTCTGGGTTTGCAGTCTATGTTGGAGATTCTCTAATCTCATGGAGGAGCAAGAAACAGACGGTAGTAGCCAGCGCTAGTGCTGAATCTGAATATAGAGCTATGGCCCAGGTTAGCATAGAGATGATGTGGGTAAAGGCTGTGCTTACAGATCTATGTATAGATGTTCCACTTCTTATGAACTTAGAATGTGACAATCATGCAGCCTTGTTCATTGCAAATAATCCAGCATTCCATGAGTGGATCAAGCACATTGAGGTTGACTGTCACTTCATACGTGACATGATTCAGAAGGGATTCATTGCTACATCTCATGTTACTTCAGAAAATCAAACTGCCGATTTATTCACCAAGGCATTACTACGAGGCCCATTCCAAAAGTGTGCGTCCAAGCTGAGCATGATTGATATCTATGCTCCATCTTGAGGGGGAGTGTTAACATATATATTAGTTTCCTTTGTACCTCTCTGCTGCTTTTATTTTCAGTCGTATGCTTTATGTAATTTACCCATAGGCTACTCTCCTATATAAGAGAGCCTAGGGCTGATGGAATAAACATCTCTTCGATTTTTCCCAACAGGACCGAATGATAAAAATAAAATGTCAGGTTATAATAAAATTGAAATGATGTTTTTCTGATTGAAACGTGAACGATATTTAAAGGATAATGATGAATATGCAAGAGAATAATGCTGATATATGAGAGAATAATGAATACTTTTGAATCTCAAGTATATACCTAGCTTGTACAAGAAGACACACGAGTCTACACTCTTCAGGCGGAGGTGGAGGCCGCGAGCAACACTTTGACTCCGGGTGGTGGAGGCGACGAGTAGCAACTTGACTTCAGGCGATGGAGGCGATGAGCAGCAACTCGACTGCAGGCAGTGGAGGCGAGCATGCGTAGGCAGAGCCATGGAGGTGACCAACAACCGTATGCGGAGGTGTGGCGAAAGTTCTGAGGATGATTCGTCTCCAAGTGGAGTTGCGGAGGAGATGAGCGGTGGATGAGGACTGTGCGTCGGAGGTTTCCAGAGAAGAGCTAGGTTTTCGATTCTGCAGTGGGAGGTGGAAGGTCTTGATTCGATCATTTGTGAAAAGCTGAAAAGGCATTCAGATCCTTACCAAACTCGATAACCGCTTACACCATGTAAGCGGACTGGGTATGCGGCCTATATGGCCTGCTTAAGCAGTCTGGGCGCATAATGCCCCTCTTTAGGAAATCAGTGCCCGAACCTACCCGCATACGCTTATGGGGCCGCATAAGCGGTCGCATAAATCGATTTCCTGAACATTGATTACAAGGCCCTAAATGTCACAAAGAACAAATGAAAAATGCAAGGAATGATGAGGCTATGAGGAAAACATGATCTATGATGTTTACCAAACCAACATGCTTTATTCTCAAATGTCTTCAAAAAAGTTGGTTCGGGAATATCATTGAAAGTTTTGGCGAATGGGCGACCAAGATGTAAACAAGAACGATCATCAGAAATAGATACAATACCGACAAATCTGGAATTAATATAAATATTGAGGTAGTATAACCCATTCGTCTCATGCCCCCCACCAAAGACTTGCAGCATCTGGATGCCCCGAATATAGCAAAACCACGTAAAAAATCACTATACAGTTGAGATCCAAACATAATCTATATACTTATAGTAAGCTCAAATTTGAAAATCAGGAGCATAATAGACTCTAAGAAGCTCGAGTCTGGACAAGAACTCTATAGTCCCAACGGATGTGATTCGTGAATATGTACTTTTAGTTAAGCGAACATACTTCACATTAGATGAAGGTTTGTAAAAAGTTAGAAGGCTACCTTCTCCTATTAAATGAGTAGATGCTCAAGAGTCAATTATCCATGATGGTGCAAAAGTAGAAGCAGAATTGGCTACACGTACCTGAGATAGTATCCATGCTCATAATAGGAGTACAATTAAATGTAAGAGGGATTTGTAGAAGCTGCACGAGCCTAGATTAGTCAGTAACATAAAGTTGGATAGTCAAACCCATCTATCCCTAATTAATCGCCTTCTTTGATGCAAATACGTAATTGTTAGAAGAAGAGGCCAACCCAATTTACATATTACCTATCAAAAGTATGATTAAACCTTTGATAGTGAGTGCAATTAGGATAGGTGCGTCCATGACCACAACTAGAGTTGCAACCTCGATCTCCATAAGAACTGTAGCGATCACCATATTCACATGTCGCAAGAAAAGCAACACTATGTAACTAGAGTAGAATTTGACTATCCAAGATAAGTTTTGACTTGTTGCAGGTGGCCAAACGTCACTTTGATGGAAAGAACATTATCAGATTCTGCTCTGTCAGATTCGAGAGCTTTTGGAACCATGCTTTGGGACTCTGTTTAAGGCCATAGATAGCCTTATGAAGTATGCATATCTTCAGGCACTCCCCCTCAGTAGCAAACTTAGGTGGCTGTTGTATATAAACTTTCTCTTGCAGATCGCCATAAAAGAAGGCATTCCTGACATCAAGTTGGAGAGCTACACCTGTCTTGTATTACAATAACAAAGATCTCTTGAGGAGCTGCAACTCTCATCATGTATGTATAGATTTATCAACATTGTCAATAGTGCAAATCATATATACAAAATTCACTTGGGTTATGCTGGATGATGGAAATGCAAAAGAGGAGAGGGTTTAATAGTCGGTCTGAGAATGTAGATACGAGCAAATTCTGAGCCATAAGAGGTGTAGTAGAAGCTAGATGCGAATAAAGAGGTGGAATGTAAACCTCCTCGCCAGATGTAGACGAAGTCATCATCTCACATGTGGGTGGAAAATACATAACAGACTCAAAGAATGTGACATGAACAGATTCAACACTGACATAGTACTTCCATCTTATAGGGTCAAAGCGACGATACCCCTTTTGGGTCTAGGAGTAGCCAACAAAGATGCACTTGACAACTTTAGGGGAGAGATTGTGACAATCGAGAGTTAGGTGATGATTAAAAGCCACAAAAATGAAGACACAAGGTGTTAGAAAAGGTCCTTACCAGGAAACAGAATCGAATAAAGAACCTTTTCTCCTAACATGGAAGACTGCATACAACTGATAAGGCATGCAGTAAGGATAGCATCTCCCCTGTTAGAGTGGGGAGCATGACTTTATGTAAGTAGAATCCTAATAACATCAAAAAGATGATGGCATTTGCATTCTGTAATACCATTTTCCTGAGACGTGTAGGCACACACGGTTTGATTGAGAATACTAAGAGACTTGAAGAACTTAGAGAGTTTAATAATACAAAACTCCTAGGCAACGTCAGAGCGAACACACTTTACAATAGTAGAGAAAGTGTTCTTTATTTCAATAATGAGAGTTTATATAATAGAACCAACCTAAGACGTTTTTCAATAGAAATATCCAATAAAGTCTAGAAAAATCATCAACTGCAGAAAGATAAAACATGTGTTCCTAGGGCCTGTTTGGTTGCCAGGTTACCCCGGGGTAACATGGCATATCCCCTACTATATCTCTGCATTCTTGGGTTGGATTAGTTGTATGGACCCCATATGATTTCTTTGTTATAATATTTTTTAACCACTTTCAAACTAAAAATTAATATAAAAACATATTATAATCATTAAAAAGTTAATATGTCACATAATATGTCACATCACATCATATTTGTCATTCCAACCCTCTCCAACCATCCCAACCATCCAAACTACTATTCACAGGAGGATACCCCAACCCAACCCAACCCAACCCAACCTAGTTACCAAACTTGCCCCTAGTGATTAGAAACATGATTAGGATCCCAAATATCAAAATGCAAGAACTGAAATAAAGAACTACTAGTACGGCCATGATGATTAGAATAATTGGTATGATGATGTTTCCCAAGATGGCAAGCATCACATGAAAAGTGGACTGAGAAGATGACTGAACTGAAGGTGCCACATGTATGGAGAGAATGTTCCAATGGGCTATCAACATAAGGTGATTGAATTTGTCTGTAGAGACCCATTTTCTCACGACCACATCCAATCATCCTGCTCATGAGTATATCATGAAAAAGAATAGAAGATGAGTTAAAAATGGCATGACAATTCAGATCCTTGGTAATTTAAATAATAGACAATAAATTCATAGAATAATTGGGTGCATGTAACACACTCTATAATTGTATGGATTGTGTCAATTGAATCTCTATGTGTCATGTAATAGGAAAATGTCTCCCATCGGCAATAACTACAGATCTACCATGGTGAATTGAATTGTAGGATGTGGATAGTGCTCTATCTTCGCAGAGATCGTGAGATGCTCCCAAGTCCATGAGCCACTTTGAAATGTATGCTCTGTAACAAGTGGTATGCGCATAAGTTGTATTTGAGGTATTGGCAGTAGTTATAACGTTAGATGGGATCGGAGGGGCACTAGTAGAACCGATGTAGGGAGTCATAATCTCCCTCAGACAGGATACATGATCATCATACTTCTGATTAAAAGAGGAAGCAACGAGATCAAATTGCTCTGTAGCATGGGCAAATGCATGAAGACCATGTTTCTAATAGCATGTATCCTCTAAGTGCCCGTCATAGTTGCACTATGTGCACCGCAGAAGAGGGCATTCACGTCCTTTGATAGAAAGGCCACACCCTTTGAACTGTGTCGAACCTCCTCTACCACAAGATGCAGCTATAATAGAGGAGGTCTAGGTAGTAGCTGTAGGGGGGATCGTGATCCTGCTTAGTCGAATGTTGGCCTCCTCCATGGGAGGTATAGAAGCGCCCATCGGAAGCTAACTACGGGCGACATCATAGTGGGGATCAAGAGTTTTGAGAAAGACACCCACCATCGTGGCGAACTTGTATGCCATTTGTTGCTCGGTGCTCGCATTTAGAGGCATGAAGCTATGGAACTTCTCCAATGTGTTTCTTATCTAGGATTAGAATGCATGAAGAGGACACCATCCCGCTTCTCTGCAATGTCCATTTTGACATTGGATGTGGGACCCTTAAAGGCCTCAGAGGAGGATATATCAACATTGTTCTATGCCATGACAAACAAAAGAAGATATGGAAGGACATGACTGGGAGAAGAATTAGTCTGATTTTTGTCTAACACAATCATATAGAGAATAGGTTGTGCATACATACTCGTATCACAACTTTTCCCATGTAACTCCGGATGTATTCTAAGGAAGACGTGGTGAATTTAGATGCTTGAAATCTCCCTGAACTGTATGAAAATCATATCGCATAGACCATGATGTGGCCTAGTGGGGTGGTGCGGGACCGTTAGGGGCTAGCTAGTGGCGCTATGCCCCACAAGCAGCTAGGAAGGACATCAACGAGGATTGTTGTGAGTGGCTAGGTGGCCAGGTTGTGCACACGAGGTGGCAACAATATAGGGGTGGCTGCGTGCGAGGGGTGACAACACACGAGGGGCGACGAGGCATGGTGCGACTTTACGATGCGATAGATGGCGAAGGTGGAGGACATCGGGTGAGTTTAGCTTTGTAGAGGTGGAGGTCGGGTCTAGTGTCGTCGCTCTGATAGCACAAGGAAAGAAACGAATAAATTGTTTATTTTGTGGTCACATGACTCCTTTATATGGAGAGGAGAAAACCTAGAAAACAAATAACCAAATGAGAAATTGTAAAAGAAGAAAATAAGAAATATATAAGTATTATTTTCCATAACAAAATAGATTCTGAAAAGCATTAGAATTAGCGGTGGTGAAGTTGTTAAAGATAGCGATGAGAGGAGCAGATGAACCACATAATGAACCACAACGTTGAGGAAGGGTAGCAACATTGTGTCTGTTGTGGTGGCATGGCTATGTAAGGCGGTATTATTGCTTAAGGAAACGATTGGGTTGCCATTGGGTAGCACATACCTTGAGGGGCGACAATACTGCAATGACAAATGATGAGACTAGCTGTAATGGTAGGGTTTTGGGGATGACCTTCGGTATAGGATTGTCTCCCAAATATGATGTAAAGAAAAATTGAGAACCAATGGAGTGATTTTTTATTCAAGGGACATGGTTTCTTATGTAGCATGAAACTCTAAAGCTCCGTGCATTACAAATGGTTACAAATAAAGATAGCTAAATTAGAAATAACGCTAAAATATAAATTTTGTCAATGGCTCAAATAACCAATTGATGTCAACATGCTATTCTAGCCATTGATGTCAACACGTGTATTACAACCTCCTCCACTTATATTAACGACAGCTTCATAGCGATGTAGTCCGTTACTTATTCCCAGTAATTGTTGTAGTTGCATGCTCATGGTAGCCATTTTTTCTTTTCTTTGTGGGTAGCTCCTCTTGGGTTACCTCACCACTATTTTAGGGAACCTATTTTGATACCATTTGTAACGTCTTGAGCTTAGATCCCCAGACCGTTATCGAGGAAACTTACCCTGACAATTCGTTAAACTCGGGCTCAAGTATAACCATTAACAACCATCCAAAATGTATAAGATCAAGTTGTCAAGTAGTAATCTCCCTTACATAATTCACTCTCGCATGTTGTCAGTATTAGATGTGGTATGTTGAGGTGTTACAAATACGTGACATGGACTTGATTTATTCGAGTTTTGTGGGGGTAGGACTTAGGAAGTGCTAAATGGGTTCAGGAAGCCATCTAAAATTAAATTCCCAAAATAATCAAGATTGAGTACATCAGCTTGGAACATTATAATTTTCACCAGCCATGTTCTAATTATTTTCAATAGCCATATTCTGGTCAGTTTCAGGTGAAAAAAGCTAGCAACATGCGTATAGAGATTTAATACTGCAGTAGTTATTGTACTCTGTTATTAGATGTATCTTTAGCTGTGGATTTTACACTGGTATACAAGCGTGGATCGACATGATTTCGTTGGCCTACTGGTAGTCGTAAATGTGCTGGGAAAAAGAATATTCACTATAATATGTTAAGTCACAATCATAAAATTGAGTAAATTTATGGGAAAAAAGCATAATATTCATCACACTTTTTTTAACACAATTTTTGTGTCTTATAGGTAGAAACAGCAACTGGTTCTGAACCTCCCTTGTCATTGCTTGCCCCTGTTGGTGCTGGTCCAAGGCTTCCTTACTGGAGTGCTCCCACCGGTTGCTCCAAAGTTGAGTTCCCTGTTGTCCTTGGAAGCCTGTCTGATGTCTCTGGGGTCATGCTACTTGTCAGCTCGTGTGGGTATTCTGGAGCAGATTGCCCTATCGTAAGCATTTTCTTTTTTTTTCAGTTGTTTTTCATAATTAATCTGACTGGATTCCTTGGCAACCACCAATTATCATAATTTATTTCACTGTGTTTCTCCACCGTTGATAATTGTGAGAATATATACTTTAAATTACTCAAGGGAGGATATGCGGGTTATGAAATAAACCATATTACATTAAGCTGACCTCTCATGAAAAAAAGGGAATCATGGTAAATGAACACAAGGAAGAGGAAGACTGAGAGGGAGCAGAGGAGGCAGAGGGAGCAGGCGGTAACGAGGGCATGGGAGAGGATGATGAGGGAGGCAACGAGGGAGGTGGAGGGGAAGGCCTTGCTGTAGGGGGTAAAGGGTAAAGGAAGGGTGGCAAAGGGAGGGGCTCCACCTGATAGCAGAGCTTGTCGTTTGTTCCAACGTCAAAGCTGTTTGTGGAGTGGTGTCGGATGGGGATTGGGAGAGGAGGAATGGGGTGGGGTTTGGGTGATTAAAAAAATAAAAAGGATAAGTACCCACCATTGGATTGAGTTTAGTTAGATTAACTCAAGGTAGCGGTTAGGTTAGTGGTTGAACTTAACAGAGGGGTCTACGTGTAAGACTGAGAGGCTATTCAGGGTTCTCCATGTAATTCACGATTATCCAAGGTTGTGGGCTTAAATATGAACATATTTTTTTTAAATCTAGGTTATGGGGGTAAAATTCCCTTTTTAAAATTAAATAAAAACATATATATATATATAAATGTTTACTGGAAAACATGTGTTTTAATGCGGGACATAAGATCCAAAATACCTAGAAAATACCAAAATGAATATATTTTCCTAGATAATAGGCCTATTTAACTACATAAAACGTTTTTTTATACTTCTAAGAAAATAAATAGAAAATCAACAAGTTTTCTTGTCTTTGGTAATTTTCCGATCTAGATGCAATGAGATTGAATGATTTATGATAAAGATATTAAGCTGGGTTAAATACACCTACTATAAATTTTCCACAATGTTTTGATGAAAAATGAACATATAATGATTTTTCTACTTAATGGAGCCTCATTTAAAAAATTCAATTCATGAAAATACAACAACAAAGCCTTTTCCCACATTAAGTAGGGTTGGCTACATGGATTCTTCGCCTCTGTTCATGAATTCACGAAAATAGCAAAGTGCAATATTTTCACAAATCTATTTTTTGCAAATACCTAATACCACATAGCAGATCATGACATTTTGAATTTTGCAAAATATTACAATATGAATTCTTTTGATTTAATCCCTAGACTCAAAGATTTATTTATTGTAAGCAAATAATGCAATAATATTGAAGAAGCTTTTGATAACTGGTAGAGCAACCAAAGATGCACAATACATTTTTTTAGGAATTTTTAGAAGGGCACACCAATTTTTGGGAATTACTGTAGCAAAATGGGTAAAACTTCACCAAATTGAATATAGTAATTCATGGTTATTTCAGAAAATTGCAAAAAGATGTGCACACTTTTCGTGAAAAACTCAACATGAAACTTGTAGGAAATAATTTCTTCTACACGTTTCATGAAGACACCAAGATCGAGTCAGCCCACACCTCAAGGTACCGATTTTACTGGGTCAAGTACAGTTATAGATACATGTAATTGACTGATTTATTATTTTTTATTAGTTTTACATGTTTATTGATTTCATATTTTATTAATATAATACACATTATTTGGCACAATTGTATATTTCATTTTATTAGGTTAGTTTGAATTTTTATAGAAAATAGGGATATGTATGTGTAGATGCAATACACCTATGATCTGAAGTTTTTTATTTATATTCTTTTCTTTGGCGGGTGTTCTTTTTATATTTTTGTAGTACACTTTGTATAGAAAAGTAAAATAGAAAATTATGCAAAAGTGCATACGGGTGAGATGTGCCTTAAATTGATAGTACAAGATGTAGATCAATATGTACACAATACAATTAAGCTGAAAACTCTATCTCTACTTTCCATATCTAAACCCTATTCATCTAAATTGTATGCCAATAAAATAGTATGAATATGTGTCCAACTTAAAGATGACTAGAATTGGAGTGGAGTTTATATACTCTAGATATATAGCTTTCAAGTTCATCATATTAGTAATTATGGTTAGCTATTTCCTTGGAATTCATGCACCTTGTAATTCTTGGCTTATTTTTTATATTCACCTTTTTTTGCAATAATCCAATAAGAACCAAGTCAATTGGATCCAGTATATTCTCTATTACAAATCCGAAAGATTTTGTACTTATTTAGGGTTTTGTATAGGCCAAACGTACATGTATAGATGAGGCTTTTTTTTTCTTTTTTTCATGGGTTTTTTCTCAATGATTTTATTGTATATTATTTATATACAGTCAATCAATTTTAATTTGCAATGTTATTTGTATGAATCTTATTATTTTATGTGATTTATGTGTGAGTTCGATTAAGAATTTACGCTAAATTGTTAGTATAATGTAGATGAATTACATATTCATTAGTTACATGACATCACAAAAATGTAAAAAACATAGATTCCCTCGAGGGGTTTATACACTGTATCTCTCAATAGTTAAGTGATGATTGAGAATATGTAAATGGATAAGGAAAGCAAGCATGCATAATTGCACGATTGGCATGAAAATGGTTGTTTTTGTATAAAAGATACATGCATCAAATATGAAGGACCATTTTTTCCCTAAGAATTTTAGTGATGTGATTGGTGCGATATGATCTAGCTTTTGTCCTCTTGCTTCTGTCTCATGATGTACGGTGTTCTATTATTTTGAAGGTTTATGTGGAATCTAATAGACAAGTAGGTAGTAACTTTTTGTTGCTTGAGTGGTTGAGTTCGTGGAGTTTACTGAGTCCCTTACTCTTTTGGAGGATCTCTCTGACAAAAGAGGATGCTTCTTTCTTCAGAATTAAGGCTTACAAGGTGCTCTATGCTTTACAGTTGACCCTAGGATTGCAATGTTGGTTCTTGATCAGTTTCGAAGCTGGAGGTTTTCTTGTGGCTGCTTGGGTGGACCAATTATGGGTGTCCGTAGGGAGGTAAATTCCTTAATAGTGTAGTTGAAGAACTTAATTCCTCGAATATGGTCCCAAAAATGTTAATTCCTGAGTAATGTGGTGAAATCGCATGGAATCTATGCATTATGTATATCGCATATAAGACATGCGACTTTCATATATTATTAACAGTAAAAAAACCCATAACGCATAGAAAAATGCGATTTTCATATTTTTAGCTATATCGCATAGACTCCATGCGATTTTCATTATTATTAAATGTCAAAAAATGTCAACTTTGATTTATTATTGTACAAGTGTCGCATTTTATATATGCGACATGTATATCTCATAGATTCCATGCGATTTCACAACATTAATCGGGCAATTAACATTTTTGGAACCATATTCGAGGAATTATGTTCTTCAATTGCACTAGTAAGGAATTTACCTCGTCTGTAGGGCCAAGTTGTTCTAGTGGTCTGGCAGTTCGTGTAAGTGTTGTGGCGAGGAGGTGAAGGACGTTGACCACCTCTTCATCTCCTATTGTACATCGAGGGACATCTAGGAGAAGACTGATGTCTGTGGGATTACTATTTTGATGCACCAATTTCTGGGATTCTATTAGAGAATCCTAGGATATATTGATGCCTTAGAAGATTCAAGTGATTTCCATCCTATTGTTTATACGGCTGAGGAGGAATAATGAGATTATTGAGAAATATTTGAGGAATGAGGAAATTATCTGGGGTGAGAAATTCTATGTGAAGAATGTATTGAAGCATGCTAAGATCCTACGGAACTTTTGGTACTTGTAATTTTAATACTTAAACTTATGTTAGAAACTAAGAATGCGGAAGAGGGAGCTTCAAAAAAAAAGAATGCGGAAGAGGAATCGGAGATAAAGGATAAAAAAACTGTGGAACACTGGGATTTTACGTGGAACCCTACTCCTTGAGTAGGATGAAACCACGAGAGAACGCCTCAAAGGGCTTATTTGTCTATTGACTCTCTCACTGTTACAAGAGGGCGAGGGACTTCTTATATAGCCCTCACCGAGTTTCCACATCTCACAGACAATCGCTGTGAGACTAAACAACTGGATGTGGCACATAAGGGGCACATATTCAACATACTCCAACACTCCCCCTCAAGCTAGAGTATATAAACAACTGGATGCAATGCTCATCTTGGACAAACATAAATAAATCTCAAACTCATGCTATAGGATATTACGAACAATATCAACTTAACGCAAACACAACTGTCGGCTGTTGTCGAGGACATGGCTTTTCATGTCGTGCTGGTGAGGAGGAATAAACGGGCTAGAGTATGAGTCAAACGGAATCTCCTTGTTAGAGAGCATGTGCTCTATACTGCGCTTGTCAGTCACTGCGACTAAAAATGAGTCTCCACCTTGAGAACTCTAGCCTGCTACATCATGTGGACAACTTCTCCATCTCTGAAGGGATGAACTGAAAAAGCCGTAGAGACATCCTCGTCGGAGTCTATGGTCACTGGAGAATGGAGTACTGGCTCAGAGAATGGGATCTCTACTAGATTCCCTATAAAACCACATGAAAACCCTTGCCCACATGTCATAGGGAATGAGATCTCTACTCTAGAGTCCTTATGGAACACATGAAAACCTTTAGCCGACAAAACCATTAAGATCGGGACCTCCGAACTAATGATCGCAGGCATGTGTGAATCAAACTGAAGACTCGGAACCTGATCGTCGAGTCTGAAATCTGAACATCTCTATAGAGTCAAAATCTGGCTAGCCTTTAGACTGGAGAATCTGAATATGGAATCCGACCTATGACTTTACAGAATACTTCCCCTTTCTCCCATACTTGTCAGAAAACAATGATATCGAGAAAGTTCAGAGAAGACAACAAAATGGGGAGAAACAAAAAAAAGCTGATACACCATTTTTTCTCGGCTTTTCCGCTTTTTTAAGCCATTCATTTTTTTATTTTTCACCTCTCCTTTTTTTAGATAATTTTTTCTCGACTATTCCAAAATTTTTTAGCCATCTCTTCCTCCTCTTTTTCTTTTAAATAGGTTTTTTTTCTTCGGCCTCTCCTTTTTTGTTGACCTCCCTCCTTTTTTCTTTCTCAAACACGCCCCACAGGGCTTACAAGAGTAGCCGGTATTTTTTTTAAAAATAAAACAGACCATCGGCCCCTTTTATTCGCACGAATAGGAGTGGAGTCCCCATCGTGGGAACCCTTTTCTTGATTTATGCAGTAGCCACTGCCATATGCCTGGAGCCTGCGCGATGGAGATCGACAAGAGAGAGAGGGAGGTCGAAGGGTGTCGTCGTTGGAGCTTGCTGCTTGAGAAGATGTGGTCGTCTGCTGCGTGATCCTGGAGAGCGTCGCTTGTGCAATGTTGTAGAGAGCACCGCCTGCACGAGGAGATGGGTGCGCTACCTGCGCACCACCTGCGTGCTTGGAAGAGAAGGGAGAGCTCCTCGAGGGCCCCCGCCGAACTGGAGAATAGACGGTCGCCGCCACGATGCGATGTTTTGTGAGAGATCGAGCCTCCGTTTGGAGGTTGTGATTCATGCAAGGAAGAGGATTGTTGCTGCCAATTGTTGAGTCATATGGAGAAGGGTTACGAGCCCCTACGATCTGCACGATATTGTTCCTACGAACCCACCACTGCCTGTTGGAGAAGAAGCACTGCTGCCGTTAACGTGGTAATGAAGGGGACACGATTGAGATCTTGGTTCTGGAGCTCCTCTTGTCGGTGAATAGTGGTGGAGCTGATGCACCATGGATCGACCTGATTGCAGCTATTTAAGGATTTTGTACCCCAGAACTAAATATGAAGGTCGGGGGAATGCTGACACAGAATTAGGGTTTCAAAAAGAAACCCTAGAACTTGAATCTTGAAAGATACAAAATAATGATCTTCAAACATATATCTTCAAGAACAATTGAGAATGAATATGATAATCGAATCTCAAATAAACAAAAACATTAACTCCTCAAGAATCGAACCCGCTCTGATACCATGTTAGAAACTACGAATGTGGAAGTGGAATCATAGATAAATGATAAAAAGCACTATGAAACACCATGATTTTTCGTGGAACCCTACTCCGTAAGGAGGGGGATGAAATCACAGGAGAACGCCTCAAAAGGTTGATTTGTCTATTGACTTTCTCACTGTTACAAGAGGGTGAGGGGCTTTGTATATAGCCCTCACTAAATCTCCACATCCCACAGATGGTCAATGTTTGTTGGGGAAAAATTGAAGAGTTGTTTATTCCAGGAACCCTAGGCTCTCTTATATAAAGAAGAGACCTATGGGTAAATTACATAAGATAGATGCAAATAAATAAAATAGCAAAAAATGTACATAGAAACATGAAACTATCTCTATACTCCCCCTCAAGATGGAGCATAGATGTCAATCATGCTCAGCTTGGACGAGCATTTTTGAAATGGTCCCCCGAGTAATGCTTTGGTAAAGATATTTGTTGTTTGCTCTCCTGAACTAACATGAGAGATAGAAATCAATCCCTTCTGGATCATATCTCTCGTTTAGTGGCAGTCTACCTCAATATGTTTCGTTCTCTCATGGAATGCAAGGTTGTTTGCAATGAATAAAGTAGCTCGATTATCACATTGTAATCGCATGGGTAGAGGAACGTCTACATGCAAATCTGCTAACACTGCTCGGACCCACGTCATTTCGGTACTCGATTGCGCCATCGCCCTATAGTCAGATTCAACACTTGATCTAACCACAATAGTTTGTTTCTTGTTTTTAGAAGCAAGGGAACTGCCAACAAATACTGCAAAGCCTGAAGTGGACTTCCTATCCTTGGGACATACTGCATAGTTAGCATCGGCACACGCATATACAGAGAGAATTGCTCCTTCCTTAAAAAGTAATCCTGCACCTAGAGAAGATTTTATATATCTCAATATCATGTATATTGCATCCATTTGCTCTTGTCGAGGTTGCTACATGAACTGAATTACTCGACTCAGTACAAAAGAGATATCTGGTTTGGTAATAGTAACATACATGAGCTTCTCACCATCTCTCTAGATCTCCTCTTATCCACTTCATCTATATCACCATCGTATAATTTCATGCTAGGATCCATAGTAGTAGTAGATGGTCTACACCCAGTCATGCATGTCTCAACAAGCATATATGTAACATATTTTCTTTGGGTCATTATAAGACCCTGCGTATTCCTAGCAAACTCAAACCCTGGGAAATACCTTAGAGTTCCCATATCCTTGGTGACAAACTGACAGCCTAGAAACTCTTTTACCAATTTTATCCCCTGCGTATCATCACTTGTAACGAGAACATCATCAACATAGACCATTATGACGACAATACCTCTAGGTGTCCTCTGCACAAAAAGTGAATGGTCTGCACTAGACCTCTTGAACCCCTATTTCTCAATCAAATCCGAGAGCTTCTGAAACCATGCTCTTGAACTCTGCTTAAGGCCATATATCGCGTTATGGAGTCTACAGATCTGCTAACACACCCCGGAGGCTGCTGCATGTATACTTTTTCCGGTATATCTCAATACAGAAATGCATTTTTGACATCCAACTGGAACAAAGGCCAATCATGTACCACAGCTACTGAAAGTAAGATACGTAGTGTAGAGTGACGAGTCATTGGAGAAAAGGTATCCAAGTAGTCCACGCCGTAGGTCTGAGTAGAACCACGTGCCATAAGCCTTGCCTTATAGTGATCAATGATGCCATTTGCATGATTTTTAACAATAACCACCCATTTGCAACTGACTACAGACGCCCCGGTAAATTACATAAGATAGATGCAAATAAATAAAATAGCAGAAAATGTACATAGAAACATGAAACTGTCTCTATACTCCCCCTTATATGGGGCATAGATGTCAATCATGCTCAGCTTGAACGAGCATTTCTGAAATGGTCCCTTGAGTAATGTTTTGGTAAAGATATTTGTTGTTTGCTCTCCTGAACTAACATGAGAGATAGAAATCAATCCCTTTTGGATCATATCTCTCGTTTAGTGGTAGTCTACCTCAATATGTTTCGTTCTCTCATGGAATGCAGGGTTTTAGCAATGAATAAAGTAGCTCGATTGTCACATTGTAACCGCATGGGTAGAGGAACGTCTACATGCAAATCTGCTAACACTGCTCGGACCCACATCATTTCGGTACTCAATTGCCCCATCGCCCTATAGTCAGATTCAACACTTGATCTAGCCACAATAGTTTGTTTCTTGCTTTTCCAAGAAGCAAGGGCATTGCCAGCAAATACTGTAAAGCCTGAAGTGGACTTCCTATCCTTGGGACATTCTGCATAGTTAGCATCAACACACGCAGATACAGAGAGAATTGCTCCTTCCTTAGAAAGTAATCCTGCACCTGGAGAAGATTTTAGATATCTCAGTATCATGTATATTGCATCCATTTGCACTTGTCGAGGTTGCTACATGAACTGAATCACTCGACTCACTAGAAAAGAGATATCCGGTTTGGTAATAGTAACATACAGGAGCTTCTCAACCATCTCTCTATATCTCCTCTTATCCACTTCATCTGTATCATCATCATATAATTTCATCCTAGGATCCATAGGAGTAGTAGATGGTCTACACCCAATCATGCATGTCTCAACAAGCATATCTGTAACATATTTTCTCTGGGTCATTATAAGACCTTGCGTATTCCTAGCAAACTCAAACCCTAGGAAATACCTTAGAGTTCCCAAGCCCTTGGTGACAAACTGATGGCCTAGAAACTCTTTTACCAATTTTATCCCCTGCGTATCATCACCTGTAACGAGAATATCATCAACATAGACCATTATGACGACAATACCTCTAGGTGTCCTCTGCACAAAAAGTGAATGGTCTGCATTAGACCTCTTGAACCCCTATTTCTCAATCAAATCCGAGAGCTTCTGAAACCATGCTCTTGGACTCCGCTTAAGGCCATATACCGCGTTATGGAGTCTACAGATCTGCTGATACACCCCGGAGGCTGCTGCATGTATACTTTTTCCGGTATATCTCCATACAGAAATGCATTTTTGACATCCAACTGGAACAAAGGCCAATCACGTACCACGACTACTGAAAGTAAGATACGTAGTGTAGAGTGACGAGCCATTGGAGAATAGGTATCCAAGTAGTCCACGCCGTAGGTCTGAGTAGAACCACGTGCCACAAGCCTTGCCTTATAGTGATCAATGCTGCCATTTGCATGATGTTTAACAATAACCACCCATTTGCAACTGACTAAAGACGCCCCGGGAGGAGCAGGCACCAAGCTCCATGTTCCACGAGACTGCAATGCAACCATTTCTTCCTCCATAGCCAAGCGTCAGCAACTATGCTTCGATGCTTCCTGATAATTCCATGGAATTTCCACGGCAGAAATAGCTATTGCAAATCTTTGAAAGTCCCCGAATAGACGATGAAAAGAAACATGAGAAGCAAGGGGGTAAGAAGCACAAGATCGCTTCTGCTTGCGAACCGCAATAGGAATATTCAGGTCATTGGAAACCTCCTCCATCTGTTGCCTATTCTCCTGCAAATAGTCTTGTACATATATATCGTCAGACCCATCATTAGAAAGCATATTATCTGAAAAAACTTGGGGCATACTAGATGATGGGCAAAGACTAGGAGCAGAAGTAGTCCGACGAGTATAGAGCTTAGGTAATGGTGGAGCAATAGGCACATGCAACTGGGTAGTAGGAGGGGGTGGGGGAGGAGTTGGTGGAGGTGGTGGTGGGACCACAGACACATGAGGAGGAGATGTCTGACTCGTTGGAGGTGGCGGCACGTAAACCTCATCAGCAGAATTTGACGAAGCCAATCTGTCTCCTGTAGGAGAGAAAAACATCTCAAACTCAAAATATTTGACATCAGCACTGATATAATAATTTCTATGCAAAGGATCATAACACCGATATCCCTTCTGGATCCTGGAGTACCCAACAAACACACATTTGACAACCCTAGGAGAGCGCTTTTCAATACCTGGAGGCAATTGGTGTACGAATGCAACAGAACCAAAAACACGAGGAGTAAGTGAGAATAGCTCCTTATTAGGAAAAACAATGGAGAAAGGAGTTTTCTCACCCAAAATAGTCGAGGGCATGCGATTCCTCAGGTAACATGTCGTAAGGACATCATCACCCCAAAACGAATGTGGAGCACGACTCTGGATAAGAAGGGCCCGAGTAATATCAAGTAAATGATGATGCTTTCGCTCTACAACACCATTTTGCTGAGAAGTGTTAGGACATGTTGTTTGATGAATAATGCCACAGTATGAAAAGAAATGGGATAGAGTACGTGTACACAATTCCAAGGCATTATCAGATCTCACAAATTTCACAGAAGAAGAGAAAACATTCTGTGCTTCATTGATAATTTTTTTTATCATGTCCCCTGCTTCAGATTTATTTTTCAATAAGAAAACCCATGACAAACAACAGAAATCATCAACTGCAACAAGATAAAACATGTGTCCTGATGATCAGGCACACGACTCGGACCTCAAATATCAACATGAAATAATTCAAAAGTGGAGCCACTGCTCAGACTCTGATGACTAGGGAAAGTCGACCGATGATGCTTCCCCAACTGACAAGCTTCGCACTCGAAGGATGAGCCTGGTGAGATCTGCGGTAAGATACGACACATCTTCTGGAGAGGGAGATGATCAAAATGTAGATGCTAAGTGAAGGGAGAGACTGGTCCAGTCGAAATAGAGGACATGCCAGCATAGGGAGTTCGAACTAGTCAATAAAGACCACCCTGCTCATGGCCACAACCAATCATCCTGCCCGTAAGAATGTTCTGAAAAATAAGAGACGATGGGATAAAGATAGCTCAACAATGCAAATCCTTCATAATATGGCTGATAGATAACAAATTCATAGAAAATTCAGGGACATGTAACACATTCTGCAGACGCATTGAAGGTCAAAATAATCTCCCCTTGTCCTGTGATTGGAGAATGAGTTCCATCGGCTACCACCACAGTTTTGCTTGGAGGAACCTATTTGTATGCTGTAAGCCGACTTCTGTCTCTACATAAATGATGCGTCGTCCCAGAGTCCATAATCCACTCTGTAATCTTAAGATTCGTAATAGGATGTAAAGGCATAAGTACTACATGAGATGCTGGTTGTAGCAGAAGTGCTGGCGGAGGCAGAAGCTGCGACATCGGAATGGCCTCTTGGAGAAGGTGAAAGAGGCATGATATCCTGCAGTCTGGCTACGAGGTCGTCAAACCTCGGATCTGAAGTAGAGGCAACAGGAGATTCGGCCTGCTTTGCTACACGGGCTGATGTTGGGAAACCATGCTTGGAGTAGCATGTTTCCTCGGTATGACCTGAGCGATGGCAAAACATGCAGGGATGACGAATGCGTCCTCCTTTACCACGAGGTTCGCGATCACGAAAGGAAGAGGAGCCTCCCCTACCTCGGGAGGCTGCCATCGCCGAAGAGGTCTAATTGGTAGCAGTGGACGGAACAATGATTCTACTGAGCTGGCGGATTGCTTCCTCCATGGGAGGAATAGTAACATCTGCAAGAATCTGAGAGCGAGCAACATCATATTCAGGATCTAGGACTATTAAGAATACACCAACCATGGTAGCATTCCTATATGTCTTCTGCTGCTCTGGGGTAGCCGTGAGTGGCATGAAGTTGTGGAGTTTCTCAAACATCCCACGTAAGCATGTATACAGCGAATAGAGAGGACATTCGTTCTGCTTGATAGTGAATATGTCGTGCTGAAGTTGAAGGATCTTGGTTTCGTTCCTCACATGTGAGTAAGTTGCTGCGAGGATGTCCCATATAGCTTTAGTGTGGGCTGATGTAATACATCATTGGCGATTTCTATTGTCAATGTCCCTGAGAGACAGGCTTTGCCATACGCATCACCTGCCTCCCACATGGTGTTCACCCCAGTCTTCTCCACCACTTCCTCCTTAGTAAGAGCATGCTTCTTACTATTCGACTTCATGAGACTCATGAACTGCATACCCCAGAGCTCATAGTTCGTCCCATCCATCTTGATAATAGGCGCTGGACCTGGAAAAGCGCCTGTGACGGGCACATCAACCTTTTTTCTGACATATTGCCGGTGGAAGATTACTAGGGTTATATAGGCCAATGAAAGAATGTCTACACAGACATGCATGGATTTGAATGCATATGTAGACTTATGCACTCAAATCTCTAGCTTAGTCGAAACGCTGCGACGAGGAGGAAGAGGGGTGGCCGACGACTACGAAGATCGATGACTGAGGTGAAGGTGGTACAACAGGACTGCTAGGGCGTGTACGGCAGGGCCGCTGGGATGCGGTGGAGCCACTGGGCTGCAACGGAAGGGGGGGGGCTGGGGCCGACGAGGGGGCTGTTGGGCTGCGGCGACGGGACTGGATGGGGCGGGCGACCGACGACGGAAGAAGAGGGAGAGAGGCATCGATGGAAGGTGGTAGGGTTATGGTTAGGGTACGGAGCACTGGTCTAGGACCGTGGCTCTGATACCATGTTGGGAAAAATCGAAGATTTGTTTATTCTAGGAACGCTAGGCTCTTTTATATAGAGGAGAGACCTATGGGTAAATTACATAAGATAGATGCAAAGAAACAAAATAGCAGAAAAGGTACATAGAAACATGAAACTATCTCTACAGGACTAAATAAATGGATGTGGTAAATGGATTCTGGAGGGACTTATTTATCCATCTACCACATAAGTAATGCATACTCAATATCCTCCAACACTTATCAATATATGGTTTTTGGGTGCTCCCCTTTACAATGCCGCACCCTTTTTCCTTTTAAATAAAGTCTTTTGGTTGCTCGAGTCTAACCCAATATTGTCTTTAGTCCAAGAAGGCAAGAAATAAGAACATAAAGACAAATTGAATGACCTAGAAGAAAGCTATATCACCCACGATTATGTTAGAGATCAACAATGCGGAAGCATAATACTAATGAAATAGAGTAAACATGAAGAACATCAGGATTTCTTGTGGAACCCTACTCCGTGAAGAGCGGGATGAAACCATGGGAGAATGCCTCAAAGGGTTTGTGTTTTCTATTCACTTTTCTCATCTGATACAATGGGCGTAAGGATTTTTATATAGCCCCCATTGAGCTTCCAAGTCCCATAAATAGTAGATGTGTGACTAAACCACTAGATGTGGTAATTGAACTCTGGAGGGATCCAATTACCCATCATTACATGTGACACATATACTCCAATACTCCCCCAAGCTGGAGCATGTAATGCTCAGTTTTGATAAACAGAAAGAAATCTCAAACTCACAATATAAGGCACTATAGACAATATCAACTCAATACTCTACTGTCGGCTGATGTCGAGGACGTTGTTTCTCTTGTCGTGCTGGTGAGGAGGAACTGAAGGACTGGAGTGTGAGTTGAACGGGGTCTCCTCATTGGAGAATATGTGCTCTGTATTGCATTTGTCAGAGTAACTGAAACTGGAATGAGTCTTCATCTAGAGAACTATGGCCTGCAACTGCTCCATCTCTCTAAAGGACCGAATTGGAAAAAGCTGTGGAAACATCCTCGTCGGAGTCCATGATCACTGGAGAATGGAGTCGGAAAGTCTCCTCAGCGTAGAATTGTGTTCCTCTCATACTGACTCAGAGAATGGGACTTTTACTTTGGAGCCCCGATGAAACCACATGAAAACCCTAGCCCACAATGGCTTGGAGAATGAGATCTCTACTCTGGAGTCCCTATGGATCACATGAAAACCCTGAGCCGACCATATCAAATATGAGGACCTCTCAAACAAAGAATGCACACTTTGTACCATGAACTGAAGACTCTGAACCATCTGTAGAGTTTGAATCTGACATGTAGAGTCTGACATGTAGCCTGGAATCTGAACCGGAGACCTGTAAAACTCTACACGTACTCCACCTTTCTCCCATGCTGGTCTGAATAGATGACATTGACCAAGTTGGGAGAAGACATGAAAATGGGTAGGAACACGAATAATCACTCTTTTTTTTCTAAATTGGCATCATCATTTTTTGGCTTTTCTCCTTTTTATGGTTTTCTCTTTTACATACGTCTCTAATGCTTTCAGCCTTCATATATATCTCCTTTGGACTTCCTTTCTTTTCTCTTTTTTTTAATAGGCAACTTTTTTGTGCAATATTACTGATGCAAATCCGAATTTGGCGTAGACGATAAATAATAATTTTTTGGTGGATTTTTGGTAAGAGAAAGAGAGAGGTTGAGAAGAGAAAATAGAGGGTTTGAGAAGAAGAACTCGTCGGTAACGAGAGGTTGAAGGAGGAGAACCCCGGAGATCGCATAGGGGAAGAGAGAAAAGAGAGAGAGATAATGAGATAACTCAATTTTTCTTAATACTTGACTGAATAAAAACAATGGGCTACCCTCTCTTTATATAGGAGAGATGGGTTTACAAAAATAGTAAACTAATTTAAATTGACAACCGACTTGCCTAAACTGACTCTAACTAATTAATTGACCCAATTTCAAATTAAAATCTACGAAATAAACGTTGAGATCACATGCGATCTCGATTACTTAATTAGACAATTACGACAACTTAAAAACGTAAATAAAATTGACTACTAATAAATTAAATAAATATGGCCCTATAATTTGGGATCACGCTGCATCAACTCTCCTCCGCTTTAAAAATTTGGCTCCTGACGAATTGCGGGATCTGCAGGCTTGGAGGATGATTCGGCGCATTCCGTCGTCTTCTGGAAGAACTGATGTGGAGCGAACGGCGGAATCCATACGTGGGCGGGAATGATGCGGCCGTCGTGGTTGAAGAACATGTGCGGCGCAAATGGCGGCGTCGTTTTGATTGTTGTCTCCTTCCCATGATGTTCAAACATTTGATGCGGCATGGAGAATATGGTCCTTGGAGAAGCCATAATGAAGCAATGGCATAAGGAGAGGAGAAGAGGAGATGTGGCTAAGGAATGAAGCCATGGGGTCCTTTTATAAGGGAAGCTCAAGGCTCTAGTCCTATTGGGAGAAGGAGGATCCCCAAATCTGTGATTTCCAGCCTCTTTTTTTAAATATTTTGGCCGCCAGGGGTGTGGTTGCAATTTTCGCACCCCTTTATTATTCCTTACTTTCTTTTCACTTTGGATCTTTCTGCAAATAAGGGCCCTATGGGGTTTTCTTTTGCAATATTCCCCACTAACCATCCAATCCCCCAATTCCAGGGATTTGGTTTCTTGATACCCCATTAGGGTTCGTTCTTTCTCCACAAAAGGCGGTGGGGCGGTCTTGGCATCCTAGGGTAGCGCCGACCTGGACGACGCGGGCTGTGGGGCCGAGGGCGCTGGCGGTGGTCTTCACGCGGCGGTAGCAGCAGTTGGAGGAGAGGCAAGGCGCGGGGCGTTGTCAGCGCGAGGGAGGTTGGCGGGCGCACTGGGTTGCGCGCGGAGTTGGCGAGAGGAAGATGGGCTTCGTGGGGCGGCGGTGACGAGAGGTGCGGGTCGCGATGGCGAGAGAAGGGCTCCAAGGGGTGGAGGCGTTGTGAGAGTGGGGCGAGAAGTGGCGCACGGTGATGGTACGGTTCCACGACGGCGAGGTAGAGGGTGACAAACGGCGGGGAAGAAGGGGAGGGGAGGGGGAAGGCGATGGGAAGAGGCGGTGGTTGCAGGGCTTTGGGAAGGGATTGGGAACGGTGGGGGGCGCAGCTGTGGGTGGAGGGGATTTTGCGGCAGGGGTGGTGGCGCGGGCTGGTGGGGTTTTCCGCGAGGTTGGCGGGGAAGGGGCTGGAGGGTTGCTAGATGAGGGGTGGCGGGGCTGTGGTCGGTGGTGGTGCCGTGGGGGGGGGGTATGGGGCTGTCGGAAGGGTTGTCGGGGTGGGGCTGACGGCCGCGCGGGCCGAGGAGGGCAGGAGAGGTACCTGGGAAGGCTGGGGTTGTGCCGGGACGGTCGACGGGACCAAGGGGACCGATTTCGGTGGCGAAATCGATTCTGGAAGGTGCTGGACAGCAGCCGAATCGTCTTATTCGGCGATGTTTTCTTCGTCGGTTAGCGCGTCCAGCCATGCTTGAACCTTCAGGGATGCCGCAAGACGTTTTTTGTACTTCCGTTGACGTGAACGCGCATGCGGCCCATGAGATATGCGGTTGAGATCAAGCTTGAGACGCCAATATGCCATGGGATCGTTGAATCGTAGGAACGACTCAATATCCATGCTCTGATACCAAATGATGCAAATCCGAATTTGGCGTAGACGATAAATAATAATGTTTTTGGTGGATTTTTGGTAGGAGAAAGAGAGAGGTTGAGAAGAGAAAATAGAGGGTTTGAGAAGAAGAACTCGTCGGTAACGAGAGGTTGAAGGAGGAGAACCGCGGAGATCGCGTAGGGGAAGAGAGAAAAGAGAGAGAGATAATGAGATAACTCAATTTTTCTTAATACTTGACTGAATAAAAACAATGGGCTACCCTCTCTTTATATAGGAGAGATGGGTTTACAAAAATAGTAAACTAATTTAAATTGACAACCGACTTGCCTAAACTGACTCTAACTAATTAATTGACCCAATTTCAAATTAAAATCTACGAAATAAACGTTAAGATCACATGCGATCTCGATTATTTAATTAGACAATTACGACAACTTAAAAACGTAAATAAAATTGACTACTAATAAATTAAATAAATATGGCCCTATAATTTGGGATCACGCTGCATCAAGCAGCACAAAATTAACGTATAGGGCTTCATATTTTTATCCATTAAATTTTATTCGATTGTCGTATTTTTATTTAAATAAAGAGATCACGTGTGATCTCAATTTAGTTAGTTAGAATCAATTAGAGATTTGAATTTATTTCAAATCAATTAGTTAGTCGGTTAGAGTCAAATTAGGATAAGAAGTTTTAATTTGAATTTGAATTTCTATTTTTGTAATCTCATCCCTCCTATATAAAGGGATGATAGGCTATTGTTTTGGGACAGTTCAGTTGATATGAAAATTTGAGTTTATCTCATTATCTCTCTATCTGCGATTCCTTTCCAAAATCCCACGCAACCGGTGTGATCTTCTCTCCTCTCATCCTCTAATTTCTTCTCCCTATATATTTCTTCCCCCGAAAATTATTTTTCCACCGTTGAATATTTCCACCTGCATCATTTGGTATCAGAGCATGGAAACAGAATCGTTCTTACGATTCGACGATCCGGTTGCATATTGGCGACTTCAATACGATTTAAGTTGTCTATCTCATGATCCGCATTCACGACTGCATTCGAGGAAGTTCAAGTATCGCTTCCTATCAAGTCTCAAAGTCCAAGCATGGTTGGACACGCAAAACGAGGGAGAATCACCTGTCGACAACGAAAATCATACCGCCGTAGATGCTGTTCAACCCAATTTCAGCCAAGAAAATGAAAGTATTTTCAGTTCCGAAGAATATTTATTTGATACAACTATTGTGCAAGAAGAAAAGGAGGACCAAGGGTCCATCTTCGACAAAGTTCCCGCGGACGAGGAATACGAAAACCTCGATTTTTTTGCAATCGATGTTGCTGTCCAGGAAACAAAAAATGCAGAAAATAAAGATTTGGGACCCATATTTGATGAAGACCCTATAGGAGAAGCTTGGGAAATCGTCGATCTGCTTGCTGTCCAGGAATATTCAGACCTACAATCGTTGGAAGAATCGATTCCAGTGCCACCCACGACTCCCTACTGGGTCCCTGTTGCAGCCCCCACACCTCCGACACCCCCGATCTCCCAGTTGCAGCCCCCTGCTGTCCTCCAAACTGCCACACTGCCTCTCCTGCAACCCATCTCTGTCACCTCGGCAACCCTCCCAGCCCCAATAATTTGTAGGAATTACAAGCAGGCCCCTCCTCACTATGGTCTTTATATAAAAGGCCAATTGGAGAAAAAAATATGTTATTGGTATATTTTAAGTGAAGGGGTAGAACATTTACAGCCATGCCCCTCGGTGGAAAGAAATTACAAACGTAATATGGAAAAGAAGCCAAACGAGGGAGGATCAATCAACCAATCCCTATCGAATTCTCCAATGGCAAATTGAAGATCAAACAATTCGTCGGGAGACGAATTTTTCAAGCGGAGGAGAATTGATGCAGCACAAAATTAACATATAGGGCTTCATATTTTTATCCATTAAATTTTATTCGATTGTCGTATTTTTATTTAAATAAAGAGATCACGTGTGATCTCAATTTAGTTAGTTAGAATCAATTAGAGATTTGAATTTATTTCAAATCAATTAGTTAGTCGGTTAGAGTCAAATTAGGATAAGAAGTTTTAATTTGAATTTGAATTTCTATTTTTGTAATCTCATCCCTCCTATATAAAGGGATGATAGGCTATTGTTTTGGGACAGTTCAGTTGATATGAAAATTTGAGTTTATCTCATTATCTCTCTCTATCTGCGATTCCTTTCCAAAATCCCATGCAACCGGCGTGATCTTCTCTCCTCTCATCCTCTAATTTCTTCTCCCTATATATTTCTTCCCCCGAAAATTATTTTTCCACCGTTGAATATTTCCACCTGCATCATTGACGATCGGACGATCCATGCTCTGATACCAATTGATGCGGATTGATTTTCGACGACGGCGGAAAATAAAATATTTGACGGTGGATTTTGGTGGAGAAGAAAATGGAGGGATTGAGAAGAGAATGGATGGGTTGAGAGAAGAAGCTCGTCAGGAACACGAGGGGATGGAGAAAAGAAACGTGAAGACCACGTGAGGGGAGAGAGAGAGAGAGGGGAGAGAAAGAGAGAAGAAAATGGAGGGGTTGAGAGGAGAAGCTCGTCAGGAACACGAGGGGATGGGGAAAAGAAACATGAAGACCACGTGAGGGGAGAGAGAGAGGGGAGAGAGAGAGAAGAAAATGGAGGGGTTGAGAGGAGAAGCTCGTCAGGAACACGAGGGGATGGAGAAAAGAAACGTGAAAACCACGTGAGGGGAGAGAGAGAGAGAGGAGAGAGAGATAGAGAATAAAATCTCAATTTTTCATATCAACTGAACTGACTAAAAACACTAGCCTATCATCCCTTTATATAGGAGGGATGAGGTTACAAAAATGGAAACTCGAATTCAAATTGAAACTAATTATCCTAATTTGACTCTAACCGACTAACCGACTAATTTGAAATTCAAATCTTTAACTAATTAATTGGGATCACAGGCGATCTCGTTTATTTAATTAAAAACACGACAACTCAAATAAACGTATATAAAATTAACAGATAAAAATTAAATAAATGCAGCCCTATATTTCCATTTCACGCTGCATCAATTACAATCCAAACTTGGCCCGCAAAGTCGGCTCCCTCTTCTTTTAGTCCCATTATGCCTGGAAATATCACCGCTAGCCCCCCTTTATTTAATTTCAGCAATGCCTCTCCATCTTTCTACCTCTTTTTTTTATATCTTTACAATAAAGAACTGGGGACCGCTTTTCATTTATGAACAGTAGGGTTCCCGATGGAGAAACTCATCGCTGCTAGGAGGAGCCAAATCTCCAAGGCTCCCACTGGATTCTTTGAGAAGGAACAACAATCTTACGAGATGCAGCTACCGCCTGCTGCCGATGCTCATTGAGAGAAGGAGAGAGGTGAGTAGAGGGCCCCTCCACCCAGTTTTGACTTTTTTGACCTCTTTGAGACTCATTCCATCCTTGTCGTGTTCCTCGCGAACGAAAATTTGGAAGAGGTTAGATTGCCTACTGCCTAGATCGCCATCAGAACATGTTCTCGCCGTCACTTCCTGCGTATGGTGGAAGGACCTAGAAGCACACGAGGGAAGACGCCATTGCAGACCTGGAGATCGGAAATTAGGCTTCTCAAGAAACCCTTCTTATTCTTCTTTAAGAATAACGGTTATGGTGGATATCCTTGTGAGTGCATATCGGGCTTTGATGGCATCAGGCTTTGATGAAGAAATCCGATAATGGAGGAGATAGGGATTTTCCTAGGGATGCGCATTGGTGTAGCGTTTGTGTGCCTGGAGAGATACGTGAGGGAGAGGAGCACGTTGGATGTGTGCTTTGAGATGTGGATCACCGACATTACAAGTGTCGCTAGGGTTTTCATCGGGAGATCCTCCATCTCCTGTGTTGCAATATGGAGGATGGGTGGCCTGCATCTTGAATCTCCGGAACTTGAACAAGAACGTGAACATAATTTCCACCATAAACAGGAACTTGAAATCGAAACTTTGAGAAAAAATGATCCACAAAATCGAACTGCTATGATATGAACATAACTAATAGATCTTCAAGAATAAACACTGGAATCGAACCTGCTCTAATACATGTTAGAAATCGACAATGCGGAAATGTAATAACACAGAAATAGAATAAACATGAACAACATTGGGATTTTATGTGCAACCCTACTCTGTGAGGAGGGGGATGAAACCACGGGAGAGCGCCTCAAAGGGATTGTGTTTTCTATTCCATTTTTCTCATCTGATACAATGGGTATGGGGGTTCTTATATAGCTCCCACCGAGTCTTCAAGTCCCACAAATAGTAGATGTGGGACTAAACTACTGGATGTGGTAATTGGACCTTGGAGGGATCTAATTACCCATCACTACATGTGATGCGTATACTCCAACAATGGGTCAAAAGTTCTCCCTATTGATTCTTGAAAGGATGACTTGTATCCTCCACTTCTAAAACTCTCCTTTTGTGGACGAGAACCTCCATTTCCCACGTCCTATGTCATTGTTTCACCCTTGAGTCAAAAGTCCCTCGTATTGACTCTTTCAGGACAAGCTTTTTCACGTATGATTCCCATCTAGTGCTGCTGATTATGATAGGGAAGATAAGCCTTCCTTAATGCCTAACCTCATTGGATTACTAAGGAATTGAAAGCAAAAATAGCATATAAAAACAACTTTAAAGTCAGTCAATACACTCATTTAGCTCATACTGATGCAAATAGAAAGGTTTATCTTGGTTTGACTATTTAATATATCAGAACATGGTTGTTGAAAGAGAAATATCAAAAAAATGCCTATAATTTCAGGTGCATTTCTGAATTTTAAGTGAATACAACGATGCATATAAATTTACCACCATTTGCGATGCCTGATATGTTGAATCACTTCTAGACCATTCAATTTATGTATCTTATTTTTCCTCTTGTTTTTTTTTGCATATGTAATTCTGTTCCGTCATCCTACTTGTCATTATTTTTAAGTTCGCTTGTTTATAAAGAACTATTTTGCACGCTTGTTACAGGTAAAGATATGGGCTAGCAACCAAATAAATAGAGAAGAGCGTTCTTGCATGGGGAAATGGGACGTCAGGTCACTAATTGGATATTCTGATGAATTTTACCGACCAGAAAACAACAGTGCCAAGACAGAAATCCCACGACATGTAAAATTCTTGTTTAAGAATCCTGTTCGGTGTCGGATAATCTGGATAATGCTCACTCTTCCTCTGGAAGCACCATATTCAATTGATTTAGAAAGAGAGTGCAACCTACTTTCTTTAGACGAGAATCCCTTTGCAAAGCCTGAGCGCTTGAGCTCTTTCAGCAGGACCTCACCAAATGCCCCTGTTCTTCATGCCAAAAGACTTGTAATTCTTGGCAGGGCTCTAAAAACAGAGCCAATTTTGCAAGGATCTGATAAAATGATTATGAGATCCTGGTCTGATAGATCTACTCTTGGTCGGTTTAAGGTACAGTACAACTGACTGTTTTCTCTGTTCTGGAATAGGACTTGTTGTCTTTATGCTGCTTTCTGTAATTTGTTGTGTTTTTGGTTTTTTAATTTAGGTGCCCATCGAGACTGAGAGATTGACAGCTAATGATCATGTTCTAGAGCTTTATTTGCTTCCTTCTGCACCAGGGATAGCTGGATTTCGTATTGATGCTTTCAGTGCTATAAAACCACGTGTTACACATTCTCCTTGTTCTGCAGAGGGCGATATCTTGCAGTCATCTCTCACATTGTTGGAGGATAGGCATATAAATCCAGCAGTTCTTTACATTCATGTTTCTGTTGCTCAGGTTAGTAAATAGAGAGTTTGGGTCAAGATATGTACAATTAGGTATTTTCTGTTAAGATGTTACATGTTCATATTCTGCTCCGGGCACTGTAGTTTGTGAGGAAATAACGTTCAAAAGATTTCAAGGCCTTTTGAACATCTTAAGTAGATAGGAGTCCTATAGCTAAAAAATGCATACCATTGCAGAATGGTTCAAACTAGCAGAACCATCTCAAGTCACTATGAGGGAGCCATGGGGCAACATGTGCAGCATGACGAGGGATGTGCAATCACTATGGGGTGCCGGAGCATGAAATTGGTGTGCAAGAGCAATGGAGCATGGCATCACTATGAGGGAGCCATGGTGCAACATGTGCAGCATGACGAGGGATGTGCAATCACTATGGGTTGCCGTTGGGCAAGAGAAGTGCAGCAAAGGTTGTGTAGATGCAATGGGTTGCCCTAGTTGCAGCATATTCAACACCATTGAAGGCATTCAATCACTATGGGGGAGCTGCGAAATAGCATGCCCAGCAAGATGAAGGATTCACAATCTCTGCAGTGGAGCTGTGGGCGCAATAAGGATAGGGGCATGTAGTGGTTGTAACGGTGTCGGAGAAGCATGCTTGAAGTCATTGAAGGTTTTTGAGGATAATAGGTAGCATTGTAACAGTACGCGGAAGTGGAAGTTGCCAAGATGGAGCCATCAAGCAAAAGTATGGCAAGTGGCATGTGAAAACATTATGGCAGCATAATCTGTCTAAACCATGTCCAGACTTGCCTGCTCCCAAACCCCCTGGAAGATCTGCAAAGGAATAACAAGTGATTGGTTTCCTTGGGCATCGCCGAGCATCGCTGACATGACCCCTCTCATCTGTCCGCTGAAGAAACATGACCCTCCACGTCCGTCAACATATGATCATGCTTCATCAATCATAAAAACACCTTAACACGCAAAGGAATCTTACACCTATGTAGATGCTCAAACCCAGAAGAAAATGCCCATGTCAAAAACCATGATCACATTCAACACCTTGTACGCCTTATGGACCCAAAAACGATCGTCTTCCTTGCTCCAATGGCCTCAATCGTCATCAGTAGGTCTCTCCATCTCCGGAATAACTCCAACAACCTCAAGAACTCAACCACCCTCTGGTCCAACATCTTCGAGCGGAAATGGGGGCCACCGCTTGTTTTCATCTTAGGCCTCTCTAACGGAGATCCCACTATTCACAACCTGAACAAACATGTATGGCGATCAGTTACATAGCTCCCCACATCTAGTCTATTCATCTAGCCCAAGGTTGCAGAAAGTGGTAGTCGGTACTCGGTCGGCAGGATCACTGACTAAGGATTAATCGGCAGTCGGACGACTAATCGGATTTAGTCGGTCATTAGTCGGTTTTGGATTTTTTAATTATTTTAAATATGTAAATCATTTTGTATACATATATTCTTATATATTTACATTGATTTGTTCATTTTCTATGCTATCATAATGAAATAAAAGAATTAATTGACTTTAGATATAACACTAAGCATATTAGAATAAGTTTGCTTTTAAAAAAAATCGGAAAACTAAAAAACAAAAAGTTCTCTATGTAAAAGTCGACCTTATAGTCGGCCGACTAGGCCGATTAGTCGGTCCGATTAGTCGGGTTGACCGACTAATGGCCGACTAGGCCTAGTCGAGTCGGCTACCCCCCCGACTCGACTAATCGGACCGACTAATCGGCCTAGTCGGTCGACTTTTACAACAGTGATCTAGCCAAAATAAGAAACCCCTTCCATCACCCAAAGTCGAGCTAAAGAACCATGATTTGTAGCCAACACTGAAACAATACCTCAGAAATTTGACAGTACGTGCATCAACTCCTCCAACCACACTATCTCCATCGAAACACCATAAATAAGACCCAGTATCATTGTCAACAAGTATAGGCTTCCACCTAGATTTGAGACACCTACTTTGTCAAGAAATCTTTATTCATCTTCGTGAGACTTCTCATGCCAAGGCCATCCTCCTCCTTTGTCGACACCATCGTCCTCTTGTAAACTAGAGGCACATCTTGAGTCTCGCTGGAGCCCACCTAAAAGAATCTACGCATCAAGATTCCCATCAGGAAACAAACACCAATTGGAAGTAGACTGATAGACAGGAAAAAAACCAATACTACGGATAACACCACCTTCAGGAGCATGATGCATCCTCTTCTTGACAAACAGGATGACTGCTACCATGCAAGCTTTCTCTCTATCTTCTCTATCATCAGCAGCTAGTCTCACTAACTTGTCCCCCACGTACCAGGGGATGACCCAGTTAAGTGGTCAGAAGAGAACCCCTTTGAGTCCCAAGAGCTACAACACATGCCTCAATTAATGTATCATCCGTCCTATGTGTAGAAGAAGAGCAAAAATGAGACGATCGAGGTCAAGAGAAGGTAATGAATGAATATACATGGCAGGCATCAGTCCCTCCCTATACTTAGGCTCTGATCAGCCTGCGTATAAAAAAAGGAGTAAGTGCAAGAACCAATGGGGTTGGAGAATGTACAGAGAAATGGGAGTGAGGAGGGAGATGCTTGGAGATGTTGGGACTAATGAGGATTCATGTGTTCCCTAAGAGTGGATCATGAGATTCTGGGACACACGTGAATGAGATCTCTTCAACACGGACCAATTGCTCATATGATTCTACGAAATGCCTAAGCAGTTTCCCGTTTATGAGGAACAATCATGCATCATCTGTAAGCTCTGAAATCTTTACAATGTCGTTTGTGTACACTTCTCTGACAATGAAGGGTCACATCTACTTGGACTTGAGCTTTCCCTTCAGCGTTCCTTGAAAAATCTTCAACTTGGCAATATATAACCATATCTTTTGCCTTGAGACAAAATTCTTGCATTCGATATGCTGATCATGCCAATGCTTGATTTTGTTCTTATAGATCACGTTGTTATCATATGCCTTGTTTTTTATTTCTAGAAGCTAATTTAGGTCAACCTTTCTGCTCTGTTGTCCTTCATGTGTGTTCCAATTCACTTTCTTTAATGCCTATTCAGATTTGTGGATAAGCTATGTGGACAGCTTTCCGTATACCATTTGGAATGGGAGGTTCCAAGCGGGGTCTTGTAAGCAGTCATGTATGTCCATAGAACTTGATCCAAGAGCTTGGACCAGTTCTCCCTCTCAGGGCGGACTAGCTTCTGCAAAATGCCCGTAACATCCTTATTCGACACCTCTACCATGTTATTTGACTATGGATGGTATGGACTAGCGACATGGTGCTCGATATCGTAGTCCGTTGTTAACTTCTTCATTTCTGTGTTAACAAAGTGGCCATCCTCATCAGAAATGATGACTTTGGGGACTCCAAACCGTGAAATGATGTGATCTTTCACGAACTTACAGACAGTTTTGTTGTCTGCGGCTTGGGTAGGGATAGCTTCCACCCACCTAGAGAGATAATATAATGCCCATAGAATGTGCTCATATCCGTGGCTTTTAGGGAATGGGCCTATGAAATCTATGCCCCATGCCATAATCGCAGGTTGCATGGGCATTTCATCTTTGGGACCGATAATCCCTCTCATTCTTTGTCATAGTGGATACGACCGAACAAATGCATATGCATCACTGAACAGGGTCGGCTAGTACAAACCATACTGGAGCACTTTCCAGGCGGTCCTCTTCGCGAAGTGATGTCCTCCTGCCTCCAAGGAATGGCAGTAGTTGAGGACACTCATGTATTCCTCCTGAGGAATATACCTTCGCCAGACACAATCTGGACATTCAAAGAAAAGGAACGAATCCTCCTAATGGTATTTCCTAGATTCCAACTTAAGTCGTCAATGCTGCTCTTGGGTCAATCATGAGATATTGTCCTAGACAGCAAAAAGTTCACCATGTTGGCATACCATAGGAGAGCATCGACAAAATAGATAGACTCATTAGGGAATGAGTCCTTGATGGGATCAGTCTCAGGAGAACCATGTAACTCTATGCGGGAGATGTGATCCGTCATCACATTTTTCACTCCAGGCTTATCCTTGATTTGTAAATTGAACTCTTAAAGTAATAGAATCCACCAAGACGATGTACCTTCGCGTCCTTTTCCATGAGGTACTTGATGATTGTGTGGTCTGTGAACATGGTAACCCTAAAGATGTGACCTGAATTAGTCCAAGGCGAACACTACGACAAGCATTTCATTCTCTGTAAAAGTATATTTCCTTTGAGCATGATCGAATAGTTTGCTTGCGTAGTGGATAACATAAGGAATCCCTTCTTTCATATGTTCTAACACATCCCCTACTATAATATCAAAAGTGTCCGTCATGATATCAAAGGGTAGAGACCAATCTGAGGCCTGTAAGATAGGAACATCCATGATCTTCCTCTTTAGGAGCTCGAAGGTCTCAAGACATCTGTGATCTAGAATGAACTCTGTGTCATTTCCTAAGAGCTTCGTTAGCAGTGAGCAATCTTTGAAAAATACATTATAAATCTTCGGTAAAAACCGGCATGCTCGAGGAAGGATTGCACTTGTTTGATGTTGGTTGAGGGTTAAAGTTTCTTGATCACATCCACTTTGATAGGGTCAACCTCCATTCCTCTCTTGGAGATGACATGCACTAACACAATGCCCTCTTGAACCGTGAAATTGCTCTTCTCCCAAGAGAGCACTAGATTCACCTCACTACACTTCTTGAGTACTCGATACAAATGAGATAGACAATTGTCATATGAATCACCATGGATCGAGGAGTCATCTATAAAGACCTCCAGGAAATCACGCATCATCTCAGCAAATACTGCTATTATGCATCGCTGGAAAGTGCCCAGTGCATTGCATAACCCAAAGGACATGCACCTGAATGCATACGTACTTAATGGACATGTGAATGTGGTCTTTTCCTTGTCCTCGGGAGCGATGGCTACTTAATTGTAGCCCGAGTACCTATCTAGAAAATAAAAGAATTATTTCTCTGCAAATCTCTCTACGATCTGATCAATGAATGGTACGGAAAATGATCCTTTTTTGTCGCAGCATTCAAGCATCTATAGTCCACACAGACACACCATGGCATGAGTACTCATGTCGCAATCTCCTCTCCATCTGAATTGGTGACTGTCTGACGTCTCACCTTCTTAGGGACTACATGAAGTAGTGCCACCCACTTGGAATCAGAGATGGGATAAATAAACCCTGTACCATACAATATTTCTTTCTTAACCACATCTCGTAAGTTTAGATTCTATCTGTGTTGGAACTCGCGAGAGGGTCTAGCACCTTTCTCCAAGTACATATGGTGTGAGTAGAAAGCGAGGTTAATCCCGCGAAGATCGGCAAATGATCCAGCCTATAGACTTGTGGTTCTATTCAAGAATCTCTAGCAAGCGATATTATTGTTCTCTAGTTAGGATAGCACTTGTAATGATCGGGAACTTCTGAGGTATGCCCGCAAGGAAGGCATACTTCAATGTAGGGGGTAGAGGTTTGAGCTCAAGAATGGTATGATCATCGAGAAGATCTAGCTCAACTGCCTCTGCATCTGATTCTGTGGTGGATGTGGTTGGATCTGTTGTGATAGTAGCCACCAACCGATTTTGCTCAAGTGTTAGATCGCCAATTGTATCCATACAATCAGCAAAAGATGTATCTGACTCATCATCCTCATCCTCTGATTGACCTGAAGGGAACATGTCTGATAAGCCGAAGTCAGCTTATGAGTCATCGATGATGTAGGGAGATGCATCAGAAAATTTTCCTGTGTGTAGGGTCTAATTCTGCAGGATTTGTCGAACTGTCTCATCTACATTGTCCTCTCCTATTGAGATGGACTTCTGAACCCAAGATGATTGTTGCCAGTGATCAATTGTGTCAACTCTGTAGCACTCGGCTTTCGACGAGAGATACCATGTACTGCTCTCCGAATCAGGTCCCTACTTTTTTGTTTGGTGCATCTCTAACTCTACACTTTCATCATGTGCATGAAAGCGTGTCTTTCCTAGAGTATAATCAAATATAGCTCCAACTGTCCTTAGAAAAGGGTGACCATGTATGATCTGGGAATCTTCGGAGACGCTCCATATCTAGGTTGTGAAGTCCACCTTGTATTGCTTCCCCTCGATGTCAAGGGTAGCATCCCTCAGCATTTACTTAGGCCTCTTAATATATTGGTCTGCAAATTGTAGGAGTGCTCTCGATCTCCTCAGAGGGCCTAAGCCTAGATGATCTGGGAGGGAATATGGCAATAGATTGATTGAGGATTCATTATCAAGTAAAGTGTGAGCAAATGATGTGTCAACTATTTGGCTGGTGATGAAGTGGGTATCTAGATCTCTCTTTTTCCTTGGAATCTCATTTCGGATTGCACAAACAGTGGCTATGGGTAACACATTTTTCATTGTTTGAGTGTTCTTTCTCCTGTTAGTCTTAACATGTGTGCATTCCACCTTAGGTACTTCTTGAATGCAGGAACCATATCCACTAATTGGAGGAAAGGAATGTCAACTTTTACATTCTCACGACACATCTCTTCCATCTCCAAGGCATTATGATCATTTTTTTGAGAATTTTCTTCTTTCCTTTAGACAAGGCCTGAGAGAAAGGGATTATTGGGGGCTCAAGATGTAAAACTGAAACATCTTCATCTGAATTTTTATTGGACTCAAAATGCAATTGTACATGACTCTGACTATGAGTCGGACTCTGTACATGACTCGACTGATATGCATGAAAAGTAACTGAAACTGAAAGAAAAAATGATGGTGTTGCATCCATGATGGTTTTCTCATCTCCTAAAGACCCTCTCCTTGTGAGCGTGCTCTATGTCGTTTTATTATTCTTTTGGATTTTTCTTGATATTTTGATTTTTTTTGGATTTTTGGTGACTCAAGTCCCCCTGGTAGCCCTGAAGGAAGTGGTGATGCTGCTGATGGTGATCCTCTTCTGAGCATTCCACAGGGGTGGGCTCATCGGTATCCTCTGCTCTGCTTTGTCGTGTCAAATCAGGGGCATGCACGGTCCTACCGCTCCTGAAGTAAGATAGTGAATACCATGTGGTAGAATCTCATGATCTGATTCAAGGAAATCAGAATAGTATTCTTGATCCTTTCGGCGACTTTGTCTTTGGTTCAAGTTATTAGGGTTACCCTGAACCTGTGCTGGGATGGAGGTCCTGGGGGGCAATGAACTCATCACGCCAACATGAAAGTCAATTGATGTCGGCTCTCTGGTCCTGTTGCTCTTTGCGGATGAGTTTGAGCTTATCTAGGATCCTTCGAAGATTAGTGGAGCCAGAAGATGAGGCCACGTGATCTTGCCTCCGAGGAGGTTGCTGTTGATCTTGATGAGGTCTATTAGGTCCCTAATGGACCTGTTGATAATATTGACTCTGTTGAGGGTGGTACTACTGGTACTGAAGGTGGCACTGGTGGCCTGATTGCTGCTGCTGAGGGGGTGGAAATGGGTGGTACCGGGACTGAGTGGGGTAATGCGAATGCTACTGCGGATGTCGTTGGGCGATGTTGGGATCATTTGTGTACCATGTCAGACTGAGGGGGGTAATGCGGATGCTACTGCGAATGTCGTTGGGCGATGTTGGGATCATTTGTGTACCATGTCCCATTCACCTCACATACCTGTGGAGGTTCCTCGATCATTGTCTCGTCGGTCAACCCCATGAACTAGCTCTCATAGACCTCGGGATGACCATGAGTCCATGTGCTATGAGGCCCCTGCATGGGCTGCTCCTGAATGTGGTGCACTCCATAGATAGGAGAAGGGGGTGCAGACGGTGCAGATATCTTGATCTTAGATACCATATCAGCTAACTCCGTCATCTGTCTAAGAAGCTTGGCAAGGTTCTCCCACTGAGCGAGCTTGTGTATCTCGCTCACCTTCTTCTAAATCTGGTCGATCTTGGTCAACTTGTCACTGATTATCCCCATGTTGGGGAGTAGGTCATTCGTCTGATCGGCAACAGCTAATCTCCCCACCTCCTGATGTACGTAAGAGGAAGGTGGCTTATCATAAGCCCTGGCAATGGCTTTACTGTGACTGGTCTCTACCATCTTCTTAAAAATCGTCCAAACTGCGTCGACTCCTCTGTTCAGATAACTGCCTCCATAGGTTGTACTCACTAATCCTTGGACCTCTAGAGTCAAACCATTGTATAGGATCTGGATTATAATCGGCTTATCGATACCAAGACAAGGACATTTCTGAATCAGGTCTTTGAACTTCTCAAAAACCTTGTAGAAAGGTTCATGAGACATTTGTGTAAAGCTAGTTATTTGCGACCTCATTTGATTAGTCCTACATAGGGGTTAGAACTTCTTTAGAAATAGGTCCTTCAATGCAGTCTACGTGGTGATAACCTTCCATAAGTTCTTATGCCAACAGACGGCTTTGTCTGCTACAATGAATGGGAAGGCCCTAAGATGGATGTAGTCTTGAGAAACACTAGGTCGTCCTAGGTTGTCATTTGTCACATACCAGATTTAGACTTCTGTATGAACATATATGGTTCCTCAACTGCATTGCCATAGAACTTCGGCATGAGTGTCAGAAAATGATGATTAAGTTCCCCAGCATTGGATGGTACGACTGGCCTAAGTAGTTCTCATTCTATGTAAAATTGAGATTATAAGCATCCCTCATGGATTCCCCCACAGGTCTATTTCCTCTCCCATTTCTCAACTGACCATGCTCTTCTCTTAATTGTTCATTGTGCTACTCTACGTGTGCCAGTCTCGCTAAGATGTCCCTCAGTGCATCACCATCTTCCTCTTCATTAATGTTCCTCTTTTGAGGCATCCTACTCAATTGTTCTTTTTCACCTTCAGAATCAAAGGGATTGGAATTAGTTTGTGTAGAAGAAGTCGATCTAAAAACACCGAGGTGAGGGTCTTCATCGGTGTGAGACGGGAAAGGAGGAGCAGGGTCTGACCTTACTCTGGAAAAAAAAGAAACTTATTGGCCTTGGTTTCAAGGAACGGGTTGCGTTGAAGCCAAGAAGGCTCGGGAAGAGAGTCATCCCTAGCTTGTGAGGACGATCTATTTAGAGTGTCAGTGAGAGGCTCGCGAAGTCTGAGTAAAAATCACCCCAATCCGTTATTCTCTATGTCAAGAGGTTCGAGGAGAGAGCACGATATCAAACAAGGAGTGATCAGAAAGGCGTTGAGAGCACAGTCTTTGAACGCACACTTCTGAATACAAACACAAAGCAAACCCGAAGTTCACCAATTGCATAACGGTGAAGGTTGTAAAGGCTCGGTCGAATTATCTTGCCAATTTTAGTTGGTGGTAAGATAATATTTTAATCCATTACACATACCTTACGCCCAGCGGCCTCCTATATGCTCCTAATTAATGAGGTGATCTGCCCGGGCTGTCGGGTTCAATATCACACCCTAAGACCATGTTTGGATTGAGGGTTAACCCTCCCTTTGAGGGCTTTACCTCCCAAAACCCATCCCTTCTCTCACTTGTGGGGTCTACTCTTCGTCTATTTTTTAATACATTATATAAATCATTTCTCTTTCATCTATTCCATCAAAAAATAATATATTATACCATCATATCATCTAAAAATTATAAACTACTCAACTTCTACTCACTTTTCCAAACTTCAATACAATCACATCCAAGGTTGCAGAAGTCGGCAGTCGGTACTCGGTCGGCAGGGTCACTGACTAAGGATTAATCGGCAGTCGGGAGAGTAATCGGATTTAGTCGGGCATTAGTCGGTTTTGAATTTTTTAATTATTTTTAATATATAAATCAAATTTTAATATATATACTATCATTTATCTTCATAATTTTAACATATTTAATATTTTCAAGAGCTTAAGAAATTACATCAAGAGAAGGAAAAATGAAGGAAGTTAAGATCAAACATTCAAAATATTTGGTACATAACACTAGCAAATGTTCAAAAGCACATACAACATGTCCAAAAAAATCCTACAAGTAGTAAATGTTCAAAAGCACATACAACATGTCCAAAAAAATACTACAAGTAGGAAATGTTCAAAAGCACATAAAACATGTCCAAAAAAATACTACAACATGTCAATCGAATCAATCCTCAATGTCATTATCCAAGTCCATCTCCTCTTCTTCTTCTTCGTCGTCGTCATCATCATCTTCTTCTTCTTCTACTTCTTCTATATCATCAAGATATAACTCCTCGTTCTCATTCATCGGTGTAGCATTGGAGCTCGAAGATGAAGCTCCCTTGCTACGGGCAACTCGCTGGCTCCTTCTCGGTTCCAAATTCTCTTCAGCACCACTAGCATGTGCTACAGCACTCCATGTCAATCCGAAACCTGGAAAAACCTCCTCATCATGAGCATCGATACCTCCAGTCCATTCAGCCATGTATGCACGATAACGAGATGAGAGAGGATCTTTTTCTTTTTCAACTCGACGTTCCCGCAAGTTCGAATTGAAACGAACATACACAAGATCATTCAGCTTCTTCGTCTCCAATTTGTTCCTCTTCTTGGTATGGATCTGAACATCAAAATTCAAATTTTAAATTTATATCAATTACCACGTTATACTAAATTTGGTCGATGGAATGGAGTCATTACCGAGTCAAAGGTACTCCAGTTACGCTCACATCCGGAGGATGAAGACGTCAAGCTCAAGATCTTGATGGCCATGGCTTTCAAATGAGGCGTGTCATCTCCATGATTATGCCACCAGTTAGCTATTTAAATAGAGAATTCATCAATATAAATATAATATAATATTGCCAAAGAGAGAATTGTCCAGCATGAAATACCTGGGTCATAATTGTTGTCATTTGTCATCCTCTGTCTCACAGCTAAAGGCTTGCCAAAATCACCGCGACCAAGTCTGTATGCTGGAAGCTCGTCCCTGGTAATTGCATCTTGTACATCCAAATCTGGATAAAATCTTTCCATGCACTCCTTAAACCCTCTCCTCACCACAACATCCGGATCACCACGAGACTCGGTGTAGAAGAAAAATGGGTTCAAGTAATAAGCCGCTAGATGCAATGGAGTATCGAGCCTCCCTTTGGTCTTGGAGGTAACAACATCCACAAAAAATTTGTAAGATGACTCCACGCCATTGAAGGATGCAACTATCTCTCGTTTGGCCTCTTCAAGTCCTCCGTACACAAAACCCATAGATGGACGTCGATCTGCGTCAACAACACGCAATAAACGAACCAATGGAGTGAAAACTCGGACGGCGTGTGCAACGTGATTCCAAAATGTAAGGCTGAAAACAATAGAACTCGCTGCTTCTCCCCTCTTGGCCTTGTACCATTTGCAATTTCTCCACTCTTCTGAGGAAAACATCAATCTAAGCTTGTCTTTCTTCTCATTCAGGCTCTCAAGAGTAAGAAAAGTGGTTGCAAATCTTGTTTGACCAGGCCTTGCAATATCTCTCTTGTTGGTGAACTTACGCATCAAGCTTAGAGTTTTGGTGTGAGAGTATATAAACACCGTAAGCTTCTTTGCCTTTGTGATTGCACTCCTCACCTTCGTCTCTTTGCTTATCTCCTCCAAAGCAAGATCAAGGGAGTGCGCTGCGCATAGAGTCCACCAAATCCGTGGATATTTGGTGAGCAGCAATCTTCCCGCTGCTACATTGGCAGATGCATTATCCGCCACAATCTGAACCACATTATCTATGCCCACTTCATTAAGACACTCATCCACCAGCTTGAAGATGTAATCCGCAGTGTGTGCCTCATTTGAGGCATCTATGGACTTCAAAAATGAAGTCCCCAAGGTGCAATTAACACAAAAATTGATGATGCTTCTTCCGCGCATGTCTGTCCACGCATCGGTCATCAAAGAGCATCCTGTCGACTTCCACGTATCACGATGACATTGCAAGTCATCGTGCATTTTCTTCACCGCATCCTTCAGAAGTGGACCACTAAGCTCATACCTTGTGGGAGTCTTTAGTGCAGGCCCATACTTCCCAATCGCCTCCACCATCTGCATGAAGGGCTTCGCCGTCAGTGCATTAAAAGGAATCGCCGATGTATATGCCCAGTTGGCTATATACGGGGTGACCCTATCACGATGCTCTTTGGAGAATGCATCTTTTATGGTCATCTGACGCGATGAACCTTCCAATGCGACATTCTGCTCCAACGAGTCGGATGCTCGTGGTCTCTTCGCCGAACCCGCATCTCCAGTGATATCAACATCATCTCTCAGCTCTTGAACATCAACGGCTTTCTGGCTCTTCTTCCTTGCAACGTCATCAAGATATGCGATCATCTTCTTCTTCGTATCTTCGTCCACCTTTGGACATGCAGCCACGTTGCCTCTACGGTGTGCTAGATGTTGCTTGAACCTGTACACACCTCCCTTGACAACCTTCTTGCACAATTTGCAAGTAACTGTATTCGGATCTGTACGGTTCGAAAGATAACCATATTGCCATGCAGGATCAGTTGATCCTGGAGGCACGTAAAAAGACGAGTCGCTACCAGAAGCGACGTTCGCGGGAGGTGTATCCATCTACATAGTCACAAACTCAGAAATTACTAATCAAGTAATCATCAAACACAAGTATCTAATTAACAACAAGTATCTAAATTAACTAACCATTTGGAATAAGAAATAAAAACAACCTAAGAAAAACAAAAAAAAGATGAAAACCTAACCTAACATTGTTATTGGCTAACAAGTAACAATAACATATTAACATGATAACCTCTAAGTTCAACATCATCAACCTAAGCAATTCTAAGCAACTACATGTCAACTTCTTACTTCTAAGATCAACCTAAGCAAAATGAAATGAAGAAAAAATAACCTAACAATTCATATTTGCTAACAATAATTTATAACACATTAACATTTATCCTCAACATTATCAACCTATTAAAAGGAGAAGAGAAAACAAAAAATAATCAAAAATAAAAAAACCTAACTTACAGTGCGGACGGCGAGGCGCAGGAGGCGTGGGGGCGGCGAGGCACTGGAGGCGAGGGGGCGGCGAGGCGTTGGAGCATCAGCTTGGAGGAGTCGGGGCGGCGACTCCTGAGGACGGCGCCGGCGAGGCGAGCGGCGATGGGGTCAGGGGTATCGAGAGAGCGAGGGGGGTCGGGTGTTTCTGGGGTTTTCGAGCGAGAGGGGGTCGGGAGGGGTTCTGGGGGCGAGAGGTTACTGTTAGACAGTAACCCTCGAAAGGGCTAAGTTATTTGGTAATCGGATCCGGCATGGATCCTTATGTAATAATCGGCCGATTACTCGGCCGCCTCAACCGACTAATCGGCCGCCTAGTCGGGCTCGACCGACTATAGGCCGAGTTAGCCTATTCAAGTCGGGCACCGCCCCGATTCGCATAGTCGGTCCGACTAGTCGGTCTAGTCGGCCGACTTTTGCAACAGTAATCACATCACAATAACTGCTCACTTTTCCAAACTCCAGTGCAATCACATCACAACAAACCCACTCAAAACAAAACCCTCTATCCAAAGACCAAAAGACAAAAACGGGTTATTCTCCCCCATACCTTAGGTAACCCGGCAACCAAATGCACCCTAAAGGAGACACCCAGTTTTACACAACTGAAACGTATTTCTAAGGTCGATGGCAAGCCCTTGCAGCTCCCAAATCTGCAAGAGTTGGAAATGGAGACTTAGGGGGCAATTCGTAAAAACAAGGGGAAGGGAGTTCGAGAAAAAACTGATGCAATCGATAAAATCGATGATGCTTGCCTAGTTTAGAAGACTTGTGGTGATCCTTGCGTTCTACATGCAAGATGCAATACAGAATTAAAATTTTTACACTATATGCAATACAAGCAATGAAACCACACCTAGTAGGAGCTTTTATTAGTTGGGAAGAATTTGAATTAATTTGATAAATTGAAACGTACTAATGTGTGTATTACTAAATGTGAAAAGTATGGTCCTAGATTACACGCGCACAAGCAAAATGATAATTGACCCATGTAAATCTCTAAGATATGTGTAGGTCTAATCTATGAGCCACTCAAGTTGAGTACTACCCTCAACACGAGAGTGAAACAAGTCTCGACACACTACAAGAATAAAAATATCCAAAGTCTTGCTACAACTGCGAGACCCCAAACGGGAATCGCTGGAAATATGCAATTATTACAAATTATTACATAAATCAAATGTAGAAATAAAATTTTAGGGACTCTACACTCTCTCACGACTCGACTAGATCTTAATTTTTTAATGTGTCTGTTCAACTAGTTTTTTTCTGAAAAAGCTGGCATACAGTGCTCCTGAGTTGCTCGGCTATCTAAGCAGCCACTCCAGTCGTGTCGGGTACCTCACACAAAAAATAAGATGATGGTCAGAGAGATGACTCAAATAGAATAAAGAAATGAATAAATAAATAAAAATATGGGAAAAATAAAGGAAGAAATAGTTACAGGAAAGCTCCGGGGTCAGACTACCCGTGGAGTGGAAAACCTAATGTCTAAACTGTCGACCCCTCAGGATCCGGGTACCCGTTTACGCGCAATTCGCAAGATATCATTCACAATTTTATCGCACAAGTTGTAAAAATACAGGAAAATTTTTTTTTTCGCATAACTATGACATTCATTCTCAACACATGACCACAAGTAAAAGAGACAGACATCACCAAAATTTCTTTTCATTAATATTCATATCCATTTACAACATGTACAAGCATATTCCATGTTACAACATATATCCCAAAATGTGACAAAAGAGATAGCATTTACATCATCATCTGAACAAAAACTAAGACAAAGTAAATCATACCGTCGGGTGTACACTATATCTCCTGGAAGCATGTATATACTGAGCGGCTACTAAACTGCAGGCTGTTTGCCTGCCACACACAATAGGAAGAAAAGGATTCAGCGGTTGCTGGTACCTCCCAAAAACTTATATAAAATAACGGGCATTTATTATTTACAAAAGAAACAAGCAGAAAGGCGAGAGCAACTCAAATTAAGATTTAATTCTACTTGTAAATGAAAACGGTTTTCCAGGTTACTTGTAAGCATCTCAAATGTTCGTAATGAAATTCTAATGACTTTCCCCTGAACCCGGCATTTCCCATATGTAACATTATTTCGATAGTAGTTGCGTAATCATGAGTGTGTGAGGGGGAATGCATATATCATTTTCCTTAGAGATCATGTTGGTTAGTGAAAGAATGGAAAGTTGAGATTGTAGAGATCTATTAATTTATTTAAATTCTTGGGTAGAGAGAATGGTCTTTTGATCTTAACTTCTCAATTTCTCAACTTCAATGTTTCAGATATAACTCCAGATGTTGAAGATGTAGATATGGATGATCTAGATATAGAATCGCCAGTCTGTTGGCGATGTAACTCAAGCGGTGAAGAAGCCTGCAAATGGCTCTTCCGTCTCGCCCTCTAATTGGAAGTGCGGTCCAATAGAGGGATAGGTCTATTCTCCAACTACGCCACTGAGACGGGTGAGAGTGACTCCCTAGAAAAGTCGCTCTAGAAAAACAGCCCGACTAGTATGGGCAACCGAGCTCGTACGTAAAGCTGAAAAACCAGGATCCCCCGCCTGGGCATCCTAAAACAGGGTCAACGGAACTGGTCTAAAGTCTGGATCCCAACGAGGCGTAAAACACTGCGAGCTCGCGTAAAAACCGAAAAGGGACTGGGATCCTAGACCCGCGCACTTGGCGGCCGCTGCCCAAACTGGGCTTCCTATCTCCCGCCCAGGTGAGAGTCACCGCGCTCTCGCACGATCATGTGTAGAAGTCATCATGATCGGCACTATTCATTATTAGAGATAATGATTTCAAATTTTCCACCTACTTGACTACTCATTTCTTCTTCAATCATTTCTTTGTTTGATTGCGTTGATCTAAGTCTTTTAATCTTATTGATAGTGATCAATAAGTAGTAGATAGCGTGGAAGATGATTGTGTGTAAATTGATCTTGATCGCAAATCAAGGGAAAGGAAATGATATGACTAGTGAGAGATCGATGTCTTAACTCCTTAGGTTCATTATATCCTTAAACCGTTGCGGCCCTAATTTGATGAGTCTTCCATGAAATTTAATGGAAATAGAATACGATAAGTCTTTCCAACGAAAGCTCATGCCTCCTCCTTATCACCAGCGTGCATTATATATGCCCTACTATTATTGCCTTACAATCCATAAATGATAATTCATGTGTACTCTATAACAGAATCACGAATTATAGTTGATTGATTGACCTTGTTAATATCCAAAATGACGATGTTATCTTGTATATATCCTCAACCCAATGCCTGGTCACAGACATTTATCATTGGTTAGAATCTTATATCAAATACTTATGTTTCCATCCAAACTTCCAACTTTTAATCTCCAGATCGTATCATATTTGTCATCTAATATCTATCGGAGTGCAAGAGGCTGATTTGAGGCATTATGGTAGACCCCAGTTCTTCAAGAATGATAATAATATGTTTATAGAGCAAATACAAATGAGATAAACATATACAGCAATTGACTGAAGTTGTAGACTTTAAGGGCAAAACTCTGTCACACAACAATATGACCATGAATTAAATGTGTTGTAATGCTTTCCTTATCAGAAATTCAGAAATCTCAGTGACTCATAGATTACAACTGTTATTATTCTAAAAAGAAAGTTGAGTGTGAACTGGTTCAGTCATCATTACCAACTAATCCTATGATGCTAAGAGATGCAGCCTGGCAAGTCCTCTCTTTTTTTTTTTTTGCATTCGGCAATACTCCCTTACAGATTTTGTTATTTCGATTTCTCATGGTCTTTGTTTGAAGGTATAATGGGTAACCTAACAACCCTCATTTACCCCTAAGAACTTAGAATAAAAAGATGTCTAGATCCATGTCTAAATTGTTTAAGTAATGTTACTAAACCATATTGAAATGTGCTTAGCATGAGTATCACAAGGATCTTACAATCCCAGAACATCATTCTAATCATACAACTCATGAAGCATAATATATATGTTAGGAAGAAATGCTAAAAAAATTTAAATCCAGTGACCAATAAAGCTTTGAATACATATTTGGATTCTTAGATCTAATGGAAGGCAACATGCATGGCAGCAAGGGGGGTTTAGGGATTGTACCTTACTAGATCTCTACAATGGAGAATAAGCTTGCATGCAAAATCACATACAAGCTGTTGTAGCAGCTCTTGATAGGAGCTCCAGCATCCTTATTTTTGGAGCAGAAATGACTGGAATTTGGAGAGATTTGGGAAGGATTGGAAGGGCAAGCAGTGGAGGAAATTGGAAAATAAAAGGGAAATGAAATAGGAAGAAGAGTTGTACCCGTTGTCTTTGAATTTTTTTAGGAAGTGGCAGCTGCTATTGTTGCTGTTGATAGCAACACATGTGATTGTTTGTAGCAGCAATCCAAGCCTCTGAAACGGTTGTTTCCAATCAGCAACTTCAGCAGAATTAAATGGGGAAAGACTGTGCTCCAATCGACTGGGAGAATGGGAGATTTTGAGAAGAAAATAGGAGAATTTGCAAGGAAAAAGGGAAGTTACGGCTGGAATGGGGAGTAGCAGTTCGAGGTGGGTTTCGGTGGAATTGGGGGAGAAATGGGGAAAGGAAATAGGGTTTTGTTGGGATATTTATAAGGGAAATGATGTGCTCTTATGTGGACAAGTGGAGCTAGCAATAGCCCAAGTGGGAAGAGGAGTCAAAGAGAGAGAATGAATGCCAACTGCTGTCAGCTTTTTTTTTTTTTAAACGGAAGTCTGCTACAACAGTCTGTTGTTACTTATATTTTTAAATTAATATTATATATATTTCATTTCATTAATAAGTTAAAATTGTCCGTATGTGCACATCGAGGTTCCGATTTCGACGCGCAATATCTTCAATTGATCGTATCGAGACGACGATCAAATTGAGTATAATGTTGACATACTTTCGATCGGGTTTTGAATACCCGAAATTTTCGGATACGGTTTCGGTTTGGGGTTAAATTTTGTGAATTAAAAATATCAAATGATCTCCGATTGACGAACGGTCAATTCCGTTGGTTTCGTATCGTCGAATCGGATCTCATGATGGTCTCGGTTTATTCCGCGGTTTCCGAATTTGCGTCGCGGCTTTTCACGGCACGCATTACGAAACGACCGATTTTTGATCGATTTCACCCGAACAACTTTCGATTCATGATTAGTTGATCGTTTTAGGTTGTTTAGTATTGACCGACAACGTTTTTGGGTTCATTAGGCCCAAAATCGGACGACTTCGGGTTTGATTGGAAACCGGATGCTACATAAATTGTCTAAAAGTCAACCTAAGTCGTACCTCCCTGGCAACGACACCATTTGAAGAACCCAGTTACGTCATTCGATAATTTATCATTTTTATGTTGTAGTCGATCACTTTGGGATTAATAAAAAATGACCATTTAATCAATTTTCTCAATTAAATGCAAGTGATCAAATTGTTTTACTTGAGAAAGCCTAAGATCGAACTCGAACTCAGGAAGGCTACTATCTCCTTAGGGAGATTTTTAGATTATCTAGACGCTAGGTTTTTTAGGAGAATATTTTTGCCAATTTTGTTATGCAAATAATAATATGAAAATGCAGAATGCCAATTTTGAGGCCTATAAGTTTCCCTATGGAGGGGTACCTGCTCATCCTGTCTAGAATCCTGCTGCACAGACAACTCAGTAGTGCCATCAGTAGAAACAATATACTCAATACATACCCGAGGCGTGCTGGATGATGGGCAAGACCTACGAGCAGGGGGAACGGTGCGAGACCTGTGAGTAAAAACACGTGGAAAAAACTGAACCACGGGAATAGGTGGTAGTGGTGGTGGTAGTGCTAATGGTTGAGGGGATGGTGGTTGAGTAGGAGGTGGAGGCATACATATCTCATCATCAGAGTCAGATGGAGCAAGTCTGTCAGTTGTAGGAGAAAAATACATGACATACTCAAAGAAAGTAACATCAGCACTAACAAAGTATTTCCGCCTTGGTGGATCAAAGCAACGATACCCCTTCTGGGTACGAGAGTAGCCGAGTAACACGTACTTGACAACTCGAGGAGAGAGCTTGTCACGACCTGGAGAGACGTCATGAACAAACACAACAGATCCGAATACACGAGGTGTAAGAGAGAAAAGATCCTTCTCGAGAAACGCAATCAAGAAAGGAATCTTTTCTCCCAACACAGACGAGGGCATACGGTTCACCAAATAGCAAGCAGTAAGGACAACATCGCCCCAATAATCATGAGGAGCACGACTCTGTATCAAAAAGGTTCTGATCACATCAAGTAAGTGACGATGTTTGTGCTCGGCAACACCATTCTGTTGTAAAGTATAAGCACACGAGGTTTGGTGAACAATGTCATGAGATCCAAGAAACTAAGCACATGTGCAGAATTCCAAGGCATTATCAGAACGAAGATATTTAACATTGGCAGAAAATATATTCTTTATCTCACTGATAAAATATTTGATCACAGATCCGGCATTAGACTTATTCTTTAATAAAAAGACCCATGAAAGTCTAGAAAAAATCATCGATGGCCACAAGATAAAAACGGTGTCCCTGGTGATCAGGAACACGACTCGGAACCCAAATGTCTAAAATGAGCTCAAACAACTGAGAACTCCGACTCTAACGGGATGGAAAGGAGGAACGGTGATGCTTTCCAAGCTGGCATGCCTCACACTCAAAGGAAGATCTCGTAGAAATCTGAGGGAGGACATGACAACTTTTGCAGAGAAAGGTGGTCAAAACGAAGATGCCACAGATAAGGAGAGACAGATCTAGTAGGTATAATAGAAGAGCCAGCATGAGGAGGTTGGATCAGTCTGTATAGCCCCTGCTGCTCACGGCCACATCCAATCACCCTGCCCGTGAGTATGTCTTGAAACACAAGAGACGATGGATAAAAAACGGTATGGCAATGCAGATCCTTAGTGATATGACTAATTGAAAGTAAATTCATCTGGAAGTCTGGGGCATATAAAACATTCTAAAGACACATGGACGACGTCAAATGCACCTCCCCTTGTCCGGTAACGGGTAAGTGGTCACCATTAGCAATAACAACCCATTTGCAAGGCGGTATAGTCCTATAGGACCTCAGTTGCGCTCTGTCGCCACACAGGTGGTGTGAAGTACCATAGTCCATAATCCACTCCGTCATGTCTGCAGAGTAATACCAGTAAAATCATAGGCGATACCTGAGGAGCTCGAAGAGGCTCTGGCTGCGGCTGCAATATCTGTAGTGATGCCAGTAGGAGTCATGATCTCTCAAATAAAAGAGACAAATATCATCCAGACTAGGATCAACCTGGGAAGCTGGAGTCTTTGAAGGCTCAATATGTTCTGCTATGCGACCAGAAACAGGATATCCATGCTTCATGTAGCATGCATCATCTGCGTGTCCCGATCGACGGCAAAAGATACAAGGGCCACGCAAACGCCCACCACCTCTGCCACGAGGGGTGTGTCCTCTAGAATGGGTCAGCCCTCCTCGTCCACGAGAAACGACCATAGCCGAAGAGGGCAAAGTAATAACCGCAGAAGGCATGATAATCCGGCTGAGATGACTATAGGCTTCCTCCATTGGAGGTATGGTGACCCCAGTGAGAAACTATGTGCGTGATGCATCACACTCTTTATCAAGACCTGCCATGAAGACTCCCACCATTGTGGAGTTCCTATAAGACTTTTGCTGCTCGAGAGATGTCGTAATTGGCATGTAGCTATGAAGCTTCTCGAACATGCCACGGAGTGAAGAGTAGTACATGTGCAGAGGACGTCCATTCTACTTGGTGTTGTAGATATCAAGCTATAGCTGAAGAATCTTGACCCATTCTTTGCTTGAGCATAGGTGAAAGTCAAAGTGTCCTACATCGCCTTGGTGGTGGGCTGGTTCAAGATATCATTGGCTATATCTGTAGTAAGAGTCCCGCATAGCCAAACACGCGCATACGCATCATCTTGCTTCCAAGAAGCATTCGCCCCAGTCTTATCCGTCGGTTCTGGATCTGTCAAAATGTTCTCCTTATTGTTTCACTGCATGAGGGTGAGGAACTTCGTGGACCACAACTCAGAGTTGGTCCCATCCATCTTAGCGATGGGAGTCGGGCTCTTGAAGGCTCCGGACGAGAAAATGCCACCCTTATTCTCTGCCATGATGATAATACTGTCAAGGTGTGGAACTCAACTGGGGAGTAGACCGGTGACAATAAGTATACTCGAATATACGGAGGATTGGTTGTACGGGTAGACTCGTACAACATCCTCATCAATCCTTGCGCTTGTTAGGGCCGGAGAGCATGATTTATATGAATGAAATCACGTACTCCGGTCGAGATCAGACCACCGATCAAACCTCAGAGGGTTGGAGATGCGACGCGAGGGCTGGCAATGACCTAGGGTGGGCCTTGTGAGGCCAAGCGGCCACTGGGGCTGCAGCCTGGATGACTGGAAATGACCAGGCAGCGGCCTGGAGAGCCGAAAATGGCCAGACGTGGTGGCCTGGAGGTCTGGTGATGCCCCAGCAGCGGCCTAGAGGCCTGAAGATGCCCCAAGCGGCGGCCTAGGGTTGTAGAAGTCTATGTGCGGCTTCCTGGAGGGTTGTAGGTGTTGAGTTGGATGGTTGCCGGAGAAGAAATGGCCACGCGATGGTGGTGGCACAGAGAGAAGGCGACGCACGCGGGGAGGGAGGGGGCAGTGTGGGGGTGGGATATTAGAACTTCGATTTAGGATCGTCTCTCTGATACCATGTTGAAGGGATGATAATGAATTGGTTAATGAGAGGCCCTAGGGTTCTCTTATATAGGAGTGGAACCTGTTGGGTAAATTACAAGACAAGGATAAAAGAAATAAAAAATTAGAAAAACAATAAAAAGATAACAAATATCTCAACAATATTCTATCTTGATTTCATGGAAAATTTTTAAATAGTAATATTTACATGATTTCGAAGCAAATAAACAAAGATGCTTCTAAAAATCGTTTTTAAATGAAAAGTAGTATATGTAATCATTAGAAGTTGCAACATATGACGAATCCTAAACATCAAAGTAGACCAACTCAAAGTTAAGTTGACTTATTCTCAGAATTGGGATAAGTAGTTCAAGTATACTTAGATTTTTAAGCATACATGGTAGGCTAATCTCTCAAACTCTAAATTTTGAAATAACAAATAATGCAACCATTTAAGCTGACTAAAAGGAAGATGACCTAGGAGCTTGCCCCACTCCATGACTAGATGATGATTATCTTCAGCACTTCTCCTACCATTAGAAGACGACATGGATCTTCACATACCAATACCAATCCTCCTCATGTCACCAAGACTTACAACATACAATGATTGTTGGAGTATATGCGTCATGTGTACATGGGTAATTGGATCACTCCATGGTTCAATTACGACATCCAGTGGTTTAACCCGCGTCTACTATTTGTTGGACTTGGAGACTTAGTGAGGGATATATAAGCCCCACACCCATTGTATCAGATGAGAAAAATGAGTAGAAAACACAAGCCCTTTGAGATGTTCTCTCATGGTTTCATCTCGCTCTCCATGGAGTAGAGTTCCACGTAGAATCCGAGTATTCCTTCATCTTTATTCTATTTCTCTGATATTATGCTTCTGCGTCTCGATTTCTAACAATGATCCATGAAAAATTAGTTAACACTTCAATTCCTCGGTAATCTAACTAGCTGAGAGGAAACTAAGAGACATGATAGGAACATGAAGAGTAATATACTTCTTTGCCATTCCATGGTGATACAAGATCCATCTGCAATGACCACCTGATCCTTATTGGAAAGAAGTTTGCAGGCTTTAAAGATCTTTTGGTCACATATCATATGGTTAGTGATACCACTATCAGTTCTCCACTCTATCATGAAAAATGTCCTCGTCATTACCTTTCTTCCAAGCCGCATCCACTAGATAGTTTTTAGTGGTGTGAGCTTCCTTAGAGTCTTCTTATAAGCACTCATCTTTTCCAAGATAAGCCTGAATTTCGAAATTTGTTCGGGGGTGATATTCTTTAGTACTATACCAGCTTTTTCGGTTACTGGTTAGAACACTCAAACAACTTCTTCTATGGATGAAGTTTCCAGCAAGAGTCATCCCGACCTTCTTAAAATGAGTGCACTTCTTTTTTGGTTTCTCATATTTAGTGTTCCTCTAAATCACAAGCATGACCTCTTAGCTTCATTGGGACTGGTCATCATAATTTTTATCTATTCCTTGCCTTCTTGTGGGAGTAGATTTCCTGAATACTTGGAAAGCCCTTGAATTCAGGATCTAACATGTTCAAACTCAGAGTTCAAGCCACTAAGGAAGATGAAGATCCTATTCTTCCAAAAACATATAATAAGCAGCGATGGACAACTCGTACAATCATATAGTATAAATCTCATGAATCAACTGATCTATCCAAAAAAGGGGAAACACGCTAAGAACCAGCCCCAAGATGATATTCAAGAAAATGGTTACAAGAAGGCTTAGAGAAGCCATGGCTCCAAAAAAGTCCCGGTATGAAAGGTTACATTCTGAGAATAAAATCGTTATGAATTAAAAAGAGAAACATTTATTCTAAACAAATTGCCCAAATAGTTGCAATCGGCAGGAGTACATCTCTTGGGTTATGCTTCACTTGAACTAAAGACTCGTAGAACAAGTTCAAGCTTTGCTGGTTCATCCAAACAACATTGGGTTCTTCCTAAATCGGGGAAGTTTTTTCACAATGGAAAAATAGATGCTCCATCGTCTCTGCTTGCATATCACATAGAGGGCACAAATTAGAAACCCATGTAAATATTCTTGTACACTAGTCCCTCGTCATAATTCTCTCTCTTCATAGCAGCCAAATAAATACATCTATTGCTTGGAAGCTTGAGTTCCCAGATGAAGTTGAAGTTACAAACCAGAACATCAAGTGTAGGTTGTAGAGGTTTAGCAAGGACTTTATAGGCCCGCTTGACTAAAAAAGAATCCACTTTCTTCACCCAATGGTCTCGACCTACTCTCTCCATATCTGGTAGATCATCCAGCAAGCTGAGGAACTCCTATAAATGTTAGTACGAGAATTATGCTAAGAAAGAGTGCATCTAGATACCATCAATCCAAGAGTCTAGTACTTGCATTTCACGTCCAGTTATCAGTCCAAAAGGCAAAGGATTTGCCATCTCCAAGCACAGGACGAAACAAGTCCGCAAATGTGACAGGAATGATTTAGTGCCCTTCTAGAAAGCAGCAAAGAAGGTACCTTAAATTAAGATATTGGGTTGTGCTCTGATGTTATAAATATAGTCTATTGACCTGCTTTAATAGGAGCGCATTGTTCATTGTTTCCAAATTTGAGATTCTCAGGCTGCCAACAGTCTTTGGAAGTGTAGTTGTCTTCCAGTCAACCATGTAAATTCCTGATCCATCTTTCAAAAGAAATATTCTCATGATCAGCTCAAGCCGACATCTGATGCCAACCGGAAGTAGTCGTGTTGACAAGAAGAACACGGGGATTGTCGCAAATGTAACCTTTACCAGAACCAGACGACCTCCTCGGGATAAAACTATCTCCTTCCACCCTGATAACTTCCTCTCAAGTTTTTCAATCACAGGGAGCAATCAGTAATCCTAAGCCTTCCACAGGTCAAAGGAAGACCTACATATTGGACAACTAGAGTCCCACGGTTTGTGTTCAACACCTCACTGCAGCCCCGAGCATCATCATCTACCAGACCAAATGGGATAAAACAACATATTTGTTAATTCAGCATATGTTGGAGAAAATAAGAGCGCTTATTTATTTCTGAGAACCCTAGGCTCTCTTATATAGTAGAGAGTCCTATGGGTAAATTACATAACGTAGACAACAGGAAAAGAAAATAAGAGAGAAGTACATATATAAATATAAAAACATAAATATCTTCACACTCCCCCTCAAGCTGGAGCATAGATGTCAATCATGCTCAGCTTGGATGAACACTTTTGGAATGATCCCCTGGACAATGGCTTAGTGAAGATGTCTGCGGTTTGCTCTCCAGAGCTAACATGGGAAGTAGAGATCAGTCCCTTCTGAATAATGTCTCTGGTGTAATGACAATCCACCTTGATATGTTTTGTTCTCTCATGGAATGCTGGATTGTTTGCAATAAATAGGACAGCCTGGTTATCACAGTGTAACTCCATGGGTAGAGGAATCTCAACATGTAGATCACATAGCACTGCTCGAACCCGCATCATTTCTGTACTGGCTTGAGCCATAGCCCTGTACTCAGACTCAGCACTAGATCTTGCTACAACGGTTTGTTTCTTGCTTTTCCAAGAAACGAGAGAATTGCCAACAAATATTGCAAACCCTGAAGTGGATTTCCTGTCCTTGGGACAACCTGCATAATCGGCATTAGCATATGCAGATACAGAGAATGTGTCTCCTTTCCTAAAGAGAAAACCTGAGCCTGGAGTTGATTTCAGATATCTCAATATTATATGTAATGCATCCATATGTATCTGTCGAGACTGCTCCATGAATTGACTCACTCGACTCACTGCAAATGCAATATCAGGTCTGGTGATTGTAACATAAATGAGCTTACCAACCTTCTCTCTGTATCTTCTCTTATCAACTTCATCGGTATCATCATCATATAGCTTCATACTCGGATCCATAGGAGTCGTGGAAGGTCGACATCTCGTTATTCCTATTTCTGCAAGCATATCTGTAACATACTTCCTTTGGGTCATCATAGGACCCTGTGCATTTCTAGCAAATTCCAACCCCAAGAAATACCTTAGGGTTCCCAGATCATTCGTCACAAATTGACTGCCGAGAAAGGCTTTAGTCATCTTGATTCCCTGCTCATCGTCTCCTGTAACAATAATATCATCGACATACACCATAATGACCACAGTACCTCTAGGCGTCTTCTGCACAAATAATGAATGGTCTGCATTTGACCTCTTGAAGCCCTGTCGTTCAATCAGTTCAGAAAGCTTTTGAAACCACGCTCTAGGGCTTTGTTTAAGGCCATATATCGCGTTATGGAGTCTACAAACCTGTGCACACTCCCCCTCGGCAGTAAATCCCGGAGGCTGTTGCATATAGACCTCCTCGTGGAGATCTCCATATAAAAATGCGTTCTTCACATCAAGCTGAAATAGTGGCCAATCCCGTGCGACCGCAACTGCAAGAAGGACACGTAAGTTGGAATGTCGAGCAACTGGCGAGAATGTGTCCATGTAATCAACTCCATATCTGAATAAAACCACGTGCTACAAGCCTCGCCTTGTATCGTTCCAGGCTTCCATCGACATGGTATTTAACAATAAATACCTACTTGCAGCTAACAATAGACGCGCCAGGTGGGGGAGAAACAAGCGTCCACGTACCACGAGACTGTAAAGCAACCATTTCCTCTTCCATAGCAAGACGTCATTTGTTATCTTGGAGAACCTCCTGGTAATTGCGTGGAATCTCGACGGCAGATAGGGCTAACGCAAATCTCTGGAAGTCTCCTGTCAGACGATGAAATGAGACATGAGAAGCAAGGGGATAGGAAGCACAAGTAAGCTTCTGCTTCCTAATAGCGATAGGTACGTCCAAGTCTCCATGATCATCATCCTGTTGTGGTTCCTGTATCACTGGATCCTCAGACTCGTCATTAGTAATCAAGTTATCAGAACCAACCTGAGGGTTGCTGGATGACTGGCCATGACCTTGAGCAAAGGAGGACCGACGAGTATAATACTTTCGTAACTGTGGCACAATGGTCACTGGAGGTGGTAAGGGTAGAGGTGATGGTGGAGATGGCACAGAGGGTAGCTGGCTCATAGGAGGAGGTGGCATGTAGGAGACCTCAGTATCAGAATGAGGAGTAGTCATTTGTTCACCTGTAGGAGAGAAAAACATGACAGATTCAAAGAATGTGACATCAGCGCTAACGAAATATTTTCGACGCAGCGGATCAAAGCACCGATAGCCCTTCTGTGTCCTGGAGTACCCGATAAACACACATTTGATAGCCCTGGGAGAGAGCTTATCAAGACCTGGTACCAACTGATGGACAAAACAGACACACCCAAAGACACGAGGTGGAAGAGAGAACAATTCCTTCTCAAGAAAGGCGAGAAAAAGAGGAGTTTTCTCATTCAAGACAGATGAGGGCATGCGATTTATTAAGTAGCAAGTTGTGAGAACCGCATCACCCCAGAACGAGTTCGGAGCATGACTTTGAATAAGTAAGGTTCTGGTGATATCCAACAGATGACGATGTTTCCGTTCTGCAACACCATTCTGCTGCGAAGTGTAAGCACATGAAGTTTGATGAATTATACCACGAGATGAAAAGAGCAAGGACAAAGTCCTAGTACAGAACTCCAAGGCATTGTCAGACCGCACGATTTTCACAGTAGAAGAGAAAACATTCTGAACTTCATTGATAAACATTTGAATCACATTTCCTGCTTCGGATTTATTTTTCAACAGAAACACCCAAGACAAACGGGAAAAATCATCAACTATAACCAGATAGAACCTGTGTCCTTGGTGGTCAAGAACACGACTTGGACCCCAAATATCAATATGGACTAAGTCAAACAGGGAGCTACTGCTTCGACTCTGACGACTCGGGAAAGTAGACCTATGATGCTTTCCCAACTAACATGCTTCACATTGAAAAGACGACTTCAGAAAAATATGGGGCCGCACACGACAGAGCTTCTGGAGAGATAGATGACCAAAACGGAGATGCCAGATATATGGAGAGTCTGGTCCTAGAGGATGATGTGATGCACCGATATAGGGAGTATTGACCAGACGGTAGAGACCATTCTGCTCACGGTCACAGCCAATCACCTTGCCCGAGGTTATATCCTGAAAAACAAGAGATGATGAGTCAAAAATAGCCCGACAGATCAAATCCTTTGTAATCTGGCTAATAGACAGTAAATTCATAGAGAAATCAAGACCGTATAACCAGTGTTCACTAAATCGGCCGCACGGGCCGCATATGCGGCCGCATATGCCCGTGCGGCGTGCAGACCGCACCGATTACTTGAATCAGTGCATTATGCGCCCTCCCCGCGTATGCGGCCTGCATATTCCCCGCATATGCCCCGCATATCTCGCATATGCCCCGCATACTGCTCCAGCAGCTCCAATTTTTCAATCTTCTTATTCAGGTCCTTAGTTCTGTAACTCTACCGCTTCATTCAATTGTTAGAATATGATAAGCATTTCTATACAATTGCAATGCATTATACCATTATGTATATGCAATGTTTTATGTTTTTTTCATGTATTATTTTCACGAGTATATGCAATGTATCGTCGAACATTTTTTATATATGCCGATTGAGATTTTGCTCATGTAGTGCATGTATGTATATTGAAGTTTTGTTATTACGAATCATATAATGTAAAGTTTTTATGGTTAATGCTTTTTTGTGATTAAATATGAGGCAATTAAATGTATATATCCACTGCCATCTAACATGAACCGTTTTTCTTATATCTTCTTTAACTCCACTTAGATACATAACTCCAGTGGTAATGTTATTTATAGATATTTTTTTATTTTAAAATTAAAAAATAGAAAACCGCTTAGAACCGCATATACCCCGCATATGCCCCCGCATACCGCTTAATCAGTATTCGGTGACCAGTCCGAACGCATACCGCTTTCCTGAACCTTGCGTATAACACATTCCGCAGGCTCATGAAAGGTGTCAATTGAACCTCCCCCATGTCCAGTGATTGAGGAATGTGTCCCATTGGCTATGACTACAGTTCGTCTTGAGGATACCGGTCTATACATATTGAGTTGTTCTTTATCACCACAAAGATGATGGATCGCTCCAGAATCCATAATCCAGTTGGAAATCATATATCCATCACACGAGGAGAGAGCAAAGGGACTACCTGAGGTACTGGCAGTGGCTGATGAACTAGCAGATGCAGAGACTGCCACATCTGACTAACCTTCAGGTGTTGTATCAGGAGGCATGATATTCCTCAATCTGGCAACAAGATCGTCGAAATGCTTATCCAACGAGGAAGGTGCAGGAGACTCCACTTGTTCTGCTACCCGTGCTGATGCAGGAAAGCCATGCTTAGAGTAGCATGTATCCTCAGAGTGACCAGGGCGACGACAATAGCTGCATGGTTGCCGAATTCGACCCCCACGACCCCGGGGTCCACGACCACGGAAGTTAGAAGATCCACCTCTTCCTCTAGAGGCTGCCATAGCTGAAGGTGTCTGGTTGGCAGTTGAGCTTGGAACAATAATGCGACTCAACTGGCGAAAGGCTTCCTCCATAGGAGGAATGGTAGCATCAGCAAGAATCTGAGAACGTGCAGCATCATACTCTGGATCAAGTGCAACAAGGAATACTCCTACCATAGTAGCATTCCTGTACGTCTTCTGCTGCTCAGGAGTGGCCGTCAACGGCATGAAGCTATGGAGCTTCTTAAACATCCCTCGTAGGGATGTGTACAAAGAGTGAAGCGGTCGCCCATTCTGCTTGACTGTGAAAATATCATGTTGCAACTGAAGTATCTTGGTCTCGTTCCGCGCCTGTGAATATGTCACAGCTAGGATATCCCACATAGCCTTAGTCGTGGGCTGATGTAGTACATCATTGGCGATTCCTATCGTCAACGTTCCAGATAGCCAGACTTTGGCATACGCGTCATCTGCCTCCCACGAGGCATTCACTCCAGTCTTCTCGATCGGCTCCTCTTCAGTAAGAATATGTTTCTTACCATTTGGCTTCATCAGGCTCATGAACTGCATCGCCCAGAGCTCATAGTTTGTCCCGTCCATCATCACAATAGGCGGTGGACCTCTGAATGCGCCAGTGGCGGGTACATCAACCTTGTTTTCTAACCTATTGCCGACAGAAGACTGCTACAATTGCGAGAAATCAAAGTTTGTGTGTCTACACAAACATCTATAGGTTCGGGTCCACGTGTAGACTCATGCACACCAACCCATCAACTAACTGAGGAAGCCGGGTCAGTACTCAAGCACAGGGCAACACGCTATGCGTGTTGTGCACGCAAGTTGGGTGCGCGGTGCCCGCAGAACAGGCGCCTGTGCACGCTAGGGCTGACGCGCTATACGCGCAAGGCAGGTGCGCGATGCGCCCCGGGAACGTGCGCACCAGAGCTGTGCGTGATGCGCGAGAACAGGTGCGCAGAACAGGTGCGCGAGAACCTGCGCATTGTGCGCCCGAGACTTGTGGCGGCGCCGGAGAGGAGGGGCGGCGTTGGAGGGTTGCGCGCACGAGCGGAAGAGGCACCGGAGAAGAGGGGCGGCGCTGGAGCGGGTTGAAGGTGGGGTTAGGGTTTCTTGGGAATCGAGAGCTCCGGTCTAGGACCGCCGCTCTGATACCATGTTGGAGAAAATAAGAACGCTTATTTATTTCTGAGAACCCTAGGCTCTCTTATATAGTAGAGAGTCCAAAAGGAAAAGAAAATAAGAGAGAAGTACATATATAAATATAAAAACATAAATATTTTCACAGCATAAGGCCAGAAAGCTCACTAAAAATCTCGAGGATTGACGGTATCCATTTTGCTTCCTCCAGACCTCCCTCAATGAAAAGGAGAATGTCATCTCCTTACTGTAAGAGAAGGATATGAATATCATTCAAAGAATAACCTGCCGCCAACCCGTTATGTGATAATTGTTCCACCATGCAAGCTAAAACATCTGTTGCTATAACAAAGAGCATGATAGCTAAGAGGTACCCATGCCTCACCCCTCTCTGTGGCTAAAAAAAACCCTCCTTCAGGTCTGCATTGATGAGAACAAAAAAAGATGCAATGGTGATACATCTTTTCATCAGCATTATCCATATAGCGGGGAATCCTCTACATGCCATGGCCATCCCCAGAAAACGCCAGTCTATTGTATCATATGCCTTGGAGAAGTTAATTTTCCACAGAAGGCCCTTTGTGTCCCATCTCTTCCAATCTACCATGATCTCTGTTGCCATAGCCAAATTATCAATGATCTATCTTTCTGGAATAAAAGATGATTGGAACGATGAGTTGATTTTGGTCCATGACTCCATTAAGCCTAATTGCCAAAACTTTTGCAACAACTAAATTTATACCCTTTGACAAGGCAATAGGACGGAAGTCATTCACCCTCTCTGAAACATCATTCTTTGGCAGGAGGAATAAGAGTGTCTTATTTAGCCTCTCGAACCCTACATTACTTATTGCAAACTTAACCACCAATCAAAAGGAGGAGACTACCTCATTCCAGAATTCTTTGAAGAAATAGGTTGGGAACCCATCTGGTTCAGGTGCACCATATGCATTTAAGTTCCAGTCTGCATTTTTGACCTCCTCCATTATAAAGCTTTGTATTAGACAATTTGCATGTTGATATGAAAGCTAGGAAGCCCCTACACATGTCCATATTGAAGGTCTTCTTGCAGACCTACGACAGAAATCGTGGAAGTGGTCTGCAATGGCACTCCCGATCTCTCGATCACCCTCGATTCTTTTTTCACCAATGACAATAGAACGGATCAGATTGTGACGGTGTCTCCCACTAGCGACTCTATGAAAATAAGTTGTGTTTGTATCTCCTTTTTGAGGCACCTTAATCGCGACCTTTGTTTCCATTCAGTCATTCGCTTTTTATCTTCATCCAGTAGTTTCTTTTATGCTACTGCTTTATCTCTGAGTTTGTTTGTGGCGAGTTCTCTGATGTCTTCTAAGCCATCTAGTATGGTCATCTCTGCTTATGCCTTTGCCTGAGCCACTCCTCTAGCTTCTCTAACCTTCTTTTTAAAAGAACGGAGTTTTGAACACAGAGAAATCAACTTCTGGTTCATGCACATGGCCACTGATGATAAGTAAGTTGTAGACGTCCAATGTCTTGTGATCGGGTTTATAAAGTTCTATTGTAGCCACTCATGTTCAAACCTGAAGAAGCCATGAGGTACCACCTCCTCCCTCGAATCCCAGACCAATGGAGTATGATCCGACCTTGAGCGAGGTCTGGCTGATGAGGTGGACAGTAGGAAAAAGTCCAACAATTTTGATGATGCAAGGAAGTGACCTAATCTAGAACGAGAACTGTTGAGATATCATGAACGCGAGGCGCAGGATACCAGGCCGATCAAGCCTGGCAACCACTCCCCGAAGGTGTTGATCACAGGAGCATCCAGGGCCCCTTAGCCCAACAGAGCTAGAGAGGCCTGATCTGTGAAGTACGTCTTCGGGAAGGTCCTATTGCCTTCTGCGAACGCCGAGATCCGAAGAAATAATCAAACAAGACCTTTTTTTGTGAGCCCTTCTTTCTCCGAAAGAAGAAGATCATCATAATGAGAGGCCCCACGGTTCTCTTATATAGGAGAGGAACTTGTTGGGCAAATTACAATAATAAGGAAAAAGAAATAGTAAATAAGAAAACAACAACAAAAGATAACTGATATCTCAACAATCTCCCTCAAGCTAGAGATTAGATATCAATCCGACTCAGCTTGGAACATCTCTAATCAGATCCTCTTACTAGGGACTTTGTAAGAACATTTGTTGTCTGGTCTCCGGAGCTGACATGCATAGTAGAGATAAGACACTTTTGTATCATGTCACGAGTGTAGTGACAGTCAACCTCTATGTGCTTCGTCCTCTCATGAAAGGTTGGGTTGTTGACAATGAAAAGAGCATCTTGATTATCACATTGGAGATGCATGAGAAGATGCACCTCTATAGTCAGGTTAGTAAGAACATATCTGACCCGCATCATCTCTGCGCTAGCCTGCACCATGGCCCTGTATTCTGACTCAACACTTGATCTGGCAACCACAATCTGCTTCTTACTCTTACATAAAACAAGAGAATTCACTATAAACATAGCAAAGCCTAATGTAGACTTTCTATCCTTTGGACACCCAACATAATCTACATTTACACATGTTGTAACTGAGAGAGATGTGCCTCTGCTGAAAAGAAGTTCAGTACTAGGTGAAGGCTTCAAGTATCTCAGAATCATATGAACTGCATCCATGTGTGCATGTCTGAGCTGCTCCATAAATTGACTCACTTTGCTTACGGCAAAGTATATGTCGGGCATGGTAATAGTCACATATAGTAGCTTGCCAACAAGCTCTCTGTACCTCCTCTTGTCGACCTCCTCAGTATCGTCATCATAGAGCTTCATGCTCGGGTCAAGAGGAGTAGTGGCAGGTCTACAATCTTCCATGCTTGTCTCTGAAAAAACGATCTATAATGTACTTCGTCTGGGTCATCACAAGACCTCGTTGGTTCCTGGCAAACTGCAGTCCGAGGAAGTAACGTAAATGTCCAAGATCTTTGGTCACAAACTATTGACCTAGGAAGTCCTTGACGCCCTGAATACCCTGCTCATCATCCCCTGTAACAATAATGTCATCAACGTAAACAAGAATGACAATAGTACTTCTCTGGGTCCTCTGCTTAAATAAGGAGTGATCGACGGTTAATCTTACAAACCCCTGCTGCTCTATCAAGTTTGAGAGCTTCTGGAACTATGCTCTTTGACTTTGCTTAAGTCCATAGATAGCCTTGTATAGCCTGCAAACCTTCTGACACTCCCCCTCAGCAGAAAACCCAGGTGGTTGTTGCATGTAGACCTCCTCCTGTAGATCATCATAGAGGAGGGCATTCTTCACATCAAGCTGGTAAAGGGGTCAATCTCGTGTCATAGCAACAAAAAGTAGAATACACAGAGTAAAATGTCTGACAACTGGTGATAAAGTATCCTGACAGTCCACCCCATATGTCTAGGTGAGCTCTCGTGCCACAAGTCCTGCCTTATTGCGATCCACGCTACTATCCACACGGTGTTTCACAGTGAACACCCATTTGCATCCCACGACAGATGCACCAACAGGAGCTGAAACAAGACTCCACGTACCACGTGACTGTAGCGTAGCCATCTCCTCCTACATGGCCAATCTGAAGAACCTCCTGATATGTCTGTGGTATCTCCACGACTTATAATGCCAAGGTAAATCTCCAGAAATCCGTTTATAGCCTGCTCAATGAAGCTCAATGAAACCTGAGCTGCAAGAGGATAAGTAACACACCTACGCTTCGGCTTACACAGAGCAAGAAATACATCAAGATTATCTGCCGAGTCTGTAACATATGAGTTTCCTCTTGAGAGGGCACCTGCCCATCTTGTATGTTATCTTGCTGCACAGACAACTCAGTAGTACCATCAGTCAAAACAATGTGCTCATTGCATACCTGAGGTGTGTTGGATGACGGGCAAGACCTATGAGCAAGGGGAACCGTACAAGATCTACGAGTAAAAACACGTGGTAAAAACTGAGTCTCAGTAGAAGGTGGAGCCACAGGAGCAGGTGTAACGAAAGGAGGTGTATGTGTTAGTGGCTCTGAAGGTACTGGGAGAACAAGAGGTGGAGGAACGACGATAGGAGGTGGAGGCATGTAGATATCATCGTCGGAGTCAAATGGGACAAGTCTGTCACCTGTAGGAGAAAATACATAATAGACTGAAAGAAAGTGACGTCAACACTGACAAAGTACTTCCGCCTTAGCGGATCAAAGCAATGGTATCCTTTCTGGGTACGAGAGTAGCCAACAAACACACACTTGACAGTTCTAGGAGAGAGCTTTTTACGACCCGGAGAGACACCATGAACGATGACAACGGATTCGAACACATGAGGTGCAAGAGAGAAAAGATCCTTCTTAGGAAACACAACCGAGAAAGGGATCTTCTCTCCCAACACAGACAAGGGCATGCGGTTCACCAAATAGCATGCAGTAAGGACAGCATCGCCCCAGTAAGAGTGAGGAGTACGACTCTGCATCAACAAGGTTCTGGTCGCATTAAGTAAGTGACAATGTTTGTGCTTGGCAACCTCGTTCTGCTGGGAAGTAGAGGCACAAGAGGTCTGGTGAACACTACCAAGAGATCTAAGAAACTCAGAAAGTTGTAAGGTGCAGAATTCTAAGGCATTATCAGTGCGAAGATATTTAACATTAGCAAAAAAATATTCTTTATTTCATTAATAAAATATTTTATCACAAATCCTGCCTCAAACTTGTTCTTCAAAAGAAAGGCCCGGGAAAGTCTAGAGAAATTGTTAACAACAATAATATAAAAGTGGTGTCTCTGGTGATCAGGAACACGACTCGGACCCCAGATATCTAGATGAAGGAGCTCAAACAACTAAGAACTGCTTCGACTCGGACGAGACGGAAAGGAGGAACGATGATGCTTCCCAAGCTAACATGCCTCCTTTCAGTAACATGCCTCACACTGAAAGGAGGATCTCGTGGAATTTTGAGGGAGTACATGACATAGCTTTTGCAGAGGAAGGTGACCAAAACAAAGATGCCCCGTAATGAGAGACTGGTCCAGTAGGTATAGTAGAAATGCCAACATGAGGAGGTTAGACCAGTTTGTAGAGTCACTGTTGTTCACGGCCACATCCAATCACCCTGTCCATGAGTACGTCCTGAAGCACAAGAGATGATGGGTCAAAGATGGCACGACAATGCAAATCCTTGGTAATCTGACTAATGGAAAGTAGATTCATCTGAAAGTTAGGAGCATATAAAACATTCTGAAGACGTAGGCGTCAAATGCACCTCCCCCTGTCCCGTAATCGGTAGGTGGTCTCCATTCGCAATGACAACCCATCTACCAAGTGGTATGGTCCTATAGGACCTTAGCTGAGCTCTGTCTTCTTAAAGAAAATGAGAAGCACCATAGTCCATAATCCATTCTGTCACATCTGCGCCATTACTACCAGTGAAAGCATAAGCGATACCGAGGAGCTCGAAGAGGCTCTGGCTACAACAACAGTGTTTGTAGCAGAAGAAGTCATAATCTCTCGAATATGTGAGACTATATCATCCAGGTGAGGATCTACCTGGGAAGCAAGAGTATCTGAAGGCACCTTGATGTCAAACTGTAGCTGAAGAATCTTGGCCTCATTCTTCGCGTGAGCATAGGTGGATGCCAAAGTGTCCCACATCTCCTTGGCGGTGGGTTGGTTCAGAATGTCATTGGCTATCTCTGTGGTGAGTGTTCACATAACCAAATACGCGCATATGCATCATCTTGCTTCCAAGAAGCATTTGCCCCAGTATTATCCGTTGGCTCTGGATCTATCAATATGTGCTCCTTGTTGTTGCACTGCATGAGGGTAAAAAATTGCATGGACCACAACTCATAGTTGGTCTCATCCATCTCAGCGATGGGAGTCGGACCCTTGAAGGCTCCAGGTGAAACGATTCTTGTTCTCAAACATAATGGTAGACAAATAGCATAACTCGACTGGGAAGTAGACTTATTGGAATGACTCTACACAATCATATGGAGAATTGGTTCTACGTGTAGACTTATACAACCATCCTCACCAATCCTTTCTTATTGTTAGGGCCGGAAAACACGATTTATAAGTTTGAAATCACGGTTTTCGATCAAAATCAGACCACAGAACGGCTTGTAGAGAAGCGCAGAGGCATACGGGAGGGCTGATTGCAGCTTAGGCGGTCAAAAGGGGGGTTTGGTTCAGCAGCCTGGGGGTTGTGCAATGGCACCAGAGGTCGGCGTTGCAGCCCAGGGGCCTGGACTGTGGCTCCTGAGGCCTGGCGATGACCCTGGAGACTGTGTGGCGTAGGGCGGCGCCCCTGGGGGCCGGCATGGAGGTCTGGACAGTAGCTCCCGAGGTCGGGCGGCAGCCCTGGAGGCCATGTGATGTCACTGGGGTTCCGCCGGACGGAGGGGCGATGAAGGAGGGGGGTGGCGTGCGTGTAGGGTTAGGGTTTTGTGGGTAGGAGAACTCCAGTCTAGGACCGTCGCTCTGATACAATGTTAAGGGAAAATCGAATCATCATAATGAGAGGCCCTTGGGTTCTCTTATATAGGAGAAGAACATGTTGGGCAAATTACAATAATAAGGAAAAAGAAATAGTAAATAAGAAAACAACAATAAAGATAACTGATATCTCAACAGGAACCATTGTTCCTCTAGGTGTAGCGAGTGTTAGGCGCATCAATTACCTTTAGTTGCAGGTCGTACACTAGTTCAGCAAACTCAAAGGAGTTCAGGTCTTGAACTCCTCTCAAACGTGGACGGTCAATGGTGAGCAAGGTTACATTGAAGTCTCCCTCAAAAAGCCATGCCACCCGCTTGTACAAAATTTTGACCTCTCATATGTCCTCTCAAAGCTCCAGTCTGGTAGCATGTGAAGTCGGGCCATAGATGCACGAGAGGAGTACATGAGTACTCATTCTTAGATTCTCCAATAGGATTGTTGAAATCTGAGAAGCGAAAGCGAAATCAATAAATCAAGAAACATAAACATGGAGACTAGAGATTTAACGTGGAACCCTACTCCCTAAGGAGCGGGATGAAACCACGGGAGAAGCCCTCAAAGGGGCGGATATTCTATTGCTTTTTTTCTCAATGAGTACAGGGGTGTAAGGATCCTTATATAGGTGCTCAAAGGAGAATATTCTATAGAATATTCTCTACAGAATATTCTCTTAACAAATAGCCACACAGAATATTCTCTAACACTCCCCCTCAAGCTGGATTTGAGAAAGCTGCAGCTTGCAACAAGAAGTATACAACACATCCTCACATGATACATCACAAGAACACATGTCTGCTGCTGGTAGAGGACCAGGCACGAGGACGGGTCTGCGGCTTTCAGGTCATCAGAACGTATCTCTGCCATGCCTGTAGAGCCGCTGCAATATCAGGTCACTGGAACATATCTCTGTCATGTCTGAAGAAGAATTGCTGCAGAAGAAGTCCAACGCGGAAAACTGATCGGGTCGTAAAAGAAGAAGTATACGCCTCGACGAAGAAGATGATGCTCGGTGAAGACGGATGATCTTGTAGAAATTTGGAGTGATGGTCTGTCAGTCGTGGACGTGCAGATGCCCTGAAGAATATAGCTCTGACTCCCCCTTTCTCCCGTACTTGATAGAATAAGGATCAAGTTGGGAGAAACAAAAGATGCATTTTTTTATCATTCATTTTCTTTTGTACTCCATCATTCTTTTCTCTCTTTTTTTGCACAATTCACAAATTTTTTTGGAATATTTTTTATTAAGCCATGCAATTTCCCTTTTTTTTTGCTTCGGCTTTCCAGCATCATCATTGTTTTTTTACGTACTCTCTCTTTTTTTTGTACGCAATATCTCTTCCCTTTTTTATTTTGAACCGCTCTTCCCTTTTTCCGTAATAGTAGGTGGCCCATCTGGGCCTTACAATTTTTTTTCATGCCAAGGACCCATTTGAAAGCTTTCTGTCATTTTTTTAATACATATCACGGCTCTTTTAGGGTTCCCCATCTTGGGAACCCCTTCGTTCCCTGCGCAGCCCCCGATGGGGTTGCCGCCGCAGCAGAACAGGAGAAGGGTTGGAGCCAACGCCCCCTTCTTAGGGGTTTTCCTGCTTTAGTCGCCGCCAACCTTGAGGGCTCGAATGGTGCGCGCGTCACCTTGTGCGGGATGGAGAAGAGAATACCACATGAAGTGGCTCGCTGGAAAAGAGTCGCGGGGCTTCGGTGCGGTATGAAGAGCTCCACCTGAGACGATGGGGCGCGAGATCGTAGCTCGCTGGAGCACGCAAGGCGCGCACGATGAGATTGAAGACGGGCCATCGCGCGAGGAAGGAGCCGCCTGGGGGGTTGTGGGTTATGGCCCACCATGCTTCCGCTACGCAGTGATGCGGCTTGGAGATGCCCTAGCGCTAGCAGATCACGGCCTGGAGGGATCCGCCTGCAGGCCACCGGTTGATGCGCACCTGGAACATGGAGCCCTGCCACCTTGGAGGTGCTCTGTGAGGATGAACCGTGATGCGCACCTTGGCGGCGTTCGGGCTGAAACGCCTGGGCGATGAGGGTGCTTCATCGTTCAAGGGCTTGGAGCTGGGGTTGCTGGTCGGCACCACTTGCTTGAAGAAGTGGAGATGCGGTGGTACCGCGCTCGATTGGTGCGGATTCAGGTGGAGAAGATGCGTCTGGAAGGACAGGTTCTGCCCCAACGCACCTTGAACGAGCATTTGGTTGTGCAGGATGAAACCGAGTTGTAGAAAATGGGCATGATCATGCGTTGTAGGAAAAAAACTCCGAACACACAGGAGTTGTAGAAAAAGACAGAACCACATCTTATAAATCGAACTTGAACGAATAACATGATCTTCATAAAAAAAATGATCTTCAAGAAGAACGGCATCGAAATTGAATCTCGAATAAATAATGAAAGTAACTCCTCGAGAATCGAACCCGCTCTGATACCATGTTGAAATCTGAGAAGCGGAAGTGAAATCGATAAATCAAGAAACATAAACGTGGAGACCAGAGATTTAACGTGGAACCCTACTCCCTAAGGAGCGGGATGAAACCACGGGAGAAGCCCTCAAAGGGGCAGATATTCTATTGCCTTTTTTCTCAATGAGTACAGGGGGTGTGAAGATCCTTATATAGGTGCTCAAAGGAGAATATTCTATAGAATATTCTTTATAGAATATTCTCTTAACAAATAACCACACAGAATATTCTCTAACAAAGATCATTAGGACATGTCTGCCCTTCTCCTCTGGGACAAACGAGAAGAGGGAATCTTTCCATGCAACTACAACTCCCCTTGCATTCCACAGTATGTATGAACAGTATTCCAGTATAGTTTCTTGCAACATGACCACATCGCAATCACAATCAAAATAGAGCACACCAATCGATCTTCGTTTTACCGGGTCACTCTGGCCTCTTATATTCCAGGTTAAGATCTTCATTTAGGAACCACATTGGAACCCACTGCACAAACCACACCTGTAGCTTGTGCTACCTTTGACTTGTGCTCCGAAACTATCAGAACTCCATGGACGGCCAATGTTGATTTCTTCATGCCTCTGTATCTCTTGCTTCTTTTGAAAGGTACAATCGATAGATTCAGAGCATCCGATGGCTATTTACTGGAACTCTCCGCCTGCCTGTCACATGCAGTTCCTTCAACTATGCATGCTCTCAAGAGCAGTTCCTTCGACTATGCATGCTCTCAAGAATTGTCCGCATGTCACATGCATTTCTTTGCCGACAGATTAGAAGCTAGATATCACCGGATATAGAATTGATAAGCCAAATCATTATTGGTTGTCTTCAAGAGATCACATTTCTTACAGAGGGTTCTTATCATCCAGTTTTGGGTTGCATCCATTAATGTAACCAATCCACGTCCAACAATTGTCGTCTCAAAATCAACATACCGTATGAGACAATTTTCCTTGGTCAATTTGATGGTGTTCATTTGGATGTGACAGTTTTCTATCTTTGCATTACCTTTTGTTGCGAATCGCGGAAGCAAACACGTATAAACACGATCAAACAAGCAAGACGCAAACACAAGGATTTACAAGGTTCACCCGTAAATGGGATACGTCCTTGGGCGGCGGCGATCGATTTCACTATATGGAGAAAAAAATGTAATACATAGGGTACTGAGAAGGTACAGATATGGGATGAGAAACAGGATCAGAATGAGGATGCAGCATCTGGTGGCCCTGGGACTCTTTTTATACTGCAACAGAAGAATATCATTTGTATTCAGCAATCCATCCCAAGGGCTCCCAGCCAATCAGAAGGCAAGACACAGATCAGAAATGTCAGCAATCCTGGCCCAACAGCTCTCAGTCAATCAGAAGGCAGGACAGATCAGACATGTCAGCAATCCTGGCCAACAGCTCTAAGCCAATCAGAAGGCAGGACACAGATCAGATATGTCAGCAATTATGACCCAACACCTCTCAGCCAATCAGAAGTCAGGATACAGATCAGCCACATCACCAGCCCAACAAGTGGTTAGGATTCAAGTCAAATCAACAATCTCCACCTTGAATTGAATCCTCATATAGTAGAATGAATCACTACTATTACTCCACCATGACTTGAATTCTTCACTAGCAGAATTAACCACTGCTAGACTCCACCGAAATTGAATTCTCATATAGCAGAATTTATCACTACTATAATTCACCACTTGAAATTCAGATAACAGGAATCAAGGAATTATAAACAATATTCACTTTGAAATTTCTCCTCAGAGAAGCTTTGCCAAACTTCATCGTGCCGCCGCGAGCCCCTCCTTGGGGTTACTGCCAACTATCGATATTGAGCAAGTCCAAACAACACTTGAACTTACTCCTAGGAATTGTAGACCCTTGCAAGGCATATAGGGTCTTCTGCTTGTCCTTGATGACAACAATCCCAGCTTTGGCAACCTGCATGACTCCACCTTCAGCGTTATACCTATATCCTTTAGAGTCCAAGACTCCAAGGGATATCAGGTTCTTCCTCAAATCAGGAACATGTCATACTTCTGTCACAGTACTCACGACTCCATCATGCATCTTAATCTTCACAGAGCCGATCCCTACAATCTTGCACGTTGTATTACTCCTTGTGATGACGTTTCCACCATTTATCTTCTCGTAGGTGCAAAACCAATCTTCATTAGGAGTCATATGGTAGGAACAACCTGAATCAAGAATCCTTGTGTTATCCGTCGTCTTATGATCTGTGACGGTGAGAACGAAATCATCTTCAGAATCTTTGCCACTTTGAGCAACTGCAGCAATTGTGGCCTTCTTTGGGCAGTCTTTCTTCCAATGTCCGGGTTCCTTGCAGTAATTGCATATGTCCCTAGCATTGTAATTCTTGGACCTCTGCTTTCCGTTCTTTGTGTAGTCAGAACCGGTACGACTCTTTTCATGAGTCATAACCAAACCTACAGCATTAGAGTCTTGCATCCCAATAGCCATATGTCGAAGTTCACGTGTATGCAGACTCGCGCGAACTTCCTCTAAGGTTATGGATTCTCTTCCCACAATGAATGATTGAACAAAATTCTCAAATGATAATGGAAGAGAAACCAATAAAATCAAGGCAGCATCCTCATCTTCAATCTTAACATCTACGTTTCTTAAATCCATCAATAATGTATTTAAGCGATATAGATGTTCTTTAAGAGATGTACCTTCATGCATGTGGAGAGAGAATAGACGTTGCTTCAAGAGCAACTTGTTGGTCAGAGACTTCGTCATATATAGACTTTCCAGTCTCAACCACAGACCGGTCGCGGAATCCTCATCAGCAACCTCCGCGATAATCTCGTCCGCCAAACATAGCATGATCGTCGAGTGCACCTTCTCTTCCTGCACCATAAACTCGGACGACTCGAGTGCCTTCGCCCGCTCCTGATCTAACGGTGCCCAGAGGCCCTGCTGCTTCAGAAGGGCGCGCATCTTGATCTTCCATAGACTGAATCCATTCTTCCCCGTGAACTTCTCGATCTTCAGATTGTGTGATGCCATCTTTTTGGATGATCCTGACGGAACCTGAAGCTCTGATACTAGTTTGTTGCGAATCGCGGAAGCAAACATGTATAAACACGATCAAACAAGCAAGACACAAACACAAGGATTTACAAGGTTCACCCGTAAATGGGATACATCCTTGGGCGGCGGCGATCGATTTCACTATATGGAGAAAAAATGTAATACATAGGGTACTGAGAAGGTACAGATATGGGATGAGAAACAGGATCAGAATGAGAATGCAGCATCTGGTGGCCCTGGGACCCTTTTATACTGCAACAGAAGAATATCATTTGTATTCAGCAATCCATCCCAACAGCTCCCAGTCAATCAGAAGGCAGGACACAGATCAGAAATGTCAGCAATCCTGGCCCAACAGCTCTCAGCCAATCAGAAGGCAGGACACATATCAGACATGTCAGCAATCCTGGCCCAACAGCTCTCAGCCAATCAGAAGGCAGGACACAGATCAGATATGTCAGCAATTCTGACCCAACACCTCTCAACTAATCAGAAGTCAGGATACAGATCAGCCACATCAGCAGCCCAACAAATGGTTAGGATTCAAGTCAAATCAACACTTTCAATACTAAAGTTTTCATCCATCACCATACGTGAGAAAGAACCAAATACCCATTGTGATAAAATTTAAACATGAACAACCAGGAATCCAAGTAAAAAAAATAGAAACTTCAACAAAATAAACCAAAGTCTTGGCTGTTGTCAAAAAACCAACAATAATGAAAAATATGGCTCAAAGGTCTTGGGCTGTAGAGACAGAAGGCTACAAAACTGCTTGGCTGAAATCGAAACCATATACATCTACCCATGGAATGCTACATTGAGTTTTCTTTGTTAAATGGGATCTGTTGACCCTGGTGGCACGCACACATGCACACACACGCATGCGCGCATTCACACACAAATGTATCCCATCATTTGCCTGTTACTGTTTTTTCCTCGTGCTGGATGTTTTTGATTGTTGGTCCTTGCATTACAGGATTCTCGGAAGCCCGTCACACTTGGAGTATATCGCTTGCCAGAAGCTCGGGCAGGTAGCACCCTTTATTTTGATTTCGCGCAACCAATCCAGGCCAGAATTATCATCTTTAAGCTGTTTGGGGATGTTGCTGCCTTTGCCGATGGTCCGGCTGAGTCAGGGGAATTGGATATCAGAGCCTCTGCTTTGGCTTCTGGGCTTTCCTTGTTTAACAGGATCAAGTTATATTACTATGCAAATTCTTATGAGATGGGGAAATTGGCCGCACTTAGTGCTGTATAGAATCGAGCATGATTGCGCGAGCAGCGCATTTCTGAGGGTTCTTTCTCTGCCTTCTCATTCATGTAATTGTAAGTATATTTTTTGGAAAAGGTCTTATTTGATAACATCTCTGCGTAAAATTTTGAATCCGATATATGTTTTTGTAACAGTTATTGTTTCTGCAAATAAAACAGTATGTAGAATGAACCGGAGGACTTCGAATACGTCCTTACTCGGTAATATGTAAGCAATGGTTTCAATACATCTTTAAATACAGGCAGAATAATTTGTTTGTGTAGGTTATTTGCTTTGCTGGAAGTAGTGATTACTCTTTTGCTTGCAAATATCCTGCAATTTGTTTGTCACTGAAATATGCATTTCATGGTAACATGACATTTCAACGAAGGATAATGCTTTGGTAAAAGCTTGTTAGTGTCATGTGGTAACTCAATGTCAAGGCTAAAAATGAGCAATTGCTTGATAAGGTTGTGCATCCACTGGTAAAACAGTGCATCTCATGGTAACATTTGAAACTGCCACATGAACATAGTGGGTTTTTCCTTAAGCGTCCTACCTTGCATCTTCGACGAGCAGTCGAGATTACAACATGCCCTGCTATGATACCGCTGGATACATGCTCATCAAATGACAAATCCTTCTTCCACTATAAGTATAGTTACTACATGAATTCTTACTCAAATTCATGTTGAAAGATTCGACTATTTTTTTACGTTGGTTGTTGACAACCTAACGCAACCCCCACAAGGGGGAAATTGAACCGTGCTCTTTGGTCATTGGATAAACAAGAAAAAGATGAATAACTAATTGAAATTATTTAATTATGTGTTTTTTAGGGATATTTATAACCATAACCTTGTATACTTTCATTACTTTCATGTTTATAATATATAATCCTCATTAATTCATAATTACACCTAGAGCTCCGAATAGTGCTTAAATCTTACATGGCATAATCTTGTGTTAACTTCCATCCATTCCTCCATTAACTATGACAAAATCCATTAAATAATCCACCTTTGAGTTCACCTTATTTACAATTGATACCACTCCTTCCCTTCCATCTTCCTTGGACTTCCATCACCTCCCAGTAAATTTAAGGAGCCCACACCTCTAGCCATCGTACGGAGGAGGAGGCGATTGTTCTTGCATGCGGTGGTGTTCTTGCGCTGCAACTCGATGGAGAAAGGTTCTGGATTGTGCTCGAGGTGGAGAAGAAGACCCATGCGGCTGGATGTTGATGATGCTCGTACAACGGACACCGGCTACTATGTGAATAGGTCGATAATTACATGGTCAGCAAACATGGTTCTTCCAAATAGGGCTGGATGAGGGGGCGAACATGCAGTAGCTGGAGGGGGCGGTGGGAGGTGTAACGTCACGGGCTTAGGTACCCGGTCCGTTATCGAGGAAAACTGACCTTAACAACTTGTTGGGTTCGAAACCAAATGGATCCGTTGACAACCACCCAAAATGCGTAAGCCCAAGTTGTCAAGTAGTAATCCCTACCACTTATAACCCATCATCACACTTTGTGAGTTTTTGATGTGGGACTATATTTGGGGTTATGGGTGTTACAACCTCCCCCACTTATATTCGCAACGTCCTCGTTGCGACATGGCCCATCACTTATTCCCAGTGACAGTGGCGGTTGCACGCTCCCCGCTTAAGTCACTTCGGGTAGCCCTTTCCACTATCAGAGGGAACCGGCTCTGATACCATTCGTAACGTCTCGGACTTAGGTCCTCGGTTTGTTATCGAGGAAAACTGGCTTTGACAACTTGTTGGGTTGAGCCCAAATGGATCTTGACAACCACCCAAAATGCTTAAGCCCAAATTGTCAAGTACTAATCCCCGCCACTTATAACCCACTCTCACACTTTGTGACTTTTCGATGTAAGACTATGTTTGAGGCTATGGGTGTTACAACGAACACATAGGACTTGTACGATACAGTAACACTTTAAATCGAAGAAATGTTATTTCCAAACTTCCGTTCTTGATAGACATACACATTTCCTATATTCTTGTGAGCCACAATTCTTATTTATATCTGAAATTATTAGCCAATATATAGGATGTGTCCATCCTTGATCAAGTTAAATAGATAGAATCATACCTATTTCACAAACTGTATGGTGTTTCAGCCGTATATTAATAGTGGATTAGATGGGTCAAATCCATGAAGTTTAATATTATTCTCTTTGATTTCATATCAAGACAAATACACAGGTAGAAAAAAAATACCAGAATGCTATGGATTTTTATGATCTAGTTTCACGTCATCTTAATTGGCAACACCATATTCATAACTTTTAAAAAAAAATTATGAGGGTCATGACAATTGTAAATTATTCGTGCATGGAAAATGAATTGAGCAATATCTGACTTCTCACTTTAAGAGAGGTGATCAAAGCAATCATGTTATCTATTGTTACAAAGAATGATGTCTCCAGAAATAGCATATTCTTTATCAAAATATCCCTCTATTTTTTTATTCAGGCATGTACGAATAAGGTGTTGTATATATTATTAAGTTCGTATAATAACATCAGTCTATTTTATAATATATAATACTTAGTATATGGATCTTCACTAACTACGTGATGAAAAAAAATGCCTATTAACTCAAGTAACTATCCTACATGGAACATGTTATATGAACGTAATCCTACAATATTTATGGTGTAGAATATAAAATTTAGAGTTAAGGAGAACACTGTGGTACTCAAGTCTAGGCAATACTAAGAGAATTATTCTCAATCTTATGAAAATGATATGTGGGTAGAAAGGAAAGAAAGTGTGGGTATATATACATCAATTATGTATTTTTGAATGAAGACTCTCTTGTTAATTAAACCGAAAGGTTCACATGGACCACTATTGTATGAAAAGGGAAAATGAAGTGAAGAAAATTGAAATTCTCCTTAACTAGAGTAATGGCACGATAATGATAAGCGGAACTAAGTGCTACACCTAATGGTGGGAGCTACCTCTAGAATCCATTATTGTAGGCCTAGAAAGGGGCCAATACCTTCCGGGGACGTACAGTTCAAGGAACCGATTGAGGCGAAAGATAAGTCCTCTACAGTAGTAGCTACACTGTCATGTATGTCATGTTCGCGGACCGCTTGTGCCAGCGGTAAAGCCACCAAAGCCAGCAAACCCACCAAAGCTGTTTAGCGATTTAACGATTAAGACAACTTTAACCACTAAACAAATCAAGAGTATGTGTACAGTTCTGAAATTGTTAAGGCATATGTGTGCAACTATGGCAATGTAATGGCATTGTGCCAGTGTTTATGATTGTAATGGAGCATATGCGCAACTACAGAAGATTCCAGGGGTTAAGCGAAAAATATGAAAATGTTAAGGTGTATATGCAAATACGACAAACTTTAAGAGTATATATGAAATTATGGCTTCAACAAACGATTTTGGAAGGAGCACCTTTCGTCTGCATGTTTATGTGAAATTATGAGTCGCATAATGATAGTATATGAGAACAAGTTAGTATCATATGCAATATGTTGTCAGGGCCAGTTTTCTTCAATAACGGACCGGATACCTAAGCCTGGCACGTTACAGGAGGAGGCGGTAGCTGGAGGGGATGGGGGAGGAGGCGAGGGGGTGAGGATGGAAGGGGTAGAGGAGGGGGTGGCATAGGAGCTGCGAACGGGGAGGACATATATTATTATATATCCATACGTATATGAGTTTTAATTAATATAGATATCAGCAAGTTCAAGGATGGTCCTCTCCATTTCAAAAGCTTGATAATCACCACTTGATTGACAGACTAATGTGGGTCGAACAATAGGATAGTTGGATACAAGGAAGAGGTCCCCTTCCATGAGAGGGAGGCAATTCATTCTATCTCCATGGTGTACTGAGTCCTCAACTATTCAAGGAGGAGATATCGCGAGAAGATAAATCATGTACAACATCTTATGAATTGCATAGCCATCGCCCAAGGATGTACACCTTCCATAGAACATGATAAGCATCGCTATGTCGTGAATGTATGTGCTATTACTCACTCCTCTATAGTGGTTGGCAATGTTCTCCCGCTAGTCGAAGTACTTCATCGTATCATTTGGTGTCTTATGTTGGAATCAACTAAAACTCATTTTTGCCACCATAGACGTTGGGGATGATAGTCAAGATATTCAAATCGAAGACAACCAAGATACGAACTCGAAGGATCAAGAGAAAGCCAAGCAACCAAAGACCAAGCATTTCAACTCTTAACCATGTTCACCAAGTCCTCTACTCTTAGAAGCCCCCTAAAGTTCTGGTGGTAGAAGCCGTTGCTCTTACTTTAAAATGATCAGGGTTCAAATCCCCCTCAATTTGGTTGCAGGGTTGGGCAGGGTTGGTCCAACCCTGGTTACTATTCACAGGGGTACTTCCTCTTCACAGATTACTATTCACCCATCCCAACCCAGCCCAACCCAACCCTGCCCAACCCTGCAATCAAACAGGCCCCTAGTGATAGGTGGCAATTCCTTCCATCAAGGAGCATCACATCAGATCATAATTTATCACCACCAGTAATTATATCTCGATCGATACAGATATTTGCAAATATCAAAATCACATTAGATACAACTATTGTACAAACTTTCATATAATAGATACGGTAGCGAATGCATTCCTTCGTATATATTTGTATATGGTTAAGAGAACAAATGTAAATGGTACAAATATGTAGATGTCCAAACTTCTATAAAAGAATCTCATGTGCAAGAACTTCTTGGCATCATAAAGATATCAAAATGACCATTCCCATATATATACTAATTACACCACATAATTGGCAAATTCCCTCCATTCTCCCTTCTTAATCTGTAAACAATGACTTGTTCAAAGACATCTACATTCAATCAAAAGGATTGAATGATTCAAAATCAACTCAAGGGAATCGTCATCTTTTATACGACCTACAAACCTTTCGATCCCACACGCTAACACGTGGAGTAATTACAATCGATAATTACTCGAATCTAAATCTTTCTGGTCAAAATTAGATATCAACATCATGAACTGAATCTTCGATGTGCAAAATACGAACTTTGATGGTAACAGTCAGGTATAAAAAATACCCTCACGCCCTACTACTACTACTACTATTATTATTATTATTATTATTATTATTATTATTATTATTATTATTATTATTATAGTTTAATATGGAAAGTGTCAGCCACCAATTTATTATTAAGTTTTGAAGGGAAGAGAGTCGGCAGATCGATGACACATTGAAAGAGATGTTCGGAAATCAAGAAATTGAGACAATGTCAGACAATCATAGAGAAAGGAAAAGATTAAAAGATGTCAACGACATTATATTGTAATAATGTTTGCTCATTTTTCTAAGGTTTTGTTCATTAACATTGGAACAAGGAGTCAATTTCCAATCTGACATGATTTTCAAGAGTGTGGTTATTTACATTAACATTCCATTATTTCGCTTTATCCCACAGTTATTCTTATATTTATTCTACCTTGCATACCTTCATTCCACCTTATTTTCCTTATTCATGTCTTTTCAACCAAACAGAGTTCCTGATTTTGCTACTATCTCCTGTGTTGGAGATTATCTTGGAGAGGATACGAGATAATCATTGTTTGGACGGTAGCTTTGTTGTTGAAAGGGTTTGTTGTAACGTGATTTTATTGAAGTTTGAAAAATAATTAGATGATGAGTATTTTATATTTTTTGTATGACAAGAGAACATATTGTTATTTTTTTTTGAAATGGGAGAACGAGAAATGAAGGATTGGATGCATTAAATGTGAGAGAGAAGGGTTGTGAAGTAATAATCATCTTCTCCTATAACCAACTTTCATTGCATTAACTTTGACTTTTAGGCAACGAATAATTTAATATTCATGATCATATTTTCCTTGTTAAATATTATAAAAACAAATAATATTTGTAACTTGATTCTTTAAATTTGCAATGATGAGTGTACTCATTGCTATATTCCCAATAGTGAATCATATGACAATGGTTATCCAAATTTTCTCTTCGAGGCATTGTTAAATTTAGCAAGGATTAACACAAACTTTAACAAGTAAGTCAATGAACAAATTGTTGGGTATACTCGATATTAGTTCCAGCCCCAACTGGGGGCAGCAGCTGTTTACCCCAACTTTGGAGGGGCATACTTAATATTTGCCCACATTTGTATCCCCTTTCCAGGGATTCACGACAGGATCAGTAGTGCCCCATTTTCGTTCCATTCTTTTCCAGCAAAACTGAGAGCCATTTCGAGAGAGAAGAAGCCCTAGCTTGGGTGTTCTCTCCCATTTCCAGCAACAGCAGCAGCAAGGGGTTTCGGACCCCCTTCTCCGACTTCCTCCACGCGATCGGGAGAGCGAGTGAGAAGCCGAGCATCTGTGCTCGAGGGCAGCAACAGCTGGGTGGGTTGGCAGCAGTGGTTTGGCTTGGAGAGTGGTCGTTTGGGCGAGCTCGAGAGGAGCTGAAGCGAGGTTGCGTTCGTGGCGACCTCAAGAAGCCGTGCATCGGTTTGGGTCTCCATCCGGGAGCCCACAAGGGGAGTTACTTTGTCCTCCTTGTTTTGAGCACATTTGGTATAGTTAGATACCTAGGGATAGTTTGTTCCTTGTTGAAGAACTATTCGTTGTTTGTGCTTGTACCTCGGTTTTGTGGGCAACAAAACCGGGAAGAACACATTAACACATTTGACCGTAGTGGATTGGTTGCCGGTCTTGCCCCGTGGTTTTTCCCTTGCTCACATTGAGAAGGGTTTCCACGTAAAATCTTTGTCTTGTGTGGTTGCTTGTTGTGGTTGCTTGTGGTTGCTATCATTGTTGCTATTGAGTTCCCGTGTGGGAAACATATATTTGTTGTGCCATCTTTGCTGCAGGACAGTTTAGGGGGATACAGATCCTGGGTTGATTGTTTCCGCATTCTCTATATATATCCCCAACAAGTGGTATCAGAGCTCAGGTTTGAGCAATGGGCAAAGATGATGAGGGCACAATGATCAAGCTCACAAGTAGCAATTGGCAGATTTGGAAGGCTAAGATGGAAGACATCTTATATTGCAAGGACCTCCACGATCCCGTGGAGGGGGAGAGCGCCAAGCCAGAGAATATGTCTATGGGCGAGTGGACGAAGTTGAACCGAAAGGCCATTGGCACCATTCGGAAGTGGCTTGACATGTCCGTGTTCCATCACGTGGCCGAGGAGACTAATGCCAAGGAGCTATGGGACAAGCTGTCCGAGCTCTATAACCAGAAGACCGCTACCAACAAGGCTTTCTTGATTAGAAAGCTTGTGAACCTGAAGTACAAGGATGGATGCAAAGTGGCAGAGCATCTAAATGAATTCCAAAGCATGATCAACCAGTTGACATCTATGGGTTTGGTACTTGATGACGAACTGCAGGCACTTCTCTTGTTGGGTTCTTTGCCAGACAGTTGGGAGACTCTAGTAGTCACCGTGAGCAACTCTGCTAAGGATAGCAAGTTGACCATGGCTATGGTCAAGGGTAGTCTCCTCAATGAGGAGATTAGACGCCGCTCTTCGGGAGAGGCATCCTCCTCTTCACATGTGTATGCAGTTGAGAGGAGAGGAAGATCCAGCAGCAGAGGAGCGTCACAGGAGAGGCAGAAATCCAGGGACAAGTCCAAGGGTAGAGGAAAGTGTCACCATTGCCAGAAGCCGTCACTGGAAGAGAGATTGCAGGGTTTGGAAGAGAGAGCAAGCTGAAGCCAAGAAAGAACAGAAAAAGGAAGATGGCAATGTAGCTGCAGTTGTGGCAGATGAAAGTGCAGATGAGGAGATTCTCACCATCCAGGATCAGTGCTTTCACGCAGGGAGTGATTTGGAGTGGGTCGTTGACACGGCCGCCTCCTATCACGTGACTCCACACAAGGAGTTCTTCACCACCTACACTAGGGGTGATTATGGGAGAGTCTTGATGGGTAACGAGAGTTACTCTAAGATCATTGGCATGGGCACCATCTCGATCCAGACGGATGTTGGGTGCTCAATGACACTCCAGAATGTGAGGCATGTTCCTGATGTGCGGCTTAGCCTTATATCTGGCTCACAGCTAGATAGTGAAGGCTACCATCTGAAGTTTGGCGACAGCAGATGCAAGATTAGCAAGGGTTCTCTCATCATGGCCAGGGGCAGCTTGTGTCACACACTCTATATGACTAGAGTGAAGGTCATGGATGGCAGTTTGCATGCTAGTGAAGCAGATAATTCAGATTTGTGGCACCGTCGGCTTGGCCACATGAGCCAAAAGGGCTTACAGCTGTTGAGCAAGAGAGAGTTGATCCCCTACCACAATGACATCACTTTGTCTCCTTGTGATGCATGTGAGGTTGGGAAGAGCAGGAGTGCACCGTATAGAGCGAGATCCAAGGTGAAGGGAGACCTTCTACAGCTGGTTCACTCAGATGTTTGTGGTCCTATGGACACAGCCTCTTTGGGAGGCAACAGGTATTTTGTCACCTTCATTGATGATGCATCTAGGAAGGTGTGGGTGTATGTGCTGAGATCGAAGGATCAAGTGTTTGATTGCTTCAAGAAGTTCCATGCCATGGTTGAGCGTGAGACAGGAAAATTGTTGAAGTGTCTACGCACAGACAATGGGGGAGAGTACACCTCCCATAGCTTTCAGAGCTATTGTGCAGAGCGCGGCATCAGGCATGAGAGGACAGAGCCAGGCACACCCCAGCACAATGGTCTAGCTGAGAGGATGAACAGGACCATTGTTGAGAGAGTCCGATGTATGCTGAAGACAGCGAAGTTGCCCAAGACCTTTTGGGCTGAGGCGGTTCGCACCGCTTGTTACTTAGTGAATCGATCTCCATCGGTTCCTTTGGGTTTTCAGATTCCAGAGCGAGTTTGGACAGGGAAAGACCCCTCATATGCTCATTTGAGGGTGTTTGGATGCAAGGCATATGCATTGGTACCCAAGGAGCAGCGGAAGAAGTTGGATGACAAGGCGGTGCCTTGTATTTTTCTTGGCTATGGAGATCAGGAGTTTGGATACCGTCTTTGGAATCCAAGGAAGAAGACAGTCACCAGGCACAGGGATGTGATTTTCTATGAGAACCAGACGTTGGCTGAGGACACCACTGAGAGTGGTGATGGAGATGAGATCTCCATGGATGATGACAGTGATGAGGAGACAGGGCCCTCTCCAGTACAGGGTACAGGTGGAGAGGATGGGCAGCTAGAGCAGCATGAGCCAGATGCAGACCCCGTTGATGCAGGTCCAGGGGACCTAGGGCAGGGGGAGCAGCCTCATCCAGTTGCAGACACAGCAGAGCCTCAGGTCAGGCGATCTGAGAGGGCACGCCAGCCATCATCCCGTTACCCCACTTCCAGGTATGTGATGCTCACAGATGCAGGTGAGCCATACACTTTTGAGGAGGCACAGGTGCATAAGGACAAGGGTCATTGGCAGAATGCAATGAATGAAGAGATGTTATCTCTCAAGAAGAACAACACTTATGACCTTGTTGAGCTTCCTAAAGGGAAGAGAGCCTTGAAGAACAAGTGGGTGTACAAGCTGAAGTCAGATGACAGTGGCAAGCAGGTGAAGTACAAGGCCAGATTGGTAGTCAAAGGATTCAGCCAGAAGGAAGGAGTAGACTATGATGAGATCTTCTCCCCAGTGGTGAAGATGAACTCAGTGAGAATGGTGCTAGGACTTGTTGCTAGCAAGGACCTTGAGCTGGAGCAGATGGATGTGAAGACGGCGTTTCTTCACGGTGATTTGAAGGAAGAGATCTACATGGAGCAGCCACAGGGTTTTCAAGAGAGAGGGAAAGAGCATATGGTATGCAGGTTGAGGAAGAGTCTCTATGGCTTGAAGCAACCTCCGAGACAATGGTACTTGAAGTTTGATGCTTTCATGGGAAAGCAAGGCTTCAAGAGGACAGCAGCCGACCCATGCGTATATGTTCGTCGTCTTCCCAATGACAGGTTCGTCATTCTTTTGATCTACGTGGATGACATGTTGATTGTAGGTCATGATTCCAATCTCATTGCAAAGCTCAAGAGGGAACTCTCCAAAGAGTTTGAGATGAAAGATTTGGGCAAGGCAAGTCACATCCTTGGGATGCAGATTACAAGGGACAGGAAGAAGCACATGTTGTGGTTATCACAGGAGAGCTATGTTGAACGTGTGTTGGAGCGGTTCAACATGAAGAATGCCAAGCCTGTCAGTACGCCCTTAGCCTCTCATTTCAAGCTAACCAAAGAGTCATGTCCTTCTACTTCTGAGGAGAATGCAGAGATGACCAAGATCCCATACCAGTCAGCAGTTGGGAGCCTCATGTACGCCATGGTTTGCACTAGACCAGACATAGCCCATGCAGTGGGCGTGGTGAGCAGGTTCATGTCCAATCCGGGCAAGGACCATTGGGAGGCAGTGAAGTGGATCTTGAGATACTTGAGAGGGACCTCAAGTATGTGTCTTGCTTTTGGGAGGTCAGATCCCAAACTTTGTGGTTACACTGATGCAGATATGGCAGGAGATATGGACCAGAGAAAGTCTACCTCAGGGTACATTTTTACTTTTGCAGGGGGAGCCATATCTTGGCAATCCAAGCTACAGAAATGTGTTGCTCTCTCAACTACTGAGGCAGAATACATTGCAGCAGCAGAGGCTGGGAAAGAAGTGTTGTGGCTACAACGCTTCCTTGGTGAGTTTGGATTGGATGACAATGAGCCAGTTGTGTTTTGTGATAGCCAGAGCGCTATAGATTTGAGCAAGAGTACCATGCACCATGCTCGCACAAAGCACATTGATGTGAGATACCATTGGCTGAGGGATGCAATTGAACAGAAGCAGCTCCTGTTGAAGAAGATTCACACAGATGAGAACCCCTCAGACATGTTGACCAAGGCAGTCACTCGTGACAAGCTTCAGCTCTGTAGAGAGCTGAGCGGTGTCACCTCTTGTTGATCTCCATCTCATGACAACACCTCCCCGTTGGGGCTGGAGGGGGAGGTTGTTGGGTATACTCGATATTAGTTCCAGCCCCAACTGGGGGCAGCAGCTGTTTACCCCAACTTTGGAGGGGCATACTTAATATTTGCCCACATTTGTATCCCCTTTCCAGGGATTCACGACAGGATCAGTAGTGCCCCATTTTCGTTCCATTCTTTTCCAGCAAAACTGAGAGCCATTTCGAGAGAGAAGAAGCCCTAGCTTGGGTGTTCTCTCCCATTTCCAGCAACAGCAGCAGCAAGGGGTTTCGGACCCCCTTCTCCGACTTCCTCCACGCGATCGGGAGAGCGAGTGAGAAGCCGAGCATCTGTGCTCGAGGGCAGCAACAGCTGGGTGGGTTGGCAGCAGTGGTTTGGCTTGGAGAGTGGTCGTTTGGGCGAGCTCGAGAGGAGCTGAAGCGAGGTTGCGTTCGTGGCGACCTCAAGAAGCCGTGCATCGGTTTGGGTCTCCATCCGGGAGCCCACAAGGGGAGTTACTTTGTCCTCCTTGTTTTGAGCACATTTGGTATAGTTAGATACCTAGGGATAGTTTGTTCCTTGTTGAAGAACTATTCGTTGTTTGTGCTTGTACCTCGGTTTTGTGGGCAACAAAACCGGGAAGAACACATTAACACATTTGACCGTAGTGGATTGGTTGCCGGTCTTGCCCCGTGGTTTTTCCCTTGCTCACATTGAGAAGGGTTTCCACGTAAAATCTTTGTCTTGTGTGGTTGCTTGTTGTGGTTGCTTGTGGTTGCTATCATTGTTGCTATTGAGTTCTCGTGTGGGGAACATATATTTGTTGTGCCATCTTTGCTGCAGGACAGTTTAGGGGGATACAGATCCTGGGTTGATTGTTTCCGCATTCTCTATATATATCCCCAACACAAATCGTCGCTATATAAACATTGAGCAATGAATATGACATCTGTTGCTTATTACAAAAGCTAATTTTGCAACGGATAATACTCCTTATTATATATTTAACAATGAAATATATGACAACCAATATTTAAATTATTCGTTGCCACAAGTCAATTTTCTTGAAACACGTGGAACCATGTTTAGAGGCATTCGGTTCGTAAATAAGAAGGGAATAAGGAGGGGAATAAGGAGAATAATGGTCTATTTTCCTTTTGACTGGAAATATACGAATAATGAGAATAAGGTGGAATAAGGATAGGTAAGGTAGAATAAAGATAGGAATAAGGGTAGAATAAGGTGAAATAATGTGATACGGATGGAAATAGATGTACTCTCCGAAATCGTGTCGGGTAGGAAATTGACTCCTTATTCTAACGCTTATTCTCCAAACGATACGGCCTTAGAATGATATATAGTTATCGCGAAAATCCATAGATAAGTGGAATTTAGTCGAGATAGATTAAGACAATCATCAAATAAAATAGTAAGGTTTTAGTTGATTTCATTTTTAAAAATTATGCCACCATCGGAGGTGTGAGCGTTTTTTTAGGCTTAGAGGTAGACTGGCCAACGAGCTAGGAGCCTGCCTGTCCAGTCCGCTCATGGGTCAGTCTTGTGCTTGGAGATTTGGGAATGAGTCGGCCCAACCCAGCCCGCAAAAAATAAAAAAAAGTTATAAATATAAGTTGAATAAGACATGTATTAATATAATACACTTCAAATATTTCATATGCGAGTTTTGTCATGAGTCGACCTATGGACGAGCTTTGGATATAAGTTTTTGAACCTCGTCCTGTTCGGCCAGGTCCGCATTTTCTACATAGAGGTGATGTATTTGCCAAGAGACAAAGTGTTCCTTGCAAGTTGACAGGTCTTGTTATTGGCTAACATCTTTTTCATGCAAATTGAGGATTAGAAAAATTGGCATTTGTTTGTTTAATGGGAAGATAGACAAGTTGCCTGAGTTGGTATTTGAATGGAATCCCGTTTAACAGGAACATGAGCATCCTTTACGGAGCCGATTAGAAAACAAATTAATAAGTGATGTCACTTGTTATAAAATGCTTGAAAAATTAGAAGAAAAAATGCTGAGTTAATTTTTTTTAGAAGAGAATATATTCCTATCTCATTGCATAGAGGAAAAACTATGGTATTCCCAATAAGATAATTTTATTTGTTGTTCGGAGAACAACAATTTCTTGGACTCAATACTTATTACTTTTTTTTGAAATTTCACAACAAATTTTCTAAGATAAATTAGTACGATGACATATTGTTCAACATTAGACAAAACATATTCTCTAGAAGCTTGGTTCTTGTGAATTTGCAAATATAGCACTTGAGTTTTGAAATTCTTTCATGCAAGGATAACCTAATCCATGTAGATTAAAGTGGAAACCGACATACTGGTTTTTAGGAGAAAAAATTACATGAGCATTACTGAAAAGTTGGCCTATGTTAATGAATAATTTAATATTTAGCGCAAATTACATATTAGGTTCTCTTGAGCTCAATTCCAATAGAGGTCTCAATCTTTCAAATTTAACAAAATAAATCTTGACTTCATTTTTATAAACATCACCGTTAGAAAAAAAAGAGAGAGACGGACTAAAGTGTCCATTCTCAAAAGTTTTACTTTCGAAAGTGTATGTTTCTTAGAAATGAGCAATTTAGTCCATCTCTCCCTTAGAGGGGCTCCTATTGAGATTGATTTCATACATGAGGACCTAATATGTAATTTACCCTAATATTTATTATCATATCTCCCATAATTAACGATGAAAATTAATTGTTGTCTGATTCTTTAAATTTGCTACGGGTCTGGTATTACCTCTAGGGGTAACATCAAGATGAAATCAGACAAATGGACTTTCGTGTTGCTAAACAAATTCAACTCTGTTTGGTTGACAATCATGGATGTTCATCTAAATTAAAAAATATATAATCACTGATTTGGATTTTTATTACTTGTGTCCTTTACTTCTACAGTAACAATTATGCCCTATATTTTTTTGTAATATCAGTGTGCCTATGGAATCTTACAAATTCGCAGATATGCCCCTCCGTTTAGGGATGAGCATTGGGCTGGGCCGCCCCAACCCGGCCCGAAGCCTAGCCCGCATAGCCCAGCCCGAGCCCGAATTATTTATGGGTCGGGCTTGGGCCAAAGATATAGGCTCATTTAATAATTGGGCCGGGCTCAGGCTTAGCTCGGTCCAGCTCATTAGGCTCGATAGCTCGGCCCGCATAGAAGCCCAAAATTAGGCCCGTTAAGCCCGATAGCCTGGCTCGCATAAAGCCCATATGTGTCTAGACTTTGAAGGATTTAATGAGGGAGTTGACGACGTTGACAGATTAATCCACTTGAGGTGCATTTTCAATCCAGGCCTGGCCCATAATAATTGGGATGGGCTTGGGCCTAAGCCTTCAAAAAAATTTTAGTGGGCCTAGGCCCGGCCCAAATCCCACAAACATAAATGGGTCTGAACCTGGGCCCTGTAGGACCCGACCCAGGCCCGTCTCATGCTCATCCCTACCTCCGTTAAGGTAAAGTAGCCGCATAAACGTGAATTTCCTTTTTATGTACCATCTTATAGGTGACAATACCAATAGTTTAAGTCCTTTTCTGTAGCTTGTTATCTTGGACTAATTTCCTTACCTCACGCATCCGCCCATCAAGATCTAGAGATCATTTAACAAAGCCATCTATTATTCTAAATATCTGTCGCCGCGCTGAAAATACTAGAAAATCGTCGAGCGACCTATAACTATATCAGACAAAAAGGGGCTTTCAGGTTCCGAACTCTGACCTCTGAGCACAGAGAAAAAGTGGCAATAATGGTCGAAGCAGCAATGAGATTTCCAATAGCAGAGACCCCGAATCTACAAAGCGAGATGGGGGGCAAGGAGAGGGCTCGTTATTATCTTTGATAAGATCACAAGGTGCTGAAGTGGAGGGGGGTTGGGGGGAAAGGAAGGGGGGTGGGGTCATAGGGGGTTCGGGGGATGCTCTTATCATGCATGTTTTCGCTGACGGAAGAAAAACTCATTTGAGCTACTCATTAATGTCAATCTAGCGGGACTAATTTCATTACTCACATGCATTCCACCCATGAAAGAATCCTTGCAAACTTTGTATAACACCCTAACGATAATGTACCAACCTTTGCCATCTTCCCATCATGTTGTCCAAGCTACATGAATTGAATTTACATCTCTCTCCAAATGTCTAAAGATTCCTTCTCAAATCCCCCATGTTTGTTCCACTCTCCTTGATATGAAACATTCGATTAAAACCCCATAACTCATGGAGAAAATCTCATACAAGTTATAAAAAAGAGCACATATTAACATGCAATCTCCAATCATACAAGTTCACATGATCCTGTTCATTTGTAGAATGAACACTGGAATAATGGATTAATTCCCCGTCTGATGCGGTTCCCTAGAGTATGGCTATTACCAGCTACATCATATTATTTCATCTTATCCAACCTTTTAGGTGTATGAACAGATAGCACGTGTACAAATGATGCGTCGAGATCTTATGTCAACTTTATCAGGTATCTCTTGCACCAACTAAATTATCATTCCTACTTAGGGGTGCTAATCGAATCGAATACATTCGAATCCACCTAGATTCAGATTCAATTCATTATAAAAATTTCAAATCCGAATCCGAATCTGAATCGAATATTAAACGAATTTCTAATCTAGATTCAAATTCAATTCATTTGGAGTTTCGAATATTCAAATTCGATTCATTTTATATCGAATTAGTATTTTATTTAATAATGTAACTAATAATAAAAAATTTATATTAATAATATTCTAAGTTTCAAAGAATTGAATAGACTTTTGTGATACTAATTTGTGAAAAAAATTAGAGAAGTAAAAAACTCTTAATATAAATGGTGAAATTCAATAGATGATATAAATTGCATTAAAGTACATAACTTTTGTCGTTCATATATGCCTCTTGCATTCCTCATTTACTTTTTTTGTACCTATGATGAATTGAATATATAAAGAAAATTAATTATTGAAATTTTGATAAACCATTGATTTTTTCTTTTTGTACCTATGATGGAAATTCAATGAATGCATCTCTACCTTTTAACAAACACTCCAACAACTTTCTTATTTTCTTTGGTAAGTTATTCACAAACCATTGATCTTTTCTTTCTATAAATCTTGTTAATTATTTAAGGATTCAATTTTTCTATTTCTTCACCCTCTTCTTCCACTTTTTCATTAATATCATCATCATGCCCAATAACCCTCTTATGGATACTATCTTGAGAAGATGGTATGTTTGAATTAGACTCCTAAAAATAAAATGAAAACACATACTCAACTATATTTTAAATTCCATACCAATATAGGAAGGGGGCAGGGAGCCTGCACCCTGGGGTGTAGGAAACTCCCTGCACCCACCCCCATTTTTCGATTATTTTTTTATATTTTTGGATTAAAAGTTGGGAGGATTTACTTAATATATTAAGGGGAATATGTGTTTCAAGTTTCATGCAAAATAAACATTCCTAACACGTTCATCTAGACATGGTCGATTTCAGCAATTCTGAGACCGTTAACATTTGGTAGTCTTGATGGAGATGATATAAGTCTCGAATTAAGTTGAATTTGGAATGACAACACGGTGATACATAGTGATCTAAATCCCCCAAGGTTTCATTTCAAAAAAATCAAAAAATATGAAAAATTAGGCTGGGTGCAGGGAGTTTCCTGCACCCGCCGAGGTAGATATACATGTCCAAAACCATAAGCAGAAGATTGTGTTCCACGTTCTCAGACAATCTTCCATATATTGCCCCCATTGTGACCTATCTCCATGATATCTAAGAAAAAATCACTAAATTCCATCAGAATCATAAAAAGGTCAACGTGAACCGACTTATGAAGTTGAATCTCACATCTGAGGTGTATAAAAAACGGCAGATCTGACTAAGAACTCAGTTGGTATGGCTCTAATATTCAATTTTCTATTATGTAACATTTTTTTCTACATCAATCATGAATAGGTCATACTTACCTCATTTCAATGCATTCTTATGGGGGCATAGTTGGGCTTATTAAAGATTATGATGATATGTCCTTCTTGATAACATAGTCTCCTTGTAATCTTGATGAGAAATAGAATTTAGTTGCAGTTATGATCTTTTGCACATTTAGTCATTTTTACGCAAAGCTCGAAATCCATAAAATCTGTTCATACCTTAATTGTCTCTAAGATATTATTTGTATTCAAACGATTGGTTGTCCTTATCATAAGATCTGGATATTATGATAGATATCAAGATTAAGAGTGTGATTACGAAAAATGTTATTAGAAATTTGAAACCTATGACATTGGGATGGTTTCTAAAAATTTAGTATGCGTTTGTTTGCAGATGATGTATTTTAGTATAATAAAATATTTGGATAAAATCTAAATCTTAAGTTTTTAGGGTAAAAGGGTGTGTGTGGTAATACTAGTAGTTGCGGGGGTGATGAAGAGATGATGGCGACATTGGTGAGTCTAGAACTGGTGTCGTTATCGACGATGGGGAAGAGTGGGAGTTGGTGGTGAGGCTGACGATTGGGAGGGTGCCATTGTCAATGGTGGGAGCGAGCAGGAGCGAGAGATTAGAGCCGACGACATTGGAGAGAACGAGAAGAAGTGGGAGGCCAGAGCCGACGACGTTGGAGAGAGTAAGCAGTAGCGGGAGAATGGAGCTAGCAACGTTGGAGAGAGCGAGCAGGAGCGGGAGGTTGGAGCTGGTGGGGTTGGAGAGCAGAAGAAAATGTTAGGGTTTTTTTCATGAATGACGAGGGGAGAGAGAATTTAGGGAGTAAAGAGGGGGTATGGTTATGTAATAGGCATCTCAAAATTGAGATGTTTAGAATAAGATGATGAAAATTTGTATTTATTATATTAAGTTGTGTATCATTTGTGATTTGTGGGGATTTTACAAAATATGTACTACATATATTTACATATATGTAATGCTTCATACCATATATTTATATGTTTGTGTATCGAATCGAATCGAATCGAATTATTATCGAACGAATCCCAGTGAATTCAGATTTGATTCATTTGAGAATCGAATCCACAAGTTAAATTCAAATTTAGTCCATTTGATTTCGAATCAAACTTTTTTCGAATTTTTATTGAACGAATCGTAATCGAATTTGAATGATTCAATTCAATTAGCGGCCCTATTCCTACTTGTAATTTTAGATTTTTTACCCTTTAAGTTTTTTCCATAAAATAAAGAGATTTTTACTCGGCGAACCTTATAAACTTTGTTAATTACCTCCACGACCTTTTAAACAACCTAATTCCCCTCTCGACCCCATAAACTTGCCAACTCTTACCCCATTGAACCCTGCGGTTAATCGATTTCAAGCTCGTAGGATTTATTGATATAATTTGCATAGTCAATGAGGTAATTATGTTGTGCAAAAGTCATAAAAGTTCTACCAGGTAAAAATCCCTAAAATAAAATACATTTTTTTTCAATTCTAACCATCATTTTAGGAAAAAAATAACAAAATGATCGCCCAACTGGTCATTTCCATTTCCATATTAGGAAAGGTCCCTCCTCCTCGTCGCCCTTCCTCCCTCCCGTTCCACTTCCCTCCCGCCCGACCACCATGAACCCATCCTCAACCCGCCTCTCCGCCTCCCCATGAACGCACCGCCACCGCCACCTCCGCCGCCACCATCCACCCATGGGTGACAAAGAGCCCCTCCTCCCCACAACCACCCCGAGAAGGCGCTCCCTCCTCTCCCCGCTCCTCCTCCCCCTCCCCGAGCATGACGAGCTCTCCCCTCCTCCTCCCTTCTCCCCCTCCACCACCCCTTCCTCCTTCAAGGACCACCTCATCTTCGGCTCCCCTCCTCCCTCCCCTTCCTCCTCCTCCTCCTTCGACCCACATCCCTCCAAGTCGCTCCTCCACCGCTCCCGCACCGCCCCTGCCATGTCCACCCTCAATGAAATTGTTGGTCCTCATCAAGATCCCTCCTTCCCCTCCTCCTCCCCTTCCTCCCCTCTCCTCCTCCGCCAGGCCTTCCTCTTCCTCCTCCTCTACCTCGCCTTTGGCGTCGCCGCCTACACGCTCGGCCGCCGCCAGTTCGACTCCCGCGAGACCCACCCCGTCGTGGACGCCCTCTACTTCTCCATCGTGACCATGTGCACCATCGGTTACGGCGACATCACCCCGCGCACCGCCCTCGCCAAGGTTTTCTCCATCCTCTTCGTCCTCGTCGGCTTCGGCTTCATTGACATCCTCCTCTCCGGCACCCTCTCCTACTTCCTCGACCTCCAGGAGTCCCTCCTCCTCGCCACCATCAAGGCCGGTAAGTCCGGTCCCCGCAACTACATCTTCGACGTCAAGAAGGGTCGCATGAGGATCCGCCTAAAGGTCGCCCTCGCCCTCGCCAGCGTCGTCCTCTGCGTTGGCGTCGGCACCGCTGTGCTCCACTTTGTCGAGAACCTCGGTTGGTTGGACTCCTTCTACCTCTCCGTCATGTCTGTTACCACCGTAGGCTACGGTGATCACGCCTTTAAGTCCATGGGCGGGAGGATGTTCGCCTCATTCTGGCTGCTGTTCTCTACTTTGGCTGTTGCAAGGGCGTTCCTCTACCTCGCAGAGGCGAGGATCGATAAGAGGCACAGGATGATCGCCAAGTATATTCTAGGGAGGGACATGACCGTGGCCGAGTTCCTCGCCGCAGATATCGATAACAACGGATTTGTGAGGTGTGTCCTTCTGTTGAATTGGTTGATGTACATATAATCTTTGATTGAATTCATGAAGTAAACATGATGTATGTTTACAATATAGTTCTCTGAAACAAACCAATATAATCCATAGTTTGACTAGGGGAAGGGAAAATAGTATGTTTGGATTAAATTTAGTTTAATTAGTTTAGGCTTTAATATCAATGTGAAATATGGGAGAAACCATGCGAACTTTGATCATGTTATCACCAAGACTGCATATTACTGTTATTTTTCTTGTTTTCATCAGTCATGAAAACTGGTTTTGTTCATTATCTCCCGAAAGCAAATGTAACTGATTCATTCACGGTGTGGCCTCGTGGAACAGAGATTTTCAGTAGGGCTAACAGTCTGCAATTTGATATCGTAAACATCTATTTTAAAAGATGACTAACTACACAAATTAAACACATAATAATCTTTATGTTTTCGCCTTTGCTTATGTAGAAAGACATAACATTAATAATCATAGGGAACTAACTCGTGGTATAATATGGTCTGAGAAGGATTATGGCCAACTGTCACCAGATAACATGGACAACACTGCGGCTGTTGAGTTTCAAACTGTATTTGAAACAAGGAGCAAGTCAGGAAACACATTCCCCTTAAGACCTATATTCTTTGACGTCTGCTTCTCTTTAACTAGAGTATCGGACTCGGTTATACTATGGGCATTATAATAGAGAACTAGTTTTCTATGATCTTATGCAGAGTTGTAATGGGGGATGTTCATTGTTTCATAAATTCTAAGCAAACACAAAAAGACATCCAAAGCTCCTCCAATCCACTTTTTTTTTGTTTTTCTTTGGACTGTCCCTCTTGATGGAACAAAATAGTCCTTTGCAAATTTAGTCCTATGATGCTCTGCAAATGCAGATATGGTTAAGAGTTTGAAGATACTCTATGACCACATGATACATTGTGGGAAGTAAATAAAAGGAATAAAGTGTTGTTTCAGTGGTGAAAATATTTGGGTCAATGTTATATATTTTGAGCAAGATAAATGACGGTGTCTCTTTTTGTTGAAAGAATTCAGATCTACAAGATGCACCTTAATGATCTTGCATATGGCCTAATGCAACTTTAGTCAAAAAAAATGGCCGAATGCAACTGTCAAGTAGGTTGGGGACTCGATAGAACTATGACAGAGGGGAAGACGGTTATTGGATATTCAGCTCCAATGTAAAAACTCCCCACCCATAGGAGTTAGCGCTTCTATGTCTATCCTTATAATGAAGGATACACATTTTCCCTGCATAGTTGAACGTGGCAGGCGTTATCTTCCTAGCATATGGGTGGCACAACTTATAGGTGTAGGTTATGATGAAATTAATCGGGTTTTATATGTAGATATTTTGAGCCTTTGACTGATCAAAGGAAAGTAGTTTCTGAGTCTAGTTCACTGTCCCATGCCTCAAATCTTCGTAGGAAGAAGTTTACCACACTTCTAGTTTGAGGCCCTCCAGATTACATTGCTTCCCATTTTGGTTCCTTATCTGGTGATATGTGGACACAAAAAAATGGATCAGATTTGCAAATTAGATTATTTGACGAAAAGCCAGCAATAGATCATGAAATGGGGAAATTGTTTAAGGTTTGTTTGTACATGTACAAAGATGGCCATCCCATATCCTGAATCGTGTGAGAATCTGGAAGAACAACTTTGCAAAAATGAACAGGGAATACCAAACATATGTTGAAATGAACTTATTTAGAATAATATGGCCTTTTTGAAAGCTAATAGAGCAAGGAATCCATGTAGGTGACCCCACTTAAAGTAGGCAAAGTCTAGGTGGTGGTGGTTGTTGCCATTGCTGCCATGCAATAAGGCATTGGAAGCAGATTGTTGGCATTTCAAGTTCTTTTGTGATCTTTATTTGTTCTCTCATCATTTTGTCTTTCTTTAAGTGCTGAGTCTCTGCTAAATGCTAGGAGTTTGCCTCTTGTCTTTTGTTGTCCCTTCACACACTTGGTTTGTACATGTTATAAAAAGGATTTGCTTCCAATGTGTAGCGCTTCCCCAAAGGCTGTTAAACCATTTCTATAGATGTTGTAAGCTTCTGGTTATCAAATAAAATTGAGAAGCTCTTTGTTTCAATTGATCTGCTTCTATGACCATTTTATTTGCTATTTTGTTTGAAGAAGGTGCAATAATTATATATGACATTGCAAACCGTTTGATATATAATATTTCTCCTTCTTGAGCTGCTTACCCATGAGAATTCCTAATCCATGTGTATGGTGTTTAATATGGGCATACTTAATTCCAAGTTTTTGAATCTCACTGATTTCAAGTTCGGTTACCTGATTGGAGTAGATTTTTCCATGGTTATGTTAAAAATTGGATGGATCGATTATAACTATGTATGGAAAAACTTGGAGAAAATTATGAGCTTTTGGTAATAAAATTGCTTGAAAGAATGTGGAAAAGATTATTTTTTTATGAAGTTATGGTTTTCTTTGTGTTTCTGTCTGTAGTTTTCTATCCTTGTAGTGGGGCGCATGTCATTGTCTCTTATTCCCAGTATCAAGTTTGATAACATGATAGAAACAGTGTTTCAAATTTCAGTTTCAACACTCCACCGAAATCGAATCGAAATCTCGATATATACCTTTCCTTCGCAAATCTAGGCTGATTTTGGCCGAAATTGGCAAAATTTTGAAATTGTTTCGTTTTTTCGTTGTCTCAAAACGAAATCGAAATCGAGATTTAAAACCTTGGGTAGAAATGCTTTGTGTAGTATGAATGTTTTTCTTTTTAAATGTTGCTAATGCTGATACGCTTAGATTTTTGGAAGTTTTATTTTTATTGAAGAAGATTTGGTTTGTAATCCTTTGGGCATCATGTTTTTTGTGAGAACTTTGTTTGGACATACCTCTCAAAAAAAAAAAACTTTGTTTGGACATACGTGATGTGAAGGTAGACCATTACCTTTGAATCATTTATCTCACTTTTTCAAAGCGATATTCTCTTATTATCCGTTGTTATTTTACAGTAAATCCGAATTCGTCGTATACAAGCTGAAAGAGATGGGGAAAATTTCAGAGAAGGACATCGCACTGATCTGCACCCAGTTCCAGAAGCTTGATGTGGGGAACTGTGGTAAGATCACTCTTACAGATCTAATTGAAAGTCACCACTGATGATGCCACGCCTGAAGTAGCATGGAGGAGATGTTAAATAATCGAATGAGGTCAAGGCACTCTTTCCAGTGGCAGTACAATGGACAACCGGGTTCACACATTCTCAGCATTGCAATGACCTTTTTATCGAAGTGGTTCGTTGAGATCCGACGAGGGATTGAAGGTTATATGGTTCTATTGTTTATCTATGAATGAGTTGGCTCGACGGTGGCTTTATTAGGAGTTAGATGCAATATGATTGTAAATTACAGTCGATATAGTTGTATTCGTTTCGTCCACTCTCCTTGAAAATGGAGGGTTATGGTTGCGATCTTTGATATCGTGTTTGTAGTTTTCAAATGGATTGGCTGTGCAGTAGGACTGAAGATGGTTCGATTGAGGCAATCCATAGCAATTTCATGTTACACTTTTTTCCATTGCCCAGCTATGAAACCATGTGATCCGAAGATTGGCCATCAGCTTCCCACTGTGCTGCTTGCATGGACGAAGATGTGCTGAAATTTTTACAAGAAGGCGGTATGCATCTTTTCGTAATGATATGTTGAATTCTTAGTTTACTCTTTTAGAACAGTTTGTGGCATCTATTGCATCATCTCTAACTCTAATGGTCTTTTTTATATAAATGCAAGTGCAGTCTGGAAAGCAACTGAAGAAACACTGATCACTGTGATTTGGTGTCCTTATCACTTGTTTAAACTCCTTTTTGGTTTATCCAACTTCAGGGCCTGCTGAGAAAACCTCAGGTTGGTGGTTTAGGCAGTTGAAATTACTAATTGTTTGGTTGCAGTATTAGTTAATTAGGGACACGTTTGAAGGTTAACAATCCTTGTTCGATTCATGTTAGCTTAGTGACTTGTGTTTGAGTGTGTGTAATTCCGAAGATGCTCCACCCTCGGCGTCTGACTTTCTCTCTTATCTCTTTTTCCAAAATCGCTCCCACCTCGACCAACATAATATCTATAGTATTTGGTCATGTACTATTGATCTTATGTGTAACGAGAAAGAGAGAATCGTGGTTTTTATCCATATTGTGGGCGTGTCGATCTAATTTTCCTCGGTCGTCGCCGTGGTCTAGTAGGGGATTGATCTTGAGGAGCTTCATGATACAACATGCTACCATGGGGAGCTTCTTTGTAATGGTGATGGAGATGATGTCAAACAAACTCTTCAAGGCTATATTGTTGTTTTCTTTTCAAGGAAGAGGTTGTGTTGTGGGAGATGAAGAGTGCCTCTTGGGACCTTATCTTGCTAGCATGCTCCTTCCCCTTGCGTGGTTGATCGCCTATCTACTTGTTATTTCCCCATGGCTTGATCTATGCCCTTCGAGCAACCTAGCTAGTGGATCTCCGATCACTATGGAGCCATTGGTTTTGTGGTTGTGTAGATATAAGGCCCACATCATTGTTATGATCTGTGTGGGTGTTTCCTAAGGTGGGTACCTGATCGTTCAATTGTGACTTGGCCTAACTCATCATAATTGGGTCATGGGTGGACTTGATTTGTTGCAACGAATATTCTAGTTCTAAAGAGGACCCGGTCCATTTCAATGGACAAAGGTATATGCATCAAGTAGTTATAATATAGTTCCTTTAAAAATCCAATCTCAATATTATAGAATACATAATAATTTTTCTATTTATAAACAAGGTAGAAATGGAAATACTATCAAAATATACCAAAAGTATGATCTTTTAAAAGAGAAAAAAGATTATGGTAAATTACAACAAAGGACTGATCTTACATGGATTCCCAATTAAGGATCAATCTTTATTTTGTAACAAAAAGGGATCAAAGTTTCACTTAACGCTTCAGTCCCCAATGCTGTCAATAGATGACCCATGCCTTTAGTTGATGAAATTGCCCATGATTTAGTTTTTCACTTTCCTTATCTCTACCCTCACCCAAATAGAAGGAGAGGAAGATGATGGCAATGCGCACACCCCGACCACCACCTCGAACACCACGAACATCATGATCCATCTCGTCGTCCCTCCTCGCCACCACCAACACCGGCGCCAACACCCCTCCTTGCACCACTGATTGCTGCAGTATTGCCACTACTGAGTTCCTCACACATGTCGGGAACCAAAGGGGCAACGATGATGGATGGGGAGGGAGATGCTCGTGGACGAGGAGGTGGCAAAGATTGGGGGCTTCACAGGTGGAGGGAGGTACTCAGGCGGTGTGGGATGCGGGTCACGGTTGCTGCTGAAGAAGAGTAGATGGCGCGGCAATACTCGACAGAGGATGATCCTTTGCGTGAAGGATACATAAATTAACGGATGAGAAATTTGCAGTTGAAGAGTCCATCATGATATATCCGAAAGGGATGTGCTGAATGATGAGGCAACGAAATTGCATGATCAAAATATCGAATTGTGGATTCAGGTAGACGATCTAAGCAACTCGTGCAGGAGATCATGGAGCAGCACAAGCCCTTAGCTGAAGAAAATCTTGAAGAAATTACGAGGATACAACAACTAATGAACGAGAATCTGTGGTTGAAGCTGTAGCAGAGCAGTCCGTCTTGAAACTACAATTGGAAAGGAATGCGATGAAAGACCAAGAAACAAAATTACACGATCAAATTACCGAATTGCAGAAGATGGAGTTCGAGATTTTTTTGAATGAAAGAAGAGAAGAGGTGGTGCAACTCCGTGTGGAACTTGAAAAACTACAGGACGGCATCTCTGTTTAAAAAGAGGCTATGGGAGAGAACGAGTACCTCCCGCCACCTACGGATCCCCCAGCCTCAGCTACTGCCCGAGTACCTCCCTCCACCTACTGATCCCCCAGCCTCTGATACTGCCCGAGTACCTCCCTCCAGCTACGGATCCCCCAGCCTCTGCTACTGCCTCATCCACGAGTATCTCCCTCCCCAACCATCATAGTTGCCCCTTTGGTTCTCGAAGTGCGTGTGGAACTTGGTGATGGCGATGCTGCGATAGTCGGTGGTGCTGGGAGGGGTGTTGGCGAGGAAGGACAGCGAGGGAATCATGATGTTTGCAGTGTTCGGGGTGGTCCTCGAGGTGTGCACGTTGCCGTCATCCTCCTCCCCTTTTGATTGGGTGAGGGTAGTATTAGGGAAAGTGAAAAACTAAATCAGGGGTAATTTTGTCAAATGAATGCATGGGTTGAGTGCATGGGTAGAGCCGTTCATTGACACTATCGGGGATTGAAACGTTAAGTTAAATTTTGGTCTCCTGTTTGTTACAAAATAAAGATCAGTCCCTAAATAGGTAATCCATATAAAAATTAATCTCTTTTTTATAATTTACCCAAAAGATTATATACCATATATACTTAGACTCCCGAATCACTCAAATAACTAAAGGATATTTTTGTTATCAGTTTACTCAAGGATAAATCGGTTGTTCATAATGCAACTCTTACATAAAATTTGAGTTACATACATTTTTACCCCTACATTCATTGGTGTAAATTAATGGTGTAAGTCTCACATTTTCTTTATCTATATTTTTTATGGGATTTTTGCACACGTATCTCTATGTATATTCATAATTACATTTTGATCCCTCCATAATTACATATCAAACTTAGAAGTATGGATAGTTATTCTGTCTTACATTATAACCCATACCGTTACTTTACTTACTAACCTAACCACCATCTGAAGTAAATCAAACCAGATAAAGATCAAGTGTTAAATTTTTTTACTCTCTCCTCCTCCCTCCTCCATTCTCTCCTCCATCATCTTTCTCCCAATACCTCCCCTGGCGGAGATGGGAGGATGAGGGTAGGGATGGGCAGCAAGGGAGAGGGGAGATGCAAGGAGGAGCAACATCATTTATTTGTTGTAACTACTTGAGCCGGATGAGAAGAACCCTCACGTCCGATTTGAAATGTGATGCATTGAAGGGGCAAATATGTTAACTTTTAACATGGAAAGTTGACGGATGATAACGCAAGGGAATGTCGCTTAATGGTTAGCCACTATCCAGGGTCTTAGTGTAATTCGCAATTATGGAAGACTTATAATGTGATTGTGAAAGTACAACGGGGTTTGCATGTAAAAATCCCTATTTCTAACTACCTTAACATAAAAAGGAATCAATATTAAAAAATACATTCTAATGTTAAACGTATCAAAGATAGTATATAAACAATATCGCATCTACCAATATTCTAACAATTCAAATGCTTATTCTTTACAAAAAAGATTAGAGTAAATTACAAAAAAGTCTCTAAATTATACACCTGATTTTATTGCCATACCTGAACTTTAAAAAGTAATAATGCGGTACCCGAACCTTCAAATTTGTCTCCATGTGGTCTCCGTCAAGGTTAAAACGATGAAATAATCAACTAAATTTCTATGGTGAAAGACCACATTGAGACACATTTGAAAGTTCAGCTACCGTATTGTACTGTTTAAAGTTCGTGTATGACATTGAAATCTGGTGTATAATTCAAGAACATTTTTGTAATTTACTCAAAAGATTATTCATCATATAAATCACGACAGAATCTTACTCCAATCAAATGCAACTATGTCGAGTAAACTAAGAATTTTAGTTACAAATAATTAATATTATAAATAGCAAATCGAATTGGTCATACTAACGTGTGAACTTGTCATTAAGGTTCGAAATGGAGGAACTCTCCTCTGTTTTGGTTGGGGTTAAAAACCATCTCGGAGGGTCTGTTTGGTTGTTGGGTTGGATTATTTAAGGTACCTCTGTGAATAGAAAACTGTAAAGAGTTTGAAAAGGTTGGAAAGAGGGGTACACCGGTATAACCTAACCTTGCAACCAAATCAAGCCTCAAAGTTAGATTCATTTATCTTTACTCTACATCATTGTAGTAAGCAGGGTAAAGATGCTAACGTGGCATCCGGAATCTCTCCTTGCAAAGAGGAGCCTCACGATTAAGTGGTTGAGACGATCGACATCGATCTATATGAGCCATGGAAATCCCCAAAGGCCAATGAAAAGAGGGCTTCAGATTCTGTTGGTGGGTATGGGAAGACCTATATAAAACCCCAACATCACATTTCTTCCATACTCCACTCCTCACCAACCATAAAGGAGAGCACCGTCCGTTCCCAAGGCCTAAGCCAATGGCTTCCACCAGCATGGCCCTCTCCTCCCCTGCCCTCGCCGGCAAGGCGGTGAAGCTCGCCCCCAAGTCTTCTGAGATCCTCGGTGATGGGAGGGTCACCATGAGGAAGACCGCCGCCAAGCCAAAGCCCGTCTCCTCCGGCAGCCAGTGGTACGGTCCCGACCGCGTCAAGTACCTTGGACCCTTCTCCGGTGAGGCCCCCTCGTACCTCACCGGCGAGTTCCCCGGAGACTACGGATGGGACACCGCAGGGCTCTCCGCTGACCCCGAGACCTTCGCCAAGAACCGTGAGCTCGAGGTGATCCACGCGAGATGGGCGATGCTCGGTGCTCTCGGGTGTGTGTTCCCCGAGCTCCTTGCCCGAAATGGGGTCAAGTTCGGCGAGGCCGTGTGGTTCAAGGCCGGCTCTCAGATCTTCAGCGAGGGTGGTCTGGACTACCTGGGCAATCCCAGCCTTATCCACGCGCAGAGCATCCTGGCCATATGGGCCACCCAGGTCATCCTGATGGGTGCCGTGGAGGGCTACCGTGTTGCGGGAGGACCGCTGGGAGAGGTCGTCGACCCGCTCTACCCCGGTGGTAGCTTCGACCCCCTGGGCCTCGCCGATGACCCCGAGGCCTTGGCGGAGCTGAAGGTGAAGGAGCTGAAGAACGGGAGGTTGGCCATGTTCTCCATGTTCGGGTTCTTCGTCCAGGCCATCGTCACCGGGAAGGGCCCCCTCGAGAACCTCTCCGACCACCTCGCCGACCCCGTCAACAACAATGCTTGGGCGTATGCCACCAACTTCGTCCCCGGCAACTGAACCCTCTTCCCAACAATCGATGCAACAATGTGATGTGTATCATGGTTTTATTTGTCTGCTTTTTCGTCTCTGTTTGTAAAATTTCGTGGTAAAATATTACTTTGAGTTGTAGATGTTGCTTGCTCTAAATCTCGACTGGTATTAATTTAGTAAAATACACGATGGCATCTCCAATTTGATAATGATGTGGCAATATATCAAGAAAAGAGGACAAGAATCAGCGAGCCTTCCGAATCGTATCAGGACGCATCATCATCATCATCATCATTAAAACTTCTTTCTAGACAAACTATTACATGCGAGAGTAGGTGCTTCTTTGAGACCAGAGATGCTTCTTCTTCTCTTTCAGCGCGCTCTTTCAGCGTGAGATCGTTCGAATTAATCCTGTCACCATTAAAACAGTTCCTCCTGATCTCGTTTGCTTTTAAAACAGTTCAGTCAGTCCTCAGGACTACCTTTTTTATATACTAATTTGGAGGAGTCTCAATGGGATGTGTCCACTTGCTCTCCTGTCTTCCTTTTTTCTTCCATGGTAAGACCTTGAGGAGAACTAGGGCCTACCAACCACAACGCAATGTCATATAACGAACCTACTTCTATTAGAATATGATAAGATTATAGCAAGGTTGGAGTGAGTATAAAATAATATTAGGACTTGAACTTGTAATCTCCCTCACTTTTCTAGGAAGATCTCACCTTGTTAATTTGACTTGAATCCTAAGCACTTGTTGAGTTGCTGATGTGGTTGATATGTATCTTGATTTCTGATTGGCTGAGAGTTGTTGGGTTAGAATTGCTGACATGTTTGATCCGTGTCCTGTCTTCTGATTGGCTGAGAGCTGTTGGATGGATTGCTGAATACAGATGGTATTCTTCTGTTGGATGGATACTGCAATCCTCATTCTGATCTTGTTTCTCATCCTATATCTGTACCTTCTCAGTACCCTCTGTATTACATTTTTTCTCCAAATAATGAAATCGATCGCCACAGTCCAAGGACGTAGCCCATTTACGGGTGAACCTTGTAAATCCTTGTGTTTGTGTCTTGCTTGTTTGATCATGTTTGTGTTTGTTTGCTTCCGCAATTCGCAACCTGCTATCTTTCGTTTAATGCTTTGGATTTATATCTCAAATTGCAGTAGATAATAGATAGAGCGGGGTGAACATACTCATCATCCACACCTTTTTGCTACATGTTCTCACCGCATCCTATTTCTCTCCCTTAGAAGGAAAGCTTGCAATTGCAAAACAATTCTTAGTGGAAGCTGTCTAATCTAGTCCTTCCCCCTCGAATGCCCTCGCAGAGGCCTTCTTCAACCTTGATCCGTGTTACCTGAAAGACCTCGACATCCTTTTTTCTTCTTTCTTTACTCTGAGGCAAACTATTTTGGCCCCCTATTTCTCTGTTTGCTTTCTTGAGGCAAACTAACTTGGAAAAGAGTAGTCTCTAAAATAGTTGTAGGTGGAAAACATGTATTTCTCATATTTAGAATAGAAAGGAAGGCACTCAAAGAAGGCAACATCAACAATAATGCAATGCTTTTGTGATCAATGCTCATAATAATGATATCCCTTTTGAATCCTCGCTTTTAAATGATCTAGCTGCCAATTTGTCTTTACACGAACCAAAGATTTGAATAAAGGCCATGCACCCAAAACAAGAAATACACCTTTTACAGGGAAGAGTACATCAATGGTAACAAGCTCATCAATGTAAGTAACTGATTATGAGAAAAGTGGCAGTAATAACCACATCCCACAATATCTAGATGGAACATGATAGTCAATAAGTAAGATGCATGCAACACCAACATAGAATAAACCATATTTGATACCTGAATATTCGGTTTGATAACCTGCTACTAATTCTTCCTCTGCTTCTGGTAAATCGAAAGGTAATCTTTCACATTCTGCTAGAGAAGAAATTAGAAAAAATTATAAACCCAATAGGTTGGCGCCAGATATTCCACACCCAAAAACCATATTTGGATTGGGCCTCAACTATATCAACTGTACTTGAACTATTAGATAATCATAGCATGTATTGATGTTTTTCCTCAGCAACCCCATTTTGTAGTAAGGTATCTGTACATGCGGTTTGAAGTATGATTTCTTGACTAGAGAAAAAGGATTGAATATCATGTGAAATGAACTCTGTCATTATTAGATCAAAGAGTCTGAGAACTTAGGAGCTCCTTATACAGGGGGAGGCCTAAAGTTAGAATTACAGAGAACTAACACCCCGTAACATACTAGACAAGAGTACCCCTAGCATTAGGATTACAGTATAATACTCAACGGTAATCTTAATTATATCATATGTTGCTAAATATATAAGGACAGATCTTAGACATTGCAAAATCGCTATTTATATTGAAGGGATTTTATCACTTGTGCCCCTCTGAGATATTGCAATATCAGTTATGCCCCTATCTTTTTGGTAATATCAGTTGTGTCCCTCACTTCTTGCAAATCTATCACTTGTACCCCTCAGGTTAGTTTCCGTCTATCCCAAACACAAACGGACGTTAACTTTAAGGACACATCAGGAATTAAATGAAAACAAATGAATGTAAAAGTCCAACCACTGTCATCTTCCTCCTCCCCCACCTCTTCATCTTTCTCCTTCCCCTGCCCCTGCCTCCTCTCCCCGCCCCTGCTGCGCCCCCAGGCCCCCGCAACCCCACGCGTCCCCCTTGCTCCGCCGACCCGCCCCGACGCTCCCCAGGTCTCCCCTCCGCCCCCTGCACCCCCTCCCCCGGTTGCCCTCACCCCCGCACCTCCCCCCTTGCCCCCCTTGCTCCCCGCCACCTCTGTCGGTTCATCGCAGCTAAGGTTTGCCAGATCGGCCGAACCAGAATGCTCGACCGCATTGCAGACGTTCTACGCAAGTTCGACGTTGACATGCCGATCGGTACTGCCGGGGGGCAAGTCTCACGGCTGCGAGTTTGATAAATATCGGACTAGAAGTTAAGAATGTGGTGTTCAATGGAGATATGATTAGCAGATAGGTGAATACCAACGTAACCAGCCGATATACGATTGTAAGCTCTTCTTTTTTAAGCTTGAAGGTGGAGAAACATGGAGTTTTTCTTGCTCCGCCGACCCGCCGCGGCGCCCCCCCCCAGGTCTCCCCTCCGCCCCCCGCACCCCCTCCCCCGGTTGCCCTCACCCGGGGCACCTCCTCCCTCGCGCCCCGCACCTCCCATCCGACCCCCGCACCTCCCCCCCTCCGCCCCCGCACCCCCTCCCCCCGTCCCCCTTGCCCCCCGCCACCTATGTCAGTTCATCGCAGCTAAGGTTTGCCAGACCGACTGGAGCAGAATGCTTGACCGCATTGCAGACGTTCTAAACAAGTTCGACGTTGACATGCTGATCGGTACTGCCGGTCAAAATTCGAGCAAGATCATGGTTTTCTACCTGGAGGGATTTTTGAGCTTGCTTTTCTACGGGGACTTGAATCTCCTGTGTTTGAGCGAAATGGGGCAGAAAAGATCCTCGATCCATTCTCGCGATGCGAGGCGAACCGGAAGGCGTACAAAGAACTGAATGGGATAACCTGGGAGGGGGTGCTGCTTAAGGGGACAAAACACTACAGCGAAGAGCTGAGCCGGTTCTGCGACCAGAAGATGAGCGAGGTGGTGGAGATGCTTGGTTGGAGCCGGTTCTGCGCCCAGGTCGCCCCAGCGCCTCTCCTGCTCCCCCCTCTCCCGCGCGTCCAGGTCGCCCGCGCCTCCTCCTCCCTTCGAAACTGGAGAGCTTTCACTTTTTGTTAAAATAAGATAAAATTTTGACTACTTGATTCATAAAATTCATCAAAAAATTCAATAAAATTCACCGTTTGATCCGTAATGAATGATATATCTGTGAAAATACAAAAAAATTAGAGATTCGATGGATGCATGAAGGTGTCACTAAGAGAGAAATTATGAGGAGAAAGGAAGAAGAACAAATGGATGAGGAAGAAGATAAAGAGGTCTGGACAATAATACCCCTCTTAATTGCGCAAAGGTTTGAAGAAACCATGGTTAAGTCAACTCATTGACGGTCAGTTTGACGGAATGGCACAATTGATGACGAAGAAAGAAGTGAGGGGCACAACTGATATTACCAAAAAGATAGGAGCATAACTGATATTGTGAGATCTCGAAGGGGCACGAGTGATAAAATCCCTATATTGAAATGTATGTTATTGTATCACCAGCAACGTACCTCTAGTAACAGTTGACAAAACAATTAATTATTGAAAAGAACAGAAGCTGAATACAATCAGATTCCATGGGTTTCCCCATATACGAATTAATAAAATCCAAGTTCCAACTGGAGCCAAACCTGGCTGTAGTAGGGCTGATTAGGCTTCACCCAAATTACTAGTTTATCAACTCCCTTAGGTCTTGAGGGCCTGAGAAGTGAGATCAGGACCTATCTGATTGTCCCTGAAGGAGCGATGGAGACCAAGCATCTATCTTGATGCGCATCCGACGTGGCTCTACAAGAGAGGTCTTAAGCTGCTTCCGATGACAGGAGATATTCGTCAACCAATGGGAGCAGAGATGGTGATATCCATTATTACCCCGAGAAAGATTAATAGTTCCTCCCTCTTCTCCTATTTAAACGCCTCCAGCACCACACACACCTCAAATACACCAACACACTTCCTAGCTACCCAAGAGACTCGTACATCATGGCTGCCACCAGCATGGCCCTCTCCTCCCCGTCCCTTGCCGGCAAGGCGGTGAAGCTCGCACCCAACACCAATGAGATCGTCGGTGATGGAAGGGTCACCATGAGGAAGACCGCCGCCAAGCCAAAGCCCGCCTCCTCCGGCAGCCAGTGGTACGGTCCCGACCGTGTCAAGTACCTTGGACCCTTCTCCGGTGAGGCACCCTCCTACCTCACCGGCGAGTTCCCCGGGGACTACGGATGGGACACCGCAGGGCTCTCCGCGGATCCCGAGACCTTCGCCAAGAACCGCGAGCTGGAGGTGATCCACGCGAGGTGGGCGATGCTCGGTGCTCTCGGATGTGTGTTCCCCGAGCTCCTCGCACGCAATGGGGTCAAGTTCGGAGAGGCCGTGTGGTTCAAGGCCGGCTCTCAGATCTTCAGCGAGGGTGGTCTGGACTACCTGGGCAATCCCAGCCTTATCCACGCGCAGAGCATCCTTGTCATCTGGGCCACCCAGGTCATCCTGATGGGTGCCGTCGAGGGCTACCGTGTTGCGGGAGGCCCGTTGGGAGAGGTCGTTGACCCGCTCTACCCCGGTGGTAGCTTCGACCCCCTGGGCCTCGCCGATGACCCCGAGGCCTTGGCGGAGTTGAAGGTGAAGGAGCTGAAGAACGGGAGGTTGGCCATGTTCTCCATGTTCGGGTTCTTCGTCCAGGCCATCGTCACCGGGAAGGGGCCCCTCGAGAACCTCTCCGATCACCTCGCCGACCCCGTCAACAACAATGCTTGGGCGTATGCCACCAACTTCGTCCCTGGCAACTGAACCATCTTCCTACCTATCGATGTAACAATGTGATGGTGTATCATGGTTTTCCTTGTTCTTTTTTACGCCTATATCTGTAAAATTTCGTGGCAAAATATCACTTCGAGTTATCGATGTTGTTTGAACTAAATTTCGATTTCTCTTCAATTTAGCATAATACACGACAAAAAACATCCTTTGGAGTGATCATACATAACCACCGGAGAAAAGAAGGTTCGAATAGAACAAGAAATTAGAGCAGTCAAGCTGATGCCAAAGACTTGGCCGGAGAGGAGTGGTGGAAGAATTACCTCCTTTGAAGTTCTGGAATGGTTGCGTCCCCCATACCTGCAACGGGTCGTCGAGCCTTTCCCTGCGGGATCTAAGTCAACCCCTAAAGACTCTGTGTCTATCTACGAAACCCTCTGCACAGCGGCATGCATCTTTTTTCTAGAAGAAGAGCTTCGTTTTCCTTTGAACAGTCGTCGACTATATTTGATTTTTGACTTAGAGAAAACAAGCGTCGATGTTCAAGCGGAATTGAGATGTCAAACCTGAGACACGACGGGACTATGTTTTGAATCAATTAAGTTTAGGTTGTGAGATCAGCCTGCCATTTTATCGCACGGCTAAGCTTCAGTGGCAATATCTTGCAAATTGCAATGCATAAGGACACATCACCCTCAAAACCTCTCTCCAGACAAAGACACTGTTACGGGTGGTAGTAATTACTCCTCTGAGATCTAACCTCTTTTCTTTCGTGTTGAGATGTAGACCCCCGACCCCACCCCGATCACAGCACCTCCACCAGCACCTCCGAATCCTTAACCCGACCTCTGTCAGATGGCTCCGACCTCCACCTCCGCGGCTCCGCCCCCACCTCCCTCTCTGTCAGGGCCTCGAGGACGACAGCGCCCCCCTCCCCTTCCAGTGCGGCCCCACCTGTTTGTGTGGTCCCGCACACATTCTCCAGTGCCGAGCACGTCTTGAAGGTTGCACCTCATTTGTTCTGGGTAGAGCACCCATCAGGTGTTCGAGTTTTTGCATCTAGCCACTCGCTACCTTCTTTATAACCTCCCGAGAGCGTCTAGGGAGACCTTATTGTGTCCATTCTGGGAGAGTGTCTAGGGAGACCTTATTGTGTCCATTCTGGGATTTTCATTATTGTCCTGATGGTAGAGAAGGTAGTAAAGGTCTTATACGTTTGATCTCTCATCTCAAAAGAGTGCATCTCTCTTGTGAAGAATGATGTACCTTGTTGCAAGAAGCTCTTCGAAAAGATTGTGATTTATTTCTTGATGTAGATGAGACCTTGAGGGTCCTTTATCAGCATGAGGATACAAGTAAAGAGTCGTGCATGTCACCACGATGATGGTATTGCTCGGGTCATTAAGGAGATTGGAGAAATTGAAAGTTGTATTGTTGGCATTATTAAGCCTCCCAAGAAGAGTCCTGATATACTGCTAGGGAGGGATTGGTCCTTGTGGGAGACTTCTCAATCAGATCTTTAAAGCACCTATCTTGATAACTAAGAGCATCCCTCCTAGTTGTCGACTTACCTTCTCGCAGGTTTTAAAGACATCTCTTTATAAAGTGGGCACCGAGCCAGGATATGTTTCTGTATGGGTTTTGTTGTTGCTTCTTCCACGTTGTACTTTACATGTGTTTCGTCCTCAAAACAGGCATGATTGCAAGTCTGTCAATAGAAAGTCAATACAATAATGTCTTATCCGCAACTCTCTCTCTATATATATATCTGGGGAAAAGCTGGAGGTATTGCTAAGCTTGTGGATCAGGTGTTGAACGATCCTGTGCTTGTGGGCATGGACCATGACAGTGGCTGCTCTAAGGAGGGAGAGAAGAAATTAAATCCCAACATCAGGCAATGTCTTCGTAAAGTTATTGATGGCCATTTTACAACGACGGTAAAAGTTTTGTCTTCATCAGGTGTTGCACCTTTCAATGGAGATACCATTAGGGATATGGAGGCGAAACACCCTTGCATTTCACCTCCGTCCTTGCCAGATTTTCCCGTTCTGAAGCCCTTCTTGTTGCGGATGACGCCATTCTTGGGTGTCAAGTCCTTTCCTTAAGGGACTTCCTGTGTTAGAGATGGGTTGACGACCCAACACCTACTCGATGCTATGTTTGGAGAGGGGTCAGTTGTGACCATGGACCTTCTACATGCCATCATATATGTAGTTAATTTATGGTTGGGAGGGAGATACCCCTTATCCTTGTCAGAATTTTAGCGTCTGCATCGCTCACACCTTTGCTTAAGCCTGACAATAACATTCGTCCTATTGCAGTTGGTATTATTTAGAGGCAACAAGTGTCTAAAGTCACTATGGTATGAGTTAGTAAATATATAACCAAATATCTCAGTGGCTTTCAGTTTGGTGTGGGTGTTTATAGTGTCGCTGAGGTTATTCCGCACAGTATCAACATAGTGTTGAACGTTCATCATAGTGATGGCTCTATTTCAATGCTTACAGTGGATTTTTCTAATGCCTTCAATATGGTTGATAGGACTGCCTTATTGTGTCAGGTGAGAGAAAGATGCCCTTATATCTCTTTGTGGGTGGAGTTCTTATATGCACAGGTAACAAGGTTGTACCTTGGCAATAGGCATATACGGTCTTCCGCTGAAGTGCAACAAGGTGATCCTCTAGGACCGCTCCTCTTTTATCTCGTTCTACACCCACTTATCTATAATATCAGGGATATTTGTAAACTACTTCTTCATGCCTGGTATCTTGATGATGGTACATTTATTGGAGATACAGTTGAGGTGGCCAAGGTTCTGAGTATCATCCAACAACGTGGACCAGATTTAAGCCTTCTTTTAAATATTCAAAAAGCAGAACTCTTTTGGCCTACTTGTGATGGCGGGAAGCTTCGCAAAGGATTGCTCCCACCCGGTATTGGAAGACGTTTAATGAGCGTGAAGTTGCTTGGGGGATGGTTAGTAGGGACAAAAATTTTATGGAAGGTCCGGCTTTGGAGAGGGCTGCTAAAGTGGTGAAGTTGATGCATCTTCTTCCTCAGTTGGATGATGCTCAAAGTGAGTTTCTGCTACTTCATTCATGTATGGACATAGAAAAACTTTTATTTGGCATGATGACTTGCCAACCTATGTATATGAAGGAGGCAATAATTTTATTCGATGGAGGTTTGCGAGATTCTATTGAAGACATTTTTTGTGGAGGACATTTTTGGAGATCTTCAATGAAGGGTGGCTTCATTGCCATTCTATTGGGTGGTTTGGGGTTACTTTCAGCAGTTGAGGCTTCTTCATATACCTTTGTGGCTTCCAAGGCGCAGTTTTGGATACTTCAGAATCATATCCTATGCGATGGTGTGATTCACAATATGGACTCCGACTTTGATTGTGCTCTTCAAAAATTTCATGGCATGATTCTCTCATTCCACCTCAGTTGTTTCTCTAGAAAGGACACCGTCCCTTCAGAAATATTCTGGCGAGTGTTCTTTTTAGTAAAACAATTGTGTATATAGAGGTGGTATCTAATATATCCGTTAGACAAAAGGTAGTTTTTTGGTGTCTTCAAGCTGATCGTGCAGAAGATTTTCTCCTTGTATTTCCTATTGACGGACTTGGGCTGCACATGCCACCGATAGAGTACCGCATTATACTCAGATATCGTCTCATGATTCCATTATTTTCAGTTGATGAGATGTGTACAGTCTGCCGCAAGGTATGGTTAGGTAATATTAGGGATCATGCAATTCATTGCAGGGAGCTTCTAGGTTTTAAGTACATACACAATCTTGTTAGAGACATTTTATTTGATGTACTCAGACATGCCTGTATTGCTGCTAAGAAAGAAGCACATGTAAACTTTTTAACCGATTCACAGGAGGGAAGATCAATATTTAGACTTGCTGATATTTTGATTTTTGGATGGGTTGGAGGAAAACATGCTTGTGTAGATCTGACAGGAGTTGCTCCACTGGTGGGGTTGAAGAGTGGGACCTTCATAGCAGGGCATGCTTCATTTAAAACTGTCTCAGCAAAAGTGGTGAAGCACAAGAAAGCATGCACGGAGAAGCAGGGCATACTCCTTCCAACTTTCGCTCGGATAAAAAAGAAATCTGATAATCTGAACCAGAAAAATGCTCAAGCCGGCATCTAAGATCAAAAGGTGGTTGCCGTTTATCAATGACGGTTTGACCATCCAAATTTCATAGGACTACATAAAGCCATAAACCATTATTGCCAATAGTTTAATTCGGTCCTATGAACCAAGGGTTTAAATATCGGTTTCAGATATCGTATTGATACTCTGTCGATACGAAATTTCGTCAAAATTTCAACGAAATTTCGCCAATATCGACCATCATTTGTGAAGAAATGACCGAAAACTGCCCTCATATCGCCATTTCGCTCGAGATTTCGATCCCTTGTCGAAACCGAAATTTTGTGAAATCTGAAATCATGCTTTGAACTACCTATTATATACTTGTTTGGAGGAAACTCACTGGGATGTATCGACTTCCTTTTTTCTCGCACGATCTGGAGGAGAATTACGACCCACCTGCCACAAAGTAATGTTGGAGAAAAACCCTACTTCTATCTTAGAATATGATAAGATTATAACGAGTTGGAGCAGCTATAAAAGAATATTAGCACTTGAATTTAATCCTCCCTTTCACCCATCTAAGGAATCCACACATACACTCTAGGTGAATGCTTTTGATTTCTAACCCAAAATGCAGTAGATAATAGATAGAGAGTGTGAAGATATCTGTAACGTCCCGAGCTTAGGTCTCCGATCCGTCATCAAGAAAAACTGATCTTGACAACTTGTTGGGTTCGAACCCAATTGAATCCGTTGACAACCACCCAAAATGCTTAAGCTCAATTGTCAAGTAGTAATCCCCATCACTTACAAATCACACCCACACTTCGTGAGTTTTAGGTATGGTACTATGTTTGGGGTTGGAATGTTACATCATCTACACCTTTTTGTTATATGTTCTCACTGCAACCTACTCTTCTTCCTTGGGTAGGAGGACTTGCAGTGGCTGAGCAATTCCCGGTGGAAGTTTATTTGATTGAGCAGTTTCTCCATGATTGCCCTCTGCCAGGATCCTCCTTCGACTTGGATCCGTGTTGCTGGAGAGATATCAAGCTCCTTCCTTCACTCTTTGTTTCGAAGCAAACTATATATTTTGGACTCATGTTCCTCTCTTTGCTTTTCGAAAGACTGAACCTAGACTCTTTCTGAGATCAAAGTCTGAGAGCTTACTTCTTGCCCAACACTCTTTTCAATTGGGGGCCATCTCCTCGAAAGTTTCTAATGCAAGATCAAGCATGTTCACTAGAGTCCCAATTGCTAATTTGGGTCCAATAGGAATTCTGGTCAATGAGTCCTGGTAAAATGATTGGTTGGTTAGTTTGGATTGGTTGATCAGTAACTATCATTGATTAGCTAGTGGATTAGATAGATCAATCATTCTCTCTTAGAGTTATCAATAGGTCAAACAAAACTAAAAGTCACAGCTTTTGCTTTCAATGATGGACTTCATTTCTCTTGTCGTCCTCTTTGCAATGGTATATTCTTATCAAAGATCAATCTATAAAACTCTTGGACTTGAGTAAAACATCATATGACGACTTATCCATAAACCTTAACATGCTAGAGATAACACTTATGGTGCTCTAGGGGTTCGATCACATGGAATTCAAAACAGTGTGAAACTAAGAGCAAGAGAAAGATAAAATCGTTACCTCTGAGAATGTTCCTCCTAAATCTCCTCATATGCCAAAACGATTGTTCAAGTATTTCGATCACCATATACAAGTGCATATGGAGTTGACCCTACGATGCTCTCTATAATGGTGCCCCCGGATTTCTTGTTGGACAATTACATCATTATTGGTGGCAACCCTCTAATTGTTTTTCAATGATAGTTGTAGATTTCAAATGAAGTAGAAGAGAGGGTTTTGGATTTGATCATCCTCTCCTTCTATTTATAGAGTAGTGGTATAATATGGATTGATGATCAGAGGTTGAAAATGGATTCCACCTGTTTATTTCAAAATGGTTATAACACGAGTTAGAACACTTGGATTTTAACATTCTTGAATTCAATGGAAAGGTCGTGATGAGCTATATCAAATTATAAATAGTTCACATCATTTTGACATTAGATCTCTACTCAAGTAAAAAATTGTGTTTCACATCATAATAATCTTAACAGAAACCTTGTCCCCAATATTAGGGTTAACCACTCTATTGTGAAAAGGAACTTCTATGGCATAATTTTTTTAAAGATAACTAAATCATGATGGTTAAACCCCCTCATGGAAGAAAGGATTCGATTCAATTACCAAATCATCGTAACAGATCATGAGTTCGAGATTTTGAATGTACTTTTAAAGGTTGAGTTCGTAAAACATATTGTGCATGGGCTACTTTATCTACCTAACTTTACATAAGTTAATTTATGGATTTTATAGTCAGCGTTGTACATGAGAATCATGCATGTAGAGTAAAAAATAATATGTGCAAAGATGTTTAAGTGTAGTGCATGTGGTACATAGATTTTATTTGGGTGTGTCTCAAGGTTAAACTTAAGATGGTAATTTAGCGAGCAACCTGGAGTATGTTAGACTAGTGACTAAGTACCTTTATGTGATGTTGTGAAGTGGGATACGCGACGTACGATTTTTTGTATTTTTAGGATTTTCATAGGTTTAGTTATACACGTGGTTTTTCGCATTTTGGATTTGAGTTTTACTTTAAATTTTTAATTATATTTTGTATTTACTTTAGTTTTTATATTTCTTTATTTATTTTTGATAATGTCTTTACTTTCTATAGTTTTTATTTATATTCACAATTTTTATTTTTGTAAAGGGGGGAATGGAATGAGGTGTAAGAAACTATTTTTGGTTTTTTAGTATTGAAATTATTATATTTTATTTTTTTTACGAATTTAAAAAACATTGAAAAAATATTTAGGTAACGTAACTAGCGTAAAGAAAAATATGGTTAATTAGGAAAACAGGATAGAACTATAACTGACATTATAAATAAATAGAGGGTGAACAATGGAACGAAATGTGGGATTATTTTTGTAATTAGGAGTTTTATCTACTTTTATATGAATTTTTAAAGTTATTAAGTTTTTTATTTTTAAGAAGTGGGAATGGAATTTTTGAAAGAGTTTTGGAAGAGTCATAAGTCCCAAACTTTGGGAATTTTTGTACAAAAGATGAATGTCTTATTTCAAAGCTTATTTGCACTTTTTAGGAGTTTTGATTTTTTTAGAAAATAGTATATAATATATTTGAAAAAAAAATTCTAATGATACTAGCTAGATAGTGGAGTGCATAATACTTCTATTAAGATTTTTTATGTTATTCATTTTATAAACTTTTAAGTGAAAAAGTAAACTAATTTTAATTTGAAACCTTGGAAATATTTCGAGAAATGAGAGACAGTTCCCATACTCGCCTAAGAGGAATGTGCGCAAATATTACCTAAGCCTAAATGTCAAATAATAAAGCACAAGTGAATTTTGAATCAAAATAGTTCAAACCATACCGAATAAACACTAATTAGAAATTCTACAAGAAACGATTTTCTTCATAAAAGACACTACCAAAACAAAGAACATACATGTTATCATCCGGGGCCTAAGGAAAGTGATGGTTGGGGAATACTAACTTCTAAGCTTTAATGACTCAATGCTTATCCAACATCATAAAGGCCTCCTACTTCTTGCGAAGTGTGTATTCCGAATGACGTCCAAGCACACAGAATAGTTCTCGAGAAGCAGGGATGGAGCTAGAGGGAGTTAACAAGAAGGAGAACGCTGATTTGAGATCTCGATACTTTTGTTGCTCTGGATCAGAAAATGTAATCTGTTGGATTAATTTGAAATCCAGTTGTTGCGGGAATTGGACTGATCCGACGCTCCATCTTCTATTGTTTTGAGATCTGAACCAACGCCTATTGGATGGGTGGTTACATATCTCGAAGAGGCATGATGAGATCTACAAGAACCCTTCCCTCAGCCACATTTTCTTTACGCACAAGCCTCTCCCTCGCTCTATGTTCTTCCACCGTCAAGCTCTTCCGTTCTCTTTCTCTAGGATGTTGTTGTGTGAGGAGCTTTTGAGGACGATCCCCTCCATGTGCATAGATGATGATCGTGGGATGTCGTATCCTGGAAGCGAATCGATGGTATCCTTTACACCGGTATTGTGGGATGATATCTTTCTCTAAGGATAATCCACTAAATGAATGCTTCGGTGATCTCTAGGGTTGCCTGAAGGTGAAAGCGGAAGGTGGAGGGAGTCTACGTTATTTGTATGCATGTACCAAAGAGAGAAAAATCCAAGAGAGAAGTAAAATCGACAAAACATCTGTTGATTCATGCTTTATATGGTCAATATTTTCCATGCATACCCTGATGTGGAATTACTTCCAATGTGATGTCCTGGAAGGGAAATCTCTCCATTTAAACTACTAAGCAAATTTCTGCTAACGTGGAGAGCCAGCAAAATCCCAACTCTGCATTGCATGATTCAGCTATCCCTCTTCATTATACCAGTATAAGATTAAGAAAGAAAGAAATCACCATTTATACCCCACTAGTTGTGACTATATGAAGCATTCATAAATGCCGAAATCACATAAGAACATGGTGATGAAACATTACTCATATTGGCTCACCTTTATTTTGAGCTGAAAATTGCCGGGCAACCCCGTCGTTTCCCTTTACGTGACAAGCGGCACCTGAGTCAATCCACCAGGTATATCTAGGAAGATTACAATTCAGCTTATCGCAAATAGAGACAAAGTTTTGACCTTTCTTTGTCTTCTCGTACCTAGGACCATTTTTCACCTGACTCCCACCTTTTTTGAGCTTCTTGATAGCTGGATTTTTCTTACCTTTCTTCTTAAATGAAAGGTCTTTTGTCTCGGTTCGAAAGCCTCGACTCGATCAATGACCTTAAGAATGATTTGAAAGCAAGAACCGTCGAATAGCTAGAACTCTCCACCGTAACATTTTCTTCTTTTGAAAAACCCGCAAAAAATAGTACTAGCGCACTTTCTTCATTTTGCATATTGTTTATGTTTCTGGAGGTGCACCTGCATGCATGCTCTTCTTCTCCTTTGGTGCAAGACATCATATCTAAAGACCACCATGTACACCATGTCTAGATGGTCCTGTTCATCATGTCCTCTAGGTGAGAACAACTGTTACTGATTTCCCGCTTGGGAAAAGTAGTCTCATAACTAAGAGATTTGAAATTTGAAAAAAGCCTCTTCAGCTCATGGAAGAAGCGGGTCGTATAAACATGTATGTTCCCAGGGAGCTTCCGATCGTCATTAAGTGAATCGAGCGTGGTAGAAGAAGATTTGCGAGTGTAAAGGACACGAGCCACCATTTCGTAGACGATAGGCCTCACTGAATCGAGGAAGGTACGACCTCTCACAAGAAGCATCCAGTCCGCACTATCCGCTAGTTCATAAGATGGCCTTTAGCTTAAGTTATCTAGAATTATAGTCTCAGGAAGGATGCTTCCTTCTTTGGCGATGACAAAGGCAACGACATACACACAAGTGAGAGTCATTCTCGGTACAGACAATAAAACATGGGCCAGAAATTTAAACCGCATGGATCAGATTAAAATTGACATCCCCACAAATTTAAGAACCAAGTCTTATATCTCCGGTTGTGTTGAAATTTTTGAGCGAGTGTAAAACATCATTCTATAATCTGGAGGGAACTTGGATTGATATTGATGATTCTGGGAAGAAATCATATTACAGTGCATATTGACAAAGTTTGCAGCAGCATTCAATAAGATGCTTCCAGTACTTCGAAGGGATTTTAAACAGTGAGGAGATGGGAAAAAATACAAACAATCACAGACCATCAACATCAAGTAAGGAGTTCTCAGTTGCCGGGGACGAAGTTGGTGGCATACGCCCAAGCGTTGTTGTTGACGGGGTCGGCGAGGTGGTCGGAGAGGTTCTCGAGGGGGCCCTTCCCGGTGACGATGGCCTGGACGAAGAACCCGAACATGGAGAACATGGCCAACCTCCCGTTTTTCAGCTCCTTCACCTTCAGCTCCGCCAAGGCCTCGGGGTCATCGGCGAGGCCCAGGGGGTCGAAGCTACCACCGGGGTAGAGCGGGTCGACGACCTCCCCCAACGGGCCTCCCGCAACACGGTAGCCCTCGACGGCACCCATGAGGATGACCTGAGTGGCCCAGATGGCAAGGATGCTCTGGGCGTGGATAAGGCTGGGATTGCCAAGGTAGTCCAGACCACCCTCGCTGAAGATCTGAGAGCCGGCCTTGAACCACACAGCCTCGCCGAACTTGACCCCGTTGCGGGCAAGGAGCTCGGGGAAGACACATCCGAGAGCACCGAGCATCGCCCACCTCGCGTGGATCACCTCCAGCTCACGGTTCTTGGCGAAGGTCTCGGGATCGGCGGAGAGCCCTGCGGTGTCCCATCCGTAGTCCCCGGGGAACTCACCGGTGAGGTAAGAGGGCGCCTCACCGGAGAAGGGTCCAAGGTACTTGACACGGTCGGGACCGTACCACTGGCTGCCGGAGGAGACGGGCTTTGGCTTGGCGGCGGTCTTCCTCATGGTGACCCTCCCATCGCCGACGATCTCGTTGGCGTTGGGTGCGAGCTTGATCGCCTTTCCGGCGAGGGCTGGGGAGGAGAGGGCCATGCTGGTGGAAGCCATTGGAACTGTGTGATCAACTCCTTGTGACTAGTGAGGATGGATGGATTGGAGCAGTGAGACGAATGGTGTTTATATACATTGCCTGATGGATGGAAGAAATCGGATTTTCTTTATCCTCTATAAAATCCGAAGCTCCGTTCTCATTGGCCTTTGCGGATATCAACAGATGTGGGGCTCTCCCATATCCTCTCAGCCACGCAATTAAGTGGTCCGAAAGCATTGTTGGTATCCCAGACACCAGTAGTTCTTGGTCTTTCCGATTCCAGAGATATTTGCTGCAGGATTTAATATCATCTTTTATAAAAGCAACAAAACAAGGGAAGGTTAGGGTCTGGACCTTAACGCATCACAGAAGAGTGAAGATCGCATCAAATATGATATAGGGCAACTAATCATACTAGTTGCAAAAGCAATTGGAATTTAAATTTTTTTATATACATGAAATCAAATGATATGATAACGCTTTTCAAATCATTTCATCAAGATCATAAATGAGTCAAAGGATTATCTCTTGAAGTGAGATTGCAATCGCGTATCTCTAAACGAAGAGACATGTTGTCTCAATTCTGATCCGACGAAGGATGCACTTGCAGGCACATGGATGAGAAGAATGATTCCCGTAATTTGAGTTGAAGATACAAACGCGGAATCTTCTGATTTCGCCCCACAAAATCGATAATCTTTCCAATGAGCAAGATGCACCAAAGAAGGTGGAGACCACGAACAATCGATCCAGTAGCACAACGGTAATGCAACGACAACGAGGCTCTTTAGATCAATATGGTGGATGGCCAAAATATTGGGAGAGAGAAACACCTTGGATGTGTACGAGAATAGAAAGAGTTGTTGCTCTTAAAAGTTGTAAAGAAAGAGCTAGGTCTAACCTTTCTTTTATATCATATTGGATGTTCATAGATCTCAATCCATGTGCACACATAATCAATAGTGCGGATATTTTGTGCTTTCAATCAATAGACATGATTTTGTTACATAAATTTGCAACAAGAAATAGTTAATTTAAAATAATTAAATATTATGAAGATCAATCACTATAATTCAATTTAAATAAAATCAACAAATATGGAATTACTTGGAAGGAGAGCAAGTCTCCTTCCATACATAGGGCAGACGACCACCAAGTTTTAGGAGTCAAGGTGGACATCCACTTCTTGTATGGCAAGGTGGCTCTCTTATTCTATTTATGTTGAGATCTCATATCTCATCATATATTCCACATGTGTAACAACTTTTGTTGCATAGTTATGCACCAAAATAATTTAAAATTAATTGTGATAATTTAAATCATGCAATTGATAACTATGAATAATATCCATCTAATATAAATATAAATTGCATTTACACTTAATTGCTCAATATGAATCCAATTCACATCGACATTTAATTTATAAATACTATTTACAATTAAATCTCCCGAATATATTATAAATCATATTTATAATATTTATGATTATTATGGTAGTGATATCTAAAACAATCATATCTTTGATAATTAAATCATATTTAATTATCTTAGATGATTGTTCTAATGTGTCCATATAATATGAATCATATTCATATTACTCACGATAATTAAATCACATCATAGTTTCCCAATGCTTAGATACATTTTCAATAATGAAATTATTCTCAAATTCTTTCAAGAATAACGTGCTTTCTTAGTGGATATTTGGAGATAAGGATAGGGTGATTGTACATTCCATGTGTAGTGACTTGGATACTGAGATCATATCACAAATCCAGATCAAGGGTACCTCTCAACGATGTTTGACTAAATCAACCTACAAACCTAATTTCTCAGTGCATCTGAATCACATTTAGATCAACACCCAACATTTGGACTTAAGATTGGATTACTAATCTGCTGAGGGGAGTTACTAAAATCCAAACATATTTCATCACTCCATTAGAATGGAAGTTTCATGGTTACACAATTGTTTACGATCATATCACCATAGAGTATTCCTAATACCCATGCATCCTGCATATCAGAAGACTTAGAATGAATCTGAAGTTTTAGATCATATTTAGGCATTCTTCTTCAGGATTTTATCATTAAGTTTCTCATTAGGTCATTGGGAGTTGTTATCGATCATATGCTTTCCAAAACATATATCACACCTACAAATTCTTTTCATGCTTGCAAAGCAAGATGATCATGCATGGAATTTGATGGGACCAAATACCTCATGAGTGAGATCATGTCTTGTGGTTCAATAGTGAAAATGTATGATCCCTTTGAGAGATCGTATTACTCAGATGCCCTTGTATGCACAGGATCGTCATTGTATCGACATTCATTAGGTCATCAACCTAATGGTGATCAGTCTAATATACATACTTAGACATATGACAGTAAATCTGTCTCCGGACAGAGGATGCATGCCTATATCATGACAACATACGATATAGGTCTTGGTTATCTCAATCTCGTTAAGTCAACTCTTTGACCTAACTTATCTTACACCTCTGAATATCTATTCCTATGCAGAGGATCTGCATAAATAGGTAGATTAAATATCAACGTTTAGAGAAAGAATGCCATCTCCTTCTCAGGCTAGAGATCATTTCTTAACAATCATTTGACGGTACTTGATGAGTCATCAATCTAACTCTTTAGATATCATTTAAGTACTAGCATCCATGATTCAACCATTAAATCAAGAGTTGCATGATCATTAAAATGACCATGGTACATAGCCGTAATTGTACTAAGGGACTTATAAGTGCATTCACTCATTTTTATCTCAGACAAGGAGTGAAATAAATCGATAATCTTGATTGATATATCAAAGATTATAATACATTTATTGTATAAATGGTTTGCTTCGTACTCACATAGCTACCAATAAGGTCTAATTAACATAGATCCTAAGTACATAAAAGTCTGACCTAAGTTTCTAAAAAGGAATATACTTAGAAGAGGGAGGGAATAGTATATTTTTCGATTTTGAGATAGTTTTATGAACACTTTTGAAATAAGTTTTTGAAGAGAAATATTTTGAAAATTTTTAAACTTTTCATGGATTTTGAAAGAGTTTTTTTGTATTTTAATTTTTTATTTTAAACAAAATCTTTCACAACTATGAAATCATCGTAAAAATTTAGGGCCCGTTCGGTAGGAGAATAAGTAGGAATAAGGATGGAGAATAAGGGGAATAAGGGTCTATTCTCCGTTCAGAAGGAGTATAGGAATAAGGAGAATAAGCTGGAATAAGGGTTATTCTCTGGTCGACTGGCTATTGGGGTTAAGGAATAAGGTTTGAAAGTTAGGTAAAGTTGTTGGTTGTTATTTGATGTGGTGAGATTTAATGAGGTCTCACTATAGGTGGCATATAGTTGTCAATTTCCGACCGATATGTGCTGAAATGTAAAATAAAAAAGGTTCAATACAATAAACTAAAGTGCTTATTACATTATTACATGCTTATCATACATTGGTTCATCTTTAATGGTAGTTGTAGAGGATGATCCAAGTTTCATATGGCTGAACTATCGCTGCATCTCACGTAGCTGGCTTTTGGAACTTGCAGCTTCTCTGCGTGGAACTCTTCACTACATTCGATCACATTGATTTAATCTGTTAGGAAAATCCTCTCCACCCATATTGACTCTATAGTTGGGCTCAACGCCGACTCCTTGACATTGTATCCACTAGAAATCTGCACGAATTACACGATTTGTTAATCACTGAACTTGTGATACATAATTATTAGGTAAATGAAATTAATATTAGGAGTTTACCTTGTTCGGACAAATGTACCACAAACGATCCTCGACGTCCTGATGGAGACGGAAGTGGTCGAACAAAGGAAAAAGAAAATAGATGGGATCATATGCAAAATAAAATAGCATAAAAGGAAAAGGTATTATAGATGCGATTTCCCTCAGAATTCAGTTTCCACATCGAAAATAACGTTGACAATGACGTCGGTTAAGCCACGCAACTACCGTGGCTGCTCAACCATGATCGACATCGCATCATTAAATCTTAATTTATAACGGTGGAATCATCATAGGGACGTTAAATAAATTAAAGATGTAGCTGGGTAGGCAATCATGATTGTAATCCATCAATGTTGTTCGGTGTACAGTACTATAGGATGCAATATGGAGATGACATCGACGTATTACGATAAAGTTGTTGGAAGCGAAACATTGGTAAGAAAAGATATACGTAATATAAACAAAATGACCACTACGCATTCTCCCACATGGCCGCTGCCAAAGCATCACGTAACAACTCTCTATCTTGGATGTCTTGTTCTGGAACCCTCATATCGTTCCCTGCAGAGTTGTTGTCAAATTCTTCGTCATTCTAATTGGGCTATACAGACAACCCTCATTGTGTTGAGTCAAGAGTAAATTCACTGGATATCTGATCCTCGCCCTGGACATCAGGGATGAAGTTGTTGATGATGCAACATACCATGACAACCAAAACTTGCTTCTCAAAGCTATAGAATGGTCGTTCAATTATTGCCTTGAAGCGAGCCTTTATGATCCCAAATGTTCGTTCGACGTACGACCGAAGCTGTGAGTGCCTGTGATTGTACATCTCCTCAGGCCGGCGATATCTGTGTCCCCTTCATGCCTTAAACTGAGGTAGGTATGCAATAACGCCACAGTATGGGGTGTGGAAGGTCTCCGTGTTCACATATCCACAATCGAGAAGGAACTTCCTTCGAGGAGGTACATGAAATCCACCATCGTCTATGGCCCACCTCAACACCTTCATGTCAGCGGCTGACCCCTCCCATCCGACGAAAACGTATATAAATCTATAACTAAAGTCCACACATGCCATGACATTCTGTGCTAGTGTTTGGTGCCTGCTCTGAAACTTTGGAGCGATATTTGCAGGGACATTTGCTGGGATAAGCGTCCCATCGATTGCGTCGATGACATCCTGAAATAACATTCATTAGATTCCAAAATCTTAATTAAGATGAGAAGGTGTAATGTTGCCTGAAAATATCCGGCATGCAAGAGTACCTTGAAATATGGATAGAAGTTCCTATTGTTAAGAATAACATCTGGTGTCGGGCAATGATCTGATGGGAATGGGATGAACAGATTTCTGAGAGAGACGATGTGTATGAGGATGTCATTGAGGTGTTTGGAAATGGTATCACAAGAGTGCTGGAAATGTTCAGAAAGTACACGATTCTTAGCATTATGTCCGAGATAATACAAGAATATGCAGAGGGATTCCTCAGCCTTTAGGTGCCTCGAATCCTTTAGGCCCTCTCGTTCCTTTTAAGATGGTGCATAAATGTAATATGGTATCGAGGTACATTCGAAAAATAGCATAAGATCGGGCAACATGTCCATTTAGCATCTCCTGAATCCATACATGACCTGTACGCACTGACGTGTGCTGTGGCACTCTGGGGATGGATGTAATCGCCTCCATTGTTTTGTTATCCTCGTCATCCTCTAGGACCGCACGCAGATATGTCATATTTAACATTATCAAATTATATCTCATCGCGTTGATTGCCGCCATTCCCTCCATTGTTGTTGTAGAAAACCTAAAATTTCAGAATGAGTTGCAATCATACGGGGCCAGCAGCAGTCAAATAGGATTTAGCTACATTATTTGTAAGGAAGTTACATATGTTATACTATTGCATGCGAAAAATGTTCGTCAAGGAAAACAGTTATTACATGTCAACTAACTTAAGACTAGAGAAGGAATATATGTTTTACAATCCAAGTAGACAACTAAAATGAAGAAAAGGTTCCATCCAAACTTGTCGGGGACAAAGGAGGTGATCGTCATCTAACCCTTGCCTAGCTGGATGCTTACCCACACAACCAACTTCGCAGGCACAGACTTGGCGCGATTGAAGATGATCCGTTCGTATGGGTCCTGAAGGCTGTGTGCAAGACGAATTTGTGCCTCGGCAGGTAGGCCCGGTACCAGGGTCTTAAGATCATCAAGAAGCTCCACCTCCTGATAGGGATCTTTCGGAGTCCAGGCTTGGATCTGCTCCCTTTGCAGCTCCAACATTTGCACCGTCAGACGAACAACGTCCTATCCCACTAGCTGCGAAGGTAAGGGGGCACCGTCACTTCATGAACGCTTTGTGCTTAACGCCCGAACCCTTGAATCCTAGCGTCGTCTCCTCCGACTTGGCTAAGTAGTTGGGCCCCCAGGGTCTCTTGGTTCGGGCACCTCAGGGGCATCGATGTCCCCTTCTAGGTCATCTTCAAATTCCTGTTGCATACCAATATCACCCTCAAAAAATGCGGCAAACGAACCAGAGGGTGCTGTATGTGAAGAGAAGGCAAATGTACCCTTTGTAGTGTAGTCTCCCACCATTGCATCAACAAGACCGAAGTGGGGGAAAGACTTCCTCCAGTATGGCTTGTACGCCATGTCAATCTGAGGGCAATATAAATTGATGAGAGGCTATGAAGTTTTATGTGAAAATAAACTACATGCACGTGTAATTACTCACCGTGAGCCATGCCTCCTCATCGGGTGAGACAACGGTACATGACAGTGGGTCTCAACCCGAACCGCTCTTCGTCATCAGGTATACGAATGCGGTGTAATCCTTCTTGATTGTTTTCCATCGATTGTGGAGCTTTGCCTTGTCCAAGTTCTTCCCAGTGTCCATGTTAAACTTCGCAATTATACTGTACCAGGCTGGTGGTGTGAAAGACCCTCCAACTCAGTCCCCAACATCAAAGTGATGTTTGAACAACTGAAGAAGACACTCATCCATAGCCATTTCACGCGCTGGACTGAGGATTCATCATCCCTAATGTGAACCCCAAACGAGCCCGCACTGGCAGTGACCATCCTGTATTATTCAGATTTTTTAGTCAGAACATATCGATTGTAATGATGTGCAAATCAGATTCCCCAAACAACTATACTACCCACCAAAGTAAGGTCACCATGGGGCAACCAATTTCTAACGTAGAGCAGGAAGGGAGGTATACACCAGGGCATTCCACCACTCCCAACCCATAATGCTTCACCCATAAGCATGAAACAACTCTCACGCACCAAACCATTTCGCATTAATGACCTCCGTGGAGTGGGTCTCATGTTGGAAGAATGAAATCCAAACCATTTCATAAAAGAACAGAAAATGTAAATTATGTGCCAGCAAAATCCCATCACACAGCAGCAGTAAAAAATCATCAACAAGTAAGGACAACCATTCCTAAATAAAGCAATGCTATCATAGAGAAGATATTTACAAGGGTCGTGAAGCCCATGACAACTTATGCATCATAGAGCAACATACAACAACCATGAGGTAAAAGGAAACCAATCATAAACAAGCCCAAAAGAGATACCAAATGTGCTGCGACCAGTTGAGAAAATCCACGCAAGAGCAAGATCAAGCACAACCTCAAACAACAATAGGGTTTGTATGGCACATTGGGGACCAACAAAATGAAATCCTCGAGCACCAAGCATCACTCACATCCATCTGGCAGATATGAGCTCATAAACAAGAGACTCACAAGGGTCTTGAAGCACATACCAATTCATGCATCATTGAGCTGCATCCCGCAGCTCTCAGCTAACCGATAGGTTGCTCTCAGCTAACGGATAGATGGCTCAACCAACAAAATGACATCCTCGATAACCAAATAGGTTGCTCTCAGTCCAACGCAGACACATTCGCATCGATGATGGGGCATAATAATGCATCACTGAGCACCGTCTAGCAACCATGAGATCATCAATAAGAGACTCAGCCAATAATTCATGCATCATTGAGCAGCATCCAACAGCTCTCAACCAACCGGTAGGTTGCTCAGCCAATAAAATGATATCCTCGAGCACCAAATAAGTTGCTCTCAGCCCATACGCAAACACAATCGCATCAATGATGTTGGAGACTCATGCATCACTGAGAACCATCTACCAGCTAAGAGATCATAAACAAGAGACTTATGGGTCTTGAAGCCCATAATAATTTATGCATAATATAATAGCCATGAGGTAAAGGAAATCAATCATAAACAAGCCCAAAAGAGATACCAAATGTGCTGCAGCCAGTTGAGAAAGTTCCACGCAAGAACAAGATCAAGCACAACCTCAAACAGCAATAGGGGTTGTTAGGCACGTTGGGAACCAACAAAATGAAAGCCTAGGGCACCAAGCATCACTCACCACCATCTAGCAGCTATGAGCTCTAAACAAGAGACTCACAGGGGTCATGAAGCACATGAGCAGCATCCCACAGCTCTCAGCCAACAAAATGTCATCCTCGAGCACCAAATAGGTTGCTCTCAGCCAATACGCAAACACATTCGCATCGATGATTGGGGATACTCATGCATCATTGAGCACTATCTAGCAACCATGAGATCATCAATAAGAGACTCAGAAGGTTCTTGAAGCACATACCAATTCATGCATCATTAAGCAGCATCCAACAGCTCTCACCCAACCGGTAAGTTGCTCAGCCAATAAAATGAGATCCTCGAGCACCAAATAGGTTGCTCTCAGCCCATACGCAAACACAATCACATCAATGATGTTGGAGACTCAGTAATACTAAGAACCATCTACCAGCTACGATATCATAAACAAGAGACTTATGGGTCTTGAAGCCCATACTAATTCATGCATCATTGACCAGCATCTACCAGTCATAAGCTAAAAGCAACATATCATAAACAATCATAGAGCAGACACCATGTCTTCTACGTACAGGTATCAAAGTTCCAATCAAGATGGATAACAAGCACAACCTCAAATGACAACACGCAGATAGGAAGGGGGGACATCCATGACAGGGGGACCAATGCTTCCCTCAAATCAAAGCATCACATAACGGCGATATCTCAGGGGATTGCCCAATGAGATCAGAAAACCACTTCTGAACCTCAACCATCATAGATATCCACACTGACGGGGATATCTCAGAAGATGTCCCAATGATACATAACTCGAAGCAACAACATTGCAATCCATCTCGCAACAAACACTACCACATCATAGACAACCAAATTTTGCATCATTGAGATATGTCAAGATGCTCTCAGCCATCGAAAATGCATCATCATCACAAGCATCACAGACATACAACAATAGCAACGATTGAAGGGCAAGAACACACACAAACACTTCATCACCCAAGCATCACATAACGGCTCTCATCACAAAACTTTTAACAAGCTACAAACTAGGTCGAGCAGATCAAACAGTGAATGCACAATCCAACAAGTTCATTGCAAAATCAAGAGGAACGATGGGTATAATATGTACCTCGTGATCCAACAAAGGCTAGAAGAAATATGAATGCACAATCCAAGTGCAAAATGCATACCAATAGCGCCAGAGGAGCACCTGGAGTTCCACCTCCGCCTCAATTTATACTGATTCGAAACCCTAGACTCCATGGAATCCATGGTTCTAGCAGAGAGATCAAGGCCACAGTATATCGAATTTATGGTCAAAAGCAACAGCACGCGGATGACCCATCGCACTCCAGCAAACACTGAAAGCTTACATACCTCGGGCCTAAATCACGGGTGAGGCACGAGGTGGATGAATCATAAAGGCACCTACCATCAGTCGATCAGAGGATGGCGGGGCCCAGATGACCAGCAACGATGGCGGGGAGGCGTCGACGAGATAGCAGGAGGGAGGGACGGGGAAGGGGCGGCGGGGGGGGGGGGGGGGGGGGGGGGAATAAGGCCCAAGGAGAATAGCCCTGAGAGGGGCAACCGTGCGGAATAGTCGTACAGCCCCGAGGCGTGTCGCGGGCATCAACATGCCCTTATTCCTTCCACACCCTTATTCCCATACCGAACATGCCCTTATTCCACGCCCTTATTCCCATACCGAACATGCCCTTAAACTCATTGGATATTTTATTTCAACAAACGTCATGTCTACATCATGCCTGTAGTGTAACAAACAAGGGTAAATGACATAAGATTTCGAAGTTGGGAGGATGCAAATGTAAAAATAAAAAAGTATAAAATATTAAAATTACAAAGCACAAAAAACATCGATAAAGTAAAGATAAAGTAAATTACAAAAGAGTCTCTAAATTATACACCTGATCTGTAAATTGAGACAAATCTCAAAGTTCGGGTTTCTATATTGTTACCTTTCAAAGTTTAGGTATGAAATTGAAATCAAGTGAACAGTTCAAAGACTTTTTCTATAATTTACTCTAAAGATAAATATGGGGTTTCACCCATAAAGTGCCTGATGGAAAATGGGTTAGGCATACGTCATATTCCTACTAAGCATGATATCCATGTTGGATAACCGTGACGTTGCTTGCAGTTTGATATTAGAACCGCAAGGACATGGGCACCTAATATAAGCATGATGGTGGTGGACCTGTTGGTGCAAGGAATTGTGGGAGAATGAGACTTAGCTCTTTCTCATGTTTGAGAGAACGTGATCGGAATATGAGATTCTAATAGACAAAGAGTAATAAATAAACAACCATTCCAAATGGTTTGGACATTCCTTGATTTTGAGACATAAATAATCTAGAAAAGAAGAATCATCCTTGTATGGAAATGTAAGACCCCTAAGTATCAAATATCACTAAACTTTATTTTTTTGACCTGATACAATATAGAACCCACTTAATGGTCTAGTGATAGTACAGTGTGTCTACCATACAAAAAGACCAGGGTTCAAATCCCACTCTTGCACTGGTTGCGTTAGATAGTCGACGACCAGCGTAAAAAATATCCAAATTAAGTAAATAATTACTTTGTATTTAAATTAGTTCCATGTAGCCGACCCTACTTGTAGTGGCAGAAGGCTTAGTACATTATATATCTGACCTGATACAATATCCAAATTAGGTAAATAATTACTTTGTATTTAAATTAGGTAAATAATCACTCTATTGTAGTACTCTTTGAGACCTTTCCTACGATCTCAAGAACATTGAAGTCGAAGATCATATGCGAAAGTTACATATGTTAGAAGATTAATTTATGGCTTTTGGCTTGGAACTGAACCGGGATCCATACCATGTATAAAGGGTCAAGTGGGCTGAGCCAAGAGGCTGAGGAGACTGTACTTGCTGAAGTTTTTCAACCTCGTCGGAGCTCCACTTTCAAAGAAGAATTTCGACGACTGATCTAAGATTCGAAAGCACAATTGCGAAGAGTTTGACATGGTGATTGACTTGGAGGCATGCATGTTGCGCGAAATGCTTCAGAACAGTCGTTCTGTACAAGGGAAAGTCACATGGGAGCAACCTTGTAAGTACATATTTGATCCCTCCTTGCAGTTGGATCTTCGCGATTTTTATACCGTGGGATTTAGGCGTTGTTTGCAGTGATGTGTTTAGAATGACTTCGGGAGATTCATGTATCCCATGTCGATAAAATTATATCACTGTGATATGGTTGAGATGAGAATCACATGCATATGTTAGGATCAAAGATCTAAGAAGTTTCATGCACGGAGTATTTTGGGGGTAACCATTTATCTTGACATGTTTGAGGCTATTCCGGGAGATCTAGGTGATGGTAATGGAAGCGGTAACAACTCTTCTATTATACTAGCCGTTGAAAATACGAATCACAAGATATCTCTTCGCTTAGAATCACCATACGGATGGGGATGCATAATCACCCACTATCACATAAGTACATGAAGAAAATACAACAGATACAACGGTTGTCGGTCACCTCTGCGACCACCGGAGAAGAAAGATCACTATAAGAAGAACGAGTACAACTCTCTTCGTTCCCTCTCGCTCGCATCTCTCTTCTCTTCTCGCCCCTTTCTCTAGGAGTTACATTATTGTTGTAGTGTGGAGGCAATGCCTCCATCCCCTCACCCCCCTCTATATATCCCAATTACAATCCTATAGTCATATTCCCATTAGGACTATAAATAGAATACAACTCAACTACTATTAATATTTGAAGTCCCGTCCCATTAGTATTCTTAATCCCTAATATGATTCTGATCCTAACAATCTCTCCTTTGAGTTGAATTACATTACACTCTCTTTATCATCTTGAGTATGCATTGGGCCATCCTTATCATCTACAAGTCTTGTTAGCAGGATCTCAACGCTTCTAGGTGACACACCAATCACTGGGTGCCCTCAATGTGCCACCTTGCATGATCTCCCTTACCTCATCGCTAACAATATTCTGCGACACCTTGATCGATTTTATCTAAGAGACCACCATATCACGATTTCGATGATTGTGCATCTATTCAATCGTGTTGCCTCATTGATATCGAAACTTGCTTTGGTACGTAGTATCATATCCATTCAACAATGTTAAACTGGCTCTGATGCCATTTGTTGATAATAGAAGTGGTGCCAACTCTACTCTGATACTAGTTGTTGGGATATGACCTGATATTGTCTCTGCTCAGATACCAGTTGTTAGGGATACATATATGTGGATGCGCAATCGACCACCACCGTAACAATGGAACCCTTAAAGAAGGGAGAGGGAGAGAGGAAAGAGATAAGAGGGGGATGGAATATAGAGAACTGTACTCATTCTAATTTATAGTAATCCTTCTTCTCCGATGGTCGCTAAATACGACCAACCACAATTATAGCTAGTTATCTTTTTTCTTCACATACTTTTTTTGGTGGTGGGTGATGGCGCATCCCCATATGTATGGTGGTTCTGAGAGAAGACGACATCTGGTGATTCGTATTCCCAATAATTGGTATCGGAGTAGAGTTGATATAGTATCTGTTACAACAACTAATATCAAATCTAGGTTCAACGTTGTTGAATGGAGATGATACGACGGATTAGAGCGAGGTTCAACATTGACGAGATGATGCGATGCAACAGATGTGTAGTTCTTAGAAGCCGTGATATGGCTGTCTCTTGGATAAATTGACACTGTTAGCGAAGACTAGCAGGAGATTGTGCAAGGTGGCACATTGAGGGCACCCACTGACGGGTGTGCCACTCAGAGACAGTGAGTTCTTGCTAACGAGACTTGCAGATGACGAAGATGGCCTAGTGCGACTCAAGATGATGAAGAGATCGTAATGGAATTCAACTCAAAGGTGAGACTATTAGGATTAGAGTCATATTAGGGTCAAGAGTTATAATGAGATGTGACTCCTAATCCTGACAGTAGTTGAATTGTATTCTATTCATAGTCATAATGGGAATAGGACCATAGGGTTGTAATTGGGCTATATAGAGGGGATTTGGGCATTGCCTCCCCACCACAACAATAATGTAACCTCTAGAGAAAGGGAGAGAGAAAAGAAAGGAAGAGAGTTGTGTTCGTTTTAATTTATAGTGATCTTTCTTCTCCGGTGATCGTGAGAGATGACCGACCACCATCATATCTGATTGTCTTTTCTTCATGTGCTTTCGTAGTAGTGTTCGATTGTGTATCTGCATCCGTATAAGGTGGTTCCTATTCCTAACAACCAGTATCTGAGCAGAGACGACACTGGGTCATGTTCCAACTCCATTTATCGCATGTCAATAAACAAATTGGAGAAAGAGGAGAAAGGAAATCCTTATGCGAAATCCCTCTTCTAACCAATGCACTCATGAATCAGGCATCCTCCCTAATGACTCTTTTAAGGACGTACATACCTTCTTTCCTTCCATTTCTTCTCAAACCGAGAAGAATGCATGCACAATTTTCAATAGACATCTTCTTACTCTAAGCCAGTTTCACACATGAATGATCCTTCCTTTCTTGATTATTTACATCTCAAGATCGAGGAACCCCAACAACATTTGGAACGATTGTTTATATACCACTATTTGTCTTTGACCTGATTCTCATATTCAGGTCATATTCCCTGAATCATGTGTTCCTTAGTTCTCTTTGCACCACCACCACCCTACAAACTCGTTCCTATTTCTAGACAGATACCAATCATCTCATAACCTAACCATACCAAAATTTCATTTATCATCTCGGAACCATCTTCCATATTTATTTACATTTCGCTCGCGATGCACACCCACCATCATGCTTATCTAGGCACCCTCATCCTTGTGGTTCTAATGTCAAATTGCCAACGACATTACGGTTATCTAGTATGGATATAGTGCTTACTAGGGATTAGATCTGGTCAAAATGCGGGTAGGACTGGCCTATAGGTCAGAACGAACGGACCGAGTTCAAAAAACCAATGTCCAAAGCCCGCCCATGGGCTGGGCATGGTCCATTTTGGTCTTTATCCATTGAGTTTTTTAATAGTATTTAATATGTATAAGTGATTTTATTAACGTCATTTATACTTTATATAATCAATATAAGAAGTTTACATGTTACTTGACTGTAAAGTATTAATTTTTATTTTAATCAAGTATCACATATGAAAATTTTGAATTGTATCATACTAAAACATGTATTACCCAGCTTATATTTATATATTTTTTTATTTTTTGTGGACCAGGCCGGTCCATTCTCAAATCTCCTAGCCCAAGTCTGACCCATGAACGGGTTAAGCAGGCTGAGTGGGCGGACCCCCAACTCGTTGACCATGTCCACTAGGGATATGGTGTATGCCTAAACCCATGTTGTGGGAGAAACTCTGTAATTTATATTTGTTTTATCGTTATTTTTGTATTTTATAATTTCGATATTTTACATACTTTTGCTTCCCACCTCTTGAATCTCTGGTCCTTTACCCTTGTTATAACACCATACTCAAGGGTTTACGAGGATTTCATATTTGTGAAAGATATTGTTGAAAATAAAAAAATCAAAATACAAATAAATGCATATTCAGAATCCATAAAAGTCAAAATTTCCCAAAACATTTCTCAATATCATTTGCATACGGTAAAAAAATCCCATAAAAAATCAGAATCTTTAAGAAATTCTTCCGAAAGCATTCATAATCCTATATAAAGAATGTAAAAATATATTCTTCCTTTCCTCTCTTAAATATTTTCTTTTTGGAAAACAAGATGAGACTTTCTATATACCAAGGATCTAGTTGATTAGACCTTAGTTCACTTAATTTTTTTCTTAGGAATTCATTTAGTTTTAGGACTATGATTCTCTAGATTGAGACTTATTTCCTTTAGTTCTACATATTTTGCATGGTGCTCGAATTTTAAGTCTACTTTACCTGAGTAACATATTTGATTAGTTTGTACATTTGTGCGCTCTCAATCTGATTTGTACCACCTACATATTCCATAAGCACAACTTCTTCATTATAAGTATCGGTATGGTAATAGTGATCATGTATGGTAATAGTGATCATGTATTGGGTCTGTAGAGCCCAACCAATGCTAGAACCTGGTCTAAAGTAGATGAAATCTGATGAAGGAACATCTAGGTTACAACTTCTTCATTATAAGTATCGGTAAGCCAGCAATTTATTAAGTCATGTATAGTATATCTATTATTGATATATTATGCTTTCACTATCATGTTCATTCCAAATGAATCCCGAGCCATCCAAATTGCTATGTGCATACTTAGGCGTAGAACGATTCAATAAAAACATCCATGTAGCTTAAGTATCAAAAGAGAGGAATGTGCCCCATGTGGAGTTAATGCACCTTTTAGAGCTAAATGCCTCCACGACCTTTGTCAGACCTTATAATCTTTACCCGGTAGAACCTATAATCTTTGTCAATTACCTTCACGATCTTTGAACATCTTAATTCCTCCCTCACTCCCGTAAACTTGCTTCGTCTTACCCTACGAACCCTACCGTTAAATTGACACATCTAGAGTTAACTTTCTTGGGTTAAAAATGAGTTAATCTAACCAATATACGATCGGACGGCTAAAATTAATCAAGAGAAGAAAAAATAATCCTCCCTCCTCTAACAGCTTCCCCTCCCACGATGCTCGACCTTGAACTGGAGGAGGTGGAGGAGGCTCGACCTGGACTGGAGAAGGTGGGGGGCAACGCTCGACCTTGAGGAGGCGAGGATCCCAGTGGCGGGGGAGATGTGTGTGTGTGTGTGTGGGGGGGGGGGGGGGGGGCTCCAACGGCGGGGGGAGATGGGGAGGGCTTCAGCTGGAGGTGGAGGAGGCTCGACCTGGACAGGGCTGACGCCGTCGTGGCCATGACCGTCGTCGTGGCGGAGAGGAGGTTCTGGAGGGCAGATCTGCACGTAGGTGAGAGGGAGTGGCACTTATAGTAAATTTGATAAATAAAATAGGTATAATATAAAGAAGATAACAGAATCCAGTTAGTTTTAACAGTTAAATGGATGGGGGTTAACCATAGGGTTTGTAGGGTAAAAGTTAACAAGTTTACGGGGGTGAGGGAAGAAATAAGATGTTTCAAAGGTCGTGAAGGTAATTGACAAAGATTATAAGGTTTGTTGGATAAAAATCCCAACATAAAATGAGTAGAGGTGATGTAAAATGAAAAAAAAATGAAATAGTCCTTTCTTCGTGATATGCTCTAACATGGCAGAAGCATCTCTTGGGTCTTTTCTTTGGGGACTCGAGAGGGATGTAAGAATTGGCGAGTTTATTGGGATTAGCGTGCAATAGGAAGTACGTAAGGGGAAGAAGTGCAAAAACGAGATCTTAGAGGCACTTAGATGCAAACTCCGCTGTTTTGTTGCTATTATAAAAGATGATATTAAATCCTGCGGCAAATATCTCTGGAATCGGAAAGACCAAGAACTACTGGTGTCTGGGATACCAACAATGCTTTCGGACCACTTAATTGCGTGGCTGAGAGGATATGGGAGAGCCCCACATCTGTTGATATCCGCAAAGGCCAATGAGAACGGAGCTTCGGATTTTATAGAGGATAAAGAAAATCCGATTTCTTCCATCCATCAGGCAAATGTATATAAACACCATTCATCTCACTGCTCCAATCCATCCATCCTCACTAGTCACAAGGAGTTGATCACACAGTTCCAATGGCTTCCACCAGCATGGCCCTCTCCTCCCCAGCCCTCGCCGGAAAGGCGATCAGGCTCGCACCCAACACCAACGAGATCGTCGGCGATGGGAGGGTCACCATGAGGAAGACCGCCGCCCAAGCCAAAGCCCGTCTCCTCCAGCAGCCAATGGTACGGTCCTGACCGCGTCAAGTACCTTGGACCCTTCTCCGGTGAGGCCCCCTCTTACCTCACCGGCGAGTTCCCCGGAGACTACGGATGGGACACTGCAGGGCTCTCCGCGGATCCCGAGACCTTCGCAAAGAACCGCGAGCTGGAGGTGATCCACGCGAGGTGGGCGATGCTCGGTGCTCTCGGATGTGTGTTCCCCGAGCTCCTTGCCCGAATGGGGTCAAGTTCGGAGAGGCTGGTGGTTCAAGGCCGGCTCTCAGATCTTCAGCGAGGGTGGTCTGGATTACCTGGGCAATCCCAGCCTTATCCACGCCCAGAGCATCCTCGCAATCTGGGCCACCCAGGTCATCCTGATGGGTGCCGTTGAGGGCTACCGCGTTGCGGGAGGACCGCTGGGGGAGGTCGTCGACCCGCTCTACCCGGTGGTAGCTTCGATCCCCTGGGCCTCGCCGATGACCCCGAGGCCTTGGCGGAGCTGAAGGTGAAGGAGCTGAAGAACGGGAGGTTGGCCATGTTCTCCATGTTCGGGTTCTTCGTCCAGGCCATCGTCACGGGGAAGGGCCCCCTCGAGAACCTCTCCGACCACCTCGCCGACCCCGTCAACAACAATGCTTGGGCGTATGCCACCAACTTCGTCCCCGGCAACTGAGAACTCCTTACTTGTTGTTGATGGTCTGTAATTGTTTGTATCTTTTTACTCTCTTGTTTTCTCGCTGTGTAAAATTCGTTTAAGGTAAGAGAATGCTGCTGCATCCTTTGTCCGTATATATCCGTGTATAAGTACATATATCTTAGGGATTTTTACCCGGCAGACATTATAATCTTTGCTAATGACCTCTACGATCTTTGAAATATCGTAATTTCTCCCTCAATCCTGTAAACTTGCTCTGTCTTACCCCGCAAACCCTGCCGTTAATTAACACATCTTGAGTTAATTTCCTTGGGTTAAAAATGAGTTAATCTAACTAATCCGCGATCGAACGGCTAGAATTAACGAAGAGCCTCTTCCATCTCTCCTCCCTCGACGAGGGCATTAGCCTGGCTGCAGGAAGTGTACGGGGGGTGTGGTGTTGCGACTCGACCTGAGCTGGATGGGGCTTCGGGGGGGAGGGCTCGAGCGGTGGAAGGCATGGGCGCTTCGAGTGGCGCAGGGTGGCTTCGAGCGCTGGGGGTGCGGCAGGGGCTTCGAGCGGCTGTCAGGAGGGGGGCTCGAGCGACAGGAGGCAGGGGTGCTTCGAGTGGCCGCCGGAAGGGGGTCGAGCGGCGGAAGACAGGGGCGCTTCGAGTGGCGCGACGGGGGGGGGGGGGGGGGGGGGGCTTCGAGCACTGGGGGTGCGGCGGGGCTTCCAGCCGTCTTCGGAAGGGGGCTCGAGCGACATGAGGTAGGGGCGCTTCGAGCGGCCGCCGGGAGGGGGGGGGCTCGAGCAGTAGGAGGCAGGGGGTGCCTCGAGCGGCGGGAGGCGGGGGCTGGGGGTGCGAGGGTCTTTGAGCGGCGGGGGCCGGGGGGAGGGGGACGGGGGGTGGAGGGGCTCGAGCGACGGGGAGGCGGGGATGCTTCGAGCGCAGGAGGTGTGGGGGGGGGCTTTGAGCGCTGGGAGGCAGGAGGCGGGAGAACTTCGAGGTCATGACGGAGGATCTGGAGGGTGAAGGGCGAGGGCGGAAATCGAGAACGAGGAGGTCGAGTCGGGGAGGAGGGCGGTAGAGGGAGGAGGTGGTAGGTGCTAGGTGGTGGGGAAAAGGAGGGTGAGAGGGAGTGGCAATTAACGTAAATTCGACAAATAAAATAGGCATGACGTAAAAGAATGTAACGGAATCCGGTTACTTTTTAATGGGTAAATGGATGGAGGTTAGCTATAGGGTCCGTAGGGTAAGGGGTTACGGGGTTGAGGGAGGAATTACGATGTTTTCAAAGGTCGTAGAGGTCCTTGGCAAAGATTATAAAGGGTCTGCCGGGTAAAAATCCATATATCCTACAAGTGTAAGGCACCATAATATATATATATATATATATATATATATATATATAGAGGAAAATGGGGCTGCCCTAGGGGGAGCTAACTTAGCTCCCTCGCCCTATTTTCTTCAATTTTTTTTATTTTTTTGAAAATTTTTTCCATCAATATTCATCACTATATCCCTATATCATGTCATAAAAATTTCGTGGAAACAGAGACTCTACGACCTCCATCCAGACAATCATTTTTTAACGGTAACATGATTTTTTAAATTGACCCCGTTTGGATGGAGGTCGTACGAGTCTCTGTTTCGCATGAAATTTGAATGATATAATATAGGGATTAAATAATGAATTTACACATTTTTAGATTTCGAAAAAAATAAAAAAAATTGTGAAAAAAGGGGGGGGAGCAAAGTTAGCTCCCCCTAGGGGGCATACACATTTTACCCATATATATATCTATATATGGGTAAAATGTGTATGCCCCCTAGGGGGAGCTAACTTAGCTCCCCTGCCCCCTTTTCACATAATTTTTTATTTTTTTCGAAATCTAAAACCGTATAAATTCATTATTAAATCCTTATATTATGTCATTCAAATTTCATGCGAAACAAAGACTCCTACAACCTCCTTCCAGACGGGGTCGATTTAAAAAATCCTGTTACCGTTAAAAAATGACTGTCTGGATGGAGGCCGTAGGAGTCTCTGTTTCACAAGAAATTTCAATAGCATAATACATGGATATAGTGATGAATATTCATGGAAGAAATTTTCAAAAAAAAATTAAAAAAATGGTGAAAATGGGGCGGGGAGAGCCAAGTTATCTCCCCCTAGGGGGCAGCCCCATTTTCCTATATATATATATATATATATATATATATATATATATATATATATGAGGTAAATGGGGCTGCCCCCAGGGAGTAGCCAGCTTGGCTACTCCCACCCTATTTTTCCATCATTTTTTTATTTTTTTGGAAATAAAAATTTGTATATTCATCATTATATCCCTCTCACATTCTATTAAAATTTCTTCAGAAACAGAGACTCCTACGGCCTCCATCCAAACATGGTCGATTTAAAAAATCCCGCTACCGTTAAAAAAATGACGTCTGGATGGGGGGCTTAGGAGTCTTTGTTTCTGGCGAAATTTTAATAGAATGTGAGAGGGATATAATGATGAATATACAAATTTTTATATCCAAAAAAATAAAAAAATGAGGGAAAAATAGGGGTGGGAGTAGCCAAGTTGGCTACTCCCTGGGGGCAGCCCCATTTTACCCTATATATATATATATATATATATATATATATATGTGGAAAGGGAAGCTACATCATGATGTAGCTAACCTTAGCTACATCAGGTGCATTTTCGTCCCTTTATTTTTATTTTTTCAAAAATATCACCATAGATTTTCATAACTATATCCCTCTAATATATCATTCAAATTTTGTTAGAAACAGAGACTCCTACGACCTCCATCTAGAACAGGTATAATACAGCAAATATGTGATCGTTAAAAAAATGACTGTCTAGATGGAGGCCTTAGGAGTTTCTGTTTCTGACGAAATTTGAATGACATATTAGAGGGATATAGTTATGCAAATCTACGGTGGTATTTTCAAAAAAAATAAAAATAAAGGGACGAAAATGCCCCTGATGTAGCTAAGGTTAGCTACATTATGTTGTAGCTTCCCTTTCCCCTCTCTCTCTCTCTCTCTCTCTCTCTCTATATATATATATATATATATATATATATATATATATATATATATATGGGGCGATCCTATGAGATGAGATTTTGGTGAGATGGTGAGATGGGGCATTCTGGACCACCAGTTCCAACCAGGAGAGAGAAAGGTAGGAGAGAGAATACAGAAACTTGTGGTCTCCCCCTAGGGGGCATACACATTTTACCCATATATATATATATATATATATATATATATATGGGTAAAATGTGTATGCCCCCTAGGGGGAGCTAACTTAGCTCCCCCTCCCCTTTTTCACAAATTTTTTTATTTTTTTGAAATATAAAACTGTGTAAATTCATCATTAAATCCCTATATTATGTCATTCAAATTTCATGCGAAATAGAAACTCCTACGACCTCCATCCAAACGAGGTTAAATGGAGCTGCCCCCTGGGGGAGCTAACTTGGCTCCCCCGGCCCTATTTCGCTCGGTTTTTTTTATTTTTTTTTGAAATTTTCCTCCGTGGAATTTCATCACTATATCCCTATATTATGTCATTAAAATTTCGTGCGAAACATAGACTCTTACGGCCTCCATCCAGACAGTTATTTTTTAACGGTAACATGATTTTTTAAATCGACCACGTCCGGATGGAGGTCGTAGGAGTCTTTGTTTCGCATGAAATTTGAATGACATGATGTAGGGATTTAATAATGAATTTACACGATTTTAGATTTCGAAAAAAAATAAAAAAATATGTGAAAAAAGGAGTGGGGGAGCTAAGTTAGTTCCCTCTAGGGGCATACACATTTTTCCCATATATGAATCGAGTAATGATGTAAAATTGACATGAACTTATATATCACAAACTCCACGAACTGGTTCGGAGTCCAAATAGTAGTTGGATTACAGCAAGAGATTCAAAGGTTGAACGAAGAGTTGGTGAAGTCACGAGAAACAGATGAGGGCAATAGAACAGTGTTTAGGGAAGGATGTAAAACGATTTGCTGAAGTCGTGAGTCAAAGGAGTTGGAAATTGTGTGAGAATGTGTATGCCCATATGTAAATTATGGAGAAGCAATACGTACATTTTTTTTCTGTAGAGTTGTAGACAGAGCTTTGTTGAGAAGGTGTAGTATGTATCTCGATCCTTTATAATCTTATTAGAGAACTGGTGGTGGTTGACAAACCACCTTTATATGTACCACTCTCGGTGATTTACTTTCACCGTGGATCATAAACATAGATGGCGACTGCTAACCACTACTCTACGATGATGACAAGTAAGAACTGCCAAGGAAATTATCGGCGACTGCTTCTTAAACGCTGAAGAAGATGCCAGTGATGACATCGAGTAGAAACCGTTGAGAATATAACGCTTTGACAGGCGCTGTAAAATAGCAACAAAGATGTAAAAAATGCCTCATCCTCCAGAAAAATCGATATGCTATGTGCCGACTTCCTGTGGGGACGTAATCGTCATGACATTGCGTGGTCCACTATCTGCCTCCCCAAGTCCGAGGGGGGTCTTGGCCTCACCTCCCTAGACACCCTCCGCCAGGCCATGGTGATTTCCTGGGCTTGGAGGCTCATCTCTTCGGAAACGTCCATATGAGCAACTTTCATGCGGCGCAAATACCTTCAGAGACATTCTTTTTGGGAGGCTCAACCATCTAGATCGCATTCTCGTTGCTGGAAGGCTATTCTAAACATCAGGAACACTATCAGGAGCGCGATTAGCGGGGACACCCCCCCTTACTCCTGGTCGCGCAGCCCCAAGGGATTCTCCTTCTCCGATGCTACTAATCTTGTGCGCCCTAGGGCCGCTGCCCCCTGTCGGGCCCCCGTCATCTGGTCTAAGGGTACTCCGCCCAAATTCTCCTGCACCTTGTACCGGGCTACTCTCGCACGGCTCCCCACTACGGACCGGCTTGCGAGGTACAACATCCACCAACAGTCCTCCTGCTACTTCTGCTTCCACGAATTAGAAACTCATGCCCACCTTTTCTTCGAGTGCCCTTGGGTCTCCGCTGTGTGGCATTTTGTTTGCAGGGACCTCGGCCTGCCCCACACTTGCCAATATCCTTACCTGGTGTGCCCAGCTCCCTGCCCAGCCAACGCGTGACAAAGTTTGAGCCTCGATTGCTGCCATTGTTTGGGTGATCTGGAACGAGAGAAATAGGCGCTGGACCTCCTCTACAACCTTGCCGTCCACGCCTCAGTCTGCGTGCACTCTCACTAATTACATCAGCGATCAAATTCGGACTTTATTTGGATAGGATTTCTTATACCCAATTATACGACAACTTGTAGGGTCTTAATCCTCACTCTTGGTATACCTCTCGTCTGTCAATGTCTTTTCCTTTGTAACTGTTAATTCTTTTTGGGAATTACATTTATACTTGCCGAAAAAAGATGTAAAAAATTGGTGGATAAGACCCGTCGAGGATACCGAGTTTCATTAATGGTTGATGAAGTATGTTTTGACGAACTATTGTCTATCATAGAGACAAATCAACATGGAGATTTAGTCGTTTCAACGGAATATTGATTTAAGTAAAATTTTAGATCCCAATGGGCATTCCCTACTAGCGAGGCATTACATCGTCCGAATGCAATGAGAAATTGGTAAGGGATGCTACATTGATGCCGGATGTAATTTAAATTTGCAAAGGTTCTCTCATGAGGAATGCATGCGAGTAAATAAGCTAGTTCCGCTACATTGATTCTCGGATGCAGTCCAAAATTTGCATAGGTTCTCGTATAATGGACGCGCGCGAGTAAAGAAGCCAACCCAAAAAATATTGCAAAAAAAGTTGAGAATAGGTAGTAGGAATGTTGAAACTTTTCCTAGCAAAGTGATAGAGATAGTAGATACAATGAAAAGAAGGAAGATGAGATACTATGTCTCCAAAAGACAAAATGGGTTTGAGAGAAAGCAAGCAAGATCGAGAAGAGATGCTTTAAATTATGATATTAAGGTAAAGAGAGCGATAGAAATAGTGTTGGAATAGTTGTTCATAAGGATTTGAAGGATAGAGTGTGGTTGAGGTGCAAAGATTCAAGGATCCAATTATTTTGCTAAAATTGGTGCAGGAAGAAGAAGTTATGAATATAATCTCAGTCTATGTACCGTAATTTAGATAAGATTATGCAATGAATCATACAAAGATAGATGATTTGCCTATGTGGAGATCTAAATAGACATGTGGGAAAGGATGCTCCAGGGTATGCTAGTGTTCATGTAAGCCACGGCTTCGTAAATAGAAATGAAGAGGGAAAAATCATCATGGATTTTGTAATGTCTTATGATCTTTTCATAGTAAACACTCTATCAAGAAGAGGGAGGAGCATTTAATTAATTATAAGAATGGCTCGACTAAAACATAGATAGATTACTTTGCAATGAGGAGAAGAGATCAGTTGTATTGTAGAGACTGCAAAGTATTCCCAAGAGAGAACTTGATATTTCAACACCGTTTGCTAGTCATGGATGTGCAAATAAAAGGGTTGTAAAAAAGAAAGATGGTTCCGATTTCATTAGAACTAAATGGTGGAATCTTCAATTGAAGAAATCAAGTTTCAAGGAGAAGGTTTTAGAATACTTATCTTAGGATTGTGACGGAAGTGCAAACAAGATATGGGAGGCGGTTGCATTTTGTATCTGAATGGTAGCCAAAGAGATGCTAGGCGAGTATAAGGGAGGAATTCCAGACCAATTGCTTTAAAGCTATGTATAAGGGTAGAATAGAGGAAACTGTCATAAACTACAAAATAACGAAGAAGGAAGCAAAGAAGTCTATAAGTGAAGCCAAGTCGAAAGCTTATGAAGTTTTGTACAAAAATCTGGAATCGAAGGAAGGCCAGAAGGATATATTCATATTGACCAAAGCAAGTGAAAGAAAGACTAAAGATCTTTTTCAAGTGAGATGCATCAATGATTAGGAAGGACATGTGCTTGATACTCAAAATGATATAGATACTTGATGGAAATAATATTTCCATAAGCTTTTCATATGGGAACAGAATAAAGACATTACTTTGGGAGATCTTGCTAGTAGAGAATGTTACATGAATCTTGCAAGCTATAGATGAATGGAAAGGATGGATGTATACAAGTCTTTAAAGGTTATGAAACCCGGGAAAGAGGTAGGACTTGATGGCATATCCCTATGGAAGTTTGAAGAGTTATAGGTGAACGCAGTTTAACTTGGCTCACAAATTTATTCAATGTTAGTTGGTGAAGCAAGAAAATACCTAAAGAATGGAGGAGAAGCGTTGTGGAGGAGAAGCATTGTGAAGAGTTTTGGATAAGAGACAAGTACATGTCATATAAATTAACCTTATAAAGGATATGTATGATGGGAATTTATCTTCTGTAAGGATCGAATCTGGGAAAACTGACTATTTTAACATCGACATCGGTCAGCATCAACGTTCAACTTTGAGTCTATTCATTTGTATTTTTATTATGGATGAGTTGACTAATCACATTCATGATAGCATACCTTGGTGTATGTTGTTTGTCGATGATATAATGTTGATTGATGAGATAAAAGATTGAGTAAATGTGAAGATGGAGGTTTGGAGATATGCCTTAGAGACTAAAGGGTTTCTTATAAGTTGGGCTAAGACTGAATATATGGAGTGCACATTCGATAGAAACAAATGGTGAAGGCCCCAAGGTAAATATTGGAGATGATAATATTCAGAAGAAAGATTCTTTTAAATACTTGGGATCTATTTTGTAACAAGATGGGGAAATTGATGGAGATGCTACTCATAGAATAATTGCATATTGCTAAGGTGGAGAGAAGCATCTATTAGTTTTGGTGATAAGAAAATCCCTTGAAAGTCAAAGGAAAGTATTACAAAGCAATCGTGAGACCTGTTATACTCTATGGAACAAAATGTTGGCCTGTGAACCATAGACATGTGCAGAGAATGATAATAACAGAAATGAAAGTACTAAGGTGGATGTGTGGTTATACACTAAAATATCAGATTCAGAATGATGTTATCAGAAGGAAAATTAGTGTAGCTCAAAAAGAGGATAAGATGGGAGGAAATCGCTTAAGATGGTTTTTCCATTTGTGGAGGTTGGTTGATGCACTAGTTAGAAGATGCAAGATTTGGGATGTAAAGCGAATAAGAGAGGACGAGGAAGGCCCAAGAGGTGTTAGAATGAGACTATTCGAAGGATCTTAGTTATTTGTATTTAAGCCCAAGAATGACCCAAAAATGATCTGAATGGAGGCAAAAAATCCATGTAGTCGATCCTACTTAATTGTGGGAAAAGGCTTCGTCGTTGTTGTTGTTGTTTGTTTGTTTGTATTTTTAACAGCACTTCACCGTAAAATTATGGCAAATTTTCACTCAGCTGTGGAATTATATATTAGGATTTGATAGCATCTTTCGACTAGATTAAAGCCATACTAGTATTTATATTTAGATGGAATGTTTTAACCATCAAAAAAGGTATTTGCTATTATATTGGATGTTATGGCATGTGTTACACTCTTGAACTATCATTTCCCTTGGTGATTGAAATACTATAGCCATCTGAAGACTCTTAGGATTGTGACGAAGTTTATCTCATGAAAAATCGTGTATATAAATTCCCATTCCGATCATTATGATCAATAGCTTATAATAGAACAAATTTCACTTTAATTTGAGTTGTAGTACATCTATTCTCATCCACCCCCTCTCATCCACCCCCTCGAAGACCATCTACACAGCTTCAACATCTTTGTTGAGGTAACTTCCGAGACATGTAGTCCCTTACAAATCAAGGGCGAGTCCACCAAAGAAAGACTGAATGAGGATGGACTTGGTGATGTCTAGGCCTTTGAACCAATCCCATGCTTTATAAGAAGTGCTCATGGGATAGTTAAGATAAGTTCGCTATCTAGCTCCTTGTCTAATTTGTTCTACCGCATGGGTAGAATGCATTTAGGGAAGTGGTACCTAGATCCCCAACATTGTAATCTCTTTCAAAATATGTCAGCAAGTATATGGCTTCGTCCGTTAATGTGAAGAGGAAGGCTCGAAGCCTAATATACTCCTGAGTTACTCAAGGGTGATTGTAGATCCATAAATAAGCTTTAATTGCTGCAGGAACAAGAAAGGTGTTATTATTAGAGTCAAATTAGGATTAGGAATCTTAATAGGATTGGACTCCTAATCCTAATAGTAATTGAGTTGTATTCTATTTATAGTCCTATTGGAAATAGGACTATGGAGTTATAACTATGCTACATATAGAGGGGGTGAAGGAATTGCCTCATCATTACCACTCCAAGAACAATGTAACCCCTAGAGAAGGGGGAGAGAGAGAAGAAAGAGATGAGAGAGTGTGGGAATAGAGATAATTGTACTCCTTCTAATTTATAGTGAGATTTCTTATCCGATGATCGTGAGAGGTGACCGACCACCATTATATCTGATTGTTCTTTTTTTCACTTGCTTCTGTGGTGCTTATCGATTTTGCAACCTCTTCTGAATCTAGGGGAATTGTATCCACAACAACCGATATCCAAGAGGAGACGATAGCATCAGATCGTATTCTCATCACCTGGTATCATAGCAAAGTTGGTACCACTTCCATTCTCACAACCGGTATCAGAGCCGAGTTCAGCATTGTTGAAGGGACACGATGTGATGGATCAAAGTGAGGTTCGATGTCGATGAGTGGGTGTCGATGCAGTAGATGGCACGATCCTTAGAAGCCGTGATATGGTGGTCTCATGGAGAAATCGACTAAAGGTGTCGAAGAATTCTTCTAGTGGTGTCTGGCAGGATATCGTGCAAGGTGGCACGTTGAGGGTACCTGTGACGCCCCGCTCCGGGGGGAGGGTGTCAGACCTATCTCCCAAGGATCCAGATACTCAGCAATAGCCACATTCATACATTATGATTAACATTCAGATTGTAAGACAGGAAAGTAAAGAATAAAAATGTACCAATGACATTTATATATTTATGGTTCCCAAAACATCATAAATTTGCAATAGAGTCCACAATATTTTATTACATGACTAGCACTTAAACTGTACAAGATACAAAAGCATAACAACAACTGGTATATCTCTACAAGTGAAACTGTACCCTGGGTCTTGTACAAACTGCGGAAGATCAAGTCACTGCTGTTGATCAACAACCTGTAAACCTGGATGGGTTTCCAAAGAAGTACGTATGAGCTAAAATGCTCAGTACAGCTAAAACAGGCTAACACTACACTAAGCAGAAAGTGTAAAAGAGTAAAGAGAGAGATGTTCATGTTCCATTATTATTCTTGTAATTGTTGCTTATTAATCCAAATCACCAATAAGATTATTATTATAAGTTGCATGCAATTTGTTATCTGTACTCTACTAATGCCATTATTTTTGTTCATATCATGAGCTCACTAATTATACACTTATCTACATGAATTGCTTGGGATAATCATATACGTCAGTGCACATAAATATACTATTCAAGAGATCTTGCCATCATTTAGTTATGGAGTTGAAACATTAATAAACAAACTCAACAGTCACAACATGTGCACTAGAGCAAATAATTTAAACACCCAACCCCAACTTCAACCCATTTCCCCCAGCTTACCCATCACAAGGGGAATACCCGGGAATGAGTACACCGCGGCCAAACGGTACCGCACCGGATACACCCTTGTGATGAAGTATGAGTCTTCGATGAGTGCCGTACTAGGGACGCGGACTCACCGACTGTACCCGTAGCACTACGCTCAACCGACAGAGTCGCGGAACATACCGACAGATCTGCGGAACCAGAACTAACACTCCATCTTGTTGGGTTTTTATGCAAGTTTCCAGCCCCAACTGGGGGCTGCAGCAATTACCCAACTTTGGAGGGGCTACTTGGCTATTTACCCAGCAAGTGGGTGCCCCATTTGCAGCCCCATTCCAGTGACGGATATCACGATCGCAGAAGCCCCATTCGTTGAGGCGTACCCCGCACATTCCAGCCGAGTTCAGCCCTATCTTCCCATTTCCAGCAGCAGCGGCAAAGGGGTTTCGGACCCCCTTCTTCTCCGGCTTCCTCCACGCGAGCGGGAGAGAGAGAGCAAGGAAGAAGCCGAGCATCGGTGCTCGAGGGCAGCAGCAGCAGAGGGTCTTGGGAGCTGCGGTTTGGGTTGAAGGTGCAGCGGGAAGTCGAGCTCGAGAGGAGCTGAAGCGAGGTCGTTGCGGACGACCTCAAGAAGCCGTATTTGGGTCTCCATCCGGGAGCCCACAAGGGGAGTTATCTTGTACTCCTTGTTTTGAGCACATTTGGTATAGTTAGATACCTAGGGATAGTTTGTTCCTTGTTGAAGAACTATCCGTTGTGTGTGCTTGTACCTCGGTTTTGTGGGCAACAAAACCGGGAAGAACATTTGGATCACTTTGACCGTAGTGCTTGGTTGCCGGTCTTGCCCCGTGGTTTTTCCCTTGCTCACATTGAGAAGGGTTTCCACGTAAAAATCTTGTCTCGTGTGGTTGCTTGTTGTGGTTGCTTGTGGTTGCTATCATTGTTGCTTTTGAGTTCCCGTGTGGGGAACATATACTTTTGTTGTGCCATCTTTGCTGCAGGACAGTTTAGGGGGATACAGATCCTGGGTTGATTGTTTCCGCATTATCCTTATATCCCCAACAAGTGGTATCAGAGCTCAGGTTTGAGCAATGGGCAAAGATGATGAGGGCACAATGATCAAGCTTACAAGTAGCAACTGGCAGATTTGGAAGGCCAAGATGGAAGACATTTTGTATTGCAAGGACCTCCACGATCCCGTGGAGGGGGAGAGCGCCAAGCCAGAGAATATGTCCGCGGGCGAGTGGACAAAGTTGAACCGAAAGGCCATTGGCACCATTCGAAAGTGGCTTGACATGTCGGTGTTCCATCACGTGGCTGAGGAGACCAATGCCAAGGAGCTATGGGACAAGCTGTCCGAGCTCTATGACCAGAAGACCGCTACCAACAAGGCTTTCTTGATTAGAAAGCTTGTGAACCTGAAATACAAAGATGGATGCAAAGTGGCAGAGCATCTAAATGAATTCCAAAGCATGATCAACCAGTTGACATCTATGGGTTTGGTACTTGATGACGAACTGCAGGCACTTCTCTTGTTGGGTTCTTTGCCAGACAGTTGGGAGACTCTTGTAGTCACCGTGAGCAACTCTGCGAAGGATAGCAAGTTGACCATGGCTATGGTCAAGGGCAGTCTCCTCAATGAGGAGATTAGACGCCGCTCATCTGGAGAGGCATCCTCCTCTTCACATGTGTATGCAGTTGTGAGGAGAGGAAGATCCAGCAGCAGAGGAGCGTCACAGGAGAGGCAGAAATCCAGAGACAAGTCCAAGGGCAGAGGAAAGTGTCACCATTGCCAGAAGCCCGGTCACTGGAAGAGAGACTGCAGGGTTTGGAAGAGAGAGCAAGCTGAAGCCAAGAAGGATCAGAAAAAGGAAGATGGGAATGTAGCTGCAGTTGTGGCAGATGAAAGTGCAGATGAGGTGATTCTCACCATCCAGGACCAGTGCTTGCACGCAGGGAGTGATTTGGAGTGGGTCGTTGACACGGCCGCCTCCTATCATGTGACTCCACACAGGGAGTTTTTCACCACCTATACTAGGGGTGATTTTGGGAGAGTCTTGATGGGTAACGAGAGTTACTCTAAGATCATTGGCATGGGTACCATTTCGATCCAGACGGATGTTGGGTGCTCTATGACACTCCAGAATGTGAGGCATGTTCCTGATGTGCGGCTTAGCCTTATATCTGGCTCACAGCTAGATAGTGAAGGCTACCATCTGAAGTTTGGCGACAGCAGATGCAGGATTAGCAAGGGTTCTCTCATCATGGCCAGGGGCAGCTTGTGTCACACACTCTATATGACTAGAGTGAAGGTCATGGACGGTAGTTTGCATGCTAGTGAAGCAGATAATTCAGATTTGTGGCACCGTCGGCTTGGCCACATGAGCCAGAAGGGCTTACAGCTTTTGAGCAAGAAGGAGTTGATCCCCTACCACAATGACATCACTTTGTCTCCTTGTGATGCATGTGAGGTTGGGAAGAGCAGGAGTGCACCATACAGAGCGAGATCCAAGGTGAAGGGAGACCTTCTACAGTTGGTACATTCTGATGTTTGTGGTCCTATGGACACGGCCTCTTTGGGAGGCAACAGGTATTTTGTCACCTTCATTGATGATGCATCTAGGAAGGTATGGGTGTATGTTCTGAGGTCGAAGGATCAAGTGTTTGATTGCTTCAAGAAGTTCCATGCCATGGTTGAGCGTGAGACAGGAAAATTGTTGAAGTGTCTACGCACAGACAATGGGGGAGAGTACACCTCCCACAGCTTTCAGGGCTATTGTGCAGAGCACGGCATCAGGCATGAGAGGACAGAGCCAGGCATACCCCAGCACAATGGTCTAGCTGAGAGGATGAACAGGACCATTGTTGAGAGAGTTCGCTGTATGCTGAAGACAGCGAAGTTGCCCAAGACCTTTTGGGCTGAGGCGGTTCGCACCGCATGTTACTTGGTGAACCGATCTCCATCAGTTCCTTTGGGTTTTCAGATTCCAGAGTGTGTTTGGACAGGGAAGGACCCCTCATATGCGCATTTGAGGGTGTTTGGATGCAAGGCTTATGCATTGGTACCCAAGGAGCAGCGGAAGAAGTTGGATGACAAGGCAGTGCCTTGTATTTTTCTTGGCTATGGAGATCAGGAGTTTGGATACCGTCTTTGGGATCCAAGAAAGAAGACAGTCACCAGGCACAGGGATGTGATTTTCTATGAGAATCAGACATTGGCTGAGGACACCACTGAGAGTGGTGATGGAGATGAGATCTCCATGGATGATGACAGTGATGAGGACACAGAGCCCTCTCCAGTACAGGGTACAGGTGGAGAGGATGGGCAGCTAGAGCAGCATGAGCCAGATGCAGACCCCGTTGATGCAGGTCCAGGGGATCCAGGGCAGGGGGAGCAGCCTCATCCACTTGCAGATGCAGCAGAGCCTCAGGTCAGGAGATCTGAGAGGACACGCCAGCCATCATCCCGCTACCCCACTTCCAGGTATGTGATGCTCACAGATGCAGGTGAGCCATACACTTTTGAGGAGGCACAGGTGCACAAGGACAAGGGTCATTGGCAAAATGCAATGAATGAGGAGATGCTATCTCTCAGAAAGAACCACACTTATGACCTTGTTGAGCTTCCTAAAGGGAAGAGAGCCTTGAAGAACAAGTGGGTCTACAAGCTGAAGTCAGATGACAGTGGCAAGCAGGTGAAGCACAAAGCCAGGTTGGTAGTCAAAGGATTCAGCCAGAAGGAAGGCGTGGACTATGATGAGATCTTCTCCCCAGTGGTGAAGATGAATTCAGTGAGAGTAGTGCTAGGACTTGTTGCTAGCATGGACCTTGAGCTGGAGCAGATGGATGTGAAGACGGCGTTTCTTCACGGTGATTTGAAGGAAGAGATCTACATGGAGCAGCCACAGGGATTTCAAGAGAGAGGGAAAGAGCATATGGTATGCAGGTTGAGGAAGAGTCTCTATGGCTTGAAGCAAGCCCCGAGACAGTGGTACTTGAAGTTTGATGCTTTCATGGGAAAGCAGGGCTTCAAGAGGACTACAGCCGACCCATGCGTATATGTTCGTCGTCTTCCCAATGACAGGTTCGTCATTCTTTTGATCTACGTGGATGACATGTTGATTGTAGGTCATGATTCCAACTTGATTGCAAAGCTCAAGAGAGAACTCTCCAAGGAGTTTGAGATGAAAGATTTGGGCAAGGCAAGTCACATCCTTGGGATGCAGATTACAAGGGACAGGAAGAAGCACATGTTGTGGTTATCACAGGAGAGCTATGTTGAACGTGTGTTGGAGCGGTTCAACATGAAGAATGCAAAGCCTGTCAGTACGCCCTTAGCCTCTCATTTCAAGCTGAACAAAGAGTCATGTCCTTCTACTTCTGAGGAAAAAGCAGAGATGTCCAAGATCCCATACCAGTCAGCAGTTGGGAGCCTCATGTACGCCATGGTTTGCACTAGACCAGACATAGCCCATGCAGTGGGCGTGGTGAGCAGGTTCATGTCCAATCCAGGGAAGGACCATTGGGAGGCAGTGAAGTGGATCTTGAGATACTTGAGAGGGACCTCAAGTATGTGTCTTGCTTTTGGGAGGTCAGATCCCAAACTTTGTGGTTACACTGATGCAGATATGGCAGGAGATATGGACCAGAGAAAGTCCACCTCAGGGTACATTTTCACTTTTGCAGGGGGAGCCATATCATGGCAATCCAAACTACAGAAATGTGTTGCTCTCTCAACTACTGAGGCAGAATACATTGCAGCAGCAGAGGCTGGGAAAGAAGTGTTGTGGCTACAACGCTTTCTTGGTGAGTTTGGATTGGATGGCAGTGAGCCGGTTGTGTTTTGTGATAGCCAGAGCGCTATAGACTTGAGCAAGAGTACCATGCACCATGCTCGCACAAAACACATTGATGTGAGATACCATTGGCTGAGGGATGCAATTGAACAGAAGCAGCTCGTGTTGAAGAAGATTCACACAGATGAGAACCCCTCAGACATGTTGACAAAGGCAGTCACTCGTGACAAGCTTCAGCTCTGTAGAGAGCTGAGCGGTGTCACCTCTTGTTGATCTCCATCACAGGACAACACCTCCCCGTTGGGGCTGGAGGGGGAGGTTGTTGGGTTTTTATGCAAGTTTCCAGCCCCAACTGGGGGCTGCAGCAATTACCCAACTTTGGAGGGGCTACTTGGCTATTTACCCAGCAAGTGGGTGCCCCATTTGCAGCCCCATTCCAGTGACGGATATCACGATCGCAGAAGCCCCATTCGTTGAGGCGTACCCCGCACATTCCAGCCGAGTTCAGCCCTATCTTCCCATTTCCAGCAGCAGCGGCAAAGGGGTTTCGGACCCCCTTCTTCTCCGGCTTCCTCCACGCGAGCGGGAGAGAGAGAGCAAGGAAGAAGCCGAGCATCGGTGCTCGAGGGCAGCAGCAGCAGAGGGTCTTGGGAGCTGCGGTTTGGGTTGAAGGTGCAGCGGGAAGTCGAGCTCGAGAGGAGCTGAAGCGAGGTCGTTGCGGACGACCTCAAGAAGCCGTATTTGGGTCTCCATCCGGGAGCCCACAAGGGGAGTTATCTTGTACTCCTTGTTTTGAGCACATTTGGTATAGTTAGATACCTAGGGATAGTTTGTTCCTTGTTGAAGAACTATCCGTTGTGTGTGCTTGTACCTCGGTTTTGTGGGCAACAAAACCGGGAAGAACATTTGGATCACTTTGACCGTAGTGCTTGGTTGCCGGTCTTGCCCCGTGGTTTTTCCCTTGCTCACATTGAGAAGGGTTTCCACGTAAAAATCTTGTCTCGTGTGGTTGCTTGTTGTGGTTGCTTGTGGTTGCTATCATTGTTGCTTTTGAGTTCCCGTGTGGGGAACATATACTTTTGTTGTGCCATCTTTGCTGCAGGACAGTTTAGGGGGATACAGATCCTGGGTTGATTGTTTCCGCATTATCCTTATATCCCCAACACATCTAAGACTCACCGGGACCACGAGAGTTGCCCCTCTCTCGGGTATGCTCACTTCTCTAAGTATCATACACATGCAACAAATGGGGAAAAGTAGTTCAAGCTTAATCTAGTATTTTTTTATATATATCGATCATGAGATTTCCATCTGTTGGTCAGAGTTCACAATGGTGTATAAAGGCAAATATTAGTATCACAACTTAGGAGCCTCCGTTGTGCTAGAAACTTAAAAATAATAAATTGGGTAATTCCTAGAGACCTCTGTCCCAACTGGAGTAGGAAATGTCGAACGTAAATCCTTCATTAATAATCCTTAGTTCGTATCATCGATATTTGTTATCATTATATTTAAAGTTACACCATCAAAAAAAAATCCGATAAACCATTTCTAATCCTTAACATGCGACTTCACCAATGATGACAAGGATTAACTTAACTACTTCTCTTAATAGACCTGTCAATAGCACCACCATTGATCCAACACAGGGTATGTTCCTATATGCATATATAATGGAGAGTGTAAAATACAAATATTTCTTATTTATTTATAATGGAATACTATGGATGGATGGTGTTATTAGTTGATCCACTCATAAAGTTCGAAATAAAAAAAAACAGTACTTGATATGGGAACCATTTAACATGACTTTAGTTTCCTACCTTTGAACATTAAAAGTCAACCATTTAGATTTACCATCATAAATATAATCCCATATTTCACAAACACTAGTCTTCTCCTCACGTAAACCCCTTTCCGTTTCTTGTCTAACAATTTTGATATAATACATTAAGGTACGACATATTACAGATTTGAAGTCTCATTATACTTGATAAATCTGAATAGGTTAAGCTTAATAGGTCTATCTATTTGTAAATATACATCCAATATCCATTAAAAGCATTGTCTATAACCGACACATAGAAGTATATATCCTTTGAACGGTCGGTATCTATATGCCATAATTATTCCAACTATTCACTAAATCCATGAAAATACGTTTGTAATATCAAAGGAGTTAAGTTTTCTAATTCAAGAAAACATGTTGATAATCAACAAAATATGTAAAAAAAACCACAACAACCAATTACATGACAGTCACATACGTTTTCAAGATCCGACATTTATTTAGATATAAATCAGGAGGAACTGAAAATTCAATAATGTTGGTGCCAATAAACGACTTTTCACTGCTGAAATACATAATTGTAGCAACTAGCCATAACGCTCCAATTAAAGCATGAGTAATATCACTGTAAGAACACATGAAAATCTCCGTTTTTGTATGAAACGTAATTGGTTTTGCTCGAAGTCATTATTATAGTTGTAATGTAAATAATAGTTAATGCGATATTTACTTATGGACCCTTAATTAAAAGAAACGATGACACTAGTAGTATCGGTTACTCTCACATGGAAATTGAGTGATTTCAGGTTTAATGGTCACTATGAACATAAGTACGTTGATTAATTCGTTGCATTATTCTCATATGCTCCGAGAACCTTTATGTGTAATATAGTTACCAAACAACTTTTAAATAATTAAAGGAAAAGGATCACTATGCTTCATAGGAACATTATTCCCGTTCGTCGACTCAAATAATCACAGGATGATCATTGCCAGTGAAATCAAATAAGAAATTATAATAGGTTGAACGGGGATTCTTAAGTAATTTGTGGGGGAAATTTAAGATAATAAATTCATCTACAAAATGATATTAAGAAGAATGGTCAAATAAAATCCGTTCAAACATAGTTTGGAATTTGAGTCAATAAACCACATGAACACAACATCAGGGAAGGAATGGGACATCGTCACATATATACACTCTCATGCAGCTGTTCATAGCTGCCTTCATATCAAACCGCATACAAAACCTTCCAGGCGATAATAAGTATCTCTACCATATCTTTTATTCCAATCATTTTATAATTCGCATGCAGGTAGATTCAAGGTATATAATATTTAAACTTCTTTTTTTTACAGGAACATGAACAATCGAAAAACACCACACAGAGGGAAACCCAACCCAGCAAGAGGGACACGAAGGTCCATAGGACATAAGCACATCGAGGAATCGCAAACAAAAGGGTAGGGGACCGTACCTATATGAGTGTTCGATCTCGCATGTAATATCATGTCTTCATTCTAAATATCTCCCACGTATTTTCCCAACCACGGAGACCTCTAAATCACAAGCACATTTTCTTAGATCTAATCCATAAACAAAATCACCAATTAGAGGGAGATGGAGAGATGATCTTACCTTTCTAATGTGAGATTTGCGTAGAGGATGTCGAGGAAAAATTTCCTCATGAAATAGTGGAGAACAACCAACTCCGCCAACGCTCCGTCGGAGCTCCAACGTTCTTGAGAGGTGGGAGATGGTGAGTGGTGGCTAGGGTTTGCAAGTGAGAGGAGAGAGTAGCCCATGTGTCCTTTTATATCTCAAAAATCATACTTGGACGGACTGTTTGGTTGTAGGGTTGGACAGGGTTGGGTTGGGCAGGGGTACCCCTGTGAATAGTAAACTGTGAGGAGGAGAACCCTGTTTGGTTGGAGGGCCAACCCGGGTTGGGCCAAGCCAACCCTGCCCAACCCTGCAACCAAACAGGCCTAAGGATCTTGCTCAATCCCGTATAACCATTTCAGATTTGACCCATCCTCACTAAAATGATTATATCTCACTCATCCGATATCCGATTTACAAAATTTCAGATGCGTTGGAATCCTGACGACGATACGCATCCAACAAGTCATAATATGCTACAATCAGATCGAAATTGGATTTTTCATAAATTTCTTATTGAACCACAACTATTTGATTATCATCAACATGACCAAGTTGTGGGGCTAAAACCAGGGGTTTCACAGTACCCAATGACTGGTGCATCACCTAGAGGTGGTGAAATCCTGCTAACAAGACCTATAGATGACGAGGATGGTCCAATACAGACTCAAGACGATGAAGAGATCGTGACAGAATTCAACTCAAGGGGGAGATTATTATGATAAGAGTCAAATTAGGATTAGGAATCCTAATGAGATTGGACTCCTAATCTGAATAGTAGTTCATTGTATTCTATTTATAATCCTATTGGGAATAGGACTATGGAGTTGAACTAGGATATATATAGAGGGGGTGAACGCTTTGACTCATTGCCACCACCCCAAGAACAATGTAACCCCTAGAGAGGGTGAGAGAAGGAGAGAAGAATGCGATGAGAAATCAAGGGAACATGGAGTGTTGTACTCGTACTGATTTATAGTGAGTTTTCTTCTCCAGTGGTCGCGAGAGGTGAACGACCACCATTATAACCGATTGTTCTTTCTTTCATGTTCTTCCGTGTTGCTTGTCGATTGTGCACCTGCTTCCAAATCTGGGGGGTTTGTATTCGCAGCAAACGATATCCGAGAGGAGATGATACTGGCAGATCATGTTCCCATCAACTGGTATCAGAGTAGAGTTGGTACTGCTTCCATTCTCAACAAAAGGTTCCTCAACCATGTTAACATAGAGTTTGCCATTACAGAGATGAAGTTCGTCCTGAGTTCAAAATATTCATTGACAATCGATGGGATATCCAATGATGCGTCTCAGTTGCCCATGGGTTGTATGTATCTCTCATCGTTGCTACACCTCCCATTCTCACATGCTGCATTTTGACCTCCATCCCTTGCAACTGAGCAGTCAATGCTTCAGTCCGATCCAACATTCTCTGTTGAATCTCTCCCCCTTCTTCTTCATTGTTCCTCTTGGGCATCATAATTTCATCCTTTGAATAAATTACCTGAGTGATTAAAACCTAAATCAATATGTTGTCTAATGTAGCCTCCTAAGTCGTTTGCCTACTAATGTATACTCGATTCATCTACTCTATATGAAGATTTTAGTGAACTCTCCTTAATAATTCTATAAATAAGCCCTCTAATTTATTTTAAATAACTTTATTTATAATGCGATGTATTAGGTCTATCTTATAAATAAATAAACACTAATTCTCACTGAACTTGTGCTTATTAGTTCATGAAGAAAAAACTAACTATTTTGGATTATTTCTTTTTCTATTTAACTTCTATGAGTTATTTACTAACTTAACATAAAGAAATAAAACCAAAAAACCACAAAAGCAAAAGAAAAACATAAATGTGTGAGCCTGTATATATTGTATATACATTATATTGTTTGTATTTATTCTATCTTTTTCTAACTTATAAAAAATATATAGAAATTAGATTAATAATGTACATATTATATATAAATAAATCCTTAACTAGAAATTAAATAAAAATTCAAAATATAAAAAAATGGAATTAACTGCTAATTGAATCCTATACAAAATTGTAGTTTGCACATATGTTAGAATCTTATTTTCTACATGAAAGTTGTAGATTTCAAAAAGATATACAATTTTCATATTGAACTTTTATTTTTCAAAGGTCCTTTACTATTTTATTTTCATTTTTTTATTTTTTCTATTTGAATCTATTGGGTTGTATGGATTCACTAGAAGCAACCATGACGCCTGACCCTTTTGTATTAACCTGCCTCAACCTCAACCATGATATTTTGATTAGACGATCCACTCCTGATCATGTACGTACCCAATCATACATTGTTGGATCCCCAGATCCAATGATCCTGTCATCGTCTCCTTCCTCGGATCTACGCCTCTATCGTTACACCTCGCAACAACATGACATCGCCCTTTATACCGACAATTTTCCTACACCTCTCCACATCACACCACTCCCAAACAAAACCCCCTTTGTCCCTCTTTCTTGCCTAACGCTCAGGTGACATTCATCTTACATGTGGCCTTTACCATGCCAACCTAAAACCCCCATCTCATGCATCACCCTCTGATATTTAACTCCATCTCCTCCTGCCATTTTCGATATCCACCATCTACAAGAGATAAGCATGAGTCCTCTTTACCTTATAGTGACAGTGTGTGAGTCTGAGATCGAGCAATGAAGGCCTCCCAATCTCTAGTGCGATTTGGGGCAACTTTGACGTGTAGCTGCAGCTTCGAAGGCTGCCCAAGTTCGGTAAAGACTCCCTCCACCTCCAGCGATAACCAGGGACCAATCCCAGGTCCCAATTCAGATGATTCCACCCTCTTTCTCCTCCACCGATCTCAGCCATTCTCCATGTATCTCTGACCACCCTCCCCATTCTAATTTGTTCTCCCTATACACACACACCCACCACTCTAATACTCGTCAAAGCTTCATCCGACTCCAGCCATCTTCGTGCATACCTCACTCACCCTCGAAACCCTCTATCACATCCTCTCCACCTCAATCCACTTCTTCTCTTTGAAAAGGAGGAGACCCATCAAGTTCCCTGGCTTCTTTATGCTTACAGAACCCCATCTCACTTTGAACCACTCCCAGTTTATTCCCCCTCGCTTTAGCTATTAGCTAACACCTGCAGGTAACAATTTCACCCCTCTGATCGAAGTTCTGCACCTCCAGCCAGTCTACTCCTCTGCCTTCGTCAAACCTTCATCGTCAAGTGAAATATCGAACGCTCTACTGTCTAAAAGAGATTGACTAGCGTCATTATGTCGATTGAACAAAATTTGTAGAAAAACAAGATTTGTTTGTTTTTATTTATAATCCTAAACTTATGTGTATGCAGTAAGTACGGTAGTGTCGAACTCAGAGAAGTAAACTATGGAAACTAAGGTAGAAGGAGAGTAATATAATGTATACGTTTTTTTTTATTTTTTAATGATTTTTATCTTTTTAGTTTGCTTTAAGTTTTGTACTATTTTTAGAGTTTTTTATATACATATATGTAAGAAGTATAAGTGTTGGTTTTATTTTTTTGTATTTGATTTTATCTTTTAATATTTTTATGTCTTATGTTCCCTTTACTGTTTTGAGGTATTTTTAGGTAATTTTTAGAATTTATTTCAATTTTTAAATTGGTTTTTAAAGTCATTTTTTAAAAAAAATAATAAAGTATTTTGAATTTTTAAAATACTAAACAATAAGAAAATATTTTGATTTTATTTTTACTATAAAGAATATGAAAACACACATTTAAAACAAGTTAGTATACGTATTTTTGTGTTTTTTATGAATTAGTTATGCTTTTTATGAGTTTTGGTATATTTTTAGATTTATAAGGGTTTTAATTTTTAATTTAATTTTATATTTGGTTTACTATTTAGAATATAGTAGAGAATATGTAATATAATTTTGGTTGATTTTTTTGATTTATATTCATATTTTTATGTTTTTAAGAGTTAGTATGCATTTTTGTATTTTGTTTTTGATATATAGAAAATAAGAAACTATTTTTATTTTTCAAGATATTCCTTATACTATTATAAGGTATATGCTAGTATTTTTGTTTGATTTTTATTGTATGTATCCAATTTTATACGAATTTTAAAAGGATATTTATTTAATATACTGGATATAGGGGTATAGCTGTTATATATAGAAAATATAAGTGAGTGCATGCAAACATAAAATGCAGAGGGTGTGCCCATAAAAGTCCCAGATAGTCACATGGTGGTGTACATGATTTCCTTTGCACATGGGCCTATTTGTAATATCAATAGAAATAGAATATTTTTTTGCAAAAAACTAGAAAAACATATTAGGTTCATGTGTTGGACATTTAAACTACTTGTTCAGGCATCGTTCATAGGTAATAGCGTAAAGTTCTCGAAGATATATGAGATTCGCACGCGCTTCTCACGTGCGATTCCTTGAGTAGTTTCCAATAAGGTCAAATCTACAGTGTCTGATTTCGATTGGATGGAGGTTGTAGAATCTGATGTAGGAGGTATTCTTCCCCCAATTTGAAGAATGCAGAAGTTCGATGCTTTAAGGTGGTGGAGGCTCTCGATCTACAACTTCAAATAGATGATCATCCTACAAATCATATCTATATATGCCGTGATGGTTGCTTTGAATCGGTGATAACAATCAGGATCAAGGGATCCTCGTTGGTTCTAGTGTTGTTCGCGTTTCTAGAAGCTATGCGATCAATGCTCCAGATGATGCAAAGGCTCGGATTTGATCGATCGGGTTGCTTGCTTTATTTCTCCCAGTGTCAGGTGATGTATGTTGATTGGGTCCCTCCAGATGATGCTCAACAAGATGCCAATGGTGAAGGTTCTTGATTCCGAGTGCTACTCATTCAAGTTCCTCCATATGAGGTTCAACCGACGAAGCTTCAATGTATATATACTCAATAATGTGCTATGTGTGATGTTGCAGGTTCCAGATGAAGTTGTTGCTCATGGTGATAGCAGACCCTGCAAGAGTTAGAACTACTCGAGGGCAAAGCCTCAGCTCAGAATCAAAAGGGAAAGGTGATCGGAGACTCCAGAAGGATATGGCAAATAGGAGTCTAACGATCTTCCACCTAGTGGGAACAATCTGAGGGTTTGCATGAGGTAGAATGAAGATGAAATAAAAGGATATGTGAGCACGATGATTGGTTTATTGACGCTAAGTTTGGATGAGTGGAGGAGGATGAAAGTGGGAAGGTAATCATGGAAGAGAATGGAGATGATAAATCGAATGAAAACAAAGGAGTTAGAGGGAAAAGTGTTTGGATACGACTTGTCAGTATCATATCCTCTCAGATACTGATTGATGGGGATACGAATCATGTGATATTGATGCGGATGAAGATGTGCAACCGACCACTATTGCAGAAGCACATGAAAGAGAGAACAACCAGATATAATAGTGGTCGGTCACCTCTCACGTCCACTGGAGAAGAAAGATCACTAGAAACTAGAATGAGTATAACTCTCTTTATTCCATCTCTTTCTCATCTCTTTCTTCTCCCCCCACCATGCCTAGGGGTTACATTATTTTTGTGGTGGTGGTGAACAAATGCCTCCATCCCCCTCTATACATAGCCCAGTTACAACCTCGTAGTCGTATTCCAATAGGATTATAAATAGAATATGACTTAACTTCTCTTAGGATTAGGAGTCTCACCCCATTATGATTCCTAATCCTAATATGACTCTAATCCCAAAAATCTCTCCCTTGAGTTGAATTCCATTGCGATCTCTTCATCATCTTGAGTCTACACCAAGTCATCCTTGTCATCTACAGGTCTTGTTAGCAGGAACTTACCACCTCTGGCTAACGTAACCATCTTTGGATGCTCTCAACATGCCACCTTGCATGATCTCCTCCCTACCACCACTAGCAAAATTCTTCGACGCCTCTGGTCAATTTATCCAAGAGACCACCACATCACAGCTTCTGAGGATTGCACAACTGTTACGTCACGTTGTCTCATCCACATCGATCCTCGCTCTGATCTGGTGCATCGTGTCCATTCAATAAAGTTGAACTCGACTTTGATACCAGTTGTTGGGAACACAAGCCAATATAATTTCCTCTCGGATATCGGTTGTTGGGGATACGAGTCCCCTAGATACTATAGAGGATGCAATCTACCACCACCATAGAAGCACGTGAAAGAAAGAACAACCAGATATAATGGTGGCATGTCACCTCTTGGGACACTAGAGAAGAAAGATCAATATAAATTAGAATGAGTACAACTCTCTATTCCCTTTCTCTCATCTCTTTCTTCTCTCTTTCCCCCTTTCTCTAGGTATTACATTATTCTTGTGGTGGTATCCTAACAAAAATAACCCAAAATAGTGCGGAGGAGTCGCCTAAGGAGGCCCAGATCTAATCCAGGTGATCACAACCTCGATTCTAGTGGAGGAGTGGCTAAAAAATTTCATTGGAGCTCGATTAGAGGAATAATTGCTCTGAGTTGTGTCGGATATGAGCCAAATCAACACCTCGAACCTTGCTTCGACTTGAGAACACCTTTGAGCTCTATCACAGCTCAAGAGAAGGTGAGGGGCTCATTGGATTTCATTGGAAATGATGGATACTTTTGAGTAGCTCGGAGGTAATGCTCTTAAGTAGGCAAGGAGGAGATACGATTAACGGTTTATCGACACGTTAGTTGGGTGGCGAAGTTAGTTGGTCCTAGGTCAACCGAAAGGATGAGGAGAGGAGTTAGGAAGAATAAGAGAAGAAGAAAAGAGGAAGAAGAGGAAGGGGAGGAAGAAGAATAAAAGAAAAGTGAGAAGGAAGGAGGACGTGGTGGAAAAGTCAACCCTCTAATGGCTAATAAGAAGTTGCCATATGGCAGAGAGGGAAAAGAACAAGATAAAAGTAGGAAAAAGACAGAATAATAATATACCATATATAAATACAATGTAAAATAATTGATGAATCTATGATGTTCATTCTTTATTATTTTATTTTAGATCCTCTTTTTATCAAGAACACATTTAAATAGTTGTAAAATGATTAAAACTTAGCATTCTACATGCCTTTATTATAAATGCATAATTAACACCTATTCTTTGTAAAAATAAAAGAATAAAGAGAAAATAAAAAGAATGATGTAGGTAGAATAAATATAGAGGGACCCAAGCCCCAAGAGAAGGTCAAGTCTTGACCTGATCGCAAAAAGAAAATGAGTAGAGAGATAGGGTCCACTTTGTACTATACATATCACCTACACTTGTACATATCATTTATTTATTTATGAAAAAAATAAAATTATTTTTACACCCTTGTATATAGCATTAGAAATAATAGAAAATAAAATAAAATCAAAAAATAAAATAAAAATAAAACCATCGAACCTTTGTACAAAGATACAGACATGCACACTACATTTACTATTTATTTTATACCTTTAAATCATTTGTAAAAATAAATAAAAATTAGTTTATACTCCTAAAATCATGTTGTAAATAATTAAATTATAAAATAAAAGTATTTTGTAAAATTAATAAAAAATACTTGTACATAATACATAGATATAACACATTGTATACAAAATATTTTATTTTTCATAAAAATAATTAAAAATCACATAAAAATAGTTTATAAAATAATAAACCATTTTCATTTTATACACTTTTTAATTTAAATTAATTTACTATTTTTAATCCTAGTTTCTTTGACTTTTGTAAATTCTATTTTCGAATTGGTCCATATTGGACCGTTGTCAACGGTCTCTTCTAGATTGGGTCGGGTCACTTTCTTCTCGATGGAGCCCTTTTCTCTGATTTTTCATGCCCAAACCCGACCACCTTTTCACTCCGTTTTTACGCCTGATTGCAGCTCGACTTCCATGATCCTCGAGGATCCCTAGGCACAGCCAGATCTGCCTAGGGATCCGCTATATGCTCTGATATTCTAGGACCCTTGAAAAGCCTATAAAACATCTCATCTCGCCTCCACAGCTCCTTAGCTCGTCTCTCTCACCATCACAAACCTTGAGTCACCTCCATTAGAGTGATAACTATCGGAGGAGTGCCTTAGGACCGTCTAGAGGAACCTGGAGGCTCGTAGCTCATGACGTGGTCGAAGTTCCGTCGCGTGAAGCCTCCCAACCAGCTGCAGCTTGGTCGAGGCCAAGACCTCGTCGCCCAAATTCGTCGGAAGCCTAGGAGTGCATCTGAACCTTCATGTATCCATCTTTACTTCCGCAGTTCCCTGTTCGATTGCATCTTTCCATTTCGCACCAACATCGTCACCTTTGATTCGACCAGTTGGTCGGAGCCCTCTTACGCAACCCCATCCGTTTAGATCGATACCTCAACTCACCCCGCACCTTCTCCTGTGACCTGATCACCCTCAACCTTGACCATCATTGCAAGATTGAGGTTTGTACCTCCATCTTCCGCCTTCGTCAGAGGTCGATCACCATCCATTCTGCTCCCCTTTGTCTCCGGTAGCAATAACCAGGACCGAAGCATAGCCTTGAGTCCCTCTACCCATTGCAGGTTCTCACGCACGCTAGGAGCCCATTTTGGACCCCCAACTGCTCAGGCGGAGCAGCTCCAGGCAACCTGTCACTGCCACATTCATCCGACCATCGTCGCCTTCATTGGAGCCTGCCAATAAATGCACATCCCTTCCCCGAACCTGTCAGACCTCTCTGACCCTTCATCGGGTTGTTGGATCGCCTCCGATGCTCAATTGAAGTTCGATGGTGGAGTGTTCTTGCAGTTCCCCTCTTAGCCGTTGGATCATCCAACCTCTGCCATATCTAATCCGAGCCACCCAATAATCACAACTTTTGGGCCATTATATCAGAACCTCTGACGTATCTGCCCCACAAGTCCTCGACATTTGCTGCAATCGTAAGATATGCCATCCGCAGCGATCAGAGCCGTACGTCAGAGCCGTACGTCAGAGCCGTACGTCAGAGCCACCTCCAGTGTGCATCACGTTCCCCTTTTGGATATATTTCATATTTTATCCTGCATGTTTCTTTATTTAGCTTTAGTCCTTTTAATAAAATGTGTAGTTAATAACATTTATAACTTGGACCTCGTTCTTTGTGGTATTTGCACTTTAGTCCTCTTGAATCTGAAGCACGCGTGCCTTCACATGATTTTTGGATAATTTGCATGTTCTGCTCTAAACTTCCATGCTATTAATGAATGAATTTTATGTTTTTAAAAATTACATTTATGCCCCTATACGAGGAATTTTGAGCATATGTGTGAATTGAGTGGACTAATTGTAGATTTGACCCCAGGTATTTAGCTTGTGTTATTCATTTGGTCCAAAAACTTAAAATATTTGCGAATTGGTCCTTGTAAACTGGGATTAATCGCATGCTTTTTATTGGACTTAATAATTATTAAATTAATTCTAAAAATTACTTAAAAATTACTATTATCTCCTGGAGTGTGTAGTTTTTATTGTGATTTTTGTGGATTGATTTAATTGCACTTCCTATTTTTGAAAATTCAAAAACCTTTCAAAAAGTCCATGTTTGCCGTATAAAATTACAAAAAAATTCGAAAATGATTTAAAAATCCCATAAAAATTCATGTACCTATCTTTTATAATGCTTTACTTACAGTATTATTTTTGTTTGAAAATTCATTACAAAAACCCTAAAAATCTCAAAACAACTAAAATCTTATAAAAATCATATAAAATCAAAGAAAAATAAAAATTTTGATTTCAATTTTTGTTTGTAGCTTTATACTTCTATTTTATCATAAAATTGCTAACCAAGACCTTGGGGAACTTTAAACATTTTTAATTTGAAATTTGGTCCTGTTTGTGCACTATTTTGAGTTTTGAGCCTTGCTTGATTTTTATAAAGTCACAAAAACTTTTGAAAATTTTAGAAAAATGACAAAAAGTACTTTAAAACACAGAAAACCCAAAAATATTTTTAGTTTTTTTTCAAGTGCTTTTAGTTAGTTTGAAAAATACAAAAAGGGAGTTCAGTGTGTATTTTGAGTATTTGTGCTTGTTTGCATCTATTCAAAAATTAAAATTTTGAAAAATTAAAACCACTAAAAAGAGTTTTTTTTTTGAAAATTGACTACTTAGTTTTTTAATCGTGCACCTTGTGTTTGACCCTGGTGTCTATACCATGTAAATAAAAATAGGGAACCGTTTACATTACATGATTTGATTGTTTGATCTTTTGAATGGTTTATTTTCTTGATTGAGCCCGACCGATTGATTGGGGTCACAACGGCCACTTTTTATATTGCTACTTAACCCTAGTTGGTTGGCCACTCTTTAAAAATAAATAAATAGTAAATGAACTCAAATAAATGAATTATATAAATAAAAGTTATACATAATTTAATTATGAATTTTAATTAATTACATAATCTAATTTTCTTGGTTAAATAATAAAAATATGATAATTTATAAGTATAACTTACATATATATATATTTATTATTGTTAATTAAGAAATTGTATATAAAATTTATTTTATATTTGATTAATATACTATATTTTATGAGAATTGTATATATATTTATTTTAATAATATCATTTAATTAGTTGAAAATAGTAATATGTTCAATATAGGTACATTATACCTATATAAGAAGTATATATATGTATATATATTTATTTATTTAAAACTTTAGTGATTTTTATGTTTTTATATAAATATTATTTAAAATTAAAATAATAAAAATATAAACAATGGAAAATGCAAAGAATAAAATAATAGTGGTACATTATATAGTTGTACATATAGCATGAAGCCCCAAAAAATTGACTTTTGCATATTAACTACGATTTTAATGAAATCAATTTTACTTTAAAATATTTAAATTTTAAATACTATGAAATGAGTTTGGTAAATTTTGAGTTCATACGGAGTAGATATTTAGCTTTGAATGTTCTTTTTACGGCTTTTTCGATTCTTTGTACCTTGTTATATATACATTAAATTATCTTTCTTATATTTTTTTTATAAAATATTATGCACTATTATAAATGAATTGAAGAAGAACCTATTTTGATTTGAAGTGATATGAGTGATACATTAAATAGATTATATGTACATGGCGAATATTGTATATATGTACACTTACGCTCTACATTTTTATGATATTTTTATAGATTAAGATCATTATCTCTCCCTACTTATTTATCTTATCGATCAAGTCAATATTGACATGATCTTGGGGTTAGAATCAATATATACATATTTACATATGCGCATACTTCTCTCTTTTCTTTTTGTGTCTTTATTCTTTTATTTTGGCTGAAATAAGTGTTAAATATGTAATATTAACAAATAGAGTTAGTATGTTAATTAGTGGGAATTATTGTATATTTTCATGTACTTTACCAAGGATTTTAAATAAAATGAAAGAATAAAGGATGTGAATCATGGACTCATCATTCCCATTTACTTTACCTTTACTAGTCCCTTAGAAAACACTTATTCTAATAATAAGTGAAAGAAAAAACAATGAAAGAACTTAGAACAAATTTGTTTTTTTAAATCAGCTATCACTTAGCCAAATTCAAAAACTTGGAATAGGCCTTTGGATTGACAATTTGCCACGACCTCAGCAGAGTTAGGATTTGAGTCTCAATAGTACTCAAGTTCCACAAATCTCTATTCAGGTTCACCTCACAGTTAGATCAAACAATGAAATGAATGATGATACCTCCCATACTTAGGGTAAAGCATACCCTAAGTATAAGAAACAACTAGGGTAATAGAGTAGAACGAATATGAACAACATGCTGTCTACACCTCCTCCCTTATACTTAGGATAAAGTACATCCTAAGTATAGCAAAAATCTTAAGTGAGACCTGGGGTACAAAACAATGAAAGAACGAATGAATAAAATAGAAAACATGTATGAACATGGTGAAAAGAATGAAGAAATTAGAAAGAATGTACAAGCTCAAGAATGTCCAAGATTGGCCTTCTTACATGACTGAGGACCAAGGGAATGCACAAGAGAGAGGTCAACATTGGGGTCATCCTGAGAGATATCCATATCTGAATCAGAGGGTCCCTGATCTCTGTCAAGAATCAAAGTTGAACATAGATGGCCTAGAATATGAACAATACTCACCTCTATAAGCTGCACCATGGTCTCTGAATTAGAATCATCATTAGCACTGAAGTAATAAGAAGGTGAATTGGAATTTGCTCTATAAACACCTTCCAAAACTATATCCTCACCTTTTATGTGATTGAAGAGACCTTGAGGTTATGTTCAAATTTGATGTGAGGAAGAGATCAAATTCTGCTACGATATATTCTATCTCAGAATCAACAAAGCACTCATCGGAGTTATTGTGAATGGAGGGCTCAACAGTCTCGCAACTGGATGGCTCGAATAGAAGATATACAAATGAATCAATTTCATCCTCCAAAGGATCACAATCAGGTGCCATCAGTGGTTTGAATTCAATGACGTAAATCCCACGAAACTCGTTAATACATCTCCACATTTGAGTAAGTGGATCACAAAAGTCTACGCTTTCCAAGTTTTCCTCTTTGAAGAGGAATTCTTGGGTTTCAATATATGCTAAAGTCAATAGCTCCCTTGTAATCTCATCTATAAAATCATAGTCCTATGTGTCTGATGATACGACAATACACTTATCTGATGCAAGTTCTCTTTCAGCTCAAAGATCGGCTCTGTAATAACACTCTCGCTGCTAGAAGGAAATGCCACTTTATCGATCCTGTAATCCATAATAATTATGGTTGCATGCAGAAAAAGTCGACCAAGGATGATAGCAGCATTATGTGATGGTACTAAAGAGCCAACATAATACAATGAAATCTATAGTGAATTTCATGCCTTGTACCATCATGACAATGCTATCTAGTATACCCTTCGACCTCTTAACTTATCTATCTGGAAACTAAAGAATTATTGTGGCTTTCTTAAGAGGGCCTAATTAAAGTATCTTGAGAAGATAGAAGGGTAAAATGTTCACTGACGAACCTTTGTCTAACAAGGTATGCTCAAACTCATGATCTGAAATCTCACATCTAACAAATGGTACTCCTATATCTTTCTTCTTTTCTTGGGAGATGTATGCCTAATGGAACAAGAAGTAGCAGTGGCCAACACTTGTTTCTCAAAACTGTGATTCCTCCTCATCTTTCTTCTAGGTACGGTGTGCTCCTTAAGATGCTTCTTGAAAAGATGAATGTGGACTAATGCTTCTAAAAAAGTGAGTTTGATTTTAACTTTGTCTAACATCTCTTTCATGTAAATTAACCCTTGGTTCTTTTTGGAGTTTTCTTTTTTTACTCCCCTCCTTAAATCCAGATCTTTTGGGAAGGATATTTGTACATTCCCATCAGTTATATGTAGACCTGGAGGACTAGAAGAATAAGAAGATCTTTTTGTATAATCAAGACTAACCACATGTATATCCTTGTAAGGAGAGGAAGATGAACTTGCAGAAGATGTCTTGTGTTTGTTCTTCTTTTTGGATTTTCTCATTTTCAGATTTTTTTGATGTTGTGCCTTCGTTACATAAAGAATCAAGCTAAATCTATAACTCTGTGTCGTTGCCCACTTTGTGTTCTTCGCTCCTAAATGTCTCAATAACTAAAGGTTGTCTCTGAACATCAATGGTGTTGGGAGTACAAGTACTCAACCACTTAGAAGTCAAATGAATAGTAGAATATGATCATCGTTGTATGACAAAGCTGAATACTAACTCTCGAAGTAAATCCATCTGTTCCTTATGATATGCATCATTCTCCTGAATCAGATAGACTAAATGCTCAATCATGGGACCTTCTTTAGAGGATATTTCAAATAAAAATATATGTATGAATCAGAGAGGATATGCTCATGAGGTGAAGACTAATCGTGGCACTGATCGTGATATGGAAACATAATAGACCGAGAGAACTGCTGAAACAATGTAGGCTCATGTTCTGTAGAGTACTGTACCGACCCAAACTTCGACTGTAGAACAAACAGATGCTTAACTGGTGACTGAAAAGTGGAACTCTCTACAAATGTTTCAACATCTGTGCTGCCTTAATATCCACATCAATTATATGATCTACGATCTCTGAATCATCATGAAGTTGATCGCATATAATCAGTCATGCATCTCGCTCGTGTGATGTCTCAGCTACATACTAACGAGATGCCGATGAAAAGTCAGACATCTCCATGAAGAGAGTCCAAAGTGAATCAGTGTCGAGATTATAGTATGAACCATCACACGAGGGCATCGACCAATGCTTGTTGCTCTACAGTCATCTCCTAGAAGAAGATCTAAACCAACTCTGATTTGGAGATTCTGTAGTCTAGAAATCTCCTTAAAATAGTCTGAAAGCAGAGCCATGAAGTCGGTTAAGGGGATCATGTTTAAAGTCTCTAATAACCGACCGCATGAAATCTGCTAGGCTAATCGGGTAGAACTTCCTCAGAACAATGGCTCGTAATGCACCCCAAGTAGCTCTCTCTTTTCCCAAACTTCAGAACCATCTTGCGGCTCCATTCTAAAGTGCCAAGGGAAAGGTCTCCAGCTTTGCAACCTCAATTGTAATATCTGAATAATCTCTGGTGCTACATACCTCTTCAAACTCAAAAAGATGCTCATATGGCTCCCCTTGCAGTTTCCCATGAAATCTTGGCAACACGGAGATGAAATTGAAATCAATCAGAAAAGTTAGTAATGATACCAATTTAGAAATTGAATTCGCTCCTTAATCATGTGTAGGTTGCTCAATCTGCACTCGTCTCTCAGCAACTCATAGACTCGTATTTATCATATGATCTGAACTCAGCTCAAGGCCTCAAATCTCTGCTCAATTGCTACAGGTGTCGCTGAAGGTCGACTAATTGGAAATGAAAAATGAGGAACATAAAGAGAAGTATAAGATAAAAAACAAAAAAAAAACAAAAGGAGAGGACTATCCAAGGTCAAAATCACACTCGGAGAAGGTCATAGGACTCAACCTAGGTTCAAAACATGAGTTGTCCTAAACAGACCTAGATGATCAGGTAGGTGTACACGGAAACAGTGTTGTAAGAGTCAGCCTAAGAGACCGCTTGCCCATCATCGTGATACAAGAAAGTAGAAAAGAAAGATGAAAAATAAAGGAACTGACAAGACTCGAATAACAAGTTACTACTAGAACCCAGAGTGATGAACACATGGATCACACCAAGCAAATATCAGACTCACCTACTTAACTTGGTGATGATCGCTAAACCTCAAACATTAATCTTTTCAGTTTTAGAGTTACGTGATCAATCAGTTATTTAGCACAATCTTACGTGTGTAGTCTCCTAATATAGCTCGTGTCCGAGTCAATGAATCCCTCATACAAAGTACTATCACTATAAGGGCTTGAAAAACTTAACCTGATCTAATGTTCTAAAAAGAGAGAACAAACAATGGTCATTGTATCGACTAAGTGAATTTTACCAGAAAATTTATTTTGTTGATTATTTATACTCCTAAACTCAAAGGTATAACGATAAGTACAAGAGTGTCGAACTCAGGAAGGCAAACTGTGAAAAACTAAGGTAAAATAAAAGAAGGACTAAGGTAAATTGGTTTCTTGATTTGTATTTATTTTCAGCGATTTTTCTAGATTTTTACTTGAATTTATGGATTTTATATTATTTTTATGGTTTTATATAACTGTAAGTAAAAAATATATGTATTTGATTTTATATTTTTTATTTGATTTTTATTTTATATTTTTATGGTTTTAATGTTAGTTCCTATTTTTTTATATTATAAATGGTTTTTAATACTTTTATGGGTTTTGCATTATTTTAAAGAAGAAAATTGAGGGTTTTATTGAAAATGGGATTTATTTTTTTAATAATAATAAGCATTAGTAAAATATTTTTTTATTTTTACTATAAAGTGAAAATACCTTTCTAATGAGGTATTGTGCGTATTTTTCTGATTTTTGTAGAATTAGTTATGAAATTTTGAAGTTTTTATACTTATTTAATTTTCTATTGATTTTTAATATTCAATTTTTATTTTGTTTTTTTTGGTTTAATATGTAAAATATAGTTAAATAAATTATATGTGGTATTTTATGATTTTCAAAAGTAGTTTTTATGTATTTTAATACTTTTGTGTGATTTTGTATTTTTAAAATTTATTTAAAAAAGGATATATTTTATTTTTCAAAACTGTTATAATACTATATAGAGTATAGTTATATGTATTATTACATATTTTTTATTATACTTTTTTATTTTGTATTTTGTTAGTATGATTATAATATGTATGATATGGTATACTGGATACAACGGTTACTTATTGATTTTTAGAGAATAAAGGGTTGCACATGTGAAATGATAAAACCATAGGGTGTAATCACGCAAAAGATCCAATAAGTCACATGCTCTATCACGTGGATCAGCAGCTGCCGGACCTATTCAGAATATACCAAAGGTTCGAGGATCGTTCTGCAAGAATACCAGAAAAACACGTGCGTCTACACGTGCTAGAGATTATTCAGGACCTATTTGCAAATCAACGAAGTTCGAGGGCATCAATGCAAAATGTTTGAAAAATATTTCGTTCACACGCACTTCACATGTTACTACATTTGTGCGGTGGGGCGACGTAACTACTCTAGACCGTACGATCATGGATGATCCTTCGTGTAATCAACAGATGAGCCTGTGGTACTGATGTCCATGTGTGGCAAGATTTTGGAGCATTCGATTAAAGATTGATCGACCAGTTGTTGATCATTCTAGAGTAAAGACTTTATTTCTTCCCCTATTCTTCACTCGAGCAGCAGTTCTATCGATCGAGGTGAAGGATCTGATACAACGAAGATCTCGAAGGTTCGTCTCCACCAGACGACGATGAAGATGAAGACTTGATCGAATCTTCTCGTTGTATTGCTTGTATGGAAATGATGCTTTGTTCTCAGTTATGCAAATCACTAATGCTTCATCCTCCAAATGTGTTTGTTCTGATGTACGATCGTGTGTTGTAGGCGAAGCGAGGCGGCAATGGTGGTTTAATTCTTCAGATGTGTTGCTCGATGCTTTGATGCTCAACCTCACTTGCAGGTGTTTCGTCATTCTGACTCTGGCGATTGCTCCTAATGTGATTCAGGTGCTCGAGGCGCAGATGCTCCTTGTCAAGTATTGCATACTCGAATCACGATGGTGTTGTGCTCGGATGGTGAATGGTGGTGGAGATGGATTCGAAACTCGATCGCTTCCAAGAGCTCGATAGTATCGCCCTGTGTAACGACCCATAAATTGGTAATTTAAAAAAAATAAAATAAGAATAAAAGGAAAGTGATGGAGGTTATTTTCTTGAATTGAAGATAATTAATTGATTACTAATAAATGAGGGAGATGGTGGGCCGTTTCATCCCTATTTTTAGGAAGAAATGACTCTCTCTCCTCCTTAAGATAGAGGAAGAGAGAAGGACGTGAGAGAGGATGTGCGTATGGATTTTTGGGGATTGACGAGGCAGTGATAACTATTTTAGGTATGTTGATTTAAATACGTGAGGGAGAGAGTGTGAGAGGGAGAGAATGTGCGAGAGACGTAGAGAGAATTGAAGTGAGAGAGAGAGAGAGGAGGGAAGATGAGCAACGACAAAACCCACCATACCGACACCGCCTCCGAATTCGGCAACGACGTCGCTCTTTGTCGGCATCGAATGTTGAACCGACGGAATCGGAGGAGCGTCAGCGTAGCCTACGGTGACTTAGATGGTGGAACCGAGGTGTATTCACAGACGGACTTTTCCTATCATCGAGGTATGTGTCGAACATGTAGGATTCGTATTTGAATTGTCTGTTAAATGTCTTTAACTCAAATCAAGTGTATTTGTGACGTATTTCTTTGCCCGTTCGTAATCACAAGCATAATAAATAAATAATTATTATGTACATATGCGTATGGCTATATGGACATATAACATGTTCTCTTTTTATTTTTTATTAATCATATATAAAGGTGTGCATGTATGGTTTTGCTAATAAATAAGAACGTGTGGGCATTGTTTTCATTAGAATTCAATATCATTTAGCCATAGGATACCTATTACTAATATTCCTTGTGGATGACATCACATATAAAGAATTAATTATTGAATTCACGATGCATTATATGTCTCTTGTAAGCCTCGTATGGTTTTTTTCCATTGACTATCAAGTAATTGGTTTTGAATTAAAATATGAGGTTGTTTATCTATATATGGATTCCGTCGTCGATTGTGATGTTTAATTCATTTAAGAAGCCCAAGGAAACTTATATTCCCTTGAATAATTTAGGTATGTTAATTTCTCTTAAGAATAGTTCTGTAAGATAAATTGTGTACTTAGATGCCGAGAACATATCTGTAAACCTAAACAGAAATCCTTAAGAATGAAGAGGGATTCATGTATATAAGTAAAGGAGCATCATGATACAATTTCTCTGCACATGGACGTAACTAATTTCATATGATAAGTATTTTAAGTTCTCGGTAATGGTCATTTAAGTTAATTGCAGATCGAATGTGAAGTTTTCTGTAATAATACAATACTTATGCCAATTGTGAATGTATGTCCCTTGAGTCAAATATTAACCTTCATCTAGCAATTTGTCTTACAATGTAGGTAATTAATGATATTTATGATAGTCTTAATTATCCTAAAGATGTGATAATCAATTCTGGAAATGACTTACCTTATTTAGATAAGGTATGTGTATCATGCAAATGTAATTATATTTGCTAACAAATTTGGTTGGGTAAATATACCTTGCCTTTTATAGAAGAACCAAATCATGACATATAAATATATACAGTTGTAGTTACTTATGTAAAGATGCAAAAAAAAAGATCAAGATTGGCCGCCAATCATAATATCAATCGTTTGACTTGCTGAAGTCAATAGAAGAATCTATTGAATATTTATTAATTGACCATGTGTTTGGAAAATTGTATTGTTATGTTATATTATCGTGGAAATGTGATTTCTGTATGTGTGTTTGTTTACCTTTAATAAGTTGTAAATATGCAATAGTGTCTATTGAAGCTTTTAAGTCGTAAAAGTTGACGTTAAGACATTGGAACTGAAATATTCACGCGAACCACTATTGTATGAGAAAGAAAATGTTATTAAAGGAATTGGAATTTCCATAACATGAATAATGGCACTAAATCGGTGAGCGGAGCTAAGTGCTACACCTAAGGTGGGAGCCACCTCTAGAGTCCGTTTGTCGATGGCCTAATGGGCAACACCTTCCGGGGGTGTCAGGTTCAATGGAACCTAGTGGAAAGTCCACATATTGACTCAGCGCTGATGTCATCACGTTCTATGTAATGATTGAGTGACCGCTTGTGCCAGCGATAAAAGCCACCAAAGCCACCAATAAATTATGAGATAAGACAAATTTATCATGAATAAGCTAAGTGCTTATGAGGAAGCCAAGTGCTTATTTGGAAGTTAAGTGTATAAGTGCATTTATGTGAAATGGCAAGTGTATATGTGTAATTATGTGAACTGCTAAGTGTATAAGTGCATTTATGTGAAATGCCAAGTGTATATTTGTAATTATTTAAAATGCCAAGTGCATATGTGCGATTATGTGAATGTTAAGTGTATATATGTAGTCATGTAAAATGTTAAGCGTAAATATGCATTCATGTCAATTGTTGAGTGTCTGTGTACAATTAGATGAAATGCTAAGTACCTACATGTGATTAGGTTATTGTTATGGGCATACGTGCAATAATGTTAATGTTAAGGACATAAGTGCAAATATGATTAAACCCTAAGGTCATATATGAAAATATGATATGAGATGCATGTACATAAAAAGAACATTCTTTGCCTGCATACCTATGTTTATGAGTGATCCATATGATGCTATTGTATGATAACGGTCATGTATTTTATTAATTAACATAAGGATATTTTGTGAATAAATATGCCATGGTACTACTTTCGTGTATGATAGGTTATATGAAAAGCATATGATATGATGTTGGAAATGCGAACAATACCAATCTCTTTGCTAGGATACAATAAGGGCTTCCATGTGAAAACTCATAGCAATAGGTGTATGGGTGTAACACACAATTCCATATATGTAACCATCTTTATGTAATTGTTGATATTGTAAATTTGGGCAAGAGAAGCATAGTGAAATCCATGCATATTATGTTATGATTAAGATCGTATTCACGGAACGAATCCGTGGATAACTTATGCTGTGAATATTATTCCAGGTTTGGGAATATAGAAGATTTTCAAAGATTCATTGTGGAAAATATTTATCCAGCTAATGATCCGTGCATGGAGTTATTTGTATTAGCATAAGGAGACTTGATTGTTCGCTAGCTGGCTTGACCTTTCCTCGACACATACTGAGCGTTAAGCTCATACCATGTATTTTGTGTTTTTATTGCAGGTCAATGTAAGGATAATTTTAGTGGCAGTTGGAAACTTAATGCAAGGCCTGACGGAAGGATATCATTGTGCCCACTGGAACGAAAGATCTTGGTGTTGTGTTAGAGATGTATATTATTTTTTATAAAAAAATGTACAAATGATTCCTAGCTGGAAATGTGATATCATTGATGTTTTGAGTAACACTCGGATCCGACGTGGCATGTATTATGTTTCCGCTGGTCACCAAGGATCCGGGTTGTTACAGGTGGTATCAGAGCAGTAGTTCCTCTGGGCATGAGATATCCGTCATAGATGACGTAAGAACTTTATTATAGGAAAAAAAGGAAGTAGGAGAAGAAATAGAAGATAGAAAATTTAAAATGACCTCTATGTCTTTAGAATATAAAATGAGTATTAGAAGGCCGGCCAATAGGGAGATAGAACCAACTTGGATATTACATGTTGTTCCAAGGAGGAGAAAGTGATTTTAGTAGATCAGATCACCAAATTGATTATTGTGGGGACAAGGAAAGAGAGTCAAATGATTATATCATTCAACAATGCTGATCATATGTGTGACTTATTTGGTTAAAAACAAAAGGTTCTCATGTACGACTTGGGAACGTGGAAGTTAGATGAGATTTTTAGATGAAATATTAATGATCATATGTCCATCTGTTTGAAAGAGATAGACTTCATCATTGATGTCCTACATGGTAGTACACCAATATGAGTTAGGTGAGCTGAAAGTTAAATTAAAGAGACAACTAGATTAGGGTTTGGTGCGGCTTGGTGTTTCTCTTGGAGTGCTTGCTATGCTTGGACTCTACTAATTATTGAAATAGGGTCATCATAAAGATAAAATATTTTGTTCTTCATAGATAATCAATTGCAACATGAAACCATATTCTCCAAGTTTGACATTTAGTTAGAATGTCATTAGTTTACAATTGAGAATGTAGATGTACCAAAGACTGACAAGAATTCATAGTGATGACTTTTGACCTCACAAAGGTGCCAGCTACATTATGAAGTGATGAGTCGGGTATATTGAGATTACCTAGGAAAGTTTGTGATGGTCCTTGTTGATAGTATCACATATATCTTAAACACTATCTATCAATTTATTGATATAGTCATTAGCTAATATTGAGGTTGTGGGCGATTAAGTTGGACTTTAGAATCTGAGACCACTTAGGTTATCTGTGATACATGATTATGGTAATGGATCTAATTAATTTTGTTGGATAAGACATTAACGTTGGTCAAGATTCTTGTTTAATTATAGATATTGAAAAAAATATAAATATATGAGTTAATTTAATGAATATTGATTTTGCAATATATTAGTTGCTAGTAACATGCACAATTCTTTTTACAATTGCTTTCTCTATATATCATAGTTGTGGACTCTGATTTATTATTGTCATATTCTGTGAGTGACAACCCACAAATTGACCTCATATATTCTATCAGTGTTTATCTAGATCGATTACTCTTGACTCTTAGGTGAAGATATATTGTGAGTATTTGTTTACCTTGCAATTAAAATCTTGAAGGAGATAATTGTCCTATTATCAGAGAGGCCCTAGATATAAGGGAATGGCTCTAAAGTAAGAAAAAAAAGGAATCTGATTCCATAAAATGTGGAGAGCAAATAGAAGAATGGAGAAATGAGATTTGGGTCAAATGTCATAGGATTTTTTTGAGTCTCTTGATCAGTAAATTTTGGGACGAAATTTTTTTTAGTGGGGTAGATTGTAACGACCCATAAATTGGTAATTTAAAAAAAATAAAATAAGAATAAAAGGAAAGTGATGGAGGTTATTTTCTTGAATTGAAGATAATTAATTGATTACTAATAAATGAGGAAGATGGTGGGCCGTTTCATCCCTATTTTTAGGAAGAAATGACTCTCTCTCCTCCTTAAGATAGAGGAAGAGAGAAGGATGTGAGAGAGGATGTGCGTATGGATTTTTGGGGATTGACGAGGCAGTGATAACTATTTTAGGTATGTTGATTTAAATACGTGAGGGAGAGAGTGTGAGAGGGAGAGAATGTGCGAGAGACGTAGAGAGAATTGAAGTGAGAGAGAGAGAGAGAGAGATAAATCAAGAGAGAGAGAGGAGGGAAGATGAGCAACGACAAAACCCACCATACCGACACCGCCTCCGAATTCGGCAACGACGTCGCTCTTTGTCGGCATCGAATGTTGAACCGACGGAATCGGAGGAGCGTCAGCGTAGCCTACGGTGACTTAGATGGTGGAACCGAGGTGTATTCACAGACGGACTTTTCCTATCATCGAGGTATGTGTCGAACATGTAGGATTCGTATTTGAATTGTCTGTTAAATGTCTTTAACTCAAATCAAGTGTATTTGTGACGTATTTCTTTGCCCGTTCGTAATCACAAGCATAATAAATAAATAATTATTATGTACATATGCGTATGGCTATATGGACATATAACATGTTCTCTTTTTATTTTTTATTAATCATATATAAAGGTGTGCATGTATGGTTTTGCTAATAAATAAGAACGTGTGGGCATTGTTTTCATTAGAATTCAATATCATTTAGCCATAGGATACCTATTACTAATATTCCTTGTGGATGACATCACATATAAAGAATTAATTATTGAATTCACGATGCATTATATGTCTCTTGTAAGCCTCGTATGGTTTTTTTCCATTGACTATCAAGTAATTGGTTTTGAATTAAAATATGAGGTTGTTTATCTATATATGGATTCCGTCGTCGATTGTGATGTTTAATTCATTTAAGAAGCCCAAGGAAACTTATATTCCCTTGAATAATTTAGGTATGTTAATTTCTCTTAAGAATAGTTCTGTAAGATAAATTGTGTACTTAGATGCCGAGAACATATCTGTAAACCTAAACAGAAATCCTTAAGAATGAAGAGGGATTCATGTATATAAGTAAAGGAGCATCATGATACAATTTCTCTGCACATGGACGTAATTAATTTCATATGATAAGTATTTTAAGTTCTCGGTAATGGTCATTTAAGTTAATTGCAGATCGAATGTGAAGTTTTCTGTAATAATACAATACTTATGCCAATTGTGAATGTATGTCCCTTGAGTCAAATATTAACCTTCATCTAGCAATTTGTCTTACAATGTAGGTAATTAATGATATTTATGATAGTCTTAATTATCCTAAAGATGTGATAATCAATTCTGGAAATGACTTACCTTATTTAGATAAGGTATGTGTATCATGCAAATGTAATTATATTTGCTAACAAATTTGGTTGGGTAAATATACCTTGCCTTTTATAGAAGAACCAAATCATGACATATAAATATATACAGTTGTAGTTACTTATGTAAAGATGCAAAAAAAAAAGATCAAGATTGGCCGCCAATCATAATATCAATCGTTTGACTTGCTGAAGTCAATAGAAGAATCTATTGAATATTTATTAATTGACCATGTGTTTGGAAAATTGTATTGTTATGTTATATTATCGTGGAAATGTGATTTCTGTATGTGTGTTTGTTTACCTTTAATAAGTTGTAAATATGCAATAGTGTCTATTGAAGCTTTTAAGTCGTAAAAGTTGACGTTAAGACATTGGAACTGAAATATTCACGTGAACCACTATTGTATGAGAAAGAAAATGTTATTAAAGGAATTGGAATTTCCATAACATGAATAATGGCACTAAATCGGTGAGCGGAGCTAAGTGCTACACCTAAGGTGGGAGCCACCTCTAGAGTCCGTTTGTCGATGGCCTAAAGGGCAACACCTTCCGGGGGTGTCAGGTTCAATGGAACCTAGTGGAAAGTCCACATATTGACTCAGCGCTGATGTCATCACGTTCTATGTAATGATTGAGTGACCGCTTGTGCCAGCGGTAAAAGCCACCAAAGCCACCAATAAATTATGAGATAAGAAAAATTTATCATGAATAAGCTAAGTGCTTATGAGGAAGCCAAGTGCTTATTTGGAAGTTAAGTGTATAAGTGCATTTATGTGAAATGGCAAGTGTATATGTGTAATTATGTGAACTGCTAAGTGTATAAGTGCATTTATGTGAAATGCCAAGTGTATATTTGTAATTATTTAAAATGCCAAGTGCATATGTGCGATTATGTGAATGTTAAGTGTATATGTGTAGTCATGTAAAATGTTAAGCGTAAATATGCATTCATGTCAATTGTTGAGTGTCTGTGTACAATTAGATGAAATGCTAAGTACCTACATGTGATTAGGTTATTGTTATGGGCATACATGCAATAATGTTAATGTTAAGGACATAAGTGCAAATATGATTAAACCCTAAGGTCATATATGAAAATATGATATGAGATGCATGTACATAAAAAGAACATTCTTTTCCTGCATACCTATGTTTATGAGTGATCCATATGATGCTATTGTATGATAACGGTCATGTATTTTATTAATTAACATAAGGATATTTTGTGAATAAATATGCCATGGTACTACTTTCGTGTATGATAGGTTATATGAAAAGCATAGGATATGATGTTGGAAATGCGAACAATACCAATCTCTTTGCTAGGATACAATAAGGGCTTCCATGTGAAAACTCATAGCAATAGGTGTATGGGTGTAACACACAATTCCATATATGTAACCATCTTTATGTAATTGTTGATATTGTAAATTTGGGCAAGAGAAGCATAGTGAAATCCATGCATATTATGTTATGATTAAGATCGTATTCACGGAACGAATCCGTGGATAACTTATGCTGTGAATATTATTCCAGGTTTGGGAATATAGAAGATTTTCAAAGATTCATTGTGGAAAATATTTATCCAGCTAATGATCCGTGCATGGAGTTATTTGTATTAGCATAAGGAGACTTGATTGTTCGCTAGCTGGTTTGACCTTTCCTCGACACATACTGAGCGTTAAGCTCATACCATGTATTTTGTGTTTTTATTGCAGGTCAATGTAAGGATAAATTTAGTGGCAGTTGGAAACTTAATGCAAGGCCTGACGGAAGGATATCATTGTGCCCACTGGAACGAAAGATCTTGGTGTTGTGTTAGAGATGTATATTATTTTTATAAAAAAATGTACAGATGATTCCTAGCTGGAAATGTGATATCATTGATGTTTTGAGTAACACTCGGATCCGACGTGGCATGTATTATGTTTCCGCTGGTCATCGAGGATCCGGGCTGTTACACCCTGTGTGTCTTGATGCAGATTGCGAAGCTCGAGGTGATGCTATTCACGAATCAAGGGTTGCATGTGCTTCTCGCGCTTTGATCTTCGATGGTTGATGAGGATTCGACTACACAGCTTTGAGGTGACGCAACTGAGGTTGCTCGGAGATGAAGCTGTCGGTATTCAGATGAAGATACAACTCCTCGATGATCAAAGATGATCATGTATCCTGCAGATTATTTATGACTCGAAATCTATGGTTCGATCCAAATCCATTAGGGAAATATGGATGAAGAGCCTTCAAGCTCCGATCACAGTGAATGATAGAATGTGAAGTGTGGGGGGTTCGAGGATGGAGATGAATTCGCGAGGCTTGGAATTCAAATCGAATCAAAGGGACATGAGAGGATCGAGAAGATAACAAAAGGATTGAGGATAGAAATCGAAGGAGAAAACGATGGAAATCTAATCTGGAATGGGGAAGGAATGGATGAGGTCAATTCCTGGGAGATCGGAGCTCGGCGGAGATCTACGGTTGTCGCCTCTACGAACAACATAGCGGAGGCTTCGCGTACGATGGAGATGTATCTCAACGCTGGTGAGTCGATCTCGCATTCTCGCTCCCTCGACCTCACGACAATGATGGAAGACGGTGCAACTGTCACCTGCTCTCTCACGCTTGGAGCTCACCGATGGAAGGAGTTTGAAAATGGCAGAGATACTGTAGCTCGAAGGATGCTAGGGCTTAATATAGAGGGAAAAGACGTGGGGGCAAGGACGAGTAAGGCGTCACCAGCAGAGGAGTATAATGGGGAAAGATTGTTGGGAAAACAACCAACAACCATTCGTTGGGTTGTTGGCTGACGGGTAGAGGGTGATGGGAAGAAGAGTGCGGCGTCGGGTGGAGAGGAACCAGGGAGGAAGAAAGGGAAGGAAGGAGAGAGAAAAGAAGGGAACATAAATTAATTAAATAGTTACATACTTAATTAAATAAATTAATTAATAACTAAATAAATAAATTATATAAATTAAATTAAATTAAATAATTTAATAGACAATTTTAATAAATAAATAAATAAATCATTGAATAAATAATAAATAAATAAAAAATCAAATAAATAAATTTATTAATAAAAATATTAATAAGATATAAGAATAAAAGAAATTATAAAATTTAAATGGAATAGAATTAAGATATATTGTACAATTTATACCGCTAGGATCCTAAAAAACACTTTTTGCAAATTAACTATGATTTTAGAGAAATATTTTTCATTTGATATATAATTTTATATAACAATTTTTAAAAGTGAGTATGCCCAATTCGAAGTTCATATGGCTGAGTTGTGAGGTTCAGAAATTTAGGGTCACAACTTTTTAACTTTAGGATGCATTTAGTAAAAAATAATTTTAAGTTATATTTTTATAATTTTTTACTGATTTTTATAAACACTCTAGAAAAAGAATTAGGTTAAATGGGATTAGGAATAATTAAATATAAAATGAAGAAGATTTATATACATATAGTACATATTTACAAAGAGGTCCAAATGCCAAAACTGACACGTTTTACTCTAATATTTTTTGGTATTTTTAATAAATAGTTTTAGTTATAAAATGAAGTTTAAAAGAAAGTTTGGTCAATTTGGAGTTTTCCATAAATAGTTATGAACCTTAGAAGTTGACTTTTTAATATTTTTGGTTTTATCACAATTATTTATTTATATGCTAACTAATTTTTATAATATTTTATAAATTAACATATGTTATTATAAATAACTTTTATGAATAATATATTTTTATTTGAAATGATCTGAATGATAAATAAAATAGGTAAACATATATACAAGGTGAAAAATGTGTGTATGTATTTTTGCGATCTTGATTTTCTGACATTTTTATAAATTAGGATCCTTATCTCCCCCTACTTATTTATGTCAACCAGGTCAATATTAACATGGTCTCAGGATTAGGATCAATATGTACGTATTTCTTATCTACATCCTTATTTTCTTTTATTTTTTTCTCTTTATTATTTTATTTCAGACAAAATAATCTACTGATAAATATATAATATTAATAAATATGATTAGTATGTTAATTAGCGAGAATTAGCGAATATTTACATGTATTTCCAAGGATGTTAGCCAAAATGAAAGAATAAAGGCGATGAGTCGTGGATTCATCAGATCTCGGGTCAAGTCCTAAAGAAAACACCTACTTTAATACAATACTACTTTTGCTAATGTCTGAGGCAAGTGTTTGCAATAATAACAGGACCTAAGAGTCAAAGTCCAAGTGCTTAGGGCACAAGTCCAGGGTTTTTGGCTCTACTCCTTATGTGTACACACCTCGCTCGGTTGGGAGAGTACCTACGATAATGAGGGGATTGCTCTCCCTAATCAACCAAATATGGGGTGAAAGATAAAGTGCAATGCACAAAAAACTATGAATGCATGCAGAGATAGAAATGCGCACAAATCACCCGCTCTCTATATGTAGAATGATTCGTGCAAGGAATTTAAACTAACCTATATGCATAAAAATCAAAAAAGAAAATGCGTAACCTATAAATAGTGATAAGTTCTACACGGAGAAGAACTGATTACTTTGAATAAGTTATCTCCTTAGAATTAAGTTAATATGTGTGCGCAAGCAAAGAATTAAAACTAATCAAGCACCTAGACAAGCACACGAAAACCACTGAAAACAAATAAAAGTAAGAAAACCAAAACCGCGATGAGGTCCCCCAACACATGTGTTGGTGAAACAGACCTTGAGAAAAAAATGTAATGGTCGGCTACAAGTCAGGATGTACTCAAGGGCTCCTTTTACAAATGAAAAATGGGCAAATGGGCCTTCAGCTCTCACCAAAGAAACAAAAAAATAAAAGTCAGCTCTACCCAACTCGTGATGCTCCTCTACAAGCAACTTGCGAAGAACGTCGATCCCTAAATCCCTCATACGCTCGACTCTCGAAGAAGTTGACCTCGGTACCTAGGCCCTACAACACGGGTTAAGATAAAAATGAAACAGAAGAAACAAATATGAAACAAGAAATGGAAACATATGTCTAAGTAAAAAAACTGAAACCCTAAAAATCTAAGGCCCAACTATCTACCCAAGAGTCACCTCTCCGAATATGATGCCATTTGAAACGTCACCTGATCTACTACTATAAAATAAGAATATTGTCGCTAAATCGGTTAAATAAAATTACCAAAAAGTTTTGTGTGTTTTTATTTATATTCCTAAAGTCGTGTGTATGTGGTAAGTACGAGAGTGTCGAACTCAGAGAGGTAAACCATGGAAAATAAGGTACAAAATAGAGTAATCTAAGGTATACGATTTTTTTTTATTTTTTTTATAATTTTTAGTTTGATTTATGTTTTGTATATTTTTAGAGTTGTTTTATATACATGTATGTTAAAAGTGCAAGTATTTGTCTTGTATTTTGTATTTGATTTTATCTTTTAATATTTTTATGTTTTATATTTGTTTCACTATTTTTAGGTATTTTTTAGAATTTGTTTTGGTTTTTTAATTAGTTTTAAAGTCAAAATAATGTTTTTAAACAAAATAGGGAAGATTTTTAATTTTAAAAATATTAAACAATAATAAAATATTTTAATTTTATTTTTACTTTAAAGAATATGAAAATACATATAAAACAAGGTATTATACATATTTTGGGATTTTCTTTATGAATTAGTTTTGATTTTAATAAGTTTTGGAATATTTTAAAATTTTAAGGGTTTTAATATTTGATTTTTATTTTCTTTTCAATTTATTGTTTAGAATATAGTAAAATATACGTAATATATTATTTATTTATTCTTTAGATTTGTTTCATTTTTATGTTATTTTAAGAGTTTGTATGTACTTTATAATGTATATAGTACATTATAAGGTATATACTTGTATTTTTATTTGATTTTATTTTGTGTATCTGATTTTGTACTAATTTTATAAGAAGATTTACTTAATATATTGGATAGGGATATAGTTGACATATATATAGTATATAAGTGTGCATGCAAATATAACATGCAGAGGTCATGCGCGTAAAATTCCAAGATATTCATGAGGTCTTGCACGTGATTTCCTTTGCAGTTACATGTTTGAAATATCAATAAAAATCAAGGGTTCTATTCACAAAACTACCAGAAAAACACTTGAGGTTCACGTGCTGGACCTTAACCTACTTGTTCGGTTACCATTTCATAATAATCATGAAGTTCGAAGGTAATAGTATAAATCTCCTGAAAATATCTGAGATTCACATGTGCTTCTCATGTGCGATTCCTTGAGTGGTTGCTAATAAGATGAAATCTACACCGCCCTATCAATTCGATCAGATGGAAGCTGTAGAATCCGATGCAGGAGGTGGAGGAAACGAATCCTCTATTGTAGAGAGGATTGCATCAGAGGTGTTGTTATCATCCCTAAATTGTTTTTGTGATTTTGATTCCAAAATCTAACCCCATAGATGTAATATTAGGTTAATTCTCTACATATCCTCCAAATTTCACCCAAATCCGCCTTTAATTGCTATTTTATCTCAAGGGTTAAACATTCATATCTTTTTTAAATTGATTTTAAGTGGCTTAGATAATGACCGAATATTTGACCATTAGGATATAATATCAATTAAGGTCAGATTTGTGTGAAATTAGAAGGATATGTAGAGAATAGCCTAAGATTAAATCTATAAGGTTAGATTTTGGAATTAAAATCACAAAAACAATCTTGGAAGGATTACAACACCTCTCCTGCAATCCTCTCTACAACAGAGGATCCATTTCCATGGAGGTGTTCTTCCCGAATTCATAGAAGGCGATGGTCCAATGCTTCGAGGCAGAGGAGGCTCTCGATCTACTTCTTAAAATATATGATCAACCTCCGGATGGGATTGATATATGTTGCTATGGTTTCTTTGAATCAGCGACGGAGATTAGGATGAAGAGATCCTCATTGGATGTGGTGTTGTTCGTGTCTCTAGAAGCTATGCGATCAATGCTCCATATGTTGCAAAGGTTCAAATCAGATCAATCCATTTGCTGTTTTTATTTCTCCTAGTGCCAAGTGATGTATGATGCTTGGGTACCTCTAGATGATGCTCGACGTGATGCCAATGATGAAGGTTCTCTATTCCAGGTGCTGCTCATTGAAATTCCTCCAGATGAGGTTCAACCAATGAAGATTGTATGGATATTGTTAAATAAATAGTTTTATGTTCAATATATGTACATTATACCTATATAAGAAGTATATATTTATTTTTGATTATTTTAAACTTTAGTAATTTTTTATTTTCATTTTATAATATTATAAAATACAAGTAAACTAATAAATATATAAATAATGGAAAATTACAAAGAATAAAATAATAATGGAACATTATACAATTGTACGGATATCTTGGTGTCCCAAAAGTCGATATTTGCATATTAACTCCGATTTTAATAAAAACATCTTTCATTTTAATATAATTTAATTCTAAATATATTGAAAGTGAGTTTGGTATATTTTGAATTTATATAGAGTAGATATTTAGCTTCGAATGCTTATTTTACGGCTTTTTTGTTTCTTTGTACCATGTTATCTATATATAAAATTATTTTTCTTATATTTTTGTAAAAAATAATATACATTATTATAAATAAGTTTGAAGAAGAAAATATTTTGATTTAAAAAGATATGAATGATAAATAAAATAAATGATTATATGTACATGGTGAATAACATGTTTATGCACACTTGTGCTCTACATTTTTCTGATATTTTTATAATTTGAGATCCTTATCTCCCCTATTTATTTATCTTGTTGACCAAGTCAATATTGTCATGGTATGGGAGTTAGGATCGGTATGTACATATTTACATATTCTCATACTTCTTTCTTTTATTTTTTTCTCTGTATTTTTTTATTTTGGATTAAATAAGTGTTAAAATATAATATTAACAAATAGTTAGTTTGTTAATTAATGAGAAATAGTCGATATTTTCATGTATTTTACCAAGGATTTTAGACACAATGAAAGAACAAAGGAGATGAATCATAGAATCATCATCAAGCCACTCCAGCCAATGTGGGAGCTTTTGCTCCTCTCTGTCTTCGTCAAGAGTCTACGATCCTACCTTGATTGCCTCCAAGACGTCAGCGCTTCGACGGAGCTCCAGGAGCCTTTTCAGAGCTTCGTATTGTAGCCACCAAACACATAAAATGGAGGAGAGTAGTTGGATTTTCATCCAATGACTCTATCGCTTTCAGCTGCATCCCTACGATCTTCCTGCATGCCCTCACCAACCATCCAACACTACTCAGATCTGAGTCCTAGGATAGCTTCTGATCTGACAGCCCAGTGATAACGCATCCCTTCAAGGTCTTAAGAAGATCGTTGGATGTAGCACCTGCGAAGAGGGTGTGATCAAAATAAATAAGAGAGAGGGAGGATATGAATATAAGAAAGTTCTCCCTCTCTTTTCGCTTGATAATAACCAAGTAAGTATGGATGCAAACAGTCAGATACGAATACAGATATAGGTATTACCGTAACCTTATCTATTTTTTAATACGAATACGGATGCGGACAAAGATATTGACTGATATTAAATCTATCTTACCATATCCTTAAAAACAGATCCAGATGTAAAACGGATACTGATCGCACACGAGTAATGTTAGAAATACTCTATAGAGTCGACGTAAATATATAAGGATTGGTTGGAAAACACGTGATATTAATTTACTAAATGTATTTGTATCATAAAAACTATATAAATATAGTAAAAGATGGTATAGAATTATGTTATATAGGGTTAAAAATAAATCTATGACTATATTTTTATACGAAAACGGATATGCGGAAACGAATGTTTGTGGATATCAAAACGGTATCAATATCCGTATCCATTTTAAAACTGATATGGATACAGATGTCAAAATATGTGTAAAACGGATATGGTGACGGATCGGATACCATTTGCATCCCTACAGGTAAGTGTCCATGTGTCAAACACAAGGAGGCAAAAGTATACTTGGGATTAAAGATCGATTTTATGATTAATTTTCTTCTTCGCGACTTCTTTTTGCAGTTTTTTGTTTTTATGATTTTTTCTTTGATTTTCATTTTTAAATTTTATTTTTATTTTGATTTTTTTCAAAAGTGATTAATTTTGAAAATAATGATACTATAGAGTACATGGAGTATAATGCAATATATTATTCTACATGGTGATTAAGGTTAGGAGAGAATATTTGTATTTTTAAAATTTTAAAATAAGAGATATACTTTTCAAAATGATTTACTATACAGTAAAAAGGTGATGATATGTATAGGTGATAGGCATGTGGTACAATATAGGTAAGACGAGAAATAAAAATCATGCAATGTGCTCAAAGAAACACAAGAAGAAAATTCAAAACGAATGTGATAATCAAAACAAATCAAAATGCGAGAAAATTATCTAATAAATGCGTAAAAATCTTGTTAGGATAGTTATGTAACTATCTAGAAAAATCGACCAGAAATAATATATAGAGAGTGTGTCCAAGCAGTACAAGGGTACAGATGTGAAAAAGTAATTCTGAAAGAAACTCAGTTATATACGTTTAGGTTCATGTTGAGGACCTAAATGCAAACATCATGAAGTTATGGAGGTGGGTTAAAGTTTATGCAAATCTATTGGATTTAAGTTGCAAGATTCGCATGTCATTTCAATGAACGGTTGAGATTAGAACGTGAGGCGAGATCGTAGCCTCTCATTAGTGCCACATGTCGAGATCCTGTAAGAACGGGAGAAGAGGAACGTTCTTCCCCCAAAATCGAAGAGCGACGGTTGAAGTTGATGGCTTCCATACGTTTAAACAAAGATTCAAGTGTTGAAAGATGGGTTCCGATCTGATCAGCAGTGGCTTGGGTTCGACGCACGATGCAAGTGTTGCACGCACGTAGACTCAATTCTTGTAGAATCGGTCTAGGATTTTAGATTAAAGATTCAAACCCAAACATGAATTCACCTTCCGCTTGTTCTTGCAACTGAAAACAACCTGATTAATAAATTCCTTCAGTTGGAACTTGAACTGTTATGGAATGGATATAAACAAATAGGTTACACATAACCAGAAAAAATCTATTGAATTATCAATGGATTGGATTTGTAATCAGATCTTAAGGTCAACTAAGGAGAGCTAACTAACCTAGTATTAGAATTATGTCATTAACACTGCAATTTGGCTTAAAATGGAGGATTTGCCTGGGATTTAGAGGTCGTTCGAACCTCATGTCATGGCTATACAATGATCAATTTGGTATTATCCTTTCCCGATATGGATATAGTGTCTAGTAGGGGAGCGTTTGGATAGCAGGTTGTACCGTGTGCGGTCTGTCCCACTCCCGTCAGTACTGGCCATGACAGCGGGTAGGGACTCGATAATGCAAGAGAGATAACGGTGTATTTTTCTAATTATTAAAATTCAAAATAATACGTATTTGAGATAATACCATATTTCAAGTAACAATAAAAGAATGTTTGTTGTATATTAGTTGGATCATTAATTTAATATGTTTAGATTAATTGGAATCCAATTAAATTAAAACACTCTATTATGAATAAAGTTGTATTTTCCTTGGAAGAATTATGATTTATAATAACTAATTAGAATTTGAACATGATATGTGGGATCACATAAGTGACATCCATGGTCTCCCACCAAGGCGAAGGGTTCCGTCACCAGGGATTGTAAGTAGGAGACGCCTGTCCGAAATGACAGCTCCTATATGCAAGCGCATCTGGATCGAGCTCTTCGCTTCTCGAAAGAGTAAGGACGTATGTGTAGTGATCCCAATATCAGATTGGATTGCACACAGCGAGTTGTATTCCTGTTGACGGTTGGTTCAATTAATGATGGGTGAACATCATCTAAGGGGTGGTGGGCTTGGGTGTTAAAGATCTTATTACGAATGCAAGCTAGACTTGTAAGGTAGAATGTATCCCCGCTTCTTTTTATCAGATTTACAGGTTCTCATATTATTGGGATGTGACAAAGAGAAGAAAGGAGATCCCAGATCTTGCTTGAGATATATTGGTAAGTATATCTCTTACATTGAAAGTGGTTAAGGGAATGAACTTTCAGTGTTGACAAGGCAAGACAACTTTGATATAAAAATTCCTAAATCAAAGTAAAACATATGTTTACATATATTTATGCAAGTTTCTTATTCAGATAATCCTTCATTAAACCCACTCAATGTTATACTCAATAACAATCAGTATAATATCATGGATTGGATCCATGATCAAGATATTGTACTTGCAGTTGAACACATAATGTATGTGGTCGCAATATGCAAGTTTCCTCGTAATAACGAGGAATGACAATTAAATAGACAATAGGATTAAAAACCCCAAGGTTTGTATGTCTCTATAGTCTTGATCTCATCGAATGTACTTTGGAAGTGACATGTCGATGATGATCACAATTGTCAATTAATCCTTATAAAATCTAAGAAGATGGTCTGGCATACGTATGTGCTCTTAACATTTAATCATGAATGGCATGGTTCAGTGCATCATACAGAATGATAGCTTTATAACAGATGATGTATTCAACATTTTTGAATACCTACTTGAACCAAAGTCTTTCAGAGTTTAGATGGATGTAGATACGATGAGTGTCATCATTCTACTATCTATACTCTAGTCATTCATGAAGATTCAAAATATTCATATTGTATGAATTGAATGAAGCATATATAAATGTTGAAGTACTCTTATATTGAAATATTTTGAATTCAATATAAGAGTTCCTTTGTCTAAAGCAATGGTTGTTTATAAATGAAGGGAGCGCAGTGGAAGCATGGATCAGACCCAAGATGAGAAGGATAATCAAAGAGTTGATCGTACTTATGTGACTTCCATATGACATCCAAAGAGTTGGATTAATGCCAATACTGCAACAAGCTGATGTGTCAATAGTATGACTATCAAGTCTATCTAGAATCCATAGAGAAGGTCTCGGATAGTGCATCAGAATAATATACATATAATCATTGATATTGACTTGCTTATTTGATAAGATCAAATTCTATTAATTGTATCTCATTCTTCTAATAACACATGCAATTGTTGCATATGTATTAGAAGACTAGAAATTTGATCTTACGGTTTAATAATCATCTATATTAGAATTGATGCAACTGTTGAAATGATCTCTATTTGATAGATTGACTTCATATTTTTAGTGGGAGAGTCCTCAGTCTTAGAGAATGTCTCTATGATCTGGATATTAGAACACACTCATAGTTTATTTCTAAATGTTGGAAACAAACATGAATTCTGGAATAGACCTATCATAAAGAGTTATGATGGATATATTTCAGATAGTAATCTGACATTTGGACGACTCTACTAAATTAGTAAATTAATGAATGGTTCATTAACATTTCTAATACTGAAAATTAAACATTAAAAGATAAATTGGAGGGTGAAGATCATTTGAGAATGATCTGGCATCAAGCCTTGGACATGATGTGATCAATAGACTAGTAAGAGATGAAACTTTAGAATGTCTAAAATTTCAAAACTTACATACTTATGAATATGGTATTCAAAGTAAAATGTCCATACACCCTTCTCTGGGAATGGTGTTCGATGCTGAGGTATTGAAGATCTCATACATATTGATGTATGTGGATCATCTGTATCAGAATAAACATTATGGATATGTGATAGACGATTATTTGTGATATGAGATTTCTTTCCTTCACCTTAGAAAACTTTGAAATGTTCAAAGGTTTCACAATTTTGGTTTAGAACCAAAGTTTGAAGGAAAATGAAATGAATTTGATCTAACATAGGTATCTTGTACCTATTAGGTGAATTCATGGAATACTTTATAGAGAAAGGAATATCCACCCATCTCAGTCCTCCTAATACACCTAAACTCAATGGAGTTGTAGGGAGATACAATTGATCATGTGTGACATGATTTGATCAATGATGACATAATTACCTCTTAGTTTCCCATATATATGTAGTAGAGACTACAATATATATCCTTAATAAGGTTCCATGCATGTAAGCTAGACTCTAACACTAGGGAGTGCTACTTCATTAGGAAAATAAAGGATGGCATTGGATACCTACTTTATAACCTTGAGATTCTTAAAAGATATCATCTCTGAGAATGTGATTCGTAGATGTTGAGACTCTTGAGAATCAGGATGAAAATGAAGTGTAGGAACTCAGTTAATCTTTAGAAGATAACGAGGCTCTTGAAATCGGAAACTAAAAGAACAATTAAAGATGAAACACTCATATGTCTTCAAATGAGTTTGAGGATGGATTCCATGTGTTAGAGAAATCTGACAATGATCGAACTTCATGTGATGAAGCTTCTAAAGATCATGACTTGGAAAGATGGATGTTAGCAATAAAGTCTAAAATAGACTTCATATACAAGTGATGTATATGGTCCCTCGACGATCCACCTATATGGGTAAGACCCAGAAAGGTGTAAATGGATCTCTTCAAGAGAAAGAGGGAACCTGATGAGAAGGCAGAGACCTTCAAAGCATGACTCGTAGCCATGAGCTACACACCTAAAGAGAAGACATTGCTTGCAATGAGACTTGTTCTTCAGTGACCACACTTAAACACATCAGAACATTGCTAACTATAGCTACACAACTTGACTTTGACATCTACAAGATGAAAGTCAATATTGCATTCCTCTATGAATACCTCTCTGAGGATATTCATATGAAGTAGCCTCGGGGCTTCATGGTTGAGGAAAGCAAGGTGTGCAAGATAAAGAAATCCATCTATGGACTCAAATAAGCTTCTTGTAGTTGGAACATAAGATTTAATGAAATTATTAATGTTATGATTTCAGATAGAATCTTTATGAACCATGTGAAGATTAGTGGGAGTACCATGTTTATTCTGAGTCTTCCAGTATACATGATGTATAGATATTGGGAATACCTGAGGGTGATGTGTTTATAAATGATTGTATAACCATGACGCTTCCATTCCTAGGGAGTGATGAAACGGGTCTGGATTTTAGTGACTCCTCTCAGTAGAGAAGTAATCTGATCTTGGTTCAAATGTTGGAGACTGATCTGAATGTGATTCAGATGCGATAAGAAGATTAGATTTGCGGTCTTCATTTAATGAAGCATCTATGAGAGGTCCGTAAGATCTGGATTTGAGATGTGATCTCAATATCCAAATCACTATACGTGGAACAATCACATCTCAAATCCAAGTCACTATACGTGGAACAATACAATCACCCTATCCTTATCTCCAAGTATCTGTGGAGAAAGCGCATTATCCTTGAAAGAGTTCAGGATAATTTCATTGTTGATATATGTATCCGAGCATTGAGAAAAAAATGATAAATAAATGAGATTTAATTATCATGAATAATATGAATTTTATTCATATTATAAAGAGAGTTATCTTAGATAATTAAATGTGAATGTGATTAATATTATTTGGGAACATGAGAATAGAGATCTAAGATGATTAAATGTGATTTAATTACCATGAATATGAATAATGTGGATAACACTATCCATAATAATCATATATATTATAAATGTGATTTATAATATATAAGAGAGAATTAATTGTAATTTGCATTTGTTAATTAAATGCTGAAGTGATTTGGATTCACATTAGATATTAAATTGAAAATATAATTTACATTTTATTTTGGGTTGTGAATGTGATTCAAAAATTTCCAATGGCATTATTGCAATGTTCACAAAATAAATTGGATTTACTTTTGTGAAATAATTTGTAACAAAAGTTGTTGCAAATATTGGAGAAATTCATGGGATAATGGAATCTCATGTACTAAGAGGAGAAAGCCACCTTCCTTGTATAGAGGGTGGACGACCACAATTCCTACATGGAATGTGGTGGCCGTCCACTCTTCTTATGGAAGGAGGCTTGTCTCCTTCCTATTTCTTCAATGGAGATTGGTTTAATATAAATCAAGTTATATTCAATATATATTTGATTTTATTAAATTAATTATTGTTGTGTTTTTAGTAACAAGATCATAGCCATTGAAAGAAATATAAATCAATGTGATCCATTGGATTTGTGTTGTCCATGGATTGAGATCCATGGATCCCAAAATATTATAAAAGGAGAGGCACCCTCTTTGCTCTTCTTTACACACAACACAAGTTGGAGATAACAACTCTCTCTCTCTCTCTCATTCTCTACATGCCCTCTCTTTCTCTCTCTCTCTTGTGGCCGTCCACCATGGTGCCCTAGAGAGAGTCGCTCTCGCCGCAACGTTGCCGTTATACTGTCAGACTGTTTGCTTGTGTATCTCCGTCTCCTTCGGTGCACCTCGCTCGTGAAGAAGACATCGAATCTAATGTGACGAGATCAGGAGATTCGTCGCTTGGATCATCAACATGGATTGCGAGAAGCACATGTTTCATCAATGCACTCGCAAGCATCTCCTCCGATGGATCAGCCTTGAGAAAGGAGGTCTCTTTGTTTAAAGACTCGATCGCAATCACGCTTCAAGAGGTAACCCTAATACTTGTTTGTGGTTTAGATGAAATGATCCGAGAAGTGTTCTAGTATCATGTGGTTTCATCACATGAAAATTTTTTAATTTCCACTGCCTCGAGCAACTAGTGCGTCTAGTCACTCCTGATCGCATATGATACGATCCTCACGCTTTCGTGATGCGCTTAAGGATCTTCTCATATCCTTCAATAATTCCTCATTATTATCTTATATTATATAATGTATAATTACCCTATAATTATTGTATTTAATTACTATTATTTACTTTGTAATTATTTTTATTAAAAACCCTTAAAAATTAGGTTTATTAATTGTCTATAATTGCCCTAATCCTTAAAAGTATTAAAAAAATACAAAAAAACCCTCAAAATCCAAAATCGGTGTTTTTAACCCTTTAAAATACCCCCCCCCCCCAAATACACTTTTGTACAAATAATCTCTTTTGGCTTTTTGTCCAACATGAAACTTGTAGATATCATCAAAATCTAAAACTTTCATGTTTTGAATTTTTATAATTTTATCTCTAACTATTTCTTCATATTTTTCTTTGTTTTTATTATTTTGAATTTTCAGATGCAGCCACGTGGCGCTCTCTGAGCTGCCTACGTGGCCGTAGCTCCTTGCACCACCCTGCCTCGCTTCTGGGTCGTCTGATCTCCTATGAGCACTTCCATCCTAACTCCTCCTCTATGCCTTGATCTCAACCCATGATCATTGCCTCCCGATCTAATCTGAGCCGCTCCCGTATGCCCTCATTTTGACCGTTAGATCTGCGCCCATCCAAATGTTGAGCAACCTCCACGTCTCCCATTCAACCCACACCATCGGATCTCTCTTGATGGATTTCATCTCAACCCTTTGCCTATGCTTGCATTCCATCTACTCGATCGATCCTATGGATCATATCCGTGACGAGTCTGAAATCGCGCTTGTTAAAAAGATGTATTTAAGATCGTGCTTAAAAAAATGATGATTTGTCGTTTCGTTGTAGGCGGCAATCGGAATCGGTCAAGAATATAACCACATAAAATATTTATAAATTTTAGTGAATGTGGTTTTATATTTATTTTACTTGGACAAGTCCCAAGGTCGAACACAAGGATGCAAAGGAACAACCTAGAATTATGTCTATCAAAATTTGTGTGTGGTTTTAAGGTGATCTTTTTTTTTGGAATTTTTAATGCAATAAATGATGCAAAATGCAATTTTTTGCCTATTTTAGAGACTAAAATGTAGATTATGCTCAAACGATGTCTGAAAAATACGAAACTTGGCCACAATGCAAAATATGATGAAATGAATCACTGTATTTTTTTGGAATTTTTGGATGCAATATGAATTTTTTTATGAATTTTTAAATGCAAACAAAATGAATTTCAATATTTAGTTATAATAGATATTAAACCTAATTATTTTCAAGGGACAAAATTACTAAGATCTATCACTAGGTGATTGATCTCAGAAAAATCCTAAACCTCAAAAATACTAGTTTCAATACCTATTAAAAATCAAACACTAAAATATACAAAATGATTTTTACAAGACAAACTATGCATGTAAAAAGATTCTTTTTTTGGGACAATGTCAAGCACAATTAACTCTACAATATGTGATTTTTCGCGAATTTTTAGACAATGGTTAATCAAGTATAAATTTAAGAGCACAAACTGGGCAAAATATGTAATTTTCCACAAAATGATTAATTATTAATTAACCATCAATCAAAAAATATCCACAATATGTCAAACTGTAGAGAATTAATTGAGGAACACTATGCTATTTTTGGATTAAAAAATAATGTAATGTAAAGGTCTAGAATAACAGAATAATACAAGGGTATAATTGCAATAGATAAAATAATTATAAAAAATGCAAAAAGGACATTTATGCAATTACCGAGAGTTTGGGGGGGATTTCTGCAAAATTACCAAAGGTCACGTGCCAAGCATGTTACCTTAGGTTGGCCGAACTCCTACACAAATATGTGAACCATCGGGGATTTTCTGCAAATTTTCTCGACGATCACGTACGTAGCACATGACCCTGGGCTAGCTTGTAAATCAAGGAATTCTTGGGGTATCGGATGCAATTGTTCCCTCCCGTCACGTGTCTTGCACGTGGGGAGGGCCTCGGGCCCACTGCCCGACGATCGCAACTGGCGGGGCTGAGCTCTGGCCAGTAGGAACTGATGCTCTGGTGGCTGTGCCCGGCCGTCGAAGGCGGAGTTGTGACGCGTAGGCTCGACGATGACCGAGGGCCGGTGAAGCTGCCGGTGGCGATGAAGACGACGATGTTTGCATGCGTAGTGAGTCGATGAAGATCACGTAGGCTCAACGGAGGAGGACCGGAGCTAGGCATCAAAGGCGGAGGTCGCCACTGCAACGAGGGCCAGGCCTCGGATCTCGCCGCGAGAAGAGATTCGCCGGGTCTGTCACCACTGGCGAGATCTTGAAGATGGGTGATATCGACGGATAATCATTCTCGGAGGTGCAGTGGGTCTCTTATAGGTAGAGGGGTTGGTCGCCGGAGATGGAAAATTGTAGTTGATGGCGATTCGATTGGCTTGATGATATTGGGTGAAGATCTGATGAGGGATGTGATCAGACGAGATGTGCGATCTGAGATGTGCAGATTCGCAGCAGAAATCACGAAGCGGAGCGACGCTTGATTGGGAAGGGGCGCCTGGAGAAGACGATGGGTCACGGGTCGTCCGATCGGCCGAGATTGGACGGCCCAGTGGGGCCACGTGGCAGGCAAAGGGAGAGAGAGTGGCGCATGTGCCTCGCACGTGCGTGTATTTTTAATATTTTAGTTAATTTTTTAATAGAAAATGATTAATAAATAACTGACACGTGGCTGGAGCCGCCACATGTCAATACCACAAAATTCCGAAAATATAAATACTTTGTAAAATTAAAAATAAATAGCGAACGACCTCGGATCAAAAAAGTTTCTTCACGAAAATTGCTCGTCTCGATGAGACTACAACTTTTATGAACACATCAAAACCAAAATCAATCAAATGAACAAAGTGATATTTTTGGGGTATCCCATGTACATAAAAAACCTTGATTTTTGGGTTTTGTAATTTTTATGTCATTTTTAAACCAGATAAAAATCCAGAAAAATGTGATAAAATAAAATATAAATAATTTCACATTAATCAAAATTTTTTGGATTTTTATTAATTAATAAAAGGAAGAAATAAATAAAACACGAAAATAACCAACTTTGTACAGGTAGTTAGTAAAGACTTGGACTCAATTTGTTTCTTTGATTTAAAGCTCAGTTTGGATTTGGATTTTTGTGCATTTTAATAAAACTTTCATCAAAGAAGATAATGAAAAATAAATGAACTAAAGTAGGTTAATTATGTACATTGAATATTACGTCAGAAATCGCTAAAATACAAAATGCACAAAAAAGGCCCAAAACCCAACTTTCACATACGAGCTTCGTTTCACTTGAACTTGGTCATGTTTTGAAGGTAATTGAATGTACATTAGTTCAAAAGTGAGTAGGATTAAAACAGACACTGGATGAGGAAGATATGAGGTTTTTAGTCCAGAAATCCTGAAATTAGGGTTTGGCTTTTTGGTCCACTTATTTGGGTTAGTGATTTTTATGTATTTTTCTTTTATTTTTGTTAGTGATATGTACATAGTGGAGGTGGTTTTGGGTCATTCGGAGTTAGCATGAGTGAGTTAAAAATCTGGGAAGGTAGCTATTTACAGGTCAATTTTGGCTGAGATTTTTGGCTTCTTATTTTGTGCAGAAATTCATGCAAAAATGCAATTCTTATGAAAACATGCATGAATGCTAATTATGCAGAATAGATACAGAAATGCTGTTGATTTTGAGGGATTTGAGCTTGATAAATGAGATTTAGAGTGATGAATCTAAGATTCATCATCCCCCTATACTTAAACCATGCTCGTCCCTGAGCATCAAAAGAAATGCCATGAGATGAAATGAGATTGGGTTCCATACCAAGACCTTGAGCTGAAGGTGAAAATGAGACTAGACTCGACCTTTGGATTATTAATGTGGCAGAACTTCTGTGAGACTTAGAACTTTAAAATCAACAGCCTTCAAATTCTACACATCATTGCTACAGTTTCGGCTCAGAAGTCATCTTAGATCAATCCTCTTCCCAAAGCATACCCTATGAACATTGAATAATCGACTCATGTGTATTAAAGGTTTTAGCTCTTCCCATCCAGAATGCTGGACTACCATGCTCATCTCCTCTCCAGTAACTCATCCTCGGGGAGTCAGGTAACTCCTTCTAAGGTCTGTTGCGCTGTGTTCACAATCGAATTGGGGGAGAAGTTAGAAGAAGGGGAAAAGAACTGGATGGTGGCCAGTGTAGTCACCTCTCCTTGTGAAGATGGCCAGTGTAGCCGGGTCTCCACCAAGATATGCAGATTTTCTTGAAGCTTGGACCTTTTTGGTCGAATATTTATTTGGTAGAATGCTTCTTTGTATTTGAAATTTTTGGTGGTTCTACTTGGATCTTGTTGTGCCCCTACGGATATAGAATCTTTGTGTTTCCGTACATTTTTTGGGGTCTTAGAAAAAATTATGCCCAGCCGTCCATCCCTTTTACGAAGCTTTATTTCAACCCGTACTCCGGTCTTTAGATTTTCACGCTACCAAAAAAGAAACTCACACAATCTTCCAACATCTCGTCTGAGTTGAGCTAAGTGCATAGTGCAAGAGTACCAATTAATTCCCTATTCCAGAGTTGTACCCAGAATGAAGAAACTGGGATAGACACTAAGAGTAAAATGCTGCACATTGTCATGTGGAACTTAAAGAATTAAGTCAAAGACCTGAAGCTTCTAAAATCCTATTTCTTGGTGAAGTTCCTCTGAAAATTAGGTGGATTAAGGTCAAATCCAGACCACTCTCAGTTTCGGCTCATAACTCGGTTCAGAACCCAAAGACTTTTCATGCGAATGAATGTGATGCTGGATGAGGTACAAGTTTGTGAAATGCAGACACTTTTTTTGTGATTTTTTTGGATTTTTTATGCAAGGGATTTTTGTTTTTTTAATGCAAAAATGAATAAGAAGCCTTTTTTCTAAAATTTTGGGCATAGTCAGTGTTAGTAGCAAAAACTCCTTTCTTTTTCTTTGTTTGGGGTTTTTTTAATTAATCACCCACTCTGTAAATACATATAGACTTACGCGAAAGTACGAGATATGGGTAAAATTTATAAAAAGTATATATACAGACCTCCTATACTTAGCGAGTGTTGTGTCCTTAGAGCACAAGAAGTGTAAAGAAGATATAGCTCGGGCTAAGCGTAAGAGAGTGAAAAAGGAGAAGAAAAAGAACAAGATTTACAGAACCGTCCCCCTATACTTAGACTGTGAATAGTCTAAGTATAGAAGAAGAGCAGAATAATTGAAGCGACCGGGATTTGTGAATGGGGGGATTATATACAGGTGAGTCGAGACCTATTTCACTCTCCGGTGAGGATGGGGCTCGACTTGAGTGGCAAATTTAAGGATCAGGCACACAATAGTATAGAATGAAATTTGTCCGTGCCCGTCGTATTTTAGGCCACACATATGTTAGAAGATTCACATATCTTATAAGATTCATAATGAGACGCACATAGACACGTACTACTTAGCTCAAATTAAATCAATTCTTCTCCACTAATAGTATACTGTTTAGGTGTGGTTTTCTCGATCTGCATGCATTTAATGTAAAATTTACAAATTCAGTTTTGCATAAAGCATGGAGAGTGCTGGGATTTACTGTAAGTATACCTTCTTCTGAGCATGCATCATAGTTTCATGTTTGCATCCTGATTTCCGATGTCCCTCTTGTTTTACAACTTAAGGTCAAAAAAAGGAAATTGGGACTGAAGGTAGACATGCTTTTGTGTTCAGATTAATTTTCAAGTGATAGCCTAACTCTAAAATTGGGACGGAATTGAGCAGGTCGATTAAATATTTGGAAAAAAAGAACCTTGTTCATGGGTGCATAAAGCCCTCATTGTTTGATTTACTTGCAAGTGAGAGAGAGACGACCCTAGGATAGAGACAAGCCAGGATTTCTTACATACTACTGGTTCTTTATTTTTTGGCGATTATCTACTTTTCAGTGAGGAATACGAGTAGCTGTATCTATACGGTCTAGACTTCCTTAGTAGAGTGAGAGGTTTAGAGGGCACCTTAGTCCTCAAGGAACGGGTAGCCGTATTTATGCGGTCCGTACTTACTCCTATACTGGCTGAAAGTAGGTCCAACTAGTCGTAAGAACCGGATCAGTCTGTAGGAAAATACGGGCACCTAGTAGCTCGTTAATCTTTCCAAAATTGTATTTATCACCAACTTAAATTGATTAGATAATTCGGCCGAACCCTTACGGCCACCACATGTTGAATTGGTGAAATTCAGGTTTTGAATTACGTTTGTATTGTCTTCAAAGGTCCGAGCACAACTTGGACCAACCAGGACTCATGACCCTCTTAAGCCCAAGATCACCCACTCTCGGGATGGTTACTCTCAAACCATTCCCTTTCTCTCTTCCTACCTCACCGAAGAAGACCTTCGCCTCGGTGAGAATATCTTGATTCATAAATCCTCTTCTAATCAAGAACACATTGTTGATTTAGTACCTAAAGAAGATACAAGAAAAATGCCTCCAAAAAATAAAGAAGAGGAAGAAGAGAACCACGAGGACCCGATGAGAATGGTACTTGCTAGATTAGCTGCATCTGAGAAGCAACACACACTTCTTAGAGCTCAGTTAGGACAGCTCAATGTTGGGGTCAAACCACCAATGGATGCGGCATACAACCCCGGACAGTATAGAATTCGGAACTACTTGAGTCCGGCCGAACCCACTGTTGGTTTTGAATTGAAGCCGCATTTTCTGAACCTACTGCCACACTTTGATGGGAATGCTTATAAGGAGCCATATGTATTCCTAAAGGACTTCGAGCTCGTATGCGCTAACCTTTGATATCCTAATGCTAGCCAAGATTATATTAGGCTCACAACCCTTCCATTTGCCTTGGGTGGAAAAGCTGACTATTGGGTGAAAAATCTTGGAATTACAGTCACCGCTTATGCTCGGTTCAAGGACCTTTTCCTGAAGAAGTTCAACCCGCTGAGTAGAACTAACATGATGAGGACAAACATTGCAAGTTTTTCCCAATTACCCCAAGAAGCCTTCTGTGATGCTTGGGAAAGATTCAAGGACATCCTGCAGAAGTGTCCCTATCATGGACTTGATGATAATATCTTGATCCAGTCATTCTTTACTGGTCTCAACCCTGAGATGCAGGGTTTAGTGAGCGCTGCCTGTGGAGGCAGCTATACATCACAAGGATCGGATACCGTCTACAAGGTATTCGAGCAGATGGTTGAAACTAGCCGCTCACAGATGGTCAGCAGGGCCTATACCTCATCCCCCAGTTCACTCTCATTTGGAGGGGGTAAATCAGTTGTAGTCGATCTCTCTCAGGACGTGATCCCTAGCATGGGACTCCTTGTGGACAAGCAAACTATAGTCGAGAGGATTGGCAGGAGAATTGATGAATTGGACCAGAGCGCCTCCAAGATTCCAAAACAAATGGAGGAGTTGACTGAGAGGGTATCTAAGATAAAGATACCTACCGTGACTGCACCCTCTGCTCCCGTATACCGAGTTCACCATATTCAGGAGCAGTTGGTTTCAGTGCATCCCCAACTGTGGGAGCAGGACCGATCCTATGCCCACTCTTTCCAGCAGCCACCTCCATTAGCAGAGACAGTTCAGGAGGAGCCTCCACCGGTTTGGGAGGTGAATGGAGTTTGGTATACTCAGGACCCTGCCAGGCAGGGAAGAACGGGAAACCGACAGACCTATTAGCATCCCCAACCTTTCACAACACCGCATTCACTTCCGCACCACCTCCTTCTCAATAGATACCCCAGCAACAGTAGCAGCAGAGGCAGTACTCTAGCCATCAGGTGATTAGTCCACGTTTCATCATCTTTATTCTATCATTTTGGCCTTAAAAACCCTAGTAAATGCGTGTAAATAGGCTTAATTCATGCATTTTATCATCCATGCATTATTGTGTAAATATTGTATAAAATGCGATTTTTAAAGCCAAAAAATTATAGAATAAAGAAAAGAAAAGAAAAGAAAAAGAATAAAATATTGTAAATATTTATGACCCGAAACCCTGAGACCTAGGCATCTCGATGACTAGGTCGACAAGGAATAAAGTAGGGGGAGATAAGGGCCAAAATACAATAAAAATACCTTTTATTTCATTCATTCTTTATTCTTTTTTGGGACCTATTTTTGTTCCACTTTTTATACTTCAAATAAAGAAACTTTTACATTAAAATTGCAGATAACTAAATAAAGAAAAATGCAAAATGATTTCACTCAAAATTAATGTACAGATAAAAAGTTATGGTCTGAATAATATTCCAGAATCCCAACTTCCCAGACCTGTATCTCTCAAATAAAAAATCGAAATGCATCAAAATCACCTTTAATTGTATATAATTTGAAATAAGCTATTTAATGAAGGTGGTTTCGTATTTTGCGGTGCTACGATTTGAAAGTTGAGTCCTAAACCTCTATTGTATACTTGTACAGATTAAAATATTCATTTTATTTATTATTCATTATTTTTATATTTTTATATTTTTATAATTTTGTAAATATTATGTATAACATATATATACATTAAAATCAGAATAAAAACCTAAAGAAAATACCAAAAAAATATCGGTATAAAATACATAGGTACAATACCAATACACATACCTGTATAATTAATACTTATATTAAGCATACAAAACACATCAGAAAAATAAAATAAAAATATATTTAAGTGTATAAAAATATTCTATAAATTTATAAAATAATAAAAAAATTATCTAAAATTAAATACACAAAATAAAAAAATATAGATGAATATACGTGTATATAACCTATGAAAGGTAACTTGTATTTTTAAACCTCTAAAAAATAAATAAAAATCATAATAAAATAATTTACAAAATAAAAAAATTTTATTTTATAATCAAAAATTTATTAAATCATTTATTATTTTTAATCAAAATTTTAAAACTTTTTCCCAGGGATTTTTCTAGTTGGTACATGTGGACCAACCAAGTTCTTTCCCTAGTTGACCTCGGTCAACTCTCTGACCGAGGTCTAGCCTTGTGTCAGAATGGGTTTTTACCTACTTTCGTGTATTTTTCGAGGATTAGTCTTGCATCTTTTCGTGATGATTCCTTATACACTTTTTTGCCTCGATAATCCCTCTTACATGCCCTTGTGTTTTTTTGGGCTTAGGACCCGTGATTCGGCCGATCTTCATCACGTGTCAACCGTTCAAAAATGCCCCCGACTTCCCTTCCATCTTTGATCACTCTTCCTTCACTATAACCTCAACCCAATGTTGAAGCCCTTCCTGGTGATAGCAGGAAGCGTTTGCAGGCATCGGGGAGGTCGGAGCAGCGTCGAATCAAGCGAATCCCCTCGCCGAAGGTCTCGCCGGAGCTCGCCTCCAGCACCACCTTGGTGAGGTCCTTTCTTCCTCATCCTGTATTCTCTTTAAGCCTTAGAGTAGTTGTAGTTTCCCCCCACGTGTCGCTCTTCATCATCCTTAGCTCAGATTACCACAATACCTCTTGAATTTTGCATCTGGCCGGCATCGAGATTCACCGGTCGACGTCGAAATGCCCCCTTGCCACCAGCCACATCCTTTAGCCCCTAGGAGATAACCATCTCTTGCAGATATCTGAAGATAGCGCGTGTCTGGGGAAATTTTGGAGCCCAGCCGGAGGTAGCTCAAAGCCTCAAGCTCTGCCAGCTGCCTGGGAGAGCTCCAGTCACTCCCGGAGCTTTTTGACACCGCCAGCATGCAGATGACACCTTCAAGCATTCTGACGACCACAAAACCGAGAGAGCGAGGTAAATCAGGTGTATCTCAAGCGGTCGTTGCGGCCTCAATCACTCGGGTGATTAATTAGACCACCAAATCGGATAAAAATCAACTCAAACTCAAATAGCGGTCTTGCTATTATTTTAACCTGCTATAGCGACCAAGGTCGAACACAAGGAGCAAGTGATGGCCTTGCGGCCTACGAAGTAGTCCAAAAATAGGTAAATATAAACAAATGAATTTTTTGGTGGATTTTAAATTTTTATAATTTTTTTGGATTTTTGGTTAATAAAGAAAATGAAGAAAACACGGAAACAAGCCAATTCAAGCAATTATTTATTGCATCAAAAATCACTCAAAAATTCAAATAAAAATGTTTTTATGTATTTTATGTTTTTTTACTGTTTTTGGGTAATTTTTGGTATTTTTCTGATTTTTATTTAATTTTCTAAAAATCAAATAAGGCAGAGAAATGAAGGTATTGTCCAGTCAGGATTAAAAGGGCAATTTAAAATGCAAAAAGGCCCTCCTAACTCCTGGAGGTAATTTTCCTGTAAACTAGAAGGTTTTAGGAAAATTTGGGCACTGGAATTATTCTTTTTGGATTTTTAGATTATTTATTAGAATTTTTATAGGTTTTTGTGTGTTTTTCAATTTTTATGAGTTTTATATAATGAAAAATGACCAAAATTGGTCAGAAAATCAAACAGAACAAAATACACAGTAGCTAATTTTTTTGTAATTTTTATATGAGTTTTGATATTTTTTGTGATTTTCCATGTCAGACAGTAAAGAAAAAGCTTGTTTTTGAATTTTTAAAAATAATAAATGCAATCCAAAATGTCCCCAAAAATGCTAGAAAATTTTACAACATAGCAGGAGCCATGTGTCCAATTTTCATGGAATTTGGAGTGAGTTTGATATTTTATTAAAAATCAAAACCTAGGTATAGTGCAAAGGGACCTGTACGCAAATACAAGAAGTTCCAGGGGGTCCGGTGCAAAATTTCCAAGAAGTCACGCACGAAGCGCGTGTCTTGGGCACACAAGGACCTACTTGCAAAGAAAATAAGGTGTCTGGGCTAATTAATAACAAGTATTAAAAGCCCAGGGACCTTAGTGTAATTTACCCACTAATAAACGCACATGCTCTAAAAAATCACGCATAGGGGCATATATGCAATTAATCAAAATATTTCATTCATTCATTAACAACCTAGAACTATAAGGCTAATCATGCAAATAACACAACAAAACATGTGTCGATGCACGTGATACACTACAGGCAGGGGTATATATGCAAATAGCAGAAAAGACAAGATCCAAAGTGCAATTTACCTAACGCAAATAAAATTCTAAAAATATTTACAGGACTAAACACGAAATAAAGTAAACAGGTGGGCCTAAGAGCAATTACCCCTTATTAATTCTCGAGGGCCGGATGTGCGCCACGTAGCAGATCTGATGGTGTAAAGAGCGTGGCTCACAACAAAGGAAAACCTCAGCTCGATCGAGCGGCCAGGAAGCTCCCACGTGGACGATCGGACCGCTGTGCTGCGACGTGGGTCTGCGAAGAGGCTTGGCTCGGATCGGACGTAGGAGGTGAAACCACGTAGGTAATCGGGCGGCTGCAAAATGTCGTGGCTAAACCTCGTTGAATAGACGGTTGCGATCGAACCTCCAAGGATTTAGCGGTATCTGCTTCTCCACGAATGGACGGACGTGATCTGATCTGGAGCGTCGAGGCCGATCGGACGCCTGGGGAGGATGATGGAAGAACAGTTGGCCGGCGAGCTTCGCCGGCCCGATACACGCACTATGGTCCTCCCCTGCTGCCCCTGGGATGCGGAAGAGCTCCGCCGTGAAGCTCCGCAGCTGATGACGGTCTCCGATGAGTCGGACAACCAACAGAACGGCCCCGCGACGGCGGTGGCCTGAAGCTCTTGTGCCCGAGCTGTTGGCCTCCAGATGAGGCTATCCTGACGATGTAACCTGCACAAGAAGAAAGAGGGGTCGAGGGCAAACTGCCTCGACCCGTCAGAGCGCGAGAACAGCGAAGGGTGCGTCGATATGGAGGCCCTCCGGCGAGCGGCGGAGGTGGAGGGCTGAGGTCCCTGCTCCGGGGCGAGCCAGGGGGGATGGGTAGGTGAAGAAAGTGCGGAGGAGGCTCGTGAAGGTGGTGGCGGTATCGGTTGGGCTGATGGATGATCGGAGTGAACGGGCGGAGGCGGCGGAGCTACGACTACAGGAAACTAAAAGTTCGAACCGAAGCTAATCTACCGGTTAAAGCAACTACCTGGTGGAGGATATCGACTGGGCTGAAGCTCGGGGAGCTTCTGGGTCATTGCCTGCAAGGGGTCGTCGGCTCCCCGAGGCTGGGCGCGCTCGCGGCGGTGCACGGTGGCGATGCCACCGGATCTGAAGGTTCCCGAGGTCCTCGAGCCTCACTTCCACTCCGAGGCGCACAACTGTCACTCAGGCTCAACGGAGGAGGTCCTTGGCTGCGAGTGGGAGGTCCAAAAGATGAGGAACGAGGCTGCCGGAGACGACACTTTATATGTCCAGGGGCCCGAGAAGAAATGGATCGGGCGAGATGCACACGACTCGGATCCCTCAGACCCACCCCGGGCGTGGATCTGGGATGAACAAGGATCAATCGGGGCCCAGGGTTAGGGTGTTTGGCGATCGGGTTGACCGGGGATAAAAGGTTGAAATCGGGTCGGGCAAGATAAACCTGGCTCTGGTGGTCCAGGGGGGAGTTGACCGGGGGTCAACATCCCCCGTGGACCAATCAGAGCCCGCCAATTATTAGGACTTTATAAATTAAATAATAAATAGAAAATGAACGAATTTCGAAAAACTCAAAACATGAAATATATTTATTTTATTTTTTTTCTATTTTTTTGCGATTTTTAATTAATTTTTTAAAATAAAAATAAGGTATTTACATAATAGGGATATATACAGGTATATATACAATATAGGATTTTTATTTTTGATTTTTAATTTGCTATTTTTATATATTTTTATCCCCATTTTATATTTTTTTATTTATATCATAAAATTAGGAATAAAAAGATATTTTTATTTTATTTTTATTATTTACATACAAGGGGGAAATAAATAGATATATACATCTATATGCATGGTATATTAACAATGTGATTTTTAGTTTTTAATTTTGTTCTTTTTATTTTGCTTTTGTTTTTGTTGTTTTTATTTTATTTATTCACTCCATAAAAGATAGAATATTTACAAATTTTATGGAAATTAATTTTATTTATTTATAAGGTGAAATAAATATAAGTGAGTGGACTATATACATGGTGAATATGCACAAGTGATGTTTTTGTTTTCTTTTTAATTTTTCTATTTTTGTTTTTATTTTTGTATTTACAAATATATACCATATATACAAACCACTTTTATTCTATTTTTAGAGGAAAATATATTTATTTTATTTATAGGTATATTTACACACATGAGCCCCTATCTCCCTCTACTTTGGCTTTTATGCGGTCAGGCCCATGCTGAGCCCTCCCTTGGGTTAGGTTGCTCAATATTTATTCTAAATATTTCCTCTTTTTATTTTTAATCTTTATTCTTTTATTTTTGCATAAAAACATGCTAATTATTACTTTTTACACAATGCATGCTTTTGGTAATTATTTGTATTTACAGACATATACATGCATTTGCAAAGGTTTTTGTAGCTAAAATATAAGAATAAAGAGTGATGAATGGGTATTCATCACCCCCTGTACTTAACTTTGCTAGTCCCTTAGCAAACACTTATTTGAAAAAGAAGTGAAAAAGAAAGAAAGAAAAGGAAAAAGAGGAGAATGCACATGGATCAAGGCTGATTATTAAACTCGCCTTTATTAAACTGAAATATGGAGCTCGATCAGATCTTTGGATTATTAATGTGTCGGAACCTTATTTGGACTTAAGCTTAAAACTCAACAGCCTCTAAGTTCCACCACACTATGGACAAGACTCCTCAATAAACCAGATCAGAACAAGTCTACATACACAAACTCTAATGACCATGAATCTTTCCATGCAGTGTAAGTGATATGTAGCTCCCACCTCAGAAGTAACAAAGAAACAACCTCCCCCAACCTGGTAACTCTAATGCCTTGGTCTAGCAACTCTTTCCTCGAGAAGCGGGGTATTCCCTTCTAAGTTCAAGTGCAACCGGCTCAAGAAGAGGGGAAAAAGAGGTATAGAGTTTTGGGAGCTCAACCAGTGTAGCTAAGTCTCCCGCTGCAAGCTTCATGAGATGTAACATGGATACCATAAGCTTTTGCTTTATTTGACTATATACACTCCGGTGGGGTTATTAAATTTTCAATCCGATCCACCACTTTTTTGGAGTTCTTTTTGTATTTTTTTCAAGTGCATCTGTAAAACATATCTCATGGTGCAACATATATACAAGAAATTTTCCTCTTGAGCCAGTAGACTATCCCTCTTTTGAAGCTTTATTGCAACCCACGGCTTCTGTCTTTAGACTTCATCACCACTAGACCAAGTTGAGACGTACTTCCTTCACTAGAAGAAGAAGAGAGGTTCCGCCTAGAAGTACTACCCTTATATGCTACCCCAAGCCAAAGGAAACTGCCTCCTCACCACCTCATCCGTGGAGAGCTATGTGTAAAGTACTGGTGCAAGTCAAGCCATTGTCTCTAAGAGTCATGCGTGTGTTGTTAAGTGCTCTACTTAGGCTCATCAAGATGACATATGCTCATAGCCTAGTGGACTCAAAGAATTAAGTCCTTATGGACCTGAAAAGCCTTAACCCTAAGCCCTATAAGGTTCCTCTTAGAATTAGGTGGATTAAGATCTTAATCAAGCTCCATTTCCCAATTTAATTTCAGGCTTAGTTTAAATGTCAACTATCATCCAGGAAAACTATATACATATATACAAAGATGCTATTTACACATATTTACAATCGTGCAAAATTTTGAAAAATGTTTTGAAATCATGAATGAATGAATGCATGAAGTGCAAGTTTTGCAAAAGTATTTACACACATTTACACAAGATTTTTGCAAACTTTTGATTTTCAAAACATTTTGGAAAAAAATTGTACTATATACATAATTTTGATAAGAAAATATTCACACAATCTTTACACAAAAGATTTTTGAAAACATTTTTACAAAAATAATTTGTACACTAGCTATGTATGTGCAATAAAAGAATGATTATTTACAGGAAAACTTTTTAATTTTTGTGATTTTTAGGGTTTTTAGCCATTTTATTTATTAACACACTCTCACAAAGTACGAGTTATGGCTAAAGTATATATGAAATATATACACACCCCCCTATACTTAGCTCGAATGATGTCCTCAGAGTCAAGAGCGATGAAGAAGACATAACTCGTGCTTAGTATAGGGAAGTGAAAAGGAATGGCTATATACAAAGACAAATGAATGAATAGAAGATCAAGAGGCTCTCGGCTTTTCCCCCTATACTTAGGATCAAGTAATCCTAAGTATAGCAGGCTGTACACAATGGGAAAACCGAGTGGAAAATGTACCGGGTCTACCCCCCCTATACTTAGGGTAAAATATCCCTAAGTATAGGCAGCAAAACAGGGGTAGCAAGACACGAAGAAAATCAACGAATATATATAAGAAGGAGGACATCACTCCCCCTATACTTAAGGTGCAGAACCTTAAGTATAGGCAACACAACGGAAGTGATGAAACAGAACAGAAGAGCAACCCGGAGTTTCCACCCCCCTATACATAGGATGAGGAATATCCTAAGTATAGCAAATATAATCCTAATCGAGACCTGGGGTGAAAACAAGAATGGAAGAAAGAAAGATCAAAGTAAGATGAAACACGTATATACAAAAGAGTACAATGTTGAGGTGCCTCTCAACGAGCGCTAGATTTTACGCCCCTAGCTGGGCGCAAAGGCTAGGATAATGCAGTATCGAGATTCAGTGCGACATCGGTAAGGCGAATGCCGTACTGTCGTCGCAGTCCCGGTATGAGAACAATGACGAACTCGAAAGTGTAAAGTAAGACACCCAGGTATGCAATCAAGCGGGTGTCTGCTACCGGCCAAGGATATGGAAGTAAGTGATCGGGATCCGGTAGCACAAAGGAAATCATCGGCTCTAGGTCAGACTGGAGTGGAAGTGTGGAGCCGAAGAAATCAAACGTGTTGAAGGATGGATCAGTAATAGAATCCTCCACGTCAATCAGTGTCTCAAGGAGATATGTGCAGTCAAGATCAGGAGACTCTCTAAGAAGATTGGTATCCGATGCATGAAATAGAAGCAGATCAGATAAATCATCGAATATCTCCAGAATGGGCTCATCCTCACGAGGGTTGTCGAGGTGAGAAGACTCAAAATCAGAATGATCTAAAGACTTGGTTTCGTGCTCCGCCAAATCAGAAACACTCTCAGCAAGTGAAACCGAGTACTCATCGAGTGTGGCATCCTCCTGCAGATAACCCTTGGGGAGAGATGCACGATCAGAAGTGACAAGAAGAGGATCAGGATCTGGATGGGTACCTATGCTGCTATCAAGTATCCACTCGGTGCACCAGGCTGCATCATCATCAGAAGTATAGCTCTCGGCAATCTGGAAGCAGGAGAAGGTACTAGTCAACACCGCGGAAGCTAGTAAAGTGTCTGCGGCTGATCCTCGCTCTGCGGCTATGCTGGTTGCCAACTGGTCCTCAAAGGTGTCTATCTCGTCAGAGTGGAGGACAAAAGGCTCGAAGACGGGACTCTCTGTGTCTATACTCTCAAAGTGGTGTCCCTCATCGAGCTGTGGCTGCTGGGCTGAGTCCTGGTAGCTGTCTGCATCCAAGAAGTATCTCTGTAGAAAGGAAGTTGACTCCTCCGGGACTGGAATTTGAAGTGTCTGAGACAATGGCTGTAGTAGCGGGGGCTCCTCCGGTTCCTGGAATATCAGAAGATCTGATATCCACGACTCGTCGACTGGAAACTCTAGGGCTAACTCAAACTCTAGCTGGAAGACCAACGGGAACTCGAGAAAACTCTGGGTCCGAACCTCTGATATCACAGTCATGTCCTCTGTCAGTGGTGCTGCATCATCCAAGTCCTCGGGCTGGTGTGTAGAAACTGTCTCCTCATGTAAAGCGACACACCGCACTGGTATTGTATCATCCGCATGTGTTGTCCCGAGTAAGGCATCTCGTGAAGAAGAACTCTGTAAAAGTAGCCTCGAGATGGTATCCAGTAGGTGAATGTCGGAACTGTGGTGTAAACCGCCACATGTGGTAATCACCAGTGCTAACTGCTCTGCGGTCATCCCCCACATGGATATCTCTATCAGGTCTGTCAGTGGAAGTCCGTGATCAGGAAATCTCCTCAAGAGGAAGAAACCTCGGCCATGCCTCCTGCAATGGCTCCTGGGGGTCTACTGAGAAGTCAGTGATCAAAGACCGCATCAAATCTGCTCTACGTAGAGGGAAGTATCTCTGTAGAAACTCGCGGTGTAGATCTCCCCACGTCTCGAATGTCCTTCCCAATCGTCGGTGCCACCTCATGGCTCTGTCGTGAAGCGTGAAGGGGAAGGTCCTGCTCATCAGCTCCTCTGCAGTGATATCTGAATATCTCTGTACTCTGCAGAACTCCTCGAATGCAGACAGGTGAAGATAAGGCTCCTCGTGCGCCTCTCCTGAAAATGTCGGCAGTCGCTGAATGAAATCCAAAACTAAGACGAATGGACCTAGTGTAGAAGCTGACTCAGCTCCATATGCTATCTGCTCCTCCATCCCTCTGGAATGGGATATGTCTGCTGATCTCCACTGCTCTCTCTGATCACCAATGGAGTGCCGCTTTCAACTCAGCAACAACATCGTCCGGGTCTCGCATCTGCTCTATCGGGTATCCTCAGACGTCTCACACAGCATGCCCAGAGTAGTGAGATGAAAGGGAGGGAGGGAGCGGGAGGTGGGTCGGAGATCCGACCTCCCTAGAAGGTGGACTGGACTGATGGTCAGATAGTGAGGAAAAAACCGCAAGAGTCGGCTCGAAGTGAGAGGGATCCATCATCCAGGGGTAAAGGAGAAGAAGCGAAAAGGACTGAAGGGAGGGAGGGTGGGAGACAGAAGAGAAGAAGATGGGAAAAGATCGAAGGGCTCTGGAATCACACAAAATGAGAAAACATAACCCCCGATTCACCTACGCACACGAGGAGCTGAAGACCGAAGGGATCGGTCAATTATGTTGTCAATTTTATTTTAGGTGATAATTCAGTCTATCAGAGCGATTACGTGAGCAAAATAGGAATCCAGATATTTCTCAACCAACTGTCCCGTACTGAAAGCCGGTAATCACTTGGGAAAAATCCGGATGTGGCTCTATCCTAAGGTACATGTCACTCTCTCGCTCATCCAAACCAAACAAGGAGGGGGTTACTCTCCCCAAGACAGATTTTCAATGAGGTGTCTTTTAGGTCAAGTGTGATTAGCAGTCCCAATTTTATTGTTTTTGTTTTTAGATCTTTTTCAATAAAAACAAAAGGCCTAATGAATTTTTCGGTTCTCCTGATTATTTAGTCAAAAACAAGGGGGAGAAGACGAAAAAGCCGATGCGCGATGAAATCAATGATGCATGCAAAGATAGAAATGCGTACCTGTCACCAGCACTCTACATGCAATATGATCCGCGCAGAATTTGAAAGGCAGAAAATAAACTACCTATATGGTGCTGCGAAAAAAACCGAGTCCTAAGCAGGCAACTTCTACTCGAAAGAACCATCTAGCTGGTCACCAATCTTCGATCCAGAGAGTCCGGTCTAGACCCTCCCCTCCTCTTCTTGACAAGTCGAGTTCAGGATTAGCGCTTGACGGGGCAGGCTCGCGGCGCGTACGCTCGAAGGAAAATGAATCAGCTATTTTTATTAATGTTTTATTAGTAGGTCCAATTAACGAACTATAGGTGCAGGCAGATAATTAAGTGTGTGGATCCTACTCAGTACGACACAATCAACTAGAAAGTCCTAATGCTAGGGGCTCGAGAAAAACCGCGTAAAATCGTAAAAGGCAGCGAAAAATCAAAACCTGCGAAAAAGCTGCGAAAAATCTAAGCTAGCTAAAGGGTCCCCCGAGCACACCGGTGCTCGGCGAAACAGACCCGAAGAAGGAAGTCCAAGTCCAGCTGTCCCTGTATTTTTACAATAATCAGATGTTGCTAAAACAAATCTAAACTACTCCTCTCTCACTCAGCTACTCTCTTGCTCTCTCCCGCGGCTCCTTACAGAAGGGAGCCACCTCCGAATCCCGCGGTTGCGCCGGCTCCTCGAAAGTCGCCTCCTCGGTCGTCGGGTCCTCGCAAGAAAGAAGACAAGTGTCGCAGATCAAATTATTTTATAATCAATGTCAGAAATCTATATATGCAGAAATCTATACAAAAAGCCGCGAAAAGAAAACCGCGGGAAAAATCGAAAACTGACTACTAAGCCGTGCTCCCCGGCAACGGCACCATTCTGACGACCACAAAACCGAGCGAGCAAGGTAAATCACGTGTATCTCAAGCGGTCGTTGCGACCTCAATTACTCAGGTGATCAATCGAGAAAAATAGACCACCAAATCGGATAAAAATCAACTCAAACTCAAATAGCGGTCTTGCTATTATTTTAACCTAGTATAGCGACCAGGGTCGAACACAAGGAGCGCGTGATGGCCTTGCGGCCTACGAAGTAGTCCAAAAATAGGGAAATATAAACAAATGATTTTTTTGGTGTATTTTAAATTTTTATAATTTTTTTTTGGATTTTTGGTTAATAAAGAAAATGAAGAAAACACGGGAACAAGCCAATTCAAGCAATTATTTATTGCATCAAAAATCACTCAAAAATTCAAATAAAAATGTTTTTATGTATTTTTTGTTTTTTTACTGTTTTTGGGTAATATTTGGTAATTTTTTGATATTTATTTAATTTTCTAAAAATCAAACAAGGCAGAGAAATGAAGGTACTGTCCAACCAGGATTAAAAGGGAAATTTAAAATGCAAAAAGGCCTCCTAACTCCTGAAGGTAATTTTCATAAACTAGAAAGTCTAAGGAAAATTTGGGCACTGGAATTATTGTTTTTGTATTTTTGGATTATTTATTAAAAATTTTATAGGTCTTTGGGTGTTTTTCAATTTTTATGAGTTTTATATAATGAAAAATGACCAAAATTGGTCAGAAAATCAAACAAGACAAAATACACAGTAGAGAATTTTTTTGTAATTTTTATATGAGTTTTGATATTTTTTTGTGTTTTCCAAGTCAGACAGTAAAGAAAAAGCTTGTTTTTGAATTTTTAAAAATAATAAATGCAATCCAAAATGTCCCCAAAAATTCTAGAAAATTTTACAACATGGCAGGAGCCATGTATCCAATTTTCATGGAATTTGGTGTGAGTTTGATATTTTATTAAAAATCAAAACCTAGGTACAGTGCACAGGGACCTGTACGCAAATACGAGAAGTTCCAGGGAGTCCGGTGCAAAATTTCCAAGAATTCACGCACGAAGCGTGTGTCTTGGGCACACAAGGACCTACTTGCAAAGAAAATAAGGTGTCTGGGCTAAATAATAACAAGTATTAAAAGCCTAGGGACCTTAGTGTAATTTACCCACTAATAAATGCACATGCTCTAAAAAATCACGCACAGGGGCATATATGCAATTAATCAAAATATTTCATTCATTCATTAACAACCCAGAACTATTAGGCTAATCATGCAAATAACACAACAAAACACGTGTCGATGCACGTGATACACTACAGGCAGGGGTATATATGCAAATAGCAGAAAAGATAAGGTCCAAAGTGCAATTTACCTAACGCAAATAAAATTCTAAAAATATTTACAGGACTAAACACGAAATAAAGTAAAAAGGGGGGCCTAAGAGCAATTACCCCTTATTAAATCTCGAGGGCCGGATGTGCGCCACATAGCAGATCTGATGGTGGAAAGAGCGTGGCTCACAGCAAGGAAACCCTCAGCTCGATTGAGCGGCCAGGAAGCTCCCACGTGGACGATCGGACCGCTGTGCTGCGACGTGGGTCTGCGAAGAGGCTTGGCTCGGATCGGACGTAGGAGGTGAAGCCACGTAGGTAATCGGGCGGCTGCAAAATGTCATGGCTAAACCTCGTTGAATAGACGGTTGCAATCGAACCTCCAAGGATCTAGCATTATCTGCTGCTCCACTAATGGACGGACGTGATCTGATCTGGAGCGTTGAGGCCGATCGGACGCCTGGGGAGGATGATGGAAGAACAGTTGGCTGACGAGCTTCGCCGGCCCGATACACGCACTATGGTCCTCCCCTGCTGCCCTTGGGATGCGGAAGAGCTCCGCCGTGAAGCTCCGCAGCTGATGACGGTCTCCGATGAGTCGGACAACCACCAGAATGACTGCGCGACGGCGGTGGCCTGAAGCTCCTGTGCCCGAGCTGTTGGCCTCCAGATGAGGCTCTCCTGACGATGTAACCTGCACAAGAAGAAAGAGGGGTCGAGGGCAAACTGCCGCGACCCGTCAGAGCGCGAGAACAGCGAAGGGTGCGTCGATATGGAGGCCCTCCGACGAGCGGCAGAGGTGGAGGGCTGAGGTCCCTGCTCCGGGGCGAGCCAGGGGGGATGGGTAGGTGAAGAAGGTGCGGAGGAGGCTCGTGAAGGTGGTGGCGGTGTCGGTTGGGCTGATGGATGATCGGAGTGAACGGGCGGAGGCGGCGGAGCTACGGCTACAGGAAACTAAAAGTTCGAACCGAAGCTAATCTACCGGCTAAAGCAACTACCTGGTGGAGGATATCGACTGGGCTGAAGCTTGGGGAGCTTCTGGGTCATTGCCTGCAAGGGGTCGTCGGCTCCCCGAGGCTGGGTGCGCTCGCGGCGGTGCACGGCGACGATGCCACCGGATCTGAAGGTTCCCGAGGTCCTCGAGCCTCACTTCCACTCCGAGGCGCACAGCTGTCACTCAGGCTCAACGGAGGAGGTCCTTGGCTGCGAGTGGGAAGTCCAAAAGATGAGGAACGAGGCTGCCGGAGACGACACTTTATATGTCCAGGGGTCCGAGAAGAAATGGATCGGGCGAGAAGCACACGACTCGGATCCCTCAGACCCACCCCGGGTGTGGATCTGTGATGAACAAGGATCAATCGGGGCCCGAGGTTAGGGTGTTTGGCGATCGGGTTGACCGGGGAGAAAAGGTTGAAATCGGGTCGGGCAAGACAAACCCGGCTCTGGTGGTCCAGGGGGGGAGTTGACCGGGGGTCAACATCCCCCGTGGACCAATCAGAGCCCGCCAATTATTAGGACTTTATAAATTAAATAATATATAGAAAATGAATGAATGTCGAAAAACTCAAAACATGAAAAATATTTATTTTATTTTTTTCTATTTTTTGTGATTTTTAATTAATTTTTTAAAATAAAAATAAGGTATTTACATAATAGGGATATATATAGGTATATATACAATATAGGATTTTTATTTTTGATTTTTAATTTGTTATTTTTATATATTTTTATCCCCATTTTATATTTTATTTATTTATATCACAAAATTAGGAATAAAAAGATATTTTTATTTTATTTTTATTATTTACATACAAGGGGGAAATAAATAGATATATACATCTATATGCATGGTATATTTACAATGTGATTTTTAGTTTTTAATTTTGTTCTTTTTATTTTTCTTTTGTTTTTGTTGTTTTTATTTTATTTATTCACATCATAAAAGATAGAATATTTACAAATTTTATGGAAATTAATTTTATTTATTTATAAGGTGAAATAAATATAAGTGAGGGGATTATATACATGGTGAATATGCACAAGTGATGTTTTTATTTTCTTTTTAATTTTTCTATTTTTGTTTTTATTTTTGTATTTACAAATATATACCATATATACAATCCACTTTTATTCTATTTTTAGAGGAAAATATATTTATTTTATTTATAGGGATATTTACACACATGAGCCCCTATCTCCCTCTACTTTGGCTTTTATGCGGTCAGGCCCATGCTGAGCCATTCCTTGGGTTAGGTTGCTCAATATTTATTCTAAATATTTCCTCTTTTTCTTTTTAATCTTTATTCTTTTATTTTTGCACAAAAATATGCTAATTATTACTTTTTACACAATGCATGCTTTTGGTAATTATTTGTATTTACAGACATATAGATGCATTTGCAAAGGTTTTTGTAGCTAAAATATAAGAATAAAGAGTGATGAATGGGTATTCATCAGCATCCCCACGACCGCTTTTGAGCCTTTTTGAACGTTGGAGACCAAGGATCGAAGGAGAGGAAGGTCGCCTCGTTGGCGGATCCTCCCTCTTCTTCCACTGGGGTTCTCCTCCATCCGATCAAGGCCAGAGCTCCAGACAAAGCAGCAACCCTTGGATTTGGGCCCCCCAACACCGTCGATCCCAGTTTGATACATCTAATCTCAGCTGCTGGAGGCCAAGCATCATCGTGCATCTTCGGGCTGACACGTGGCAAGTGAAGGCGCCATCACCGTTCGATCTGCGCCTGAGTTGGGCATTTTGCACTTTCTCGCCTATCAGTTTTTGTATTACTGTTTAGTACCTAAATTTCGTCTGCTGTTGTTTTAATTTTGTAATATTTACAACTAGGACCAAGAACTTTTCATTATTGCACGTTAGTCCTTTCCCACGTCACCTCACGTGACTCGCACACATGGGGTGGGGATTTTTGCACAGGGGCCCTCGAAGCTTTGGGCATTTCTGTTTAGTCCAGGAGACTTTGTATTAAGTTTAATATTTTTGGTGAAATTGCAAGGAACCCCTAGAATTTTTGATATTGTTGTTTCGTCCCCGCTCGGCACGTGTGAGTCACGCGCAGGGCTTGGAATATTGCATGCGTACCCTTGCCTGTTTTATCATTTATATTTGCTCCTACAACTTGTCAATCATGCTGTAATATTTCTGGAGAAATTGCATCTGAGCCCCTTTACTTTCTGATATTTACATAAATGCCCCTGCTAGAACTGATTTTCTCTTTGTTATTTTTATTTATTTCATGCATTTATAAAATTGTAAAAAATCCACAAAAATTAGCATAAGCTCCTGTTTCATTGTCTATCACGCTATATTTTTGTTTTACATTTTTATTCCAAGCCTCCTACAATGGCTCCTGGGGGTCTACTGAGAAGTCGGTGATCAAAAACCGCATCAAATCTGCTCTACGTGGAGGGAAGTATCTCTGTAGAAACTCGCAGCGTAGATCTCCCCACGTCTAGAATGTCCTTCCCAATCGTCGGTGCCACCTCATGGCTCTGTCGTGAAGCGTGAAGGGGAAGGTCCTGCTCATCAGCTCCTCTGCAGTGATATCTGAATATCTCTGTACTCTGCAGAACTCCTCGAATGCAGACAGGTGAAGATAAGGCTCCTCGTGCGCCTCTCCTGAAAATGTCGGCAGTCGCTGAATGAAATCCAAATTTAAGATGAATGGACTTAGTGTAGAAGCTGACTCAGCTCCATATGCTATCTGCTCCTCCATCCCTCTGAAATGGGATATTTCTGCTGATCTCCACTGCTCTCTCTGATCACCAACGGAGTGCGCTTTCAACTCGGCAACAACATCATCCGGGTCTCGCATCTGCTCTATCGGGTATCCTCCGACGTCTCGCACAACATGCCCAGAGTAGTGAGATGAAAGGGAGGGAGGAAGCGGGAGGTGGGTCGGAGATCCGACCTCCCTAGAAGGTGGACTAGACTGATGGTCATATAGTGAAGAAAAAACCGCAAGAGTCGGCTCGAAGTGAGAGGGATCCATCATCCAGGGGTAAAGGAGAAGAAGCGAAGAGGACTGAAGGGAGGGAGGGTGGGAGACAGAAGAGAAGAAGAGGGGAAAATATCGAAGGGCTCTGGAATCACACAAGATGAGAAAACATAACCCCCGATTCACCTACGCACACGAGGAGCTGAAGACCGAAGGGATCGATCAATTATCTTGTCAATTTTATTTTAGGTGATAATTCAGTCTATCAGAGCGATTACGTGAGCAAAATAGGAATCCAGATATTTCTTAACCGACTGTCCCGTACTGAAAGCCGATAATCAGTTGGGAAAAATCGGGATGTGGCTCTATCCTAAGGTACGTGTCACTCTCTCGCTCATCCAAACAAAACAAGGAGGGGATTACTCTCCCCAAGACAGATTTTCAATGAGGTGTCTTTTAGATCAAGTGTGATTAGCAGTCTCGATTTTATTGTTTTTGTTTTTAGATCTTTTTCAATAAAAACAAAAGGCCTAACAAATTTTCCGGTTCTCCTGATTATTTAGTCAAAAACAATGGGGAGAAGACGAAAAAGCCGATGCGCGATGAAATCAATGATGCATACAAAGATAGAAATGCGTACCTGTCTCCAGCACTCTATATGCAATATGATCCGCGCAGAATTTGAAAGGCAGAAAATAAACTACCTATATGGTGCAGCGGAAAAAACCGAGTCCTAAGCAGGCAACTTCTACTCGAAAGAACCGTCTAGCTGGTCACCAACCTTCGATCCAGAGAGTCTGGTCTAGACCCACCCCTCCTCTTCTCGACAAGTCGAGTTCAAGAGTAGCGCTTGACGGGGCAGGCTCGCGGCGCGTAGGCTCGAAGGAAAATGAACCAGCTATTTTTATTAATGTTTTATTAGTAGGTCCAATTAACGAACTATAGGTGCAGGCTGATAATTAAGTGTGTGGATCCTACTCAGTACGGTACAATCAACCAGAATGTCCTAAGGCTAGGGGCTCGAGAAAAACCGCGTAAAACCGTAAAAGGCAACGAAAAATCAAAAAGCCAGGAAAAAGCCGGGAAAAATCTAAGCTAGCTAAAGGGTCCCCCGAGCACACTGGTGCTCAGCGAAACAGATCCGAAGAAGGAAGTCCAAGTCCAGCTGTCCCTGTATTATTACAATAATCAGATGTTGCTAAAACAAGTCTAAACTACTCCTCTCTCACTCAGCTACTCTCTTGCTCTCTCCTGCGGCTCCATACAGAAGGGGCCGCCTCCGAATCCCGCGGTTGCACCGACTCCTCGAAAGTCACCTCCTCGGTCGTCGGGCCCTCGCAAGAATGAAGACAAGTGTCACAGACCAAATTATTTTATAATCAATGTCAGAAATCTATATATGCAGAAATCTATACAAAAAGCCGCGAAAAGAAAACCGTGGGAAAAATCGAAAACTGACTACTAAGCTGTGCTCCCCGGCAACGGCGTCATTCTGACGACCACAAAACCGAGCGAGCGAGGTAAATCATGTGTATCTCAAGCGGTCGTTGCGACCTAAATCACTCGGGTGATCAATCGAGAAAAAAAGACCACCAAATCGGATAAAAATCAACTCAAACTCAAATAGCGGTCTTGCTATTATTTTAACCTGGTATAGCGACCAGGGTCGAACACAAGGAGAACGTGATAGCCTTGCGGCCTACGAAGTGGTCCAAAAATAGGGAAATATAAACAAATGAATTTTTTTGGTGTATTTTAAATTTTTATAAAATTTTTTGGATTTTCGGTTAATAAAGAAAATGAAGAAAACACGGAAACAAGCCAATTCAAGCAATTATTTATTGCATCAAAAATCACTCAAAAATTCAAATAAAAATGTTTTTATGTATTTTATGTTTTTTTACTGTTTTTGGGTAATTTTTGGTATTTTCTGATTTTTATTTAATTTTCTACAAATCAAACAAGGCAGAGAAATGAAGGTACTGTCCAGTCAGGATTAAAAGGGCAATTTAAAATGCAAAATGGCACTCCTAACTCCTGGAGGTAATTTACCTATAAACTAGAAAGCTTAAGGAAAATTTGAGCACTGGAATTATTATTTTTTGATTTTTGGATTATTTATTAGAATTTTAATAGGTTTTTGGGTGTTTTTCAATTTTTATGAGTTTTATATAATGAAAAATGACCAAAATTTGTCAGATAATCAAAGAAGACAAAATACACAGTAGCTATTTTTTGTAATTTTTATATGAGTTTTGATATTTTTTTGTGATTTTCCAAGTCAGACAGTAAAGAAAAAGCTTGTTTTTGAATTTTTAAAAATAATAAATGCAATCCAAAATGTCCCCAAAAAAGTCTAGAAAAATTTAGAACATGGCAGGAGCCATGTATCCAATTTTCATGGAATTTGGAGTGAGTTTGATATTTTATTAAAAATCAAAACCTAGGTATAGTGCACACGGACCTGTACGCAAATACGAGAAGTTCCAGGAGGTCCGGTGCAAAATTTCTAAGAAGTCACGCGCGAAGCGCGTGTCTTGGGCACACAAGGACCTACTTGCAAAGAAAATAAGGTGTCTGGGCTAAATAATAACAAGTATTAAAAGCCCAGGGACCTTAGTGTAATTTACCCACTAATAAACGCACATGCTCTAAAAAATCACGCACAGGGGCATATATGCAATTAATCAAAAGATTTCATTCTTTCATTAACAACCCGGAACTATAAGGCTAATCATGCAAATAACCCAACAAAACACGTGTTGATGCACGTGATACACTACAGGCAGGGGTATATATGCAAATAGCAGAAAAGACAAGGTCCAAAGTGCAATTTACCTAACGCAAATAAAATTCTAAAAATATTTACAGGACTAAACACGAAATAAAGTAAACAGGGGGGCCTAAGAGCAATTACCCCTTATTAAATCTCGAGGGTCGGATGTGCGCCACGTAGCAGATCTGATGGTGGAAAGAACGTGGCTCACAGCAAAGCAAACCCTCAGCTCGATCGAGCGGCCAGGAAGCTCCCACGTGGACGATCGGACCGCTGTGCTGCGACGTGGGTCTGCGAAGAGGCTTGGCTCGGATCAGACGTAGGACGTGAAGCCGCATAGGTAATCGGGCGGCTGCAAGATGTCGTGGCTAAACCTCGTTGCATAGACGGTTGCGATCGAACCTCCAAGGATCTAGCGGTATCTGCTGCTCCACGAATGGACGGACGTGATCTGATCTGGAGCGTCGAGGCCGATCGGATGCCTGGGGAGGATGATGGAAGAACAGTTGGCCGACGAGCTTCGTCGGCCCGATACACGCACTATGGTCCTCCCATGCTGCCCCTGGGATGCGGAAGAGCTCCGCCGTGAAGCTCCGCAGCTGATGACGGTCTCCGATGAGTCGGACAACCACCAGAACGGCCCCGCGACGGGCGGTGGCCTGAAGCTCCTGTGCCCGAGCTGTTGGCCTCCAGATGAGGCTCTCCTAACGATGTAACCTGCACAAGAAGAAAGAGGGGTCGAGGGCAAACTGCCTCGACCCGTCAGAGCGCGAGAACAACGAAGGGTGCGTCGATATGGAGGCCCTCCGGCGAGCGGCGGAGGTGGAGGGTTGAGGTCCCTGCTGCGGGGCGAGCCAGGGGGGATGGGTAGGTGAAGAAGGTGCGGAGGAGGCTCGTGAAGGTGGTGGCGGTGTCGGTTGGGCTGATGGATGATCGGAGCGAACGGGCGGAGGCGGCGGAGCTACGGCTACAGGAAACTAAAAGTTCGAACCGAAGCTAATCTACCGGCTAAAGCAACTACCTGGTGGAGGATATTGACTGGGCTGAAGCTCGGGGAGCTTCTGGGTCATTGCCTGCAAGGGGTCGTCGGCTCCCCGAGGCTGGGCGCGCTCGCGGCGGTGCACGGCGGCGATGCCACCGGATCTGAAGGTTCCCGAGGTCCTCGAGCCTCACTTCCACTCCGAGGCGCACAACTGTCCCTCAGGCTCAACGGAGGAGGTCCTTGGCTGCGAGTGGGAGGTCCAAAAGATGATGAACGAGGCTGCCGGAGACGACACTTTCTATGTCCAGGGGTCCGAGAAGAAATGGATCGGGCGAGAAGCACACGACTCGGATCCCTCAGACCCACCCCGGGTGTGGATCTGTGATGAACAAGGATCAATCGGGTCCAGGGGTTAGGGTGTTTGGCGATGGGGTTGACCGGGGAGAAAAGGTTGAAATCGGGTCGGGCAAGACAAACCCGGCTCTGGTGGTCCAGGGGGGGAGTTGACCGGGGGTCAACATCCCCCGTGGACCAATCAGAGCCCGCCAATTATTAGGACTTTATAAATTAAATAATAAATAGAAAATGAATGAATTTCGAAAAACTCAAAACATGAAAAATATTTATTTTATTCTTTTCTATTTTTTGTGATTTTTAATTAATTTTTCGAAATAAAAATAAGGTATTTACATAATAGGGATATATATAGGTATATATACAATATAGGATTTTTATTTTTGATTTTTAATTTGTTATTTTTATACATTTTTATCCCCATTTTATATTTTATATATTTATATCATAAAATTAGGAATAAAAAGATATTTTTATTTTATTTTTATTATTTACATACAAGGGGGAAATAAATAGATATATACATCTATATGCATGGTATATTTACAATGTGATTTTTAGTTTTTAATTTTGTTCTTTTTATCTTGCTTTTGTTTTTGTTGTTTTTGTTTTATTTATTCACATCATAAAAGATAGAATATTTACAAATTTTATGGAAATTAATTTTATTTATTTATAAGGTGAAATAAATATAAGTGAGGGGACTATATACATGGCGAATATGCACAAGTGATGTTTTTGTTTTCTTTTTAATTTTTCTATTTTTGTTTTTATTTTTGTATTTACAAATATATACCATATATACAATCCACTTTTATTCTATTTTTAGAGGAAAATATATTTATTTTATTTATAGGGATATTTACACACATGAGCCCCTATCTCCCTCTACTTTGGCTTTTATGCGGTGAGGCCCATACTAAGCCCTCCATTGGGTTAGGTTGCTCAATATTTATTCTAAATATTTCCTCTTTTTCTTTTTAATCTTTATTCTTTTATTTTTGCACAAAAACATGCTAATTATTACTTTTTACACAATGCATGCTTTTGGTAATTATTTGTATTTACAGACATATACATGCATTTGCAAAGGTTTTTGTAGCTAAAATATAAGAATAACGAGTGATGAATGGGTATTCATCAGCGTCCCCACGACCGCTTTTGAGACTTTTTGAACGCTGGAGACCAAGGATCGAAGGAGAGGAAGGTCACCTCGTCGGCAGATCCTCCCTGTTCTTCCACTGGGGTTCTCCTCCGTCCGATCAAGGCCAGAGCTCCAGACAAAGCAGCAACCCTTGGATTTCGGCCCCCCAACACCGTCGATCCCAGTTTGATCATCTAATCTCAGCTGCTGGAGGCCAAGCATCATCGCGCATCTTCGGGCTGACACGTGGCAAGTGAAGGCGCCATCACCGTTCGATCTGCGCCTGAGTTGGGTATTTTGCACTTTCTCGCCTATCAGTTTTTGTATTACTTTTTAGTACCTAAATTTCGTCTGCTGTTGTTTTAATTTTGTAATATTTATACTAGGCCCAAGAACTTTTCATTATTGCACGTTAGTCCTTTCCCACATCACCTCACGTGACTCGCACACATAGGGTGAGGGATTTTTGCATAGGGGCCCTCGAAGCTTTGGGTATTTATGTTTAGTATAGGAGACTTTGTATTAAGTTTAATATTTTTGGTGAAATTGCAAGGAACCCCTAGAATTTTTGATATTGTTGTTTCAGTCCCCGCTAGGCACGTGTGAGTCACGCGCAGGGCTTGGAATATTGCATGCGTACCCTTGCCTGTTTGATCATTTATATTTGCTCCTGCAACTTGTCAATCATGCTGTAATATTTCTGGAGAAATTGCATCTGAGCCCCTTGACTTTCTGATATTTACATAAATGCCCCTGCTAGAACTGATTTTTCTCTTTGTTGTTTTTATTTATTTCATGCATTTATAAAATTGTAAAAAATCCACAAAAATTAGCATAAGCTCCTGTTTCATTTTCTATCACGCTATATTTTTGTTTTGCATTTTTATTCCATTTTCATATTTATAAAAATTCAAAAATACGCATTTTCTCTACTGTCTGCATTATAAAATCCATAAAAATTATAAAAGCTCTTAAAAAAATTCCCAAAAAATATATTTTGTATCTCTTAGTATACTTAACTTTCAGTCTAAAAGTCATTAAAAATTACAAAAGAAAATTCATAGAAATTACAAAACCCAAAAACCTTTATAAAAATATTAAAAATTCTATAAAAATCCTAAAAATACCATTTTTATCTCTGAATTTTCTATGCTCTATTATCTTTATTTTAAAATTAATTTGAGGGATTTTGGACACTGTTTGATATTTTTCATCCTCATTTCAATTCTGGCCAGCAATTTGTTTCACTGTTTACTAGTATTTTTTACTTTAAAAATACCAAAAAAATTAGAAAAAATATAGAAAAATAAGAAAAACATTAAAAAATATAAAAATCACAAAAACACTTTATTTTCTGTATTTTAAGTATTTCTCCCTCTTTTTACCTCTCTCTTATCTCTAGTGTATATATATTCCTTATCTATTATCTCTTTATTTAGTAGAAAAAGAAAAAAATATATAAAATATAAAAAGAAAATACAACATTAGTAAATTAAAAAATCAAAATATAAAAATATAAAATCAAAAAGCAAATAAAAAAAATATAAAACTAAAAACACACAAAAAGTCCAAGGCTAAGTAATTCATAAGACATAGGGCATTTGACTTTCACTTAGTCTGCTTCACTCCTTTGCTTCCTGTGTTCGACCCCTACTTGCTTGCCACTATACATTCTTAGTAGGGTATAATAAATTTTGATCCTTGCTATTGATTGCTTAATTAATTGTGTGGGTTGATTGTTGATAAACGTGAAGGCCTGAGTAGTTGCCTCAGCGATAGTGAGTCTGATCTGTCAGACCATTACTTAGAGGCTCTCGCTTTTCCATTTTTCAGTAGGGCCAGTCCTCTAGTTCTTCTTCCCAGTCATATCCTCTTCCTTCTTTGTCCGGTACCATGGGCATTCAGCAGCAGATACTCGACGAGCTCCGTTTCTATAGGAACAAAATTCATGACTTACGGGTGGATGTCAACTGCTTGTCCAGATGGCGAGACGAGCAGACTACACCCTCTACTTCGATCCCAGGAAAAGTTCAGGCTAACCCCAATAGCCTGAACTGGTCTAGTTCTCAGCAACATTATGGTCAGGTATACTATTCAACATCTCTTAGATCCGAACATGTGATTCTTTCGTGTGACAAGGCTAACCACATGTCACTCAGGAGCAGAAGGACCGTGACCATACCTAACCGGGAGAGGGACATGAGGAGGGGCATCTCTGGAGCTCTACCTGAGGAGTCTTCAGAGGACGAGGAGGAGAGGCAGCTTATTTCGGAGCCCCATCAGAACCATTCAAGGATTTCTACTCAGGAAGCCGAGAGGAGGAGGAGAGAGTGTATACAACGTCAACAACATGGATACACTTCTGATTCTACGGAGGACCTTGCATCTTCGATTATGGTGGATACCACTCCAGCTTCTATTCCACAACCTATAGTAGATAGTCTAGATTTTGATTCCATGTTGCATTCAAAAGATTCATGTATCAAGAACTTTGTCTTAGTTAATGCCAAGAATGATCTTCCAATTCATGATTAAGACTCTTCATCTTCTGTTTCTCTAGCTTCAATTCCTTTCCCCCGTGCTCTTATGGCAAGAAAGCACATAAAAAAGATTCAGAAAGATGAGCCCAATATGGCACCGTTGTGTAAAGAAAACATCATTATAAAAGTGCCATTTAATGAGTATGTGGCTAACTATCCTGCATTTCAAAAATACCTTAAGGTGAAATGCACACCTACAATGGTTAGCAGGAATAAAGAGAACCAAAATATAAAGACACATGTCTTGTCAGTAGCCACAACCTATTGTCTCAAGAATCAGACTTTGCCAAGGAAAAAGAGAGACATGGGTGCTCACTATGTGGAGAGTGGTATTGACGACAGTGCGTTTGCACGCACACTCTTAGATAATTGTTCTTTGATTAACTTACTTCCCTTAGCATTATATCATAAATTGGAGTTGGGACCACTTCGCAAATCTAGAGCTTTACTCCAGTTCGCAGATCGTTTAGTGAAGAGACCTAAGGTAGAAGTGAAGAATGTCGTTCTCTCGATTGAGGGGTAGAACTATCAGGTTGATTTCACAGTTTTGGACATGGAGACCTCAAATCATTGGAGAGAATCTCAGATCATTCTCAGGCATCCCTTCCTTAGGACCGCAAGTGCAGCTTTTGATTATGGTACGGGAATGATGAAGTTCCGTTCTTCAGGAGGAGAAGTGAACCTTGAGATGAAGCAAACCAAATGTCAGCGACCTGATTCAGAGAGTAGCACAGAGTACTCCTCTTCAGAGGTAGATTGCAGAATGGATAGCACAGTTGGGATTTGGGGACAGATTCCTTCAGGACAGAGCAAGTCCCTTTCATCTGTAAAGGGCATAGTGGATGATGCAGTTTTCTAAGTGTTATATGATCTTGTGAGAGATGCATCTACCTATTCTCATTATGACACAGAGATCCATCTGGATCTGTCAGTCGCATCCCCTTCGGAACGATCATGGGACATAGATGGTGACTCGGACGCGGCTTTGGCCGAACTACTGCGCTCCTTTGGTGATCTGACTCCCCATACTTCTGAGTTGGTGGCAAGTACTACTCAGCTTAGCCCACCTCATGCAACACGGAACCAGATTCAGTTCAGCCAGATTTTCTTGATGATACCACATTGCCAGAACTGAAATCACTTCCTCATACACTCAAGTATGCCTTTCTTGCAGGACCCAAAGAGAGATATCCTGTTATCATTAGCTCAGACTTGACTTTAGAACAAGAGTCTATATTGTTAGAAGTTTTAGAGAGGAACCACAAAGCAATATGCTGGACAGTATCGGATCTCGTGGGCATCATTCCCGCTCTCTGCTCGCACCACATTTTTACTTACGATAAAGTGAGACCTTCCCGTGAGTTCCAAAGGAGACTTAACCCCTATCTACGGGAAGTAGTGAAGAAAGAGAATGAGAAATGGTGCAAAGCATGGTTTATATACCATATTACTGACTCCAAGTGGGTGGCCCCGCTTCATGTTGCTTGAAGAAGTCAGGAATTCAGATGGTCACCAACGAGGAGGGGGTAGATATCGTGACACGAGTACGTACGTCGTGGCATGTCTGTGTTGATTACAGACGTCTGAATGCCGCGACCAAGAAAGATCACTTTCCCTAGCCTTTTATTGATCAGATCTTGGAGAGACTTGCGGGGAAAGAGTTCTTTTGTATTCTTGACGGGTACTCAGGCTACAACCAGGTAGCTATAGCCCCTGAGGACTAGGAAAAGACCACATTCACATGTCCATTCGACACTTATGCTTTAAGGTGCATGCCATTCGGGCTCTGCAATGCCCCAGGCACGTTTCAGCAGTGCATGATATCCATATTTGCCGAGATGGTGGGAGATTTCCTGGAAGTGTTCGTGGATGACTTCTTGGTTCATGGTTATTCTTTTGATACATGTTTAGCGCACTTGGATCGAATCCTCACGAGGTGTAGAGAGGTGAATCTGGTACTCTCCTGGGAGAAGAGTCACTTTATTGTGACGGAGGGTATCGTGTTGGGACATGTCATCTCCAAAAGCGGAATGGAGGTTGACCCTGCCAGGGTGGAGGTGATCGAGAAACTCGATCCACCTACCAACATAAAGTCAGTGCGGTCGTTATTAGGGCATGTTGGATTCTACAGGATATTTATTCAGGATTTTTCACAGATCGCTCACCCACTGACTAAGCTATTAGTAAAAGACACATATTTTGTTGTATATCACAAGTGTCTGGAGGCCTTTGAGCTCTTGAAGAGGAAGATTTGTACCTCGCCTATCCTACAATCTCATGACTGGTCTCTCCCCTTTGAGATCATGACTGATGCTTCAGATTTTGCTATAGGAGCTGTGTTAGGACAATGGCGAGAGGGGATCCCATTTGCGATCCACTATGAAAGCAAAGTATTAGATCCTACATAGAAGAATTATACAGTGACTGAAAAGGAAATGCTCGCGGTAGTATGGGACCTCGAGAAGTTCAGATCAAATATTTTAGGCTCTAAGGTGACAATTTACACTGATCATACAACTATACGATATTAACTGGAAAAGAAGGACGCGAAGGAGTCTTCTTAGGTGGATTTTACTCCTCCAGGAATTTGATTTGGAGATAAAAGATAAACTTGGAGGGAAGAATGTTGTGGCTGATCACCTTTCTCGGATTGAACTTAAGGATTCTCCTGATTATGAGTAGATTACGGAGACCTTCCCAGACGAGTTAATTTATGTTATTGACTCACTCCCGTGGTATGCCAACATGGTGAACTATCTTGTCTCCAAGCAAGTTCCCCATAGTTGGACTAGGAGTAGCATTGATCGACTGAAGTCAGATTTGAGGAGATACCACTGGGACGATCCTTTTCTTTTCTTCGAAGGACCGGATTGTGTTTGGAGAAGGTGTATTCCTCAGGAGGAATATCAGAGTGTCCTCACATATTGTCATTCACTTGAGGCAGGAGGACACTATTCGGGAAAGAGAACTGCTCACAAAGTACTTCAATGTGGATTGTATTGGCCGACCTTGTTTAGAGATGCTATTGATTTTGTACGGTCGTGCCCGATCTGTCAAAGGATGGGAGGGACAGTTGGATAGAGAGATGAGATGCCCATGCAACCGATGATTATTTGTGATGTTTTTGATGCATGGGCATAGATTTTATGGGTACCTTTCCCAACATGTAATGACATGAGTACATATTGTTGGCGGTTTATTATTTATCTAGATGGGTGGAGGCTATCCCAACCCGAACCGTAAACAACAATACTGTCTCTAAGTTTGTGAGAGACCATATTATTGCTAGGTTCGGGGTGCCAAAAGTTTTGATATCTGATGGGGGTAGCCACTTTGTGAATCGAGATATGAGATCTTTATCCAAGGACTATGGATTTGAGCATAGAGTTACTAGTCCTTACCACCCACAGTCCAACGACATGGCAGAGGTTTCGAACATAAAGGTGAAGAGCATTTTGCAGAAATTGGTTTGTCCCGATATGAAGAACCAGTCTCAAATCTTGGACCAAGTTTTGTGGGCCTATAGGACAGCCTACAAGACACCATTGGGTACTTCACCATTTAGAATGATCTATGGCAAGCCATATCATTTACCCACAGAATTGATTCATAAATCCGAATGGGCAATTAAGAAGATTAATTTGAGTTGTCACCTAGGGAAGCTTTGTTGAGACTTGAACTTGAAAGAGCTCATGGAAATCCGAAATAGGGCATATGACAACGGCTTGATTTATAAGGACAAAGTAAAGAGATGGCATGATCAGCACATTAGGTGCAAAGACTTCGTCCCTGGACAAAAGGTACGATTGTTCAATTCCAGGTTGAAGATGCTCCATGTGTAGCTCAAATCTAAATGGATGGGTCCCTTTGTTGTTAAGAAAGTGTACGAGAATGGAAGTGTAGAGATAGCTGATCTCACAGATGGTGCACAATCTCATGTGGTAAATGGACAACTGTTGAATCATTTTGTAGATTCGAAAGAGTAGGTAGTCCAAGTTGAGGTCATTAACTTCATGCAGAGTGAGTATAGAGCAGATACATCATATTACTATTCATGAAGATGCAACATCAAGATTAGGCATCTTAGAAGATTCATTCCTCTTGTACATTGTCCCTTCTTTGTATATTCTCCAGATCACATAGGTTCTCACACTTACTCCTGTCATATACTTAGGCTGACCAGAGCCTAAGTATAGGGGGAACCGATGCCCGCCATGTGTATATACTCATCCATTTCTCCTCTTGACCTCGTCCGCCCCATTTTTGCTCTTCTTCTACAGTTAGGGTGACTAGAGCCTAAGTATAAGGGGCGGATTGACATCTATACTTTTTATTATTTTAGTCATCCTACACTTAGCATGATCTATGTCTTTTTTCTCGCTTCTTGTGCTCTGAGGACATAGCACATGTTAAGTATAGGGGGGCGTGTATATATTACATATATACTTTACCCATAGATCGTACTTTCACGTATTTTTGTATATATTATACAATAATTATGGGGTGGGTAAAAAATTTTTTTGAAAAAATATCTTAAAAAAACTTTTCAAAAAAACTAAAACTTTTTTCCCTTATTTGCTTAAAAAACCTTTTCAAAAAATATGTCCTTTCTTATTTACTTATCCTTTTCAAAAAAAACATAAAAAAAACAAAAGCAAGCATAACTTTGTCTAAAACAAAAGCTCTAAAAAAGTAACTAATAAGTTGGTTTAATCCCTAACACATTCACTTTCACACAAGACTTGTGATGATCAAGAACACTTGGTTTATGAGGTCTTGAGATTTTGAGTTAACCAGCCTTAGTCATTAGGGTCCTTGACTTAATTATTCACATTTCCCTAATTTGAAAGATTTGTGTGCTATATTGCGTGCTTAGTCTCTACCTTAAGAATATGATCAACACCTCACATACACGACTGTAGTTATGATGAGATGAGTTGAAATTTCACTTGAGGAATTGGGATGCGGGATTTGAGTTTGGACTTGATTTGATGATGCTCGAGGATGGGATAAAAGAAATGAAGGCTTTATTAAACCTAAGTATCAACACCTTTAGCCAGTATGAGAACATGGTTCTTGTACTATCTCTTGACATTTACCTATGTGCCAGGGTGTGATAAAATAATAATAAAAATGTTGATTAGTGTTCGCCAACTCTTGGAAAAAGCAGTGGAGCTAGCCAAAGTACTACAAAGCAATGAAATGTTAAATAAAAGCTCTCATTCCATACAAAGTCAAATATCAAAGAGCTTCCACCAAAGGTGAGTGCTCCCAACCATTTCAAAGTGTCCACTTGGACCACCGCTATTAGGACCAGGAGTCGGGCTTGCACCAAAAAAGGGCTCTGCATCGTAAATGCTATAAGTCTAGGTGTAGAAGGTACGATATGTACTCAAAAATGCACTCACCAGTGTACTCCCGGGAAAATAAGTGCAGAAGACTCCAACTTCTCTTGACAGACGCACTGATCAACACCAAAAATATGTGTCGCATAATAAGGCACTTGAGAGAATCCTTGTTCCAATGAGAGGGAGAGAAGAAATGACACAATCCTATGCCTTCCATCAACTGGCCTTCCATCTACACTTTTAAGTCTGACAACTAAAGAGACGATGGATTGGATGCAAGAAATAGTTTATTCCCTAGTGTTGAGGGTCATGTTCTTAGGAGAGTCTCTTGGACTGGAACCTTAGGCGACGTTGCGACTCTACTCTTGTAACCGCAGTAAACACTTAAGTCATATCCTTACTATATGTGTATACAAAGAGAGTCTGATGAGTAGGGAAATTGGATACCTTTTGACTAGAGCTTGGTTCAGCTTGGAATTTTAGGATCTCTAAAACTGAGAGTTCTTGAACGGATCAAGTCTTGTATTCACATGCACAGTCAGGGGATATTCCAACTTATTCATTCTTTATTTGCTAGAGGACTAGCAAAGTTTAACTATAGGGGGGTCATGAATCCACGATTCATCATCTCAATATCTTGAACTTAGCAAAATTCCTAAGCAAAATCTCAAATAAATGTATATAAATTCAATAAATTAACAAAATGACTCTTCTAAATAAAACACACTAATTAATGTATATTAGATTGTACACAATAAATTAACAATAAAAAGGCGCAAAATTAAAGGAGTTTTTCACCTGTAAATAGCCCAAAACTTCATGTATTTTTTAATAATTTCAGTTCAACTCTTTTTTGGCTAATTCTTTCTCTAACTTGTTCATAACAATGAATATAAAAATAAAAACACAAAACAAATTTCTGCTCAAATAAATGCTCCTTGATCCCAAAGAGAAAAAGTCGTAAAGTCCAACTTTCGGGCTAAATTCCCACTCCATATGAACTCCAAATTCACCAAACTCACTTTTAAAGTTCAAGTTAGAAAATTATCTATCCAACGAAGTGGTTTCATTAATATCGGTGCTCATTTGCAAAGGTTGGATTTTGGGACCTAGATGTACATTGTATATTATATATATATATATATTCAATTTTTATCAAAAAATTCATTATTATGTTGTATTTTGATTCTAGTATTTTAATGTATTTTTCTATTGTAAATATCTCTTATTAAAAAGACAAAAAAATATAAATTAAAAAAACAAACAATAAAATGTACATGTTGTAAGGCTTCCTTTGTAAATTCTCCACTATTTTTTCTTCTTTATATTTTGTTGTATTATAGTTGCCTACTTTATCTTATTATTTATTTTATTATTTAATTTCCATTCTCTATAATAACAACCATTCAACTCCATCGTTCCACCATTTTTCTAACTTCCAATTCTACTCCACCATCTTAATAACCTCCATTCTACTCCACCTCCATTCTAACCTCCATTTTTTCTCTTTTTATACATTATATCCTCCTAAATTTGCACTTGATATATCTTTATGTGAGGAGATCCTAGTTCCCAGAGTTGAATCTATGATAGTGACACAACCACGGTCGAGCGACGACAACCCTCTATCCAGTGAGATCCGTTGGCTTCTTAGCCAATATTGCATTCGCATCTGTGTGCTGCTCGAGCTCATCGGTCGCCGACGATTCGAGTGAAGACCGTGCTCTCGTGAGCACATCATAGGCGTCCATCTCCATCGTAGGTATTTTTCCCTTCATCTTGTCATCATTTTTTATCTTTGATTTTTTTAGCACATCACATTTCATATAATCCCCATTCATCATTACCATCACCATCACCATCATCTTACTTTTCTTCGTCATCCATTTATAATTTCTCCCCCTTTTTTATACATATCTATTTTCTACTTTAAGAAAATTGAAAAAAATAGAAAAACATAAATTAAAAAATCCTTTATTACAAAAAAATTCAAAAAAACAGCTGCAGTGCCGCACCGCCCCTCCCCCTTCTTCCACGGGCAGCGGTGCCGCCTGCCGCCCCTGTTCATTTGGATATTTATTTCCCAACTTTTTATTCAATGAAAAATGTTATTATGTTGATCAACAAAATGTCTACCATCTGAATATTTATTTATATTTTTGTGAGCTCTAGATAATTAACTAAAATTGTTTAAGTGCAAAAGTTCATATTTTACCCATTTTGAGCACTTAAATTCATATTTCTCTCATAGTAGCTTGAAAATTTCCACAAAAATAAAAAATGATGCCTTGAACTGTGTTTGAATTACTTTCCAAATTTCATCTAAAATAGAGTTGTCTTGGGCCTGAAATAAATTGTGTAGTGATTTTAGTAAATGATTTTTAATTGAATCCGCACATCTTATATTTGCAAAATTTCAACTCTTCTGGATTCCTTTTATAAATACCATTTTGAAATAATTCTCACTCTGGATAAATTGCTATTGTAAATTTATTAGGAATAAATTACTCATTGCCACTTTGTTTTCACTAAAAAATCCATAACAAATTCATATTTCGTCAGAAAAATCCAAAAATATTACTGTATCTTCCTTGCATCATGTTTTTGTTCCTGTAATGTTTTCATAATTTTGGCATTCTGCTTTTGTGAAAAATTGCTAAAAACCCTTAAAAGTGTGCACTTTTAATTATTGCATTATAATTCTTAAAATTCCAAAAAAATGTGTTTTGTACTCACCTCTAGATTAGGATTGTAGGAAAAATACATTTAGGCTCAATTGAACTGATTTTGCATTAAATGTAAGTTGGCCTAGTTGTCTGCTTTCTTAGTGTCTTAATCCACTTGCATTGTGCACTTTGCTTTCTTTTTGCATAAAAATATATAAAAAATACGCATTAGAAATCTAGATCTTAATTTTTGAATTAGCCCGATGTTGTTCCTTTTCCTCCCTGTGTTCGATCCTGAGCTTGCCCGAGATATAAATTAAAGTCGAGACAAACTTCACGAAGATCTTCTCTCAGTTTTGACTGATTCGCTAAGTGCAGATACTACAACGCTGAAAATTATATATCGTATTAAGCGACTCATCATTTATTATTTGGCCTGAAACTTTATTTTAATTGCAAATAGTTCCCTATAAACTGTCTGTCTCTTAGTTAGTTAAATAAATACCAAATTAATTCCAAAAATTCTCTAAAAATTATTGTTGGCTCATGTCGACACATGATATTTATTGTGATTTTTGTGGATTAATTAGTGGTATCTTATATTTTCTAAAAATCAAAAACCATAAAAGAGTGTACTGTCTATTTTGACAAATACATAAAAATTAAAAAATTACTTCAAAAATCCCGCAAAAGTTCTTGCTTGTGTATTTTTATGTGTTTTATCTTCTGTAGCAATTTTGTTTTAAAACTCCTCATATAAACCCTAGAAATTGCTGAAAACCTAAAAACCTATAAGAATCATATAAAATTCTAGAATAATAAAAAATCTCATTTTAGTTCCTATTTATATATATTAGTATAAAATTCATAATAAGGACTTCAGGGCATTTTAATTATTTTTACTTGCGATATTGTCATGGATGTGCACTGTTTGGATTTTTAGCCTTTGTTTGATTTTTATAAAATAAAAAAAATCAGAAAATCCCCAGAAAAGTGCCAAAAATACTTTAAAATTTCAAAAACCCAAAAATATTTTTGTCTTAATTTTAAGCATTTCTTGTCTTGAATAAAACTTCGAAAAGTTTGTTGTGTGCCTTATTTCCTTTTTTGCTTGATTTTGTTCCCTTATTCATAATTATAAAAATTTGCAAAATTAAAACCACCAAAAATATGTTTTCTCTTTTCTGAATTTCGACCACTTCGTAGGTTATTCGTGCCCCTTGTGTTCGACCCTGGTTGCTATACCGGGTAAATATAAATAGCAAAGACCACTTACATTTTTACGTGCTTGATTGTTTGATCTTATTGAGTGGGTTTTCTCTCTTCTTGTTGACTCCGCCTTGTGATCTGGGTCACAATGTTGATTATTTGATTTCCTAACCTGATCTGTTTGTCGCATCATCAGTCTCTGCCATTAAATAGATGTTCGCTCACAATTTTTATGTTCTATGGACTCTAAATCTGAATTATATTTTATGTTCATATCTTCTAAGATATATTTGTAATCTGTCATTTTTCATATTATCCCTTGCACGCATTCATATATTATGCATTGCATTTCTTTTAATTTCATTGAAAAATCAACTAAAAATACATGCATCATATAATTGCATTATTCTGCATTACATTCTGCATATGTACGACGACCTATAAATAAGAAGATATTCAAGTATTTTTTGATAAATAGATAAAGTAGCTCGTGTCCCTATGTTCGACCTTGGTAGACTTGCCAAGTATAAATATTCCACAACATTCAAATGTGTTTTGTTTTTACTGACCAAAATCTGCCTCATATGTTACGACAATTTCCTGATTATTAAAGTGGCGGATTTCACATTCATCAAATGGGGTCGTTGTCAAGGACATGACTCATCTTTGTTTTAAAGAGGCGGATTTTGCATTCATCAAATGGGGTTGTTGCCAAGGACACGACTCACCTTTGTTTATTTGTTGAATTTTGAAATATAGTTTTCTATTGAATATTTTCAAAATTTGTAGGGCTTCTCTTCATGCATTATTTTTGCATCATTTCCGTTGATTATTTTCCTTGTTATTTTTCTAACATTTCTCTTTTGTGGAAAGTCCCATGAAGATCGAGGATGCTTGATCCCATCAAGGTGTAGAGTTGGGAGCTCCCGTTGAGAAGGCCGCAAAAGAATTGGCGAAGAATTATATGAATATTAGTCAGCGCTACTTGCAGTTGCATGTTGTAGAAAAAAATGTGTTGCATGTGCATTTTTACCGATCCTCATTAGAGGGCTTGTGTGATGTAAAAAAAAGTATATCACTAATGATCTACGCACCAAGAAACACATACATTTGCACATATCCATCCATTGCCCCCTCCCCTCTCCTCTCTCCGTATATTTCACACAATCACTCATCCCCCTCTAAACATCTTATATGTACACAATGCACATATACACAGACCCTCTCCCGTGACTTTACAATCGGTAAAACCCCCTGTATCTTAGTGTAAATGCTCCTCCCAACCCTAAACATACACCCTCCCCCCGATTCAGATCCTTTACTTAGGCTATTTTTGGCATAAGTATAGGGCGGACCTGACTCATTCATCCATCCCCCGCTCTATCTTCTTATACTTAGGTCAATTTTTGACCTAAGTATAGGGGGACCCTCCTCCTCGGTTCTTCTATATAACCCTATATGTAGCCGAGCCATGGCTTCATATCACTTGTGCTATGAGGACATAACAAAAGTTAAGTATAAGGGTATACCATATATTACTGTATATCTACTTTAGAAATAGCTCGTTTATTTTTATAAATTTTAAAAATCTTTTCTGGCTTGGTTTAAGTAAACCTGTGAACTGATTTTTGTAAAAAAATCCCGTAAAAAGGTTTTCTTAAAAATTGAGGGATTAATTGTTGTAAATAAAACCATTTTTTCAAAAAATCCATAAAAACTTGAAAAATTAAAACCTTTCTTTGATTAAGAATTTGAATACTAGGCTTAAAAATGAGTATCTACTTTTTAGCGAGGGAACTTTGGTCTCCCTTAACAAAGTGGGTGAATGATACGGAAGGATACTTAAGCACATCATGGAAGCGTGGTGATCGTATCATATACGATCAAGAGCGGCTAGTCATACTAGTTGCTCGGCGCAACGGAATTTAAAATTTTTTTAAACAATGAAAACACATGATCCATAAACCATTTATGAATTGTTTTGTCTAACCATATAGTAGATATAGGAATACCTGTTGTAGTGTGGTTACGATCGAGCTTCTAAGAGAAGAAGCCTCCTGTCTCAAGTCCGACCTTCGGAGGAGATGCTTGTGAGCGCGGGGATGAGTTGCGGGGATCTCGTAATCCATGTGGTTGTCCAAGCAAGGAAACTCCTGATCTTGTCACACGAGATTGTATGTCTTCTTCGCAAGCGAGATGCACCAAAGAAGATGGAGTACCGAGAGTCATCGAAGCGACAACACAACGACAAGGTGACGACAAGGGCCTTCTTCCTTCTAGGGTTAGGGTGGACGGCCACCTAAAGAAAGATGAGGAAAAGGGAACGTGAGAATGAGAGAGAGAGAGAGGAGAGAGTTGTTGCACAATTTGTTGTTGTAACTTTGAAGAGCATGGGGTGCCTCTTCTTATATAGTATTTTGGGGATCCATGGACTACACAAAAATAAATGGATGAGACTGATTTGTGTTTCTTTCAATGGCCAAGATTTTGTTGTAAAAACACAACAACAATTAATTTAATTTAGATTAAATCTATATTGATAAATCAATATAATTTAATTCCATAAATTAAATCAATTAATCATGGAGATAATGGAAAGGAGACTTCCTCTCTAAGAAGTAAAGTAGATGACTACCCTTTCCTTGTTGGAATTGGTAGTCGTCACCCCTACAATCAAGGGGAGTGGAGATTACATGTAATCTCCATTATCCCTCAATTATCTGCATATTTTGCAACAATAATTGTTGCAAATTATTCACCAAAAATAATTCGTAATTACTTTGTGAATATTACAATCTTGCCATTGGAAATTTGTGAATCAAGTTCACAACCCAAAATAAAAGACGATTTATATTTTCAATTAATTATCCAATGTGAATCCAATTCACATCAATAATTAACCAACAAATATAAATCATAGCAAACTCTCTCTAATATATTCTCATTCATATTTATAAAATAGTATAAATAATATGGATACTCTTATCCATATTACACTTATCCACAATAATTAAATCACATTTAATTATACTCGATAACCATTCTCATTCTCCAATATAATGTGAATCAAATTCACATTATTCATGATAATTAAATCACATTATCTATTTCTCTATGCTTTAAACAATGAAATTATTCATGAACTCTTTCAAGAATAATGCATATCTCTATAGGTACTTGGAGATAAGGACAGGACGATTGTATTGTTCCACATATAGTGACTTGGATATTGAGATCACATCTCAAATCCAGATCGCACGGACCTCCCATAGATGCTTGATTAAATCAAGTCCATAAACCTAATATTCTCATTGCATCTGAATCTCATTCAGATCAATGTCCAACACTTGGACTAAGATCAAGTTATTTCTCTATTGAGAGGAGTCACTAAAATCCAAACCTGTTTCATAACTCCCTCGGAATGGAAGCGTCATGATTATACAATTGTTTATGATCACATCACCCTTAGGTATTCCCAATACCTATACATCCTGCATACTGGAAGACCTTTGAATAAACCCGAAGTTATAGATCTCTTTTAGACTGTCACCTTCAGGGTTTTATTATTAAGGTTCTCATTTGATTATTGTTATTTGGTATTGATCATATGCTTTCCAAAAGCATATATCATACCTATATATTCTGTCAAGCTTCATAAGTGCAACGAGCATGCATGGAATTTATCGATCTCAATATCTCATGAGTGAGCTCATGTCTTCCCGTTCAGAAGTGAACCTGTATGATCCCTTTGAGAGATCGTATTACTCATATGCACTTATATGCACACCAGATCGCCGGTATATAGACCTTAGTTAGGTCATCAATCTATTGGTCTACCGAATGTACATACTCAGACATATAGTAACACATTTGTCTCCGATCAGAGGATGTGTGCCTATATCACGACAACATACGATGTAGGACTTTGTTTATCTCAATCTCGTTAACTCAACTCTTTCACCTAATTAATCTGACACCTCCGAATCTTTATTCCCATACAGAGGACCTAGATCAAGAGGTCAGTCAGATATCATCCAAATGAGAAAGGATTGCCATCTCCTACTCAGGATGGAGATCATCTCTTAACAATCATTTGAAGGTTCTTGATGAGTCCTCAGTCTAACTCTTTAGATATTCATCTAGGCACCAACCTCTATGATTCAATAATTGAATCAACAACTATATGATCATTAAGATGACCATGGTACGTAACCCTAATTGTACTAAGGGACCTATTATGTAAATTAATTATTCTTCAATTCAGATTAGGGAATGATATTTGCAATAACATTTATTGCATAATGGCTCACCGTTGGCTCGCATGTCCAACAATCTCCCACCAGCCCAAAGAGCCATTAATGGGATAATATTTAAACCCGCACTCATGTGACAGTCATAGGCTATCTAAAAATAGTTAGGTAAGATGATCATCCACTTTGTTCCCAAAAGACTATGCCAAGTCCTTTTACGGTTCTTGCATATCTCCTAGTAACAGTGCTCGCATTGAATGCAAATGTTGCATCTTATGCAACCGATACTCAATCTTGTTAAATCAATTATAGTGTCCTTGACACTATTGCTCAATAATTACTATAACCAGTATTCTCGTAATCCTTATCAGAATACCTTTATTCCTGGAGATCTCTATCTCCTAAGGTATCTACAATTAAGACCTTTTAGATCACTATCTATAAAGTCTTAATCTCTTGAAGATAAGACTTAGATATCATTATTTCTAAATCTTGTTATTTTTGAATATATTGTCATTACTGCAACTAAGTGTTTTATCTCTATAGTAGGATTAGTAACAGTTTACCACTCCCACTGCATGGCAGACATCTCGCTTTTGTACACATCTAGCATACACCTGACTTCTCATAGATGATGCACCAGGGCAAGCAGTTTTAGCATTCACTTCCTCGACTCTTTGAGGTGCTATCACTTCAGATAGGTTAGTACCATATCTTAAGGTATGGAAGCCTTTTTGGAATTTCAAAAAATGGAATATGTCCAAGGTATACTACAAATGTGATGGTCCCAATACCCTCTTCTCTTTGCATTTGAACACCTTCAGAACTAAGTTCTAAGAGGTGTCCTTGAGATCATATCTCAAGTTATGGAATAACTGGATTATAAAACACTCATCATCCTTACATTTTTCAAATGATCAGGATATCATCTACATTTAGCACGATGAACACAATGACACTCCCACTAAGCTTCACATGGTTCATAAAGATTCTATCTGAAATTATAACATTTATAATTTCATTAAATCTTATATTCCAACTATAAGAAGCTTATTTGAGTCCTTAGATGGATTTTCTCAACTTGCACACCATGCTTTCCTCAACCATGAAGCCTTGGGGATGCTTCATGTGAATATCCTCAGAGGGGTATTCATGGAGGAATGTCATCTCGATTTTCACCTTGAAGATGTCAAAGATAAGTTGTGTAGCTACAGTTAGCAATAATTTGATGGGTTTAAGCATTGTTATTGAAGAGCAAGTCTCATCGCAAGTAATGTCTTCTCTTCCAGTGTGTAACTCATGTCTACGAACCGTGCTTTGAAGGTATCTACCTTCTCATCATGTTCCCTCTTTCTCTTGAAGATCCATTTACACCTTTCTGGATATTACCCATATAGGTGGATCCTTGAGGATCCATATACAACACTTGTGTATGAAGTCTACTTTAGACTTTATTGTTAGAATCCATTTTTCCATGTTATGATCCTCAGGAGTTTCATCACATGAAATCCGATCATTGTCAGACTTAACTGACACATGGAATACATCCTCAAACTCATTTGAAGAGGTATTAGTGTTTCATCTTTAATTGTCCTATTAGTTTCCGATTTCAGGAGCCTCATTATCATCTCAAGTCATCTTTTAAGAATCTCAAGGTCATAAAGTATGTATCAAATACCATTCTTTATTTTCCTAATGAATTAACATTTTCTGGTGCTATATTCTAGCTCGCATGCATGAAACTACATATATACGTGGGAAACTATGAAGTAATTATGCTAAAAATTATCATTGATCAAATCATGTCACACATAATCCAATTGTATCTCTCTATATCTCTGTTGAGTTTAGGTGTGTTAGGAGGATTGAGATAGAAATGATATTCATAACTCCATAAGGTATTCTTTGAATCTATCTAACAGGTATAAGCTACCTAGGTTTGATCAAATTCATTTCATCTATCTTCAAACTTTGGTTCTAAACCAAAATTATGAAATCATTGAACATTTCAAAGCTTTCGTAGGTGAAGAGAAGAAATATCATATCATACATAATCATCAATAGATATCACATATCCATAATGTTTATTATGATATAGATGATCCACATACATCAATATGTATGAGATCCAGAATACCTCTGCATCTTGCACCATTCCCAAAGAAGGATTTATTGGACATGTTTTACTTTTGAATACAATATTCATAAGTATTTAAGTTTTGAAATTTTAGACATTCTAAAATTTCATCTCTTACTTGTCTATTGATCAAATCAACAGGCAAACGTCCAAAGCTTGATGCCAGATCATTGTTAAATGATCTTTATCCTCCTATTGATCTTTTAAAGGTTTAATTTTCTGTATTAGAAATCTTAATGAACCATTCATTAATTTTCTAATTTAGTGGAGTCTATTAGATGTTAGATTACTATATGAAATATATCCATCATACCTCTCTATGATAGATTTATTCTGAAATTCATGTTTATTTCCAACATTTAGAAATAAACTATGAGTGTATTCTTATATCTAGGTCATAGAGACATTCTCTAAGACTAAGGACTCTCCAACTTAAATTGAGAAGTCTATCAATCCAACAGAGATTGTTGCAACAATTGCATCAATATCCATGTGGATGACTATAAACCTTAAGATCAGATTTTCTAGTCTTCTAACACATATGCGACCCATTTGCAAGTGTTGTTAGAAGATTGAGATACAATTATTAGACTTTATCTAATCAAATAAGAAAGTCAATTTCATTGATTATATGTAGATTATTCCAATGCACTATCCGAGTTCTTCTTTAAGAACTCTAGACAAACTTGATAGTCACACTATCAATACATTGGCTTATTGTAGCATTGGCATTCATCCAACTATTTGGATGTCATATGGAAGTTACAGAAGTACAATCAACTCCTTGACTTTCCTTCTTGTTGGTTCAAACCCATGCTTCCACTGCGCTCTCTTCATCTATAATCAATCATTGCTCAAGACAAAGAATCTCTTATGTTGAATTCAAAAGATTTCAGTATAAGAGATTTCAACATTTAACCATGCTTCATTCAATTCATACAGTATGAATATTTTGAAGCTTCACGAATGACTAGAGTATAAATAGTAGATGATGACACTCATCGTATCTACATCCATTTAAACTCTTAAACCATTGGTTCAGGTAGGTACTCAAACATTTTGAATACATCATCTCTTATAGATCTACAATTCTGCATGATGCAGTGAACCATATCATTCATGATTAAATGTTAAGAGCACATATGCATCCCAAAACATATTCTTAGATTTTATAAGGACTAATTGACAATTACGATCATCATCGACATGTCATTTCCAAAGTACATTTGATGACATCAAGACTATAGAGACATACAAACCCTACGGTTGTAGATCTATTGTCTATTTATATCTCATTCCTCATTATTATGAGGAAAATTGCACATTGCAACCACATACATTATGTGTCTAAATACAATATCTTGATTATGAATGCAATTCATGATATTATACTAGTTACTGTTGAGTATAGTATTGAGCGGGTTTAATAAATGATTATCTGAAATAAGAAATTTGCATAATTGTATATATATTATATATACATATTTTACTTTGATCTAGGAGTTTTTATATCAAAGTTGTCTTGCCTTGTCAACACTGAAAGTTCATTCCCTTAACCACTTTCAACGTAGGAGATATACTTACCATTATATCTCAAGCAAGATCTGGGATCTCCTTCCTTATCTTTGTTAATCCCAAAAACATGAGAACTTGTAACTCACATAAATAGAAGTGGGAACATGATGAATCCACATTTTATCATCTTTATTCTATCATTTTGGCATCAAAAACCCTAGCAAATGCCTGTAAATACCCTTTATTTCATCATCTTAGCATTCATGCATGCGCATCTAAACACTGTATAAATTACTGTAATTAAGGCCAAAATTATAGAATAAATAAAAGAAAAGAAAAAGAATAAAATATTGTAGATATTTTATGACCCGAAACCCCGAGACCTAGGCATCTTGATGAATAGGTCGACAAGGAATAAAGTAGGGGGAGATAAGGGCCAAATACCTATATTTACTAATTCATTCTTTATTCAGTTTGGAACCTATTTTTGGTACCACTTTTTATACATCAAATAAAGAAACTTTGTACATGAAAGTTGTAGATAAATTAATAAAGAAAAATACAGAATTTATTTCACTCAAAAATAATGTATAGATAAAAAGTTATGGTCTGAATAAAAGTCCAGAATCCCAACTTCCCAGACCCGTATCTCACAAACGACAACTCCAAATGTAGTAAATTCACCTTTAATTGTATATAGAATAAAATAATCTATCCAATGGTGGTGGTTTCGCATTTGGCGGAGCTACGGTTTGAAAGTTGAGTTTTGGATCCTCCTTGTATAAATGTACTGATTAAAATATTCAATTTATTATTTATATACTATTTTTGTATTTTTATATTTTTATAATATTGTAATTATTACTTATAATAATTATGTACATTAAAAGTGGAAGAAAAACCAACAGAAAACCCAAAATAAAAATAAACATACATAGGCCATACATGTATCATACCTATATTTATACCTATACTTTTTGTACTTATATTTTATTTAATATACAGAATTCATCAGAAAAATAAAATAAAAATATATTTGTATACATAAAAGTATCTTATGATTTTAGAAAATAATAAACAAAAATAATAAAATTAAAATACACAAAATAAAAATCAAATACTAAAATACATAGGTAATATACCTATATAAGGCTAAAAAGTGAACTTATAAAAATATATCTCATTAATCTAATTAAAAATCATAATAAAATACTACATAAAATAACGAAGATTTTTTATTTTATAACCATTAATTAATTCGGCCTTATTCTATTTTTAATTTAATTTACAAAATAATAATCAGGGATTTTTCCTGGTTGGTCCACGTGGACCAACCAGGTTTCAGCCCCAGTTGACTTCGGTCAACTGGTCGTTCCTAGACCTGTAGCTTTTGTCAGACCCACGTTTGACCCTGCCTTCTCCATTTTTTCGAGGCTGAGTCTTGTGTTATTTCATGATAGACCCTTCTGACCTTTTGCTCCTCGGACATCGGGCATGCCCGCCCTGATGCTACCTTGGTCAAAGGAGCACTGCACCAATCGCTCTGTCTCGTTTTTCCTCCGCTGACCGTCAACCGCTTATAACCCAGCAGCCACTTCGATTTGATTTTTAAACCGCTAATTCCTTCGATCTTTCCCCCCTTGGTCTTGGTAAAGGTGCCTGGAGGTGACAGCCCCGAGCTCCGGGCTTCAAGGCGGCTGGACAGCACCTGATCGACGCGAGTTCCACACCTCCGGCGAAGCTCCGCCACCGAGGTATCCACCCTCTGGCCCCTGGACATCGAGGCCGTTCTTTGCTTCCTTTTACTCCCTTCTCGTTCCTCATAGCTTTAGGATCATTTCGCCCATATTTCCTCGTCAAATCATCCACCTAATCTCGTCATCGATCACCTCGTCGGAGCGCAACTCCGGCGAGTACCTATCTCGCCCTTCATTCCATCTCGAGAGCCACTGGAGGTCGAGGCATTTTGCCCTCGACCTCCGTAACCTTTTCTGCAGGCATTGGAGCATACCGAAGCGTCTGGAGGCATTTTGTCCCCTCGCTGGAGAAGGCTGGAACCTTGTCGCTCCGCCACCTCCGTGCGAGAACACCGGCGCATGCGGTGATTTTTGGCACTCCCAGACGATAGCTGACGCCTACTGGAGCTTCCCCGACCTTTTTGCGAGCCCAAACGCCGCCTGAGCTGGACGGAGGAGCTCGGAGAACTTCGCCCAGCCGGAGATCCTCTGTGTTCTTCCACCCGCCATTGGAGCCGTCCGATCGCGGAGGAGTCCCAGATCCGCCACCAGCCGTTGGATCTTCGAGTGCTCAACCGTCCGATCTATCGAGATCCATCTAATCGCTGCCGTCCACGAGCGAAGCATCATCGAGCCCGGAGAAGCCGACACGTGGCTAAGTGAAGCATCCCGCACCGTTGGATCGCGCCCTGCCACCAGCCGTTGGATCATCCCCACGAGTCATCAACGCCACCCGCCGTTGGATCCGCGCGCCAAGGGTATTTTGCACCTAAACCCCTGCGCCTTTTGTATTTACATTTTAGTCTAAAAACTTTCGTCTGCAGTGTAAAAGTTTTGTAATATTTGCAAAAAGAACCTCGTCTTTATTTTATGTGCATTCAGGTCCTCTACCACGTCACCTCACGTGACCTGTACACGTAAGGTGAGGGCATTTTGCATAGAGGCCCTCAGCCTTTGTTGTATTTCGTTTCAGTACCAAAACTTGGATATTAAGTGTTACATTTTTGGAAATTTTGCAAGTTAACCCCTGGGGTTTTGAAAATCACATTTTGGTCCCTGCCAGGCGCGTGCCAGTCACGCGCCCTGGGGGGTATTTTACACCAATACTCCTGCGGGTTTTGTAATTGATGTTTGGTCCTGAAAATCGAATATTTAATTCAAACTTTTGTGAAAAATTTCATGTTTGCCCCTGGATGTTCTGATATTTGCACTTATACCCCTGGCAGGGCTGTTTAATATTTGGATGCTTGTTCTAATTATTTAAATTATCATTTTAAGTCCAAAAATTCCACAAAAATAGAGTTAAGGTCCTGTTTACTTGCACATGTTCGCCATATTTTTGCATTTTATTTTTATTGCATTTTCATATTTATCAAAAATCAAAAACATGCATTTATTTCCCTGTTTGCATTAGAAAATACATAAAAATTATAAAAACGTTTTGAAAAATTTCAAAAAAAATATATTTTGTGTGTTTTACAATTTTCTAGTGTCAGTCCAAAAATCACTAAAAGTCTCAAAAGAAAAACCTTAAAAATTCAAAAATACATAAAAACTTCAAAAAAATATATAAAATCAAAGAAAACTCAGAAAAATACAAACTCAGTTTTATTTGTTCAATATTCCATTCTCTTTATTTGAAAATTAGTGTGAAAAATTTTGGTTGCTGTTTACTAATCTTAATTCCTATTTTACTCACAGCTAGCACCTTTTTCACTGTTTTGTCTTATTTCAGTATTTAAAAATACCAAAAATACTTTGAAAAATACCTAAAAATAAAAAAAGTAAAAATCCTAAAAATATCAATAACATTTTATTTCTGAATTTTTGGTGATTTTTGCATATTTTTATAAATACTTTATCTTGTCTTTTATTACATTGTTTTAGATTCCAATATTGAAAAAAAGAAAAAAATATAAAATATAAAATTATAAAAATCAGAAAATAAAAAATCAAAATACAAAATTAAAAATTAAAATAAAAAAATTAAAAATTAAAAATCAACAAAAAATTCTTTGCTTGCTTGCTTAGTGTAGACACTTCACAATCACTTGTGCACATTTATTTGAATTACCCTGTTTGCTCCCTGTGTTCGAACTCTCTGCATACTTGCCCTTTACATCATTTGTGCAGAGTTACAAATAAATTTTAACTCCATATTTATTTCTAATTATTGATCTTTAGTGTGGGTTAATTGTTGATTAATTTCAGAGTTGATTGGTCAACACTTCGACTGTGTTCCCGCCTTGTGTGGAATACAAGACCGATCGATTTTTGAGATTATCAAATGGCACCATTGCCGGGGAGCAACAACGAGTAGTTTACATTTTTGTTTGCTTGTGATTATTGTCTACCATAGCTTCAGTTATCTCTCTTGCACTTTTGATACATATATTGATTGAGCTATTCTGACCATTCTTCTTTTGTCTTCTTACGAGGGACCGCGGATCAAGGCGGATCGCCTAGGTGACCCGAAGCAACCTTGGGGAGCGGAGCCGGCTTTTCTTTAACCAAGCCGGCAGGAGAGAGCAGGAGGAGTGAGAGAGTGGTAGATTAGTTGCAATTTATTTTTGTGAGAGAGTGACTTTGATAATTTGTAATAATACAGGTACTTGGACTTTTGGACACTCCGGGCCTAATTTCCGGGTGTTTGTTCACCCGGGGGCTCACCGCGGTTTTTGACGAGTTTTCACCACTGTCATTTGCCGGTTTTGATTTCATTTTCACTTTCTTTGTGGATTGAGCCCTTAGATCTAGGCCTGCTTGATCGATTAAATTAGGTCCAAACACACTAATAACCTTTGCATGTACCTATAGTTCGTACTTGGACTTAGCTTAATTAAACAGTTAGCTCCCTTTCTTAGATCTGCCGCGCCGCGAGCCCTCCCCCTCAAGCGCTACTCCTGAACTCGATGTGTCGAGAAGAGGAGGGGAGGGTCTAGACCGGACTCTTAAGATCGACGATCGATGGTTGACTTGTGGTTCTTCACGCTAGCAGTTGCCTATCTTAGGACGATTTCCGCATTGCATATCGGCATATAGACTAGGTTTATAAATTTCTGCTTTGCATCCCGCATGGAGAGAGCTGGGATTCACTGTAAGTCTTCTTACTTTGCATCCATCATTTAGGCACAAAGGTGAGATTTCCATCTTTGTGTCGACTTGCACGGTTTTTCCGACTCTATTCTCCCTCTGTTTTTGGATAAAGTAGGATCAAGAAAATACAAAAAATCGTTAGGCGCTTGTTTGAATCTACTCAAAAGAAGCGATAACACCAAAAAATTTTTAAAAAGGGACTGCTAAGAAAAACTTGACCAAAAATAAAATTGGTAATTGGATTCATTGATTGGGGAGAGTAACACCCTCACTTGTTTTCAGGTTGCATGGGAAGGTATCCTTCCAAGTGAGGTGAGCGCTTCGTAAGGATTAGAGCCAAAATCCCAGCTTGTGGCTGCCTTGTGTATCGCCTGGATTTCCGAAGTATTGGCGCTTCTATCATACGTGGACGAGTAGGGCTTGGTCAACATTGGTGACTCTCTATTGTGTAGAGCATCGACCTTGTCCGAAGTATCGAGCCTAGGCCACGCCTTCACGGGGGTGTCTGTCTCATCGTCTCGCGTCCGAGTAGGTTCTTGCACGCTCACGGGTGATTCCGTTGCAGCACCATCCATGATAGGCTGCTGACTGAGGACACGATCAAGATGATCGCTTTCCCATTTTCATTGGTTGACAGAGCCGCATATTGGCTCAAACACTTGGGACGATTCGTCGACACTTGGGCAGATCTCCAGACCGTATATTTGAAGAAGTACTATCCTCTCGTCCGGACCAATGCAGCTAGAGCCATGATCAGCAATTTTGTCATGATCCCAAATGAACAATTCCATGAAGCCTGGGATCGATTCAGAGAGCTCATCGACCGATGTCCACATCATGATATATCTAAGCCCAATCTGGTTCAAAGTTTCTTCTATGGGCTGACACCGGAGCTGCATGGGCTTGTCAACGCCTCCTGCGGTGGATCATACTTCTCCAAGGGTGAAGATGACGTCTGGGCCATCTATGAAGGCATGGCAGAAAATTCAACTGTGATGACCCAAGCCAGAGTCTACACACAACAAAAACCACCGCAGGGAGGAGGATCATTCCAGAGGATCGCCCGCATCGATGCCGGTCCCAATACATCGTCGGTAGCCGCAGCCCAAGCCGAATCAGCCGCAGCCGACATGGGCATTATCAGTGAGAAGTTGGACTGCATGGAGATCCTCGAGAAGAAGCAGAACCAAGGTCTTGCCCAGATGGACCTTCTCACCAAAACTATGAGTGACCTGAAAACTCAAATTCTATGCATTCAAGAGGCACAAGCTCAGTCCCAACAGCCTCCCAGGTCACGAGCCGACTCCAGCAGTAGCAGTTCCAACCAACCCTCTACCTCATACCGCCAAGTGAATCATATCCAGGCAGAGCCGGTTCCACTGCTACAGTACTACCCAGCGCAGCCGCCACCTTCGGACACACAGATGGTGGTCTATCAGCCAGAGCAGCCACTGGCAGTTCTTCCTCCACCCTCCTTCGAGCAGGACCCATTGATGGAAGTTAATGGGATATGGTACGACCGGTACCCTCAGCCCGGGATTCATCGTGATCATCCCGGATTCCGTTGGGGCAACGGTGGCTCCTCCTCCCAGCAGCAAAACCCTGCTCAAGGACAGCATAACAGCCATCAACAGCAACAGCAGCAGCCCCAGTACGCCCAGCCACAACAGTATCAGAGTGGTCCTCGTCCCGCCTATCAGGGACAACAGTGGAGGCAGCGTCAGCAGTCTCAGCAGTCTTATTCCCATCACCTCCAGTATCAACCACAGCAGCAGCAACCCCATTTCCAGCAGGGACAATCATCCGATTCTCAGGGTCCCGCTTTTGAGAACCCAGCTCTCGATGATCTTGCCCGCTTGCTCTCCAAACAACGAGCATCCTTCAGGCAAGAAATGGATGAATTCCGGCAGGAGATGAGGGAGATTATCAAAGGGAAGGCCGCCATACCCGCTCAGATTGAACCTAACCCGAACAATCTGAAAAGAAAGTCTGAGCAGGTAGAGTTTACAGAGGATACCTCTCCTAGTGACTATTTGAGCGATATGTCATATTCTTTCTATGATGCTGATTTTGTGACTACTAGGAGCGGTAGGATGCCCACCGGCGGCGCCTCTTCTGAGCAACAACAACCAGCTGAATCAGGAGCGCCAGAGGAGCAGAATAGCGGTGCTGATGCTGCTAATAACGATGGTGAAGACGGTGGTCCTAATGCCACCAATGATGGAGTTCCAGACGACGGTACTGAAGCCGTCGTGATACCAGATGCAGACGGTGGTGCTGAAGCCACCATTTTGGATGCTGAGCTAGAGCGCGGTGCTGATGCCGCAGAGACAGGTGCCGGTGGTGGTGCTGAGGCCATCACTCCTACTTTTGTTGAGTCTCCCTCTGTGATGTTACCACCTTTTGTATCTATGGACTGTGGTAACAACAAAAAGAACAAAAATATGAATAAAGGAAAGGTTTCTGTTCACATTGCGGATCCATATGTGTCGCACGATGATGATTGTGTGGATCCTTCTTCCTCACAGGCACAGGGACCTATTCCTAGCCCTCCATCTATGGAGGCCCCTACCATCCCCTTCCCTGAGGCACTCTGCCGAGCGAAGGGGAATAAACGAGAAAATCCCAAAAAAGAGCAACAGGTAGAGTTCGGCAATCTGATGATAGACAGATTCCATATTCAGCTGACTCTACAAGAAGCACTTGAGCACATCCCCCTCTTCAAGAAGAACCTGAAAGAGAAGACTACCATCCGCAGGAAGAGGAGGCACAGAGATCAAATCCATGTGCTCACTCATGATACTTGCTGCGCCATTCAGAACACATTCCCAGCCAAGAGACCTGATACAGGAGCCTCTTATGTCAGATGCGAGATCCAGGAGCAGCGGTTCGATCGTACGCTATTAGACAGCGGGTCTTCGATCAACCTCCTTCTGGCAGCCTTACTCAAACGATTCGAGTTTGGCCCTCTTCTTCGGAGCAGGACAGCCCTTCAGTTTGTTGATAGGTCGATCAAGAGGCCGAAGGGGTTGTTGAAGAACGTGGTCGTTACCATTCAGGGCCTGAAATTCCCCATGGACTTTGTTGTATTGGACATGGAGATCCCTGAGTCAGTAACCGATGCCCCCATCATACTTGGACGCCCATTCTTGGTAGCCACTACCAAGGCGGTATCCGACCATGACAGTGGGACGGTATGTTTTCGCGTAGAGGGCGAAAGCATACAAATAGATACGATCGACCAGATCAAAGCCTGAGAGTTGGCATGCTCAGAGCAATCCAGTGAAGCACAGCAGATGACAGAGGACGAGCTCGACATCCACCAGGTGCTGCAAGGCAATAGGATGGAATATAGCTGATCTCCAGGGGATTAGTCCAGCTCTGTGCTCCCACCATATTTATCTTGAGGAAGGTGCTAGACCGTCGCGTGAGTTCCAACGACGGCTAAACCTGAATCTTCGAGATGTGGTCATGAAGGAAATATCGAGGTGGTGGAGCGCCGATTTTATCTACCCCATCTCTGACTCTAAATGGGTTAGTCCATTACATGTGGTGCCCAAGAAGACGGGCATCACTACAGTGGTGAACGAGTCTGGAGAGGAGATCGCTACCAGAGTGCCCACTTCTTGGATGGTCTGTGTGGACTACAGACGATTGAATGAGGCCACCAAGAAGGATCACTTCCCGCTGCCCTTCATTGATCAGACTATCGAGCGGCTAGCTGGGAAGAGTCATTACTGCTTTTTTGACGGGTACTCCGGATACAATCAAGTGGCCATTGTGCCCGAAGACCAGGAGAAAACGACATTCACCTGTCCGTTTGGGACTTATGCTTTCAGACGGATGCCCTTTGGTCTATGTAACGCTCCGGCGACATTCCAAAGGTGCATGTTATCCATATTCTCGGACATGGTGGGTGACTGTTTAGAGGTCTTCATGGATGACTTCTCGGTCTATGGCGACGGGTTTGATTCTTGTCTTGACTGCCTAGACCGTGTGCTTCAGCGCTGCATAGAGGTCAATCTTGTGTTATCTTGGGAGAAGAGTCACTTTATGATGACTCAAGGGACAGTCCTTGGTCATATCATCTCCAACAGGGACATGGAGGTCGATCCTGCCAAGGTGGATATCATCAGAAAACTCAATCCACCGTCTAACCTGCGTCAGTTGCGATCTTTTCTGGGGCATGTCGGTTTCTACCGATGGTTCATTCAGGACTTCAGTCGTATTGCCCGACCGCTCACTGACTTGCTGACAAAAGACACCGAGTTTATTGTCAATGATAAGTGTCTTGCATCTTTTGAGACTCTCAAGAATATGGTTGTTTCAGCTCCTGTCCTTCAGCCACCTGATTGGTCTCTCCCATTCGAGATCATGACGGATGCTTCAGATTTTACCGTTGGGGCTGTGCTTGGACAGAGGAGGGATGGATTACCTTTTGCCATTCACTACGCCAGCCGTACTTTGGATGTCGCTCAGCGGAATTATACTGTGATTGAGAAAGAGATGCTGGTCGTAGTCTTCGCCCTTGATAAGTATCGATCGTATATTCTCGGATCTAGAGTGACTATCTACACTGATCACACCGCCATCCGGTACCTAATGTCTAAGAAGGATGCCAAAGAACGTCTCACCATATGGATCCTTCTACTCCAGGAATTTGATATTAAGATTAAGGACAAGCCTGGAGTCAAGAATGTGGTGGCGGATCATCTCTCCAGATTGGAGAATCTTGAGGAATCTGAACCCAGTGCACCTATCACAGAAACATTTCCAGACGAGGCGATCTTGGCGGTCACCTCACTCCCATGGTATGCTGACTTTGTAAACTATCTTGTCACCAAGACAGTCCCTCAGGGTTGGCCCAGGCAGAAACTTGAGACCTTCATAGCTAAGGCCAAGTTTTACCATTGGGAGGATCCCGTCCTTTATCATGAAGGAGGGGATAGTATCTGGAGGAGGTGCATTCCTCAAGAAGAGCAGCATAGCGTCCTCACATACTGCCACAAGCTTGAGGCAAGAGGACATCATTCTGGAAAAAGGACAGCACAGAAGGTGCTTCAATCCGGTCTATGGTGGCCTACTCTCTTCAAGGATTCTGATGAGTTCGTGAAGAGATGTACTGATTGTCAGAAGATGGGAACCTGCGGACAGAGAGACATGATGCCCATGCAACTCATTCACTTCTGTGAGGTTTTTGATGTATGGGGGATTGATTTCATGGGCCCATTTCCTAAAAGTCAGGGATTCGAGCATATTTTGCTCGTTGTGGATTATGTCTGCCGATGGGTTGAGGCTATCCCTGCCCGAGCCGCAGACGTTAAAACCGTGTGTAAATTCTTGAGGAAAAATATCATTTCACGGTTCGGGGTACCGAGAGTCTTGATTTCAGACGGGGGGTCTCATTTCATCAATGACAAGGTTAGGGCCCTTGCAGACGAGTTCGACATTAACCATCGGGTTGCCACTCCATATCACCCTCACACTAATGGTCTTGCCGAAGTCTCGAACCGGGAGATAAAAACAATCTTGCAGAAAGTAGTCCGCCCAGACCAAAAGGATTGGTCACAACTTTTGGTCTCGGTCTTGTGGGCTTATCGGACTTCTTTCAAGAATCCATTGGGGACATCTCCCTTTCGTCTCGTCTATGGCAAGCCGTGCCATCTACCAGTGGAGATCAAGCATAAATCTTTTTGGGCAGTCACCGAGTTGCTGTTAGATCCCGAGAGTATAGGAGACCAGAGAAGAGCAGAATTGGCAGCCCTGGAAGAATTGAGAGACACAGCCTTCTCCAACAGCCTACAGTACAAAGAGAAAGTGAAGACATGGCATGATTACCATATCAGCCATAAGCAGTTTGAGCCGGATCAGAGAGTATGGTTGTTTGATTCCAGGCTGAAATTATTCCCAGGGAAGTTGTAGAGCAAGTGGAAAGGTCCTTATGTGGTCAGGAAGGTACATGACAATGGCAGCATCGACATATCCGAACCGTCAGCTTCCTCTACCTTCCGAGTCAATGGTCAACGCCTGAAGCTATATCTAGATCATGATCTGCCGACCATTGACGTCGCCCCCATTCTTCTGGTATGAGATGTGTCCTTTGACTCATATCATCTGCATCTCATACATGGTGATCACTTCTATCTTCCGCTGTACAGATCATCTGTCCATATCACTCTTTCATCTGTTGATTTATTTTATTCTTTTCTTCTTTTCCTCTTCTACCTTCTTCATCTATCAAAAAGGTGTCGCCCTTGTAGACAGTTTTCCATACTTAGGACGTACTTTGTCCTAAGTATAGGGGGGCGTGCACCCCGAGTATTTCCATTCTTTTTTCCTCTCCATTGTCTCCTCTTCTTGTCTATACTTAGGGATATCTTACCCTAAGTATAGGGGGAGACAATCTGAGTACGATCTGTTCATTCCCATCCTTGACCCTCCCTGCTTTGTATACAGTCTGCTATACTTAGGATTATTTGATCCTAAGTATAGGGGGGACGGTCAACTTCTCATTTGTTTATTCATTCCTTCATTTATTCATTTATTCTTTAGACTTGCCTATACTTAGTACGAGTTATGTCTTCTCTTTTCTCTCTGATCTATGAGGACATAGATCAAGCTAAGTATAGGGGGGTCATATATACTATGTATATACTTTAGCAATAACTCGTACTTTCGTATGTTCTTAATAATATGGCTAATTATTCTTTAAAAAATTCATTAAAAATCTTTAATAAAAAGGTGTTTTGTTCCTCAAATTCTTTTTGTAATTACTGATTAATAAATCAGGTGAAAATGTTTTTTGCAAAATGTTTGAAAAATAGTTTGAAAATCTTTGTGAACATTTATTAAAACTATTTGCAAAACATTTTTTTACATGTTTCAACCTTTATAAAAATGTGTGTTTTGTAAAATTTATTTTCTTTGTGTGAAATAAAATGTTTGAAAAATGATTTGCAAATGGTTTGAAAAATGGTTGCAAAAATGTTTTGAAAAACCTATATATATATTGTTTGGAAAGCCTTTGCAAAATGATTTTCAAATGTGTGTACATGTTTGTAAAAATGTTTGTAAAAATTATGTTGGACTATAGTTTTCAAAATTGTGTGAAAAAGCTTGTGTCAAATAAGTTTGAGGAATATTTACATCACACCAAAATCCACTATATATATATATGTATAAAATTTATCACTTACCCTTGTAAAGACTTAAAAATCCACTTCTTATATATATAAGAAGCACTCCCATGTACATAGTTTTCACCTAGTTTTCAGCCAAAACTTTTTCTTTTCAAAAATCCCAAAAACATTTGCAAAATTAAAATCCAAAAACATATGAAAAATCTTTTTCAAAAAAATGCATGCATCATCTTTTCAAAAATCCATAAAAATTTCAAAATCTTGAAAATTGCATCACAAAAATATTCCTTGCATTTTGCATAGCATTGCATAGCATTCGCATTTTTCGGACTGAGTTTGATAGTTGATCAAGTCTAAGTAAAACCCGGAGATTGGAGCTTGATTGGACCTTAAAATCTACCTAATAACAGGAACCTTATAGGAACTGGGTTTGAGGTACTTCAGGTCTAGTTGACTTAATTCTTTGAGGATCACGTGACTTGGTTCAATGGATTCTTGACTGCCTAAGTAGAGTATTTCGGAGCAAACACACGACTCTTGTCGATAACGACCTAACTTGGACACCTGCACCTTTCACATAGCTCTCCACGAATGAGGTGGTGAGGAGGCAGTTTCCTTTGGCTTGGGGTAGCATATGAGGATAGTACTTCTAGGCGGAACTGTAGGAAATGCGAGCCCACGACGAGCCATTATGCAATAAATGTTATTGCAATTCACTCCTTGATCTGAAATGAAGAATACATAATTTGCATAATTGGTCCCTTAGTACAATTAGGGTTATGTACCATGGCCATCTTGATGATCATACAGCTGTTGATTCAACTATTGAATCATAGAGGCTGGTGCTTGGATGAATATCTAAAGAGTTAGATTGAGGACTCATCAAGCACCGTCAAATGATTGTTAAGAGATGACTCCAGCCTGAGTAGGAGATGGCAATCCTTATCTCTGAAGGCTGATATCTGACCGACCTCTTGATGCAGGTCCTCTACATAGGAATAGAGATTCGGAGGTGTCAGATTAGTTAGGTCAAAGAGTTGACTTAACGAGATTGAGATAAATAAAGTCCTATATCGTATGCTGTCATGATATAGGCACGCATCCTCTGACCGGAGACAGATGTGTTGCTATATGTCTAAGTATGTACATTTGGCAGACCAATAGGTTGATGACCTAATCAAGGTCTATACACCGGCGCGCTGGTGTGCATATAAAGGCATATGAGTAATACGATCTCTCAAAGGGATCATACAGGTTTAGTTACTGAACCGGAAGACATGAGCTCACTCATGAGATATTGGGAAGAATCAAATTCCATGCGCACGGTCGTCTCGCTTTGGAAGCTTGACTGAATTTGTAGGTTTGATATATACTTTTGGAAAGTATATGATCAAGACCTAGGTATGATATATGCTTTTGGAAAGTATATGATTGATACCGACTCCCAATGATCGAATGAGAAACTTACTGATAAAACCATGAAGTAGACAGTATAAAGTTGATCCAATACTTCGGGTTTAGTTTGAGTCTTCCAGTATGCAGGATGTACATGTATTGGGAATACCTGAGGGTGATGTGATCATAAACGATTGTATAACCATGACGCTTCCATTCCTAGGGAGTGATGAAACGGGTCTGGATTTTAGTGACTCCTCTCAGTAGAGAAGTGATCTGATCTTGGTCCAAGTGTTGGACATTGATCTGAATGTGATTCAGATACAATGAGAAGATTAGATTTACGGTCTTGATTTAATCAAGCATCTATGGGAGGCCCGCGATCTGGATTTGGGATACGATCTCAATATCCATGTCACTATACGTGGAACAGTACAATCGCCCTGTCTTTATCTCCAAGTATCTGCGGAGAAAGCGCATTATCCTTGAAGGAGTTCATGGATAATTTATTGTTGATTTATGTATCCGAGCATTGAGAAAATGGATAATTAAATGTGATTTAATTATCATGAGTAATATGAATTTGATTCATATTATAAAGAGAGTTATCTGAGATAATTAAATGTGATTTGATTATCAAAGATGTAAATAATGTGAATATGATTCATATTATTTGAACACAAGAGAATAGAGATCCAAGAGGATTAAGTGTGATTTAATTATCATGGATATGAATAATGTGGATAGCAATATCCATATTAGTCGTATATATTATAAATGTGATTTATAATATATAAGAGAGAGCTATTTGTGATTTACATTTGTTAATTAAATGTTAATGTGAATTGGATTCACATTGGACATTGAATTGAAAATGTAATTTTCATTTTATTTTGGGTTGTGAATATGATTCACAAATTTCCAATGGCATGATTGCAATGTTCACAAAATAAATTGAATTTATTTTTGTGAAATAATTTGCAACAAATGTTGTTGCAAATATTGGAGAGAATCATGAGATAATGTAATCTCATGTAATAGGAAAAAGGAAGCTCCCTTCCTAATGAGGAGAGGGGACGGCCACAATTCCATAAGGAATGTGGTGGCCGTCCACCCTCCTTATGGAAGGAGGCTTGCCTCCTTTCCTATCTCTCCAATGGAGATTGATTTGATATAAATCAAATTATATTTAATGTATATTTGATTTTTATTAAATTAATTGTTGTTGTGTTTTTAGCAACAAATCATGACCATTGAAAGAAACACAAATTAATGTGGACCATTGGATTTGTGTTGACACATGGATTGAGATCCATGGATCCCAAAACCCTATAAAAGGAGAGGCACCCCATTGCTCTTCTTTGCACACAAGTGAGACAACAAGTCTCTCTCTCTCTCTCTTTCTTTCTCTTTCTCTCCCTCTCATGGCCGTCCACCATGGATGCCCTAGAGAGGCTCTCCATCGCCGCGGCACCGTCGTTATGCTGCCCGATGTTTTGCTCGTGGAACTCCGTCTACTTCGACATGCATTGCTCGTGAAGAAGATGTCGGATCTCGTGTGCCGAGATCAGGAGATCCACCGCTTGGATCATCAACATGGATTGCGAGAAGCACGCGGTTCATCCCCGCGCTCGCAAGCGTCTCCTCCGACGGATCGGACTTGAGACAGGAGGTCTCTTCGTTTAGAGACTTGATCGCAACCACGCTTCAAGAGGTAAACCTAATACTTGGTTGTGGTTTAGACGAAACGATCCGAGAAGTGTTCTTGGATCATGTGGTTTCGTCACATGAAAATTTTTAATTTCCGCTGCATAGAACAACTAGTACGACTAGTCGTTCTTCGTCGTATTCGATACGACGCTCACGCTTCCATGATGCGCTTGAGGATCTAACCATATCCTTCAAGTGGTATCAGAGCCAGGTTGGTGGTTTTGGATACGATCCATAAACCGAGGACGACTTGGGTTCATTAGGGTTTGCGAAAGTTTTCTTGCATTTCATTTTCGCATCTCTGTATTGATATTATTTTCGGCACTGTTTAAATTGTTTAAACACGAAAATAATATTTGGATTTTATTCCCCATTAAATAAGGAAACTGTAGGATCTGAGTTTGCGTGATTTCGATTCCGTTTGCTCTAGATATGCTCATTTTAGTAAACATGTATCCACTGTTTCGGGGACTGCGGATCATGACGTAATTAAGATGTTAATTGCGGATTTGAAACGCCTTGAAATGCTTGCAAATCATGTATTCTGTTGTAAATCAAGTTAGCAAACTTTAGAAATTTACTTTGCTTAATTTGGATTTAAATTGATTGAGATATGGTATTTTTAGTAAGTGAGGGTCACTGCTGAAAATACTTTCCTAATCAAGAACCTAGTGATTGTCATTTAATTAATTAGTGAAATTAAATTGTTTAATTTCCTGGAATAATTATGCATAAATATTTGTGAAATATTTAATGATAATTATGTTCTTAAATGACTTTGCCCTAACCAACAAATGATTAGATGTGATCTAGATCAAGATTGGTTACATGATCTACATGATCAACATTCCAACAAACATGTTGCTTGAATAGGACTTGGGATTTGTTTAGCAAATCTCATTATAATGTTAATCAAAATTGTTTTGATTATTACTATATGGTATAATTTCGGTTGAAGAACCGATGATCATCTCAAGTACAAAATGATCTAATTTGCATTATCCTTTCCCGAGGTGGATATGGTGTCTAGTCGGAGAGCATTGGGGTTGCGGGTTGCAACGTATGTGGTCCGTCCCACTCTCGTCGGTACTGGCCATGACAGCGGGTAGGGTTAGTATAATGCTTAAGAAATCACAATGTATTTCTAATTATAAAAATTCGAAATAATACGTATTTGAGATAATATCATAATTCAAGTAACTATTAAAATGTTTGTTGGATATTAATTGGATCATTAATTTAATATGATTAGATTAATTGGAATCCAATTAAAATTAAAACACTCTATGAATAGAGATGTTATTTCCCTTGGAAGAATTAATCATAATGAATATGATTCATAATGATTAATTAGAATTTGAATATGATATGGAGGATCACAAAAGTGACATCCATGGTCTCCCATCAAGGCGAAGGGTTCCGTCGCCAGATATTGTATGTAGGAGACGCCTGTCCAAAGTGACAACTCCTGCATACGATCCATTTGGATCGGGCTCTTCGCTTCTCGAAAGAGTAAGGACGTATGCGTAGTGACCCCAATATCGGGTCCTCATATTATTGGGGCGATATTGGATTGCACATAGCGAGTTGTATTCCTGTTGACGGTTGGTTCAATTAATGACGGGTCAACATTGCCTTAGGGGTGGTGGGCCCGGGTGTTAAAGACCGAATTGAGAGATGCAAGTTGGACTTGCAAGGCGGAATGTGTTCCCGCTTCTTTTTATCCGAGTTGTAGGTTCTCATATTATTGGGATGCAACAAAGATAAGGAAGGAGATCCCAGATCTTGTTGAGATATAATGGTAAGTATATCTCTTACATTGAAAGTGATTAAGGGAATGAACTTTCAGTGTTGACAAGACAAGACAACTTTGATATAAAAATCCTAAATCAAAGTAAAAAATATATATATATATATTTATGCAAATTTCTTATTTCAGATAATCCTTCATTAAAACCCACTCAATGATATACTCAATAATAACCAGTAAAATATCATGGATTGGACTCATGATCCAGATATTGTACTTGCAGTTGGACACATAATGTATGTGGTTGCAATGAGCAAGTTTCCTCATAATAATGAGGAATGACAATTAAATAGATAATAAGACTACAACCCTAGGGTTTGTATGTCTCTATAGTCTTGATCTCTCATCGGATGTACTTTGGAAGTGACATGTCGATGATGATCGCAATTGTCAAATAATCCTTATAAAATTAATGAAGATATTCTGGCATACATATGTGCTCTTGACATTTAACATGAATGAGATGGTTCACTGCATCATGCAGAATGGTGGCTCTATAAGAGATGATGTATTCAAATTGTTTGAGTACCTACCTGAACCTATGTTTTAAGAGTTTATATGGATGTAGATGATAAGTGTCATCATTCTACTATCTATACTCTGGTCATTCATGAAGCTTCATAATATTCATATTGTATGAATTTAATGAAGCATGTATAAATGTTAAAATGCTCTTACATAAGAGATCCTTAGTCTTAAGCAATGGTTGCTTATAGATAAAGGGAGCGCAGTGGAAGCATGGGTTGGACCAGAGTAAGAAGTATGGTCAAAGAGTTGACTGTACATCTATGACTTCCATATGTCATCCGAAGAGTTTGATGAATGCCAATACTGCAATAAGTTGATGTGTTGATAGTATGACTATCAAGTCTATCTAGAATCCTTAGAGAAGGACTCGGATGGATCATCGGATTAATCTACATAAATCATTGATATTGACTTGCTTATTAAATAAGATAAAGTCAAATAATTGTATCTCAATCTTCTGATGACATTTGCAATAGGTTGCATATGTTTTATAAGACTGGAAAATTTGATCTTAAAGGTTTATAGTTATCCACATGGATATTGATGCAATTGTTGCAACAATCTCTGTTGGATTGATAGACTTGTTAATTTCAGTGGGAGAGCCCTTAGTCTTAGAGAATGTCTCTACGATCTAGATATAAGAATACACTCATTGTTTGTTTCTAAATGTTGGAAATAAACATGAATTTTGAGATAGAACTATCATAAAGAATTATGATGGAAATATTTCAGATAGTAATATAAAATCTAGTGGACTCCATTAAATTAGAAAATTGATGAATGATTCATTAACATTTCTAAATGCTGAAATTAAACCTTAAGATCAATATGAGGATAAAGATCATTTGACAATGATCTAGCATCAAGCCTTGGACATTTGTTTATTGATTTGATCAATAGACTAGTAAGAGATGAAACTTTAGAAGGTCTAAAAATATCAAAACTTACATACTTATGAATATTGTATTCAAAGTAAAATGTCCAATACACCCTTCTTAGAGAAAGATGTAAGATGCCAAGGTATTCAGGATCTCATGCATATTGATGTATGTAGATCATCTATATCATAGTAAACATTATGGATATGAGATATCAGTTGATGATTATGTATGATATGAGATTTCTTCTCTTCACCTAAGAAACCTTTGAAATGTTCAAAGATTTCATTATTTTTGGTTTAGAACCAACGTTTGAAGGAAGATAAAATGAATTTGATCTAATCTAGGTAGCAAGTACCTGCTAGATAAATTCAAAGAATACCTTATAGAGATATGAATATCACTTCTATCTCAATCCTCCTAACACACCTTAACTCAATAGAGTTATAGGTAGATACAATTGGATGATGTGTGACATGATCTTATCAATGATGAATTTTAGCATAATTATCCCTTAGTTTCCAGGTATATATGTGTAGTAGAGACTACAATGTATATCCTTAATAATGTTCCATGTATGTTGGAATCTAGCACTTGAGAGTGCTGCTTCATTAGGAAAATAAAGGATGGTATTGGATACCTACTTTATGACCTTGAGATTCTTAAAATATCTCATCTCTGAGAATGTGATTCTTAGATGTTGAGGCTCTTGAGAATCAAGATAAAAATGAAGTGTAGGAACTCATTTAATCTTGAGAAGATAATGAGGCTCCTGAAATTGGAAACTAAGAGGACAATTAAAAATGAAACACTAATACCTCTTCAAATGAGTTTGAGGATGGATTCCATGTGTCAGAGAAATCTGACAATGATTGAACTTCATGTGATGAAGCTTCTGAAGATCATAGCATGGATAGATGGATGTTAGCAATAAAAGTCTAATGTAGACTTCATATGCAAGTGTTGTATATGGACCCTCGTGGATCCACCTATATGGGCAAAACCTGTAAAGGTGTAAATGGATCTTCAAGAGAAAGGGAACCTGATGAGAAGGTAGAGACCTTCAAAGCACGGTTCGTAGCCATGAGCCACACACCGGAAGAGAAGACATTGCTTGCAATGAGACTTGCTGTTCGGTGACCATGCTTAAAATCATCAGAATATTGCTAACCTTAGCTACACAACTTGACTATTGCATCTTCAAGATGTAAGTCAATATTGCATTCCTCTACGAATACCTCTTTGAGGATATTCACATGAAGTAGCCCCCGGGCTTCATGGTTGAGGAAAGCAAGGTGTGCAAACTAAGGAATCCATCTATGGACTCAAATAAGCTTCTTTAAGTTGGACCATAAGTTTTTATGTAATTATAATTGTTATGATTTCAGATAGAATCTTGATGAGCCATGTGAAGCTTAGTGGGAGTGCCTTTGTGTTCATTTTGCTGAATGTAGATGATATCCTGATCATTTGAAATGATATAAGGATAATAATAAGTGTTTTATTATCTGGTTGTTCCATAACTTGAGATATGATCTCAAAGATACCTCTTAGATCTTAGTTCTGAAGATGTTCAGGAGCAAAGAGAAGAGAGTACTGGGATTGTCACATTAATAGTACATCTTGGACATATTCCATTTTATGGAAAATTCAAAGAAAGGCTTCCATCCCTTAAGATATGGTACTGACCTATCTAAAGGGATAGCTGTTGGAAATGCGAGCCCACAGCGAGCCATTATGCAATAATTGTTATTGCAAATATCATTCCCTGATCTGAAATGAAGAATGAATAATTTGTATAATAGGTCCCTTAGTACAATTAGGGTTATGTACCATGGCCATCTTAATAATCATACAGCTGTTGATTCAACTATTGAATCATAGAGGCTGGTGCTTGGATGAATATCTAAAGAGTTAGATTGAGGACTCATCAAGCACCGTCAAATGATTGTTAAGAAATGATCTCCAGCCTGAGTAGGAGATGGCAATCCTTATCTCTTTAGGCTGATATCTGACCGACCTCTTGATGCAGGTCCTCTGCATAGGAATAGAGATTCGGAGGTGTCAGATTAGTTAGGTCAAAGAGTTGACTTAACGAGATCGAGATAACCAAAGTCCTATATCGTATGCTGTCATGATATAGGCACGCATCCTCTGACCGGAGACAGATGTGTTACTATATGTCTAAGTATGTACATTTGGCAGACCAATAGGTTGATGACCTAATCAAGGTCTATACACCGGCGCGCTGGTGTGCATGTAAGGGCATATGAGTAACACGATCTCTCAAAGGGATCATACAGGTTCAGTTACTGAACCGGAAGACATGAGCTCACTCATGAGATATTGGGATGAATCAAATTCCATGCGCATGGTCGTCTCGCTTTGGAAGCTTGACTGAATTTGTAGGTTTGATATATACTTTTAGTATATGATCAAGACCTAGGTATGATATACACTTTTGGAAAGTGTATGATCGATACCAACTCCCAATGATCAAATGAGAAACTTACTGATGAAACCATGAAGTAGACAGTATAAAGTTGATCCGATACTTCGGGTTTAGTCTGAGTCTTCCAGTATGCAGGATGTACAGGTATTGGGAATACCTGAGGGTGATTTGATCATAAACGGTTGTATAACCATGACGCTTCCATTCCTAGGGAGTGATGAAACGGGTCTGGATTTTAGTGACTCCTCTCAGTAGAGAAGTGATCTGATCTTGGTCCAAATGTTGGACATTGATCTGAATATGATTTAGATACAATGAGAAGATTAGATTTACGGTCTTGATTTAATCAAGCATCTATGGGAGGCCCGCGATCTGGATTTGAGATACGATCTCAATATCCATGTCACTATACGTGGAACAATATAATCGCCCTGTCCTTATCTCCAAGTATCTGCGGAGAGATTGCATTATTCTTGAAGGGTTCAAGAATAATTCCATAAGATCTAAGCAATGAAGAAATAATGATTAAATATGATTTAATCATCTTGATGTGTGAAGAAATTATCCAATTTAATTAAATGTGATTTAATTAATGTGGATAAGAATAATGTGGATAAGAAATATCCAATTATTCATAATATATTATAAATGTGATTTATAATGTATTAGAGAGAGTTAATTATAATTTATATGTGTTGATTAATTATGATGTGTATTGGATACACATTGTGTAATTAATTAACAATATGAATTACATGTTGTTTTGGGTTGTGAATATGATTCACAATTTTTTCCATGGCAAGAATGCAATATTCTCAAAGATAATTGTGAATTATTTTTTGGAGAATAAAACCCAATAAATTTGTTGCAAATAAATAAGAGAGATTTCATGGAGATATACAATCTCATGGACTTCCATGAGATTGCAATCTCCATGCAATCTCATGGGCGGCACACCTTTCCTATATGGAAAGGGTGTGCGCCCACTTGGAAGGCACATGGAGATGAAATCTCCATGTGTCTTCTCTCCTTATTTGTTGGGTTGATTTAGGAGTGAATTATATTTGATTTTGTCAAATATATTTTAACCTAAATTTGTTGCTTTTGACAACAACAATTTCAGCCATTGGATGAACATAAATCAATCTCATCCATTGATTCTATGTGTCCCATGGATTGAGATCCATGGATACCAAAACCCTATAAATAGAGAGGCATGCTTGGCTCTCTCTTAACACACATAAATATTGGAGCTCTCTCTCTCCCTCATTTCTTCATACACGCCAGCCCTATCTCCCTCTCTTGTTGGTGGCCGTCCACCATACCCTAGAGAAGGGAACCGTCGTCGCCTTCGCCACCGCGCCGCCGCTTCGACGTTCTTCGGTTCTCCGTCTTCTTGGAGAGTTACTCTCACAAAGGAGACGTTTGATCTCGTGCGACGAGATTAGGAGCAACCACGCTTGGATCATCTTCTTGGATTGCGAGGACAACGCGGTTCATCCCCGCGCTCGCAAGCGATCTCGCCAACGATCGGACTTGAGACAGGAGGTCTCTTTCTTTAGAGACTTGATCAACCACGCTTCAAGAGGTATTGCATTATACTTGTTGTGGTTATAGATGAAACGATCTGAGAATGGTTCTCGGATCATGTGGTTTCATCGAATAAAATTTTTAAAATTCCGCTGCACCGAACAACTAGTACGACTAGTCGTTCTTCGTCGTATCCGATACGACAATCACGCTTCCGTGATGCGCTTGAGGATAATTCCATATCCTTCAAGTGGTATCAGAGCCTTAGGTCGACGGTTTCGAATATGATTCGAAAAACCGAGGACGACTTGGGTTCGTTAAGGTCGCGAAAGTTTTTATCGCATTTGATTTCGCAGATCTGTTTAGTAAATAAATTCGGCACTGTTTAAATTGTTTAAACACGAATTTAATACTTGAATTTTGTTCCCCATTAAATAAGGAAACCATAGGAACTGAGTTTACGTAAATCGGATTTCGTATGCTCTAGATATGGTTGTTTTAATGAACATGTATACACTGTTGCGGGAACTGTAGATCTGAACGTGATTAAAATGTTAATTACTGTTTAGACTTGCCTCGAAATGCGTGTAACATCATTTGGATTCTGTCCTAAATCAAATTAGCAATCTATGAAAATTGATTTTGTCTAATTTGGATTTAATATGATTGAGATATGCTAATTTTAGTAAGTAGGAGTCACTGTTGAAATTACAGTCCTAATCAAGAACCAAGTGATTGTCAATTAGTGAAATTAATTGTTAATTTCGTGAAATAATCATGAAAAATATTTGTGAAATATTGGAAGTTGATTATTTACATAATTGACATGGCCTCAACCAATTAATTGATTAGATTTGATCTAAATCTTAATTGGAAACACAATCATCAAACTTGATGATTGTATAGTGACTGTCATTTAATAAATTTGTGAAATTAAATTGTTTAATTTCCTAGAATAATTGTGCATAAATATTTGTGAAATATTTGATGATAATTATTCCCTTAAATGACATTGCCTTAACCAATAATTGATTAAGATGTGATCTAAATCATAATTGGAAACCACAATCTTTCAAACTTGATGCTTGAATAGGATTTGGAAATTTGTCTAGCAAATTTCCTTATAATCAAAAATGTTTTGATTATTACTATATGGTACAATTTCGGTTGAAGAACCGATGATCATCTCAAGTACAAATTAATCAATTTGGCATTATCCTTTCCCGAGGCGGATATGGTGCCTAGTCGGAGAGCATTGGGGTTGCGGGTTGCAACGTATGTGGTCCGTCCCACTCTCATCGGTACTGGCCATGACATCGGGTAGGGCCGGGATAATGTCCGAGGGATTAAGATGTATTTTTCTAATTATTAAAATTCAAATTAATATGTATTTTGAGATATTACCATATATGTATTCAAGTAAAATAATCAAGTTTGATTGATTGAATTGGATTGATAATTAATTTAATATGATTAAATTGATTATGTCCAATTGAAATACTCTAATATGATTAGAGCTAATAATTCCCTTGGAAGAATTAATTATGTGAATGTGATTCACGATAATTAATTAAAATTTGAATATGATATGGAGGATCACATAAGTGACATCCATGGTCTCCCGTCAAGGCGAAGGGTTCCGTCGCCAGGGATTGTATGTGGGAGACGCCTGTCCGAAGTGACAGCTCCTGTATGCAAGCGCATCTGGATCGGGCTCTTTGCTTCTCGAAAGAGTAAGGCCGTATACGTAGTGACCCCAATATCGGATCCTCATATTATTGGGGCGATATTGGATTGCGTATAGCGAGTACTATTCCTGTTGACGGTTAGTTCAATTAGCGACGGGTCAACATCACCTTAGGGGTGGTGGGCCCGGGTGTTAAAGACCGAATTGGGAAATGCAAGTTGGACTTGCAAAGCGGAATGTGTTCCCGCTTCTTTTTATCCGAGTTGCAGATTCTCATATTATTGGGATGTAACAAAGATAAGGAAGGAGATCCCAGATCTTGTTGAGATATAATGGTAAGTATATCTCTTACATTGAAAGTGATTAAGGGAATGAACTTTCAATGTTGACAAGGCAAGACAACTTTGATACAAAATCCTAAATCAAAGTAAAATATATATATATTTATATATTTATGCAAATTTCTTATTTCAGATAATCCTTCATTAAAACCCACTCAATGATATACTCAACAATAACCAGTGAAATATCTTGGATTGGACTCAATGATCCAGATATTGTACTTGCAGTTGAACACATAATGTATGTGGTTACAATGTGCAAGTTTCCTCATAATAACGAGGAATGACAATTAAATAGATAATAGGACTACAACCCTAGGGTTTGTATGTCTCTATAGTCTTGATCTCATTGGATGTACTTTGGAAGTAACATGTCGATGACGATCGCAATTGTCAAATAATCCTTATAAAAATTAATGAAGATATTCTGGCATACATATGTGCTCTTGACATTTAATCATGAGTGACATGGTTCTCTGCATCATGCAGAATGGTAGCTCTATAAGAGATGATGTATTCAAATTGTTTGAGTACCTACCTGAACCTATGTTTTATGAGTTTAGATGGATGTAGATGATGAGTGTCATTATTCTACTGTCTATACTCTAGTCATTCATGAAGCTTCATAGTATTCATATTGTGTGAATTTAATGAAGCATAAATAAATGTTGAAATACTCTTATTTTGAATTCTTTTGAATTTATTGTAAGAGATCCTTAATCTTAAGCAATGGTTGCTTATAGATAAAGGGAGCGCAATGGAAGCATGGGTTGGACCCAAGAAAGAAGGAAAGTCAAAGAGTTGACTGGACTTCTGTAACTTCCATATGACATCCAAAGAGTTGGATGAATGCCGGTACTGCAATAAGTTGATGTGTTGATAGTATGACTATCAAGTCTGTCTAGAATCCTTAGAAAAGGACTCGGATGGAGCATCAGAATAATCTACATAAATCATTGATATTGACTTACTTATTGAATAAGATAAAGTCAAATAATTGTATCTCAATCTTCTGATGACATTTGCAATGGGTTGCATATGTTTTAGAAGACTGGAAAATTTGATCTTAAAGGTTTATAGTTATCCACGTGAATATTGATGCAATTGTTGCAACAATCTCTGTTGGATTAATAGACTTGTTAATTTCAGTGGGAGAGCCCTTAGTCGTGGAGAATGTCTCTATGACCTAGATATAAGAATACACTCATTGTTTGTTTCTAAATGTTGGAAATAAACATGAATTCTGAGATAGAACTATCATAAAGAGTTATGATGGATATATTTCAGATAGTAATCTAAAATCTGGTGGACTCCACTAAATTAGAAAAATTAATGAATGGTTCATTAATATTTCTAAATACTGAAATTAAAACCTTTATAAGATCAATAGGAGGATGAAGATCATTTGACAATGATCTAGCATCGAGCCTTGGACATTTGTCTATCGATTTGATCAATAGACTAGTAAGAGATGAAACTTTAGAATGTCTAAAATTTCAAAAGTTACATACTTATGAATATTGTATTCAAAGTAAAAATGTCCAATACACCCTTCTTCGGGAATGGTGTAAGATGCCAAGGTATTCAGGATCTCATACATATTGATGTACGCGGATCATCTATATCATAGTAAACATTGTGGATATGTGATATCTATTGATGATTATGTATGATATGAGATTTCTTCTCTTCATCTAAGAAACCTTTTAAATGTTCAAAGATTCATTAATTTTGGTTTAGGACCAAAGTTTGAAGGAAGATAAAATGAATTTGATCTAATCTAGGTAGCAAGTACCTACTAGATAAATTCAAAGAATACCTTATGGAGATATGAATATCATTTCTATCTCAATCCTCCTAACACATCTTAACTCAAAAGAGTTATAGGTAGATACAATTGGATCATGTGTGACATGATCTTATCAATGTTGAATTTTAGCGTAATTATCCCTTAGTTTCCAGGTATATATGTGTAGTAGAGACTACAATGTATATCTTTAATAAGGTTCCATGTATGTTGGAATCTAGCACTTGAGAGTGCTGCTTCATTAGGAAAATAAAGGATGGTATTGGATACCTACTTTATGACCTTGAGATTCTTAAAATATCTCATCTCCGAGAATGTGATTCTTAGAGGTTGAGACTCTTGAGAATCAAGATGAAAATGAAGTGTAGGAACTCATTTATAATGAAACTCCTGAAATTGGAAACTAAAAGGACAATTAAAGATGAAACACTAATACCTCTTCAAATAAGTTTGAGGATGGATTCCATGTGTTAGAGAAATCTGACAATGATCGAACTTCATGTGATGGAGCTTCTGAAGATCATAGCATGGATAGATGGATTGCAATAAAAGTCTAATGTAGACTTCATATACAAGTGTTGTATATGGACCCTCGAGGATCCACCTATATGGGTAAGACCTGTAAAGGTGTAGATAGATCTTCAAGAGACAGGGAACCTGATGGGAAGGTAGAGATCTTCAAAGCACGGTTCGTAGCCATAAGCTACACACTGGAAGAGAAGACATTGCTTGCAATGAGACTTGCTCTTCGGTGACCATGCTTAAAACCGTCAGAATATTGCTAACCTTAGCTACACAACTTGACTATTGCATCTTCAAGATGTAAGTCAATATTGCATTCCTCTACGAATACCTCTTTGAGGACATTCACATGAAGTAGCCCCAGGGCTTCATGGTTGAGGAAAGCAAGGTGTGCAAACTAAGGAATCCATCTATGGACTCAAATAAGCTTCATGCAGTTGGATCATAAGATTTAATGGAATTATAATTGTTATGATTTCAGAAGGAATCTTGATGAGCCATGTGAAGCTTAGTGGGAGTGCCTTTGTGTTCATCGTGCTAAATGTAGATAATATCCTAATCATTTAGAATGATATAAGGATGATAATAATTGTTTTATAGACTGGCTATTCCATATCTTGAAATATGATTTCAAAGATACCTCTTATATCTTAGTTCTGAAGTTATTCAGAAGCAAAGAAAAGAGGATAATGGGACTGTCACATTTGTAGTACACCTTGGACATATTCTATTCTTAGAAATTCCAAGAAAGGCTTCCATCCCTTAAGATATGGTACTGACCTATCTAAAGGGATAGCACCTCAAAGAGTTGAGGAAGTGAATGCTAGAACTACTTGCCTTTGGGCATCAGTTCTGAGAAGCCGGGTATATGCTAGATGTGTACAAAAGCCAGATGGCTGCCATGCAGTGGGAGTAGTAAACTGTTACTAGTCCTACTATGGAAATAAAACACTTGGTTGCAGTAATAACAAAATCTTCATAGATGACAAGATTTTTTGAGATAGTGATCTCAAAGTCTTATCTTCAAAAGTTTAAGACTTTATAGATAATGATCTAAAAGGTCTTAACTAAAGATACCTTAGGAGATAGAGATCTCCAGAAATAAGGATATTCTTATAAGAATTATGGAAATACTGGTTATGATAATTGTTAAGCTGTAGTGTCAAGGACACTATAACTAACAAGATTGAGTATTAGTTGCATAAGATGCAACATTCGCATTGGATGCGAGCACTGTTACTAGGGATATGCAAGTACCGTAAAAGTACTTGGCGTAGTCTCGCGGGAACAGAGTGACTGATCAGCTTACCTAGCTATTTTCTAAATAGCCTATGATTGTCACATGAGTGTGAGTTTAAATGATTAGCCCATTAATGGCTCTTTGGGCTAGTGGGAGATTGTTGGAAATGCGAGCCCACGGCGAGCCATTATGCAATAATTGTTATTGCAAATATCATTCCCTGATCTGAAATGAAGAATGAATAATTTGTATAATAGGTCCCTTAGTACAATTAGGGTTATGTACCATGGCCATCTTAATAATCATACAGCTGTTGATTCAACTATTGAATCATAGAGGCTGGTGCTTGGATGAATATCTAAAGAGTTAGATTGAGGACTCATCAAGCACCGTCAAATGATTGTTAAGAAATGATCTCCAGCCTGAGTAGGAGATGGCAATCCTTATCTCTTTAGGCTGATATCTGACCGACCTCTTGATGCAGGTCCTCTGCATAGGAATAGAGATTCGGAGGTGTCAGATTAGTTAGGTCAAAGAGTTGACTTAACGAGATCGAGATAACCAAAGTCCTATATCGTATGCTGTCATGATATAGGCACGCATCCTCTGACCGGAGACAGATGTGTTACTATATGTCTAAGTATGTACATTTGGCAGACCAATAGGTTGATGACCTAATCAAGGTCTATACACCGGCGCGCTGGTGTGCATGTAAGGGCATATGAGTAACACGATCTCTCAAAGGGATCATACAGGTTCAGTTACTGAACCGGAAGACATGAGCTCACTCATGAGATATTGGGATGAATCAAATTCCATGCGCATGGTCGTCTCGCTTTGGAAGCTTGACTGAATTTGTAGGTTTGATATATACTTTTAGTATATGATCAAGACCTAGGTATGATATACACTTTTGGAAAGTGTATGATCGATACCAACTCCCAATGATCAAATGAGAAACTTACTGATGAAACCATGAAGTAGACAGTATAAAGTTGATCCGATACTTCGGGTTTAGTCTGAGTCTTCCAGTATGCAGGATGTACAGGTATTGGGAATACCTGAGGGTGATTTGAACATAAACGGTTGTATAACCATGACGCTTCCATTCCTAGGGAGTGATGAAACGGGTCTGGATTTTAGTGACTCCTCTCAGTTGAGAAGTGATCTGATCTTGGTCCAAATGTTGGACATTGATCTGAATATGATTCAGATACAATGAGAAGATTAGATTTACGGTCTTGATTTAATCAAGCATCTATGGGAGGCCCGCGATCTGGATTTGAGATACGATCTCAATATCCATGTCACTATACGTGGAACAATACAATCGCCCTGTCCTTATCTCCAAGTATCTGCGGAGAGATTGCATTATTCTTGAAGGGTTCAAGAATAATTCCATAAGATCTAAGCAATGAAGAAATAATGATTAAATATGATTTAATCATCTTGATGTGTGAAGAAATTATCCAATTTAATTAAATGTGATTTAATTAATGTGGATAAGAATAATGTGGATAAGAAATATCCAATTATTCATAATATATTATAAATGTGATTTATAATGTATTAGAGAGAGTTAATTATAATTTATATGTGTTGATTAATTATGATGTGTATTGGATACACATTGTGTAATTAATTAACAATATGAATTACATGTTGTTTTGGGTTGTGAATACGATTCACAATTTTTTCCATGGCAAGAATGCAATATTCTCAAAGATAATTGTGAATTATTTTTTGGAGAATAAAACCCAATAAATTTGTTGCAAATAAATAAGAGAGATTTCATGGAGATATGCAATCTCATGGACTTCCATGAGATTGCAATCTCCATGCAATCTCATGGGCGGCACACCTTTCCTATATGGAAAGGGTGTGCGCCCACTTGGAAGGCACATGGAGATGAAATTTCCATGTGTCTTCTCTCCTTATTTGTTGGGTTGATTTAGGAGTGAATTATATTTGATTTTGTCAAATATATTTTAACCTAAATTTGTTGCTTTTGACAACAACAATTTCAGCCATTGGATGAACATAAATCAATCTCATCCATTGATTCTATGTGTCCCATGGATTGAGATCCATGGATACCAAAACCCTATAAATAGAGAGGCATGCTTGGCTCTCTCTTAACACACATAAATATTGGAGCTCTCTCTCTCCCTCATTTCTTCATACACGCCAGCCCTATCTCCCTCTCTTGTTGGTGGCCGTCCACCATACCCTAGAGAAGGGAACCGTCGTCGCCTTCGCCACCGCGCCGCCGCTTCGACGTTCTTCGGTTCTCCGTCTTCTTGGAGAGTTACTCTCACAAAGGAGACGTTTGATCTCGTGCGACGAGATTAGGAGCAACCACGCTTGGATCATCTTCTTGGATTGCGAGGACAACGCGGTTCGTCCCCGCGCTCGCAAGCGATCTCGCCAACGATCGGACTTGAGACAGGAGGTCTCTTTCTTTAGAGACTTGATCAACCACGCTTCAAGAGGTATTGCATTATACTTGTTGTGGTTATAGATGAAACGATCTGAGAATGGTTCTCGGATCATGTGGTTTCATCGAATAAAATTTTTAAAATTCCGCTGCACCGAACAACTAGTACGACTAGTCGTTCTTCGTCGTATCCGATACGACGATCACGCTTCCGTGATGCGCTTGAGGATAATTCCATATCCTTCAATAGCACCTCAAAGAGTTGAGGAAGTGAATGCTAGAATTACTTGCCCTTGGGCATCAGTTCTGAGAAGCCGGGTATGTGCTAGATGTGTACAAAAGCCAGATGGCTGCCATGCAGTGGGAGTAGTAAATTGTTACTAATCCTACTATGGAAATAAAACACTTGGTTGTAGTAAATGCAAAATCTTCATAGATGACAAGATTTTTGAGATAGTGATCTCGAAGTCTTATCTTCAAAACTTAAGACTTTATAGATAGAGATCTAAAAGGTCTTAATTGTGGATACCTTAAGAGATAGTGATATCCAGGAATAAGGGTATTCTGGTAATGATTATGGAAATACTGGTTATGATAATTATTAAGCTGTAGTGTCAAAGACATTGTAACTAACTAGATTGAGTATTGGTTGCATAAGATGCAACAATCGCATTAGATGCAAGCACTGTTACTGGGGATATGTAAGTGCCGTAAAAGGACTTGGCATAGTCTCGCGGGAACAGAGTGACTGATCAGCTTACCTAGCTATTTTCTAAATAGCCTATGATTGTCACATGAGTGCGGGTTTAAATGATTAGCCCATTAATGGCTCTTTGGGCTAGTGGGAGATTGTTGGAAATGCGAGCCCACGGCGAGCCATTATGCAATAAATGTTATTGCAATTCACTCCTTGATCTGAAATGAAGAATACATAATTTGCATAATAGGTCCCTTAGTAAAATTAGGGTTATGTACCATGGCCATTTTGATGATCATACAGTTGTTGATTCAACTATTGAATCATAGAGGCTGGTGCTTGGATGAATATCTAAAGAGTTAGATTGAGGACTCATCAAGCACCTGAAGGATATGATTAATCCTCAAGCGCATCACGGAAGCGTGTTGATCGCATCGTATGCGATCGGAGCAACTAGTCGTACTAGATGCTAGATGCAGCGGAAATTAAAATTTTAACTTTAAAGATGAAACCACATGATCACGAGAACACTTCTCGGATCGTTTCATCAAACCACAAAGTACAAGGAATACCTCTTGAAGCGTGGTTGTGATCGCGAGATCCCAAAGTAGAGATCCTCCTATCTTAAGTCCGACCTACGGAGAATGCACTTGCGGGCACGATGATGAGTCGCGTCCTTCCCGCAATCCTTCGACGAAGATCCAAGCGAAGCCGAAATGCTCTCCTTCCTAATACACAAAGTGGACGGCCACTTGAATATTAAGGAGAGCCTACACGAGAATGAGAGAGAGAGAGAGAGTAGAGTTCTTGAACTCAAGAATGTTGTAACTTGGAAAGGCTACCCTAGCCCTCCTTTTATACTAGTTTAGGATCCAATGGATCTCAATCCATGGGACACATGGATCCAAGGGCTATGCTTGGTCCATGATAAATCAATGGCTATGATTTGTTGTTGGTTAAAAACAACAACATCAATTTAAATATTAATTAACTAAGAGATAATATGATAAATCAAATGGAGCTAACCAACCTCCTAAAAAAGGGGGGGCGTCACCCATGAACCATTCATGGGTGACGCCACCTATGAAGGTGGTTATTTGCTCCATTTTATTTATCTTATTATTCCTTAATTAATCACAATAAATATTCACCAAAATAATTCCAAATTAATTTGTGAATATTTCAATCATGCCATTGAATATTATGTGAATCATATTCACAACCCAAACTAATTAGTAAATTGCATTTCCAATTAATTAACAAATGTGAATCCAATCCACATTATTAATTAACAAATGCTATTTACATAAATTCTCTCTCTTATATATGTATATTATAAATCATATTTATAACACACATATATCATGGATAGTGTTATCCACATTCTCTTTATCCTTGATAATTAAATCTCATTTAATTATCTTAGATAATCATTTTCACAATATGAATCATATTCATAATTAAGCTTGATAATTAAATCATATTTAATCATCAAGTCCTTGCTTGGATATTTCATCAAAAGAATTATTCTTGAACACTTTCAAGAATAATGTGCTTTCTCCGCAGATACTTGGAGATAAGGACAGGGCGATTGTATTATTCCATGTATAGTGACTTGGATATTGAGATCTTATCTCAAATCCAGATCTTACGAACCTCCCACAGATGCTTGATTAAATCAAGACCGCAAATCCAATCTTCTCATTGAATCTGAATCTCATTCAGATCAATGTCCAACACTTGGACAAAGATCGGATTGCTTCTCTACTGAAAGGAGTCACTAAAATCCAGACCTGTTTCATCACTCCCTCGGAATGGAAGCGTCATGGATATACAATCGTTTATGATCACATCACCCTTCAGATATTCCCAATACCTGTACATCCTGCATACTGGAAGACCCATGATCAACCCGAAGATCAAGATCATTTTATACTGTCTTCTTCAGGGTTTAATCATTAAGTTTCTCAATCTTGGTCATTGGGATTTGGTATCGATCATTTGCTTTCCCAAAGCATATATCATACCTTTGAAGGATATTGAGAATCCTCAAGCGCATCACGGAAGCGTGTTGATCGCATTGTATGCAATCGGAGCAACTAGTCGTACTAGATGCTAGATGCAGCGGAAATTAAAATTTTTAACTTTAAAGATGAAACCACATGATCACGAGAACACTTCTCGGATCGTTTCATCAAACCACAAAGTACAAGGAATACTCCTTGAAGCGTGGTTGTGATCGCGAGATCCCAAAGTAGAGATCCTCCTATCTTAAGTCCGATCCACGAAGAACGCATATGCGGGCACGATGATGAGTCACGTTCCTTCCCGCAATCCTTGATGAAGATCCAAGCGATGGCTCCCCCGATTTCGTCAAACGAAATCCGTCGTCTTCCTTTAGAGTAAGAAACTCCAAAGAAGATGGAGATCCACGAGTCGTCGAAGAAGAAGCCGAGAGTCTCTCCTTTCTCAACACAAAGTGGACGGCCACTTAATGGAGAAGAGAAAGAGAGAGAGGGCGAGAATGAGAAAGAGAGAGAGAGAGAGAGTTGTCACCTTGTACAACTCTTAATGATGTACCTTGGAAGGCTACCCTAGCCCTCCTTTTATATTAGTTTAGGATCCAATGGATCTCAATCCATGGACACATGGATCCAAGGGCTATGCTTGGTCCATGCTAAATCAATGGCTATGATTGTTGTTGGTTAAAACCAACAACATTAATTTAAATTAAAAAATGTTGCAACATTATCAACATAATTTAATTTAACATTAACTAATTAAGAGATAATGTGATAAATAAAAATGGAGTTAACCAACCTCCCTAAAAATGGGGGGCGTCACCCATGAACAATTCATGGGTGACGCCACCTATGGAGAGTGGTTTATTTTGCTCCATTTTATTTATCTTATTATTCCTTAATTAATCACAATAAATATTCACCAAATTAATTCCAATTTAATTTGTGAATATTTCAATCTTGCCATTGAATATTATGTGAATCATATCACAACCCAAACTAATTAGTAAATTGCATTTCCAATTAGTTAATAAATGTGAATCCAATCCACATTATTAATTAACAAATGCTATTTACATAAATTCTCTCTCTTATATATGTATATTATAAATCATATTTATAACACACATATATCATGGATAGTGTTATCCACATTCTCTTAATCCTCGATAATTAAATCCTATTTAATTATCTTAGATAATCATTTTCACAACATGAATCATATTCATATTTAAGCTTGATAATTAAATCTCATTTAATCATCAAGTCCTTGCTTGGATATTTCATCAAATGAATTATTCTTGAACTCTTTCAAGAATAATGTGCTTTCTCCGCAGATACTTGGAGATAAGGACAGGGCGATTGTATTATTCCATGTATAGTGACTTGGATATTGAGATCTTATCTCAAATCCAGATCTTACGAACCTCCCACAGATGCTTGATTAAATCAAGACCGCAAATCCAATCTTCTCTTTGAATCTGAATCTCATTCAGATCAATGTCCAACACTTGGACTAAGATCGGATTGCTTCTGTACTGAAAGGAGTCACTAAAATCCAGACTTGTTTCATCACTCCCTCGGAATGGAAGCGTCATGGATATACAATCGTTTATGATCACATCACCCTTCAGGTATTCCCAATACCTGTACATCCTGCATACTGGAAGACCCATGGTCAACCCGAAGATCAAGATCTATTTTACACTGTCTTCTTCAGGGTTTGATCACCAAGTTTCTCATTTGATCATTGAGATTTGGTATCGATCATATACTTTCCAAAAGCATATATCATACCTAGGTCTTGATCATATACTTTCCAAAAGTATATATCAAACCTACAAATTCAATCAAGCTTCCAAAGCGAGACGACCGTGCACGGAATTTGATTCCTCCCAATATCTCATGAGTGAGCTCATGTCTTCCGGTTCAGTAGTGAACCTGTATGATCCCTTTGAGAGATCGTATTACTCATATGCCCTTATATGCACACCAACGCGCCGGTGTATAGACCTTGGTTAGGTCATCAACCTATTGGTCTGTCAAGTGTACATACTCAGACATATAGCAATACATCTGTCTCCGGTCAGAGGATGCGTGCCTATGCTGTGACAACATTCAACATAGGACTTAGGTTATCTCGATCTCGTTAAGTCAACTCTTTGACCTAACTAATCTGACACCTCCGAATCTCTATTCCTATGCAGAGGACCTGCATCAAGAGGTCGGTCAGATATCAGCCTATGTGAGAAAGGATTGCCATCTCCTACTCAGGCTGGAGATCACATCTTAACAATCATTTGACGGTACTTGATGAGTCCTCAATCTAACTCTTTAGATATTCATCCAAGCACCAGCCTCTATGATTCAATTATTGAATCAACAGCTGTTTGATCATTAAGACAACCATGGTACATAACCCTAATTGTACAAAGGGACCTATTATGCAAATTATTTATTCTTCATTTCAGATCAGGGAATGATATTTGCAATAACATTTATTGCATAATGGCTCGTCGTGGGCTCACATGTCCAACAATCTCCCACTAGCCCAAAGAGCCATTAATGGGCTAATCATATAAACCCACACTCATGTGACAATCATAGGCTATTTAGAAATAGCTAGGTAAGCTGATCAGTCACTCTGTTCCCAAAAGACTATGCCAAGTCCTTTTACGGCACTTGCATATCCCTAGGTAACAGTGCTCGCATTCAATGCGAATGTTGCATCTAATGCAACCAATACTCAATCTAGTCAAAGCAGTTATAGTGTCCTTGACACTATTGCTCAATAACTATTATAACCAGTAATTCCATAATCCTTATCAGAATACCCTTAATCCTGGAGATCACTATCTCTTAAGGTATCCACAGTTAAGAGCTTTTAGATCTTTATCTATAAAGTCTTAAGCTTTTGAAGATATGACTTTGAGGTCACTATCTCAAAAATCTTGTCATCTATTGAAGATATTGTTATTACTGCAATCAAGTGTTCTTTCTCCATAGTAGGATTAGTAACAGTTTACTACTCCCACCGCATGGCAGATATCTGACTTTTGTACACATCTAGCATACACTTAGCTTTCCGTAACTGATGCACAAGTGCAAGCAGTTCTAGCATTCACTTCCTCAACTCTTTGAGGTGCTATCCCTTTAGATAGGTCAGTACCAAATCTCAAGGGAAGGAAGCCTTTCTTGGAATTTCCAATAATGGAATATGTCCAAGGTGTACTACAAATGTGACAGTCCCAATACCCTCTCTTCTTTGCTTCTGAACAACTTCAGAACTAAGATCTAAGAGGTACTCTTGAGATCATATCTCAAGGTATGGAATAGCCAGTCTATAAAACACTTATTATCATCCTTATATCATTCCAAATGATTAGGATATTATCTACATTTAGCACAATGAACACAATGGCACTCCCACTAAGCTTCACATGGTACATCAATATTCTATCTGAAATCATAACACTTATGATTTCATCAAATATGATGTTCCAACTACAAGAAGCTTATTTGAGTCCATAGATGGATTTCTTTAGCTTTCACAGCTTACTTTCCCAAATCATGAAGCCCTGGGGCTACTTCATGTGAATATCCTTAGATAGGTATTCTTATAGGAATGCAATCTTAACTTACATCCTGAAGATGCAATAGTCAAGTTGTGTAGCTAAGGTTAGCAATATTCTGATGATTTTAAGCATGGTCACTGAAGAGCAAGTCTCATTGCAAGCAATGTCTTCTCTTCCGATGTGTAGCTTATGACTACGAACCGAGCTTTGAAGGTCTCTACCTTCTCATCAGGTTCCCTCTTCTCTTGAAGATCCATTTACACCTTAATGGGTCAAACCCTTATAGGTGGATCCTCGAGGGTCCATATACAACACTTGTATATGAAGTCTACTTTAGACTTTGTTGCTAATATCCATCTTTCCATGTCATGATCTTTAGGAGCTTCATCACATGAAGGTCCGATCATTGTCAGACTTAACTGACACATGGAATACATCTTCAAACTCATTTGAAGAGGTATTAATGTTTCATCTTTAATTGTCCCTTTTAGTTTCCGATTTCAGGAGCTTCATTATCTTCTCAAGATTAAATGAGTTCCTTTACTTCATTTTCATCTTGATTCTCAAGATTCTCAATCCTCCAAGAATCACATTCTCAGAGATGAGATCTTTTAAGAATCTCAAGGTCATAAAGTAGGTATCCAATACCATACTTTATTTTCCTAATGAAGCAGCACTCTCAAGTGCTAGATTCCAGCTTACATCCATGGAACCTTATTAAGGATATATATTGTAGTCTCTACTACACATATATACCAAGAAACTAAGAGGATATTTATGATAAAATTCATCATTGATCAAATCATGTCACACATGATCCAATTGTATCTCCCTACAACTCTATTGAGTTCAGGTTTATCAGGAGGAGTGAGATAGAAATGATATTCATATCTCCATAAGGTATTCTTTGAATTTTATCTAATAGGTACAAGCTACCTAGGTTAGATCAAATTCATTTCATCTTTCTTCAAACTTTGGTTCTAAACCAAAATTGTGAAATCTTTGAACATTTCAAAGGTTTCTCAGGTGAAGAGAAGAAATCTCATATCATACATAATCATCAATAGATATCACATATCCATAATGTTTACTATGATATAGATGATCTACGTACATCAATATGTATGACATCTTGAATACCTCGACATCTAACACCATTCCCAGAGAAGGGTGTATTGGACATTTTACTTTGAATACAATGTTCACAAGTATGTAAGATTTGAAATTTTAGACATTCTAAAGTTTCATATCTTACTAGTCTATTGATCAAATCAACAGACAAATGTCCAAGGCTTGATGCCAGATCATTGTCAAATGATCATCATCCTCCTATTGATCTTATAAGGTTTGATTTTCAGTATTAGAAATCTTAATGAACTATTCATTAATTTTCTAATTTTGTGGAGTCCACTAGATGTTAGATTACTATCTGAAATATATCCATCATAACCTTTTATGATAGTTCTATCTCAGCATTCATGTTTATTTCCAACATTTAGAAACAAACAATGGGGTATTCTAATATCTAGGTCATAGAGACATTCTCTAAGACTAAGGGCTCTCCCACTGAGAATATGAAGTCTATCTATCCAATAGAGATTGCTGCAACAATTACAGTAATATCCATGTAGATGACTACTAAACCTTAACATCAAATTTATAATCTTCTAATAAATATGCAACCAATTGCAAATGTCATTAGAAGATTGGGATACAATTGTCAGACTTTATCTTATGAAATAAGAAAGTCAGAGTCAATGATTATATGTAGATTATTCTGATGATCTATCTGAGTCCTTCACTAAGGATTTTAGATAGACTTGATAGTCACACTATCAACACATTAACTTATTGCAGTATTGGCATTCATCCAACTCTTTGGATGTGATATGGAAGTCACAGAAGTAGGTCAACTCTTTGACTTTTCTTCTTACTCGGGTCCGACCCATGCTTCCACTACGCTCTCTTCATCTATAAACAACCATTGTTCAAGACAAAGAATCTCTTATGTTGAATTCTAAGATTTCAATACAAGAGCATTTCAACATTTATTCATGCTTCATTAAATTCATACAATATGAATATTATGAAGCTTCATGAATGACTAGAGTATAGATAATAGAATGATGACACTCATCATATCTATATACATCTTAACTCTTAGAGACTTAGGTTCAGGTAGGTATTCAAACATTTTGAATACATCATCTCTTTCGAGCCACCATTCTGCATAATGCAGAGAACCATGTCATTCATGATTAAATGTCTAGAGCATATATGCCAAAATATCTTCTTTTATTTTATAAGGATTATTCGACAATTACGATCACCATCGACATGTCACTTCCAAAGTACACTCGATGAAAGGTCAAGACTATAAAGACATACAAACCCTAAGGTGATGTCTTATTGTCTTATTTAATTGTCAGTCCTCATTATGTTGAGGAAACTTGCACATTGCAACCACATACATTATGTGTCCAATTGCAAGTACAATATCTGGACCAAGAGTCAATCCATGATATTTTACTGGTTATTATTGAGTATAACATTGAGTGGGTTTAATGAACGATTATCTGAAATAAGAAATTTGCATAAAGGTATATATAATATATACATGTTTTACTTTGATTTAGGAATTTTTATATCAAAGTTGTCTTGCCTTGTCAACACTGAAAGTTCATTCCCTTAATCACTTTCAATGGAAGAGATATTCTTACCATTATATCTCTAGCAAGATCTGGGATCTCCTTTCCTATCTTTGTTGCATCCCAATAATATGAGAACCTACAACTCGGATAAAAAGAAGCGGGAACACATTCCGCCTTGCAAGTCCAACTTGCATTTCCCAATTCGGTCTTTAACACCCGGGCCCACCACCCCTAAGATGATGTTGACCCGTTATTAATTGAACCAACCGTCAACAGGCTTAATACTCGCTATACGCAATCCAATATCGCCCCAATAATATGAGGACCCGATATTGGGGTCACTACGTATACGGCCTTACTCTTTCGAGAAGCAAAGAACCCGGTCCAATTAAATCATGTACAGGATCTGTCACTTCGGACAGGCGTCTCCTATACACAACAACTGGCGACGAAATCCTTTGCCTTGACGGGAGACCATGGATGTCACTTATGTGATCCTCCACCTCATATTCAAATTTTATAATTAATTATCGTGAATCACATTCACATAATTAATTCTTCCAAGGGAAATACACATCTATTCATGATAGAGTGTTTATTGGATATAGTTAATTTAATCACATTAAATTAATCATTAATCCAATCATCAATCAACAAACATGTCTTTTACTTGAATAGTAGGTATATACTCAAAGTACGTATTATTCGAATTTTAATAATTAGAAAAATACACATTGTCTGTCTCCGGTATTATACAGTCCCTACCCGCTGTCATGGCCAGTACCGACGAGAGTGGGACGGACCACATACGTTGCAACCCGCTACCCCAATGCTCTCCGACTAGGCACCACATCCGCCTCGGGAAAGGATAATACCAGATAGACCATCATGTACTTTGAGATGTTCATCGGTTTTCCAACCGAAATTATACCATATAATATAAATCAAAACATTTTTGATTATAAGGAGATTTGCTAAACAAATCCCCAATCCTATTCAAGCAAAAGGGTTTTCATGTAAAAGTTGTCCTACAACAATTGTAGGATAAACTATAGTTTTCATGAAGGCAATGTTTGTTGATGAACCAATGATCAAGATCTAATATCTCATCATTGTGGTTTAGGCAAGTGTCATTCAATGAAATAATTATCTCTTTAAATATTTCACAAATATTTATCACTAATTATTCCAGAAAATTAACAGTTAATTTTCATCATGATAATTGAATGACATATCACAAGGTTCAAGATCAAAATTTGTTAATTTCCAGTAGTGACCCCCAATCACTAAAATTAACTTATCTTGATCAATTTAAATCCAAAAAATGCAAACTCAGTTTCCAAAGATTGCCTATTTGATTTATTAAAGAACCAAGTGATAATTCACGCATTTCAAGGCGGATTGAAACCGTAATCATCTCACTAATTACGTTCAAATCCGCAGTTCCCGCAACAGTGAATATAGTCATATTCAAAAAGCCATATCTTGAGCAAATAAAGTCCAAATTTAGTAAACTTAAGTCCTATGGTTTCCTTGTTTAATGGGAAACAAAATCCAATTGAAAATTTCACGTTTAAACTATTTAAACAGAGCCAAAAATTAGACAGAGGTGCGAAAATTGAAATGCAGTAAAAATTTCGCAACCCTTTCATGAACCAAATCGTCTAAGGTCTATGGATCATATCCAAAACCATATTCGACCTATGGCTCTGATACCACTTGAAGGATATTGAGAATCCTCAAGCGCATCACGGAAGCGTGTTGATCGCATCGTATGCAATCGGAGCAACTAGTCGTACTAGATGCTAGATGCAGCGGAAATTAAAATTTTTAACTTTAAAGATGAAACCACATGATCACGAGAACACTTCTCGGATCGTTTCATCAAACCACAAAGTACAAGGAATATCTCTTGAAGCGTGGTTGTGATCGCGAGATCCCAAAGTAGAGATCCTCCTATCTTAAGTCCGATCCACGAAGAACGCACTTGCGGACACGATGATGAGTCACGTTCCTTCCCGCAATCCTTGATGAAGATCCAAGCGATGGCTCCCCCGATTTCTTCAAACGAAATCCGTCGTCTTCCTTTAGAGTAAGAAACTCCAAAGAAGATGGAGATCCACGAGTCATCGAAGAAGAAGCCGAGAGTCTCTCCTTTCTCAACACAAAGTGGACGGCCACTTAATGGAGAAGAGAAAGAGAGAGAGGGCGAGAATGAGAAAGAGAGAGAGAGAGAGTTGTCACCTTGTACAACTCTTAATGATGTACCTTGGAAGGCTACCCTAGCCCTCCTTTTATATTAGTTTAGGATCCAACGGATCTCAATCCATGGACACATGGATCCAATGGCTATGCTTGGTCCATGCTAAATCAATGGCTATGATTGTTGTTGGTTAAAACCAACAACATTAATTTAAATTAAAAAATGTTGCAACATTATCAACATAATTTAATTTAACATTAACTAATTAAGAGATAATGTGATAAATAAAAATGGAGTTAACCAACCTCCCTAAAAATGGGGGGCGTCACCCATGAACAATTCATGGGTGACGCCACCTATGGAGAGTGGTTTATTTTGCTCCATTTTATTTATCTTATTATTCTATAATTAATCACAATAAATATTCACCAAATTAATTCCAATTTAATTTGTGAATATTTCAATCTTGCCATTGAATATTATGTGAATCATATCACAACCCAAACTAATTAGTAAATTGCATTTCCAATTAGTTAATAAATGTGAATCCAATCCACATTATTAATTAACAAATGCTATTTACATAAATTCTCTCTCTTATATATGTATATTATAAATCATATTTATAACACACATATATCATGGATAGTGTTATCCACATTCTCTTAATCCTCGATAATTAAATCCTATTTAATTATCTTAGATAATCATTTTCACAACATGAATCATATTCATATTTAAGCTTGATAATTAAATCTCATTTAATCATCAAGTCCTTGCTTGGATATTTCATCAAATGAATTATTCTTGAACTCTTTCAAGAATAATGTGCTTTCTCCGCAGATACTTGGAGATAAGGACAGGGCGATTGTATTATTCCATGTATAGTGACTTGGATATTGAGATCTTATCTCAAATCCAGATCTTACGAACCTCCCACAGATGCTTGATTAAATCAAGACCGCAAATCCAATCTTCTCTTTGAATCTGAATCTCATTCAGATCAATGTCCAACACTTGGACTAAGATCGGATTGCTTCTGTACTGAAAGGAGTCACTAAAATCCAGACCTGTTTCATCACTCCCTCGGAATGGAAGCGTCATGGATATACAATCGTTTATGATCACATCACCCTTCAGGTATTCCCAATACCTGTACATCCTGCATACTGGAAGACCCATGGTTAACCCGAAGATCAAGATCTATTTTACACTGTCTTCTTCAGGGTTTGATCACCAAATTTCTCATTTGATCATTGAGATTTGGTATCGATCATATACTTTCCAAAAGCATATATCATACCTAGGTCTTGATCATATACTTTCCAAAAGTATATATCAAACCTACAAATTCAATCAAGCTTCCAAAGCGAGACGACCGTGCACGGAATTTGATTCCTCCCAATATCTCATGAGTGAGCTCATGTCTTCCGGTTCAGTAGTGAACCTGTATGATCCCTTTGAGAGATCGTATTACTCATATGCCCTTATATGCACACCAACGCGCCGGTGTATAGACCTTGGTTAGGTCATCAACCTATTGGTCTGTCAAATGTACATACTCAGACATATAGCAATACATCTGTCTCTGGTCAGAGGATGCGTGCCTATGCTGTGACAGCATTCAACATAGGACTTAGGTTATCTCGATCTCGTTAAGTCAACTCTTTGACCTAACTAATCTGACACCTCCGAATCTCTATTCCTATGCAGAGGACCTGCATCAAGAGGTCGGTCAGATATCAGCCTATGTGAGAAAGGATTGCCATCTCCTACTCAGGCTGGAGATCACATCTTAACAATCATTTGACGGTACTTGATGAGTCCTCAATCTAACTCTTTAGATATTCATCCAAGCACCAGCCTCTATGATTCAATTATTGAATCAACAGCTGCTTGATCATTAAGACAGCCATGGTACATAACCCTAATTGTACAAAGGGACCTATTATGCAAATTATTTATTCTTCATTTCAGATCAGGGAATGATATTTGCAATAACATTTATTGCATAATGGCTCGTCGTGGGCTCACATGTCCAACAACCTTCAAATTCATGTCATGCTTCCAAAGCACGATGACCATGCATGGAATTTGATCGGTCCCAATACCTCATTTGTGAGCTCATGTCTTCCGGTTCACAAGTGAACCTGTATGATCCCTTTGAGAGATCATATTGCTCATATACCCTTATATGCACACCAGCTCGCCGGTGTATAGACCTTGGTTAGGTCATCAACCTATTGGTCTGCCAAATGTACATACTTAGATATATAGCAATATATCTGTCTCCGGTCAGAGGATGCATGCCTATGCTGTGACAGCATTCAACATAGGACTTAGGTTATCTCGATCTCGCTAGGTCAACCCATTGACCTAACTAATCTGACACCTCCGAATCACTATTCCCATGCAGAGGACCTGCATCAAGAGGTCGATCAGATATCAGCCTATGTGAGAAAGGATTGCCATCTCCTACTCAGGCTGGAGATCTCCACTTGACAATCATTTGACGGTGCTTGATGAGTCCTCTATCTAACTCTTTAGATATTCATCCAAACACCAGCCTCTATGATTCATTTAATGAATCAACAGCTATATGATTATCAAGCTGGCCATGGTACATAACCCTAATTGTACAGAGGGACCTTATAGTGCATTCATTCATATAATTTCAGAAAGGGAGTGAAACATCAATAACTTTTATTGATAAACTTAAATATTACAATAACATTTATTGTAAGAATGGTTCGCCCAGGGCTCACAAGTCTAACAATCTCCCACTAGCCCTCAGAACCATTCAGGTACAATCCGTAAACCCATACTCATTACATGCTGGTCAAAAACCTTCTGTGTCAGAGGTTTGGTAAGAGGATCAGCAATGTTGTCGGCAGAGGCCACCTTGGTGATGATGATATCACCACGCTTTTGAATCTCCCGAATGATGTGGTATTTCCTTTCCACGTGCTTGCTCTTCTGATGGCACCTGGGTTCCTTTGCTTGGGCAATGGCTCCAGTGTTATCGCAGAGTAACGGGACGGGAGTATCAGAGGAAACTACGCCAAGTTCCAAGATGAACTTGCGCAACCACACCGCCTCCTTTGCAGCATCCGATGCGGCAATGTATTCGGCTTCTGTTGTTGAATCTGCCGTAGTGTCTTGCTTCTTGCTTCTCCAGCTCACAGCACCACCGTTCAACAGGAATACAAAACCTGATGTCGACTTTCGATCATCAATATCTGACTGGAAGTCTGAATCTGTATATCCCAAGACTTGGAGATCACCATCCCCATAGACCAAGATGTAATCTTGCGTCCGTCTTAGATATTTGAATATGTTCTTTACTGCATTCCAGTGTTTCTCTCCATAGCAGGATTGGTAACGGCTTACCACTCCCACTGCATGGCAGATGTCTGGCCTAGTACACATCATGGCATACATCAAGCTTCCTACGGCTGATGCATAAGGGCATCCAACCATGGCCTTCTTTTCCTCAACACTTTGAGGAGCCATCCCTTTGGACAGATGGATACCATGTCCTAAGGGGAGGAATCCTTTCTTCGAACTATCCATACGGAATCGTTCAAGAATCTTCTTGATGTATCCATGTTGTGATAATCCCAATATTCTCTTTTCTTGGTTTCTGAACAACTTCAGGCCTAAGATGTAAGAGGCTTCTCCAAGATCTTTCATCTCGAAGGTATGGGATAGCCAAATCTTCACACTGGTCATCATTCCTGTATCATTCCCAATGATAAGGATATCATTTACGTAAAGCACGATGAACACAATGGCGCTCCCACTAAGCTTCTTGTACACACAAGGTTCATCAGGGTTTTGCACAAAATCATAACTCTTTATGGTTTCGTCAAATCTGATGTTCCAGCTACGAGAAGCTTGTTTGAGCCCATAGATGGATTTCTTCAGCTTGCATACTTTACCGTCCTCAGCTATGAAGCCCTGGGACTGCTCCATATAGATATCCTCCTCGAGGTATCCATTGAGGAAAGCCGTCTTGACGTCCATCTGCCAGATGCGTAGTCAAGAGATGCAGCTATAGCCAGCAGTGTCCTGATGGACTTAAGCATGGCCACAGGAGAGAATGTCTCATCGTAGTCGATGCCTTCTCTCTGTGTGTAGCCCTTGGCTACGAGCCGTGCTTTGAAAGTCTCTACTTTCCCATCAGGTCCCCTCTTTCTCTTGAAGATCCATTTACACCCAATGGGTTTTACCCCTTTAGGTGGATCCTCTAGGGTCCATACACCATTCTTATGCATGGAGTCAATCTCTGACTTCATTGCTAGCATCCATCTATCCATGTCATGATCCGCAAGTGCTTCATCATATGAAAAAGGATCATTGTCAGTCTCACCTGACACATGGAATCCATACCTTTCAGGTGGTGCAACCACCCTCGAACTCCTTCGAAGAGGTATGGGTGTTTCATCTTCATTTATTTCTTCAGTTTCTGGTTCAGGAATCTCAGAATCCTCAGGAGATTCAATGAGCTCCTCTACTTCATTCTTGTCTTGACCTTTAAGGAAATCATCCTCCAGAAATTTCACATCCCTAGAGACAAAAACCTTTTGGGTCTCAGGGTCATAAAGTTGGTATCCAATACCATCTTTAACATACCCAATGAAGTAGCACTCACGAGTGCGAGATTCTAGCTTACTTGCGTCCACGTTCTTTGCATGGACCAAGCATCCCCAAACGCTCAAGTGTTTAACACTAGGTTTGGTTCCATACCAGAGCTCATGAGGAGTCTTTGGTATAGACTTGCTAGGAATCTTGTTTAGGATATATATTGCAGTCTCTACTGCATATCCCCAGAAACTAAGAGGTAAATGTGCTTTACTCATCATTGAACGGACCATGTCCATGATGGTCCTGTTGCGTCTTTCAGCAACACCATTAAGTTGGGGAGTTCGAGGAGGAGTGAGATTGGAGACAATTCCACTCTCTTTAAGGTATTCCTTGAATTCATCTGAGAGGTACTCACCACCTCGGTCAGATCGAATCCATTTAATCTTCCTGTCTGCTTGGTTCTCAACCAAAGCCTTAAACTCTTTGAACTTTTCAAAGGTTTCAGATTTATGATGTAGCAGGAAGATAAACCCATATCGCGAATGGTCATCGATAAACGTCAAATAATATTGATATCCATTTCTAGTCGCGGTATTGAAGGGACCACATACATCAGTATGTATTAGGTCAAGAATACCTTCACATCTTGTAACCTTGTTACGAAAAGGTGTTCTGGTCATTTTACCTCGAATGCAGTGTTCGCAGGTAGGTAAAGATTGAACCTGTAGAAAATCTAAAGGTCCATCCTTTATCAATCTATTGATCCTATCAACAGATAAATGACCAAGCCTGTGATGCCAAATCATGTTTGAATGATTTCCATCCTCCCTGGATCTCTTGGGGTTTCCATTATTAGTGGTAGTAACATTCATGACACATTCATCAATGCACAATTCATAGAGTCCACCAGAAGTCAAAATACCATCCGCAATATATTTATCATAACGGTTTATGATTAATTTATTACAGAAAATGAAGGAATATCCATTTCTAACTAACTTAGATACAGATATTAAATTCCTTCTGACTTCAGGTACATAAAGACACTCTTTAATTACTAGGGCTCGACCACTAGATAACGATAGTCTGCACGTCCCGATGGCGACTGCTGCAACACTTGCATCAGATCCCATCTGGATAACTATCTCCCCATGCTCCAGATTCCTAGTTTTCTGAAACAAATGCAATGAATTGCATACATGAACAGAAGCACCAGAATCTACAACCCAACTTCCTTCTCGTCCAACGAGAAAACTAGTTTCAATGATGAAAGTAGATTTCATACCTGCTGGGGCTTTACCTTTGTCAGTGGACTTCAGGTAATCTGGGCAGTTACGCCGCCAGTGCCCCGGCTTCTTGCAGTGGTGACAGACATCGGTCTTTTTCGATGTTATCAGTGTGGAAGCACTAGAAGATGAACCAACTCCTTGATTCTTCTTCTTTCTCTTCGAGGCTGGGCCTTCTGAGAACCTTGCTTCCGCCCGCGCTTTCCTCTCACCTGTGCAACCATTGCACTAGCAGAGGGGCCGTCCTTTTTCATGACGTCTTCTGCAGACTTCAATGCAGCTAACAGCCCAGCGTTTGTGAAATCACCTTTGTTCATGTGGTAAGACACGACAAAGTTGTTGAAAGACTTAGGGAGCGACAGGAGAATGAAATCAGCTTGCATTTCAGAATCCAAGTATGCTCCCAGGGTTTCCAGCTCAGAGAGGTACCCAAACATTTTGAGTACATGTTCTCTGACAACGGTCCCTTCCTACATCTTGCAGCGAATAAGCTCTTTCATCACATTGTAACGCTGTGTGCGGTTTATGTCACCGAACATCTCCTTCAGATTCAGCATAATCTCTTGGTAATGGTTCATTTCCACATGTTGCTTCTGAAGCACATTGGACAATGACCTAAGGATGTAACACCTTGCCAGATTATGGTCATCATCATATTTATCATTATATGATTTATCTTCATCAGTCACAGGGTTTGCTATCTTGTCCTTGCTAAGCACGTAGGAGATGCGCTCTGCAGAGAGAACAAGATCCAAATTTCGGATCCAATCTGAATAATTTGGTCCGGTCAACTGGTTGACCTCTAGAAGCCTGCTAAGTGGGTTCATGGACTTCATTTTCTGAAATTAAGAATGCACTATATTAGAATAATTATATATGCATTTTAAGAATAATTTGATTTAGGCATTTTAAATCAAATTTGTCTTGCTAGGTCAACTTTGAAAGATTATTCCCTAATTGTCTTTCAAAGTAAGAGATATACTTACCGCTATATCTCAAGCAAGATCTGGGATCTCCTTTCCTATCTTTGTCACATCCCAATAATATGAGAACTTGCGACTCCGATAAAAAGAAGCGGGAACTCATTCCGCCTTTTGCAAGTCCAACTTGCATTCCCAATTCGGTCTTTAACACCCGGGCTCACCACCCCTAAGATGATGTTGACCCGTTGTTAATTGAACCAACCGTCAACAGGATTAGAACTCGCTATGCGCAATCCAATATCGCCCCAATAATATGAGGACTCGATATTGGGGTCACTACGCATACGGCCTTACTCTTTCGAGAAGCAAAGAGCCCGATCCAGATGCGCTTGCATACAGGAGTTGTCACTTCGGACAGGCGTCTCCTACATACAATCCCTGGCGACGGAAACCCTTCGCCTTGATGGGAGACCATGGATGTCACTTATGTGATCCTCCACCTCATATTCAAATTTTATAATTAATTATCGTGAATCATATTCACATAATTAATTCTTCCAAGGAAAATACACATCTATTCAAAATAGAGTGTCTATTGGATATGATTAATTTAATCATATTAATTTAATCATTAATCCAATCATCAACAAACATGTCTTTTACTTGAATAGTAGGTATAATCTCAAAATACGTATTATTCGAATTTTAATAATTAGAAAAATACATATTGTCTGTCTCCGGTATTATACAATCCCTACCCGCTGTCATGGCCAGTACCGACGAGAGTGGGACGGACCACATACGTTGCAACCCGCGACCCCAATGCTCTCCGACTAGGCACCACATCCGCCTCGGGAAAGGATAATACCAGATAGACCATCATGTACTTTGAGATGTTCATCGGTTTTTCAACCGAAAATTATACCATATAATATAAATCAAAACATTTTTGATTATAAGGAGATTTGCTAGACAAATCCCCGATCCTATTCAAGCAAAAGGGTTTTTCATGTAAAAGTTGTCCTACAACTATTGTAGGATAAACTATAGTTTTCATGAAAGCAATGTTTGTTGATGAAACAATGATCAAGATCTAATATCTCATCATTGTAGTTTAGGCAAGTGTCATTCAATGAAATAATTATTTCTTTAAATATTTCACAAATATTTATGACTAATTATTCCAGAAAATTAACAATTAATTTTCATCATGATAATTGAATGACATATCACAAGGTTCAAGATCAAAAATTGTTAATTTCCAGCAGTGACCCCCAATCACTAAAATTAACTTATCTTGATCAATTTAAATCCAAAAATTGCAAACTAAGTTTTCAAAGATTTCCTATTTGATTTATTAAAGAACCCAAGTGATAATTCACGCATTTCAAGGCGGATTAAAACCGTAATCATCTCATTAATTACGTTCAAATCCGCAGTTCCCGCAACAGTGAATATAGTCATATTCAAAAAGCCATATCTTGAGCAAATAAAGTCCAAATTTAGTAAACTCAAGTCCTATGGTTTCCTTGTTTAATGGGGAACAAAAACCAATTGAAAATTTCGTGTTTAAACATTTTAAACAGAGCCGAAAAATTCAATTTTACAGAGGTGCGAAAAATTGAAATGCAGTAAAATTTCGCAACCCTTTCAACAACCGAATCGTCTAAGGTCTATGGATCATATCCAAACCTTATTCAACCTGGCTCTGATACCACTTGAAGGATATGATTAATCCTCAAGCGCATCACGGAAGCGTGTTGATCGCATCGTATGCGATCGGAGCAACTAGTCGTACTAGATGCTAGATGCAGCGGAAATTAAAATTTTAACTTTAAAGATGAAACCACATGATCACGAGAACACTTCTCGGATCGTTTCATCAAACCACAAAGTACAAGGAATACCTCTTGAAGCGTGGTTGTGATCTTGAGATCCCAAAGTAGAGATCCTCCTATCTTAAGTCCGACCTACGGAGAATGCACTTGCGGGCACGATGATGAGTCGCGTCCTTCCCGCAATCCTTCGACGAAGATCCAAGCGAAGCCGAAATGCTCTCCTTCCTAATACACAAAGTGGACGGCCACTTGAATATTAAGGAGAGCCCACATGAGAATGAGAGAGAGAGAGAGTAGAGTTCTTGAACTCAAGAATGTTGTAACTTGGAAAGGCTACCCTAGCCCTCCTTTTATACTAGTTTAGGATCCAATGGATCTCAATCCATGGGACACATGGATCCAAGGGCTATGCTTGGTCCATGATAAATCAATGGCTATGATTTGTTGTTGGTTAAAAACAACAACATCAATTTAAATATTAATTAACTAAGAGATAATATGATAAATCAAATGGAGCTAACCAACCTCCTAAAAAAGGGGGGGCGTCACCCATGAACCATTCATGGGTGACGCCACCTATGAAGGTGGTTATTTGCTCCATTTTATTTATCTTATTATTCCTTAATTAATCACAATAAATATTCACCAAAATAATTCCAAATTAATTTGTGAATATTTCAATCATACCATTGAATATTATGTGAATCATATTCACAACCCAAACTAATTAGTAAATTGCATTTCCAATTAATTAACAAATGTGAATCCAATCCACATTATTAATTAACAAATGCTATTTACATAAATTCTCTCTCTTATATATGTATATTATAAATCATATTTATAACACACATATATCATGGATAGTGTTATCCACATTCTCTTAATCCTCGATAATTAAATCCTATTTAATTATCTTGGATAATCATTTTCACAACATGAATCATATTCATATTTAAGCTTGATAATTAAATCTCATTTAATCATCAAGTCCTTGCTTGGATATTTCATCAAATGAATTATTCTTGAACTCTTTCAAGAATAATGTGCTTTCTCCGCAGATACTTGGAGATAAGGACAGGGCGATTGTATTATTCCATGTATAGTGACTTGGATATTGAGATCTTATCTCAAATCCAGATCTTACGAACCTCCCACAGATGCTTGATTAAATCAAGACCGCAAATCCAATCTTCTCTTTGAATCTGAATCTCATTCAGATCAATGTCCAACACTTGGACTAAGATCGGATTGCTTCTCTACTGAAAGGAGTCACTAAAATCCAGACCTGTTTCATCACTCCCTCGGAATGGAAGCGTCATGGATATACAATCGTTTATGATCACATCACCCTTCAGGTATTCCCAGTACCTGTACATCCTGCATACTGGAAGACCCATGGTCAACCCGAAGATCAAGATCTATTTTACACTGTCTTCTTCAGGGTTTGATCACCAAGTTTCTCATTTGATCATTGAGATTTGGTATCGATCATATACTTTCCAAAAGCATATATCATACCTAGGTCTTGATCATATACTTTCCAAAAGTATATATCAAACCTACAAATTCAATCAAGCTTCCAAAGCGAGACGACCGTGCACGGAATTTGATTCCTCCCAATATCTCATGAGTGAGCCCATGTCTTCCGATTCAGTAGTGAACCTGTATGATCCCTTTGAGAGATCGTATTACTCATATGCCCTTATATGCACACCAACGCGCCGGTGTATAGACCTTGGTTAGGTCATCAACCTATTGGTCTGTCAAATGTACATACTCAGACATATAGCAATACATCTGTCTCCGGTCAGAGGATGCGTGCCTATGCTGTGACAGCATTCAACATAGGACTTAGGTTATCTCGATCTCGTTAAGTCAACTCTTTGACCTAACTAATATGACACCTCCGAATCTCTATTCCTATGCAGAGGACCTGCATCAAAAGGTCGGTCAGATATCAGCCTATGTGAGAAAGGATTGCCATCTCCTACTCAGGCTGGAGATCACATCTTAACAATCATTTGACGGTACTTGATGAGTCCTCAATCTAACTCTTTAGATATTCATCCAAGCACCAGCCTCTATGATTCAATTATTGAATCAACAGCTGTTTGATCATTAAGACAACCATGGTACATAACCCTAATTCTACAAAGGGACCTATTATGCAAATTATTTATTCTTCATTTCAGATCAGGGAATGATATCTGCAATAACATTTATTGCATAATGGCTCGTCGTGGGCTCACATTTCCAACAACCTTCAAATTCATGTCATGCTTCCAAAGCACGACGACCATGCATGGAATTTGATCGGTCCCAATACCTCATGAGTGAGCTCATGTCTTCCGGTTCACAAGTGAACCTGTATGATCCCTTTGAGAGATCATATTGCTCATATACCCTTATATGCACACCAGCTCGCCGGTGTATAGACCTTGGTTAGGTCATCAACCTATTGGTCTGCCAAATGTACATACTTAGATATATAGCAATATATCTGTCTCCGGTCAGAGGATGCATGCCTATGCTGTGACAGCATTCAACATAGGACTTAGGTTATCTCGATCTCGCTAGGTCAACCCATTGACCTAACTAATCTGACACCTCCGAATCACTATTCCCATGCAGAGGACCTGCATCAAGAGGTCGATCAGATATCAGCCTATGTGAGAAAGGATTGCCATCTCCTACTCAGGCTGGAGATCTCCACTTGACAATCATTTGACGGTGCTTGATGAGTCCTCTATCTAACTCTTTAGATATTCATCCAAACACCAACCTCTATGATTCATTTAATGAATCAACAGCTATATGATTATCAAGCTGGCCATGGTACATAACCCTAATTGTACAGAGGGACCTTATAGTGCATTCATTCATATAATTTCAGAAAGGGAGTGAAACATCAATAACTTTTATTGATAAACTTAAATATTACAATAACATTTATTGTAAGAATGGTTCACCCAGGGCTCACAAGTCTAACAGCACCGTCAAATGATTGTTAAGAGATGACTCCAACCTGAGTAGAAGATGGCAATCCTTATCTCTGAAGGCTGATATCTGACCGACCTCTTGATGCAGGTCCTCTACATAGGAATAGAGATTCGGAGGTGTCAGATTAGTTAGGTCAAAGAGTTTACTTAACGAGATTGAGATAACCAAAGTCCTATATCATATGTTGTCATGATATAGGCACGCATCCTCTGACCGGAGACAGATGTGTTGCTATATGTCTAAGTATGTACATTTGGCAGACCAATAGGTTGATGACCTAATCAAGGTCTATACACCGACGCGCTGGTGTGCATATAAGGACATATGAGTAAAACAATCTCTCAAAGGGATCATACAGGTTCAGTTACTGAACCGGAAGACATGAGCTCACTCATGAGATATTGGGAAGAATCAAATTCCGTGCGCACGGTCGTCTCGCTTTGGAAGCTTGACTGAATTTGTAGGTTTGATATATACTTTTGGAAAGTATATGATCAAGACCTAGGTATGATATATGCTTTTGGAAAGTATATGATCGATACCGACTCCCAATGATCGAATGAGAAACTTACTGATAAAACCATGAAGTAGATAGTATAAAGTTGATCCAATACATCGGGTTTAGTTTGAGTCTTCCAGTATGCAGGATGTACAGGTATTGGGAATACCTGAGGGTGATGTGATCATAAACGATTGTATAACCATGACGCTTCCATTCCTAGGGAGTGATGAAATGGGTCTGGATTTTAGTGACTCCTCTCAGTAGAGAAGTGATCTGATCTTGGTCCAAGTGTTGGACATTGATCTGAATGTGATTCAGATACAATGAGAAGATTAGATTTACGGTCTTGATTTAATCAAGCATCTATGGGAGGCCCGCGATCTGGATTTGGGATACGATCTCAATATCCATGTCACTATACGTGGAACAATACAATCGCCCTGTCTTTATCTCCAAGTATCTGCGGAGAAAGCGCATTATCCTTGAAGGAGTTCATGGATAATTTATTATTGATTTATGTATCCGAGCATTGAGAAAATGGATAATTAAATGTGATTTAATTATCATGAGTAATATGAATTTGATTCATATTATAAAGAGAGTTATCTGAGATAATTAAATGTGATTTGATTATCAAAGATGTAAATAATGTGAATATGATTCATATTATTTGAACACAAGAGAATAGAGATCCAAGAGGATTAAGTGTGATTTAATTATCATGGATATGAATAATGTGGATAGCAATATCCATATTAGTCGTATATATTATAAATGTGATTTATAATATATAAGAGAGAGCTATTTGTGATTTACATTTGTTAATTAAATGTTAATGTGAATTGGATTCACATTGGACATTGAATTGAAAATGTAATTTACATTTTGTTTTGGGTTGTGAATATGATTCACAAATTTCCAATGGCATGATTGCAATGTTCACAAAATAAATTGAATTTATTTTTGTGAAATAATTTGCAACAAATGTTGTTGCAAATATTGGAGAGAATCATGAGATAATGTAATCTCATGTAATAGGAAAAAGGAAGCTCCCTTCCTAATGAGGAGAGGGGACGGCCACAATTCCATAAGGAATGTGGTGGCCGTCCACCCTCCTTATGGAAGGAGGCTTGCCTCCTTTCCTATCTCTCCAATGGAGATTGATTTGATATAAATCAAATTATATTTAATGTATATTTGATTTTTATTAAATTAATTGTTGTTGTGTTTTTAGCAACAAATCATGACCATTGAAAGAAACACAAATTAATGTGGACCATTGGATTTGTGTTGACACATGGATTGAGATCCATGGATCCCAAAACCCTATAAAAGGACATGCACCACATTGCTCTTCTTTGCACACGAGTGAGACAACAAGTCTCTCTCTCTCTTTCTTTCTCTTTCTCTCCCTCTCATGGCCGTCCACCATGGATGCCCTAGAGAGGCTCTCCATCGCCGCGGCACCGTCGTTATGCTGCCCGATGTTTTGCTCGTGGAACTCCATCTACTTCGGCATGCCTTGCTCGTGAAGAAGATGTCGGATCTCGTGTGCCGAAATCAGGAGATCCACCGCTTGGATCATCAACATGGATTGCGAGAAGCACGCGGTTCATCCCCGCGCTCGCAAGCGTCTCCTCCGACGGATCGGACTTGAGACAGGAGGTCTTTTCGTTTAGAGACTTGATCGCAACCACGCTTCAAGAGGTAAACCTAATACTTGGTTGTGGTTTAGACGAAACGATCCGAGAAGTGTTCTTGGATCATGTGGTTTCGTCACATGAAAATTTTTAATTTCCGCTGCATAGAACAACTAGTACGACTAGTCGTTCTTCATCGTATTCGATACGACGCTCACGCTTCCGTGATACGCTTGAGGATCTAACCATATCCTTCAGGAACCTCTCTTCTTCTTCTAGTGAAGGAAGTGCGCCTCAACTTGGTCTAGTGGTGATGAAGGCTAAAGACAGAAGCCGTGGGTTGCAATAAAGCTTCAAAAGAGGGATAGTCTACGGGCTCAAGAGGAAAATTTCTTGTATATATGCTGCACCATGTAGATATGTTGTACAGATGCATTTGAAAAAAATGCAAAAAGAACAAAAAAAGTGGTGGGTCGGATTGAAAATTTAATAACCCCACCGGAGTGTATATAGTCCAATAAAGCAAAAGCTTATGGTATCCATGTTACATCTCATGAAGCTTGCAGCGGGAGACTTAGCTACACTGCTTGAGCTCCCAAAATTCTATACCTCTTATTCCCCCTCTTCTTGAGTCGGTTGCACTTGAACTTAGAAGGGAATACCCCGCTTCTCGAGGAAAGAGTTGCTAGACTGAGGCATTAGAGTTACCAGGTTGGGGGAGGTTGTTTCTTTGTTACTTCTGAGGTGGGGAGCTACATATCACTTACACTGTACGAGTCGGACTCATAGTCGTAAGAGTTTACGTATGAGTTGAAGTATTTCTGACCTGGCTATTGAGGAGACTTGGACAGAGTTTTGGGATTCTCAAGGACTGTTGGATTTCAAATTCGATTCTCACTAAGGTTCCGACCGCACTAAAATTCCCAAGGTCCGACTTAAGCTCCAAACTTTGATTTTGTGAAGACAAGTTTGATAATCAAATAAAATCCAAGTTCTTCTTTTTCTTTTCTTTCTTTTTCTTTTGCACTTATTGCATAAGTGTTTGTTAGGGACTAGCAAAGGTAAAGTATAGGGGGATGATGAATCCACATTTCATCATCTTTATTCTATCATTTTGGCATCAAAAACCCTAGCAAATGCCTGAAATACCCTTTATTTCATCATCTTAGCATTCATGCATGTGCATCTAAACAGTGTATAAATTACTGTAATTAAGGCCAAAATTATAGAATAAATAAAAGAAAAGAAAAAGAATAAAATATTATAGATATTTTATGACCCAAAACCCCGAGACCTAGGCATCTTGATGAATAGGTCGACAAGGAATAAAGTAGGAGGAGATAAGGGCCAAATACCTATATTTACTAATTCATTCTTTATTCAGTTTGGGACCTATTTTTGGTACCACTTTTTATACATCAAATAAAGAAACTTTGTACATGAAAGTTGTAGATAAATTAATAAAGAAAAATATAGAATTTATTTCACTCAAAAATAATGTACAGATAAAAAGTTATGGTCTGAATAAAAGTCCAGAATCCCAACTTCCCAGACCTGTATCTCACAAACGACAACTCCAAATGTAGCAAATTCACCTTTAATTGTATATAGAATAAAATAATCTATCCAATGGTGGTGGTTTCGCATTCGGCGGAGCTACGGTTTGAAAGTTGAGTTTTGGACCCTCCTTGTATAGTTGTACTGATTAAAATATTCAATTTATTATTTATATTTTAATTTTCTATTTTTATATTTTTATAATGTTGTAAGTATTACTTATAATAATTATGTACATTAAAAGTGGATGAAAAACCTACAGAAAACTCAAAATAAAAATAAACAAACATAGGCCATGCAGGTATCATACCTATATTTATACCTATACCTTTTGTACTTATATTTTATTTAATGTACAGAATTCATCAGAAAAATAAAATAAAAATATATTTGTATACATAAAAGTATATTATGATTTTAGAAAATAGTAAACAAAAATAATAAAATTAAAATAAACAAAATAAAATTCAAATACTAAAATATGTAGGTAATATACCTATATGAGGCTAAAAAGTGAACTTATAAAAATATATCTCATAAAATTAATTAAAAATCATAATAAAATACTACATAAAATAACAAAGATTTTTTATTTTATAACCATTAATTAATTCGGCCTTATTCTATTTTTAATTGAATTTACAAAATAATAATCAGGGATTTTTCCTGGTTGGTCCACGTGGACCAACCAGGTTTCGGCCCCAGTTGACTTCGGTCAACTGGTCGTTCCTAGACCTGTAGCTTTTGTCAGACCCATGTTTGACCCTGCCTTCTCCATTTTTTCGAGGCTGAGTCTAGCGTTATTTCATGATAGACCCTTCTAACCTTTTGCTCCTCGGACATCGGGCATGCCCGCCCTGATGCTACCTTGGTCGAAGGAGCACTGCACCAATCGCTCTGTCTCGTTTTTCCTTCGCTGACCGTCAACCCCTTATAACCCAGCAGCCACTTCGATTTGATTTTTGAACCGCAAATTACTTCGATCTTGCCCCCCTTGGTCTTTCTAAAGGTGCCCGGAGGTGACAGCTCCGAGCTCCGGGCTTCAAGGCGGCTGGACAACACCTGATCGACGCGAGTTCCACACCTCCGGCGAAGCTCCACCGTCGAGGTATCCACCCTCTGGCCCCAGGCCATCGAGGCCGTTCTTTGCTTCTTTTTACTCCCTTCTCGTTCCTCATAGCTTTAGGATCATTTCGCCCATATTTCCTCGTCAAATCATCCACCTAATCACGTCATCGATCACCTCGCCGGAGCGCAACTCCGGCGAGTACCTATCTCACCCTTCATTCCATCTCGAGAGCCACTGGAGGTTGAGGCATTTTGCCCTCGACCTCCGTAACCTTTTTTGCAGGCATTAGAGCATACTGATGCGTCTGGAGGCATTTTGTCCCCTCGCTGGAGAAGGCTGGAACCTTGTCGCTCCGCCACCTCCGTGCGAGAACACCGGCGCACGCCGGTGATTTTTGGCACTCCCAGACGATAGATGACGCCTACTGGAGCTTCCCCGACCTTTTTGCGAGCCCAAACGCCGCCTGAGCTGGACAGAGGAGCTCGGAGAACTTCGCCCAGCCGGAGCTCCTCTGTGTTCTTCCACCCGCCACTGGAGCCGTCCGATCGCGGAGGAGTCCCAGATCCGCCACCAGCTGTTGGATCTTCGAGTGCTCAACCATCCGATCTATCGAGATCCATCTAATCGCTGCCGTCCACGAGCGAAGCGTCATCGAGCCCAGAGAAGCCGACACGTGGCTAAGTGAAGCTTCCCGCGCCGCTGGATCGCGCCCTGCCACCAGCCGTTGGATCATCCCCACGAGTCATCAACGCCACCCGCCGTTGGATCCGCGCGCCAAGGGTATTTTGCACCTAAACCCCTGCGCCTTTTGTATTTACATTTTAGTCTAAAAACATCCGTCTGCAGTGTAAAAGTTTTGTAATATTTGCAAAAAGAACCTCGTCTTTATTTTATGTGCATTCAGGTCCTCTGCTACGTCACCTCACGTGACCTGTACACGTGAGGTGAGGGCATTTTGCATAGAGGCCCTCGGTCTTTGTTGTATTTCATTTCAGTACCATAACTTGGATATTAAGTGTTACATTTTTGGAAATTTTGCAAGTTAACCCCTGGGGTTTTGAAAATCACATTTTGGTCCCTGCTAGGTGCGTGCCAGTCACGCGCCCTGGGGGTATTTTACACCAATACTCCTGCGGGTTTTGTAATTGATGTTTGGTCCTGAAAATCAAATATTTAGTTCAAACTTTTGTGAAAAAATTCATGTTTGCCCCTGGATGTTCTGATATTTGCACTTATACCCCTGCCAGGCCAGTTTAATATTTGGATGCTTGTTCTAATTATTTAAATTATCATTTTAAGTCTAAAAATTCCACAAAAATAGAGTTAAGGTCATGTTTATTTGCACGTGTTCGCCATATTTTTGCATTGTATTTTTATTGCATTTTCATATTTATCAAAAATCAAAAACATGCATTTATTTCCGTGTTTGCATTAGAAAATACATAAAAATTATAAAAACGTTTTGAAAAATTTCAAAAAAAATTATATTTTGTGTGTTTTACCATTTTCTAGTGTCAATCCAAAAATCACTAAAAATCTCAAAAGAAAAACCTTAAAAATTCAAAAATACATAAAAACTTCAAAAAAATATATAAAATCAAAGAAAACTCAGAAAAATACAAACTCAGTTCCTGTTTGTTCTATATTCCATTCTCTTTATTTAAAAATTAGTGTGAAAAATTTTGGTTGCTGTTTGCTAATCTTAATTCCTATTTTACTCACAACCAGCACCTTTTTCACTATTTTGTCTTATTTCAGTATTTAAAAATATAAAAAACACTTTGAAAAATACCTAAAAATCACAAAAACAGTAAAAAATCCTAAAAATATCAAAAACATTTTATTTCTGAATTTTGGTGATTTTTGCATATTTTTATAAATACTTTATCTTGTCTTTTATTACATTGTTTTAAATTTCAATTTTAAAAAAAAAATATAAAATATAAAATTATAAAAATCAGAAAATTAAGAATCAAAATACAAAATTAAAAATTAAAATAAAAAAAATTAAAAATTAAAAACCCACAAAAATTTCTTTGCTTGCTTGCTTAGTGTAGACACTTCACAATCACTTGTGCACATTTATTTGAATTACCCTGTTTGCTCCCTGTGTTCGAACTCTCTGCATACTTGCCCTTTACATCATTTGTGCAGAGTTACAAATAAATTTTAACTCCACATTTATTTCTAATTATTGATCTTTAGTGTGGGTTAATTGTTGATCAATTTCAGAGTTGATTGGTCAACACTTCGACTGTGTTCCCGCCTTGTGTGGAATACAAGACCGATCGATTTTTGAGATTATCAAATGGCGCCGTTGCCGGGGAGCAACAACGAGTAGTTTACATTTTTGTTTGCTTGTGATTGTTGTCTACCATAGCTTCAGTTATCTCTCTTGCACTTTTGATACATATATTGATTGAGCTATTCTGACCATTCTTCTTTTGTCTTCTTACGAGGGACCGCGGATCAAGGCGGATCGCCTAGGTGACCCGAAGCAACCTTGGGGAGCGGAGCCGGCTTTTCTTTAGCCAAGCTGGCAGGAGAGAGCAGGAGGAGTGAGAGAGTGGTAGATTAGTTGCAATTTATTTTTGTGAGAGAGTGACTTTGATAATTTGTAATAATACAGGTACTTGGACTTTTGGACACTCCGGGCCTAATTTCCGGGTGTTTGTTCACCCGGGGGCTCACCGAGGTTTTTGACGAGTTTTCACCGCTGTCATTTGCCGGTTTTGATTTCATTTTCACTTTCTTTGTGGATTGAGCCCTTAGATCTAGGCCTGCTTAATCGATTAAATTAGGTCCAAACACACTAATAACCTTTGCATGTACCTATAGTTCGTACTTGGACTTAGCTTAATTAAACAGTTAGCTCCCTTTCTTAGATCCGCCACGCCGCGAGTCCTCCCCTCAAGCGCTACTCCTGAACTCGATGTGTCGAGAAGAGGAGGGGAGGGTCTAGACCGGACTCTTAGGATCGACGATCGGTGGTTGACTTGTGGTTCTTCACGCTAGCAGTTGCCTATCTTAGGACGATTTCCTCATTGCATATCGGCATATAGACTAGGTTTATAAATTTCTGCTTTGCATCCCGCATGGAGAGAGATGGGATTCGCTGTAAGTCTTCTTACTTTGCATCCATCATTTAGGCACAAAGGTGAGATTTCCATCTTTGTGTCGACTTGCACGGCTTTTCCGACTCTATTCTCCCTCTGTTTTTGGACAAAGTAGGATCAAGAAAATACAAAAAATCGTTAGGCACATGTTTGAATCTACTCAAAAGAAGCGATAACACCAAAAAAATTAAAAAAGGGACTGCTAAGAAAACCTTGACCAAAAATAAAATTGGTAATTGGATTCATTGATTGGGGAGAGTAACACCCTCACTTGTTTTCAGGTTGCATGGGAAGGTATCCTTCCAAGTGAGGTGAGCGCTTCGTAAGGATTAGAGCCAAAATCCCAGCTTGTGGCTGCCTTGTGTATCGCCTGGATTTCCGAAGTATTGGCGCTTCTATCGTACGTGGACGAGTAGGACTTGGTCAACATTGGTGACTCTCTATTGTGTAGAGCATCGACCTTGTCCGAAGTATCGAGCCTAGGCCATGCCTTCACGGGGGTGTCTGTCTCATCGTCTCGCGTCCGAGTAGGTTCTTGCACGCTCACGGGTGATTCCGTTGCGAGCGAGTTCCGAAGTATCGATTTCGCCTATTGGCTTCCTCTCTTATTCTTTGGCTGAGTAGGGATCCAGGAAGGATTACAAGGACCTCAAAAAGAGCAAGCTACAGGTTACATAGGTGGAGGACAAGTACGGGATACTCTTCCGGCAGTACTCTCTCTCCTTTAGGCGTAGCGCTCTAAGGACTCGTGAAAAGATTAATTCCTGAATTCAATCTAAAACCGAAAAGATAAAAGCCGAACCTTCACGGCGTCATGTGTTGAGTTGATGAATTCACCCCTGTCTTGTGTTTGATTGCTAGTTTTATCTAAGGTCAAGATCAAAAACACAGCACAATTGTGCGCAATTTTGCTTCTCACTTCTTTCTTCTTCTTCTGCATTCCCTCTGCTCTTGCCAATAATCAAGATGATGAGACGGAGATCTCTTAGGTCGACTTTGTCGGCACCGCTATCCAGCACTCCTCCTTATTCATCTAGGACTACCTCGGAGAGTCCGCTCTCCGAGCCTGAGTTTACCTCCACCCTGTTCCCCCTCGATCACCCTTCTCACTCTCCTTCCATCAGTCCAAGAGTTTCAGAATTCAGTGCTTCACAGAGTTCAGATCATTCGACGGCACCTGAGATGGCCTCTTTTGCTTTTTCACAGAATCCAGTGATGGCAGATAGAGGCGGGCCACCCAGATGACCATGATCACCCTCCGTTCATAATTGATCAGGTGGCCATCAACAACTCCTTGTTAGCATCCCTGGAGACTATGCAGAGACAGATCCGTGACCAAGGTACCTTCATGGGTGATCTGATGAGTGAGATAGCTCAGATGCAAGAAAACCGACCTGGGGGCGGTGGCGGTGGAGGAGGAGGAGGACCTGATGCAGGAGGAGGCGATCCAGACGCTGAGAGACCGCCACAGACGATTATGAGGGAATTACACAACCCAGCTGCATCCCTCACTCACTGTTGGATCCGACTTCCGCCTATCCATGGAGATTTCGAGCTTCGGCACCATACCATTCAGCTCCTACCCAAATTCCATGGGTTGCCGACCGAAGAGCCGCACTTCCACCTCCAAGAATTTGAGATGATATGCAGCACCATCCATGATAGGCTGCTGACTGAGGACACGATCAAGATGATCGCTTTCCCATTTTCATTGGTTGACAGAGCCGTATATTGGCTCAAACACTTGGAACGATTCGTCGACACTTGGACAGATCTCTGGACCGTATATTTGAAGAAGTACTATCCTCTCGGCCGGACCAATGCAGCTAGAGCCATGATCAACAATTTTGTCATGATCCCAAATGAACAATTCCATGAAGCCTGGGATCGATTCAGAGAGCTCATCGACCGGTGTCCACATCATGATATATCCAAGCCCAATCTGGTTCAAAGTTTCTTCTGTGGGCTGACACCGGAGCTTCAGGGGCTTGTCAATGCCTCCTGCGGTGGATCATACTTCTCCAAGGGTGAAGACGACGTCTGGGCCATCTATGAAGGCATGGCAGAAAATTCAACTGTGATGACCCAAGCCAGACTCTACACATAACAAAAACCACCGCAGGGAGGAGGATCATTCCAGAGGATCGCCCGCATCGATGCCGGTCCCAATACATCGTCGGCAGTCGCAGCCCAAGCCGAATCAGCCACAGCCGACATGGGCATTATCAGTGAGAAGTTGGATCGCATGGAGATCCTCGAGAAGAAGCAGAACCAAGGTCTTGCCCAGATGGACCTGCTCACCAAAACTATGAGTGACCTGAAAACTCAAATTCTATGCATTCAAGAGGCACAAGCTCAGTCCCAACAGCTTCTCAGGTCACGAGCCGACTCCAACAGTAGCAGTTCCAACCAACCCTCTACCTCATACCGCCAAGTGAATCATATCCAGGCAGAGCCGGTTCCACTGCTACAGTACTACCCAGCGCAGCCGCCACCTTCGGACACACAGATGGTGGTCTATCAGTCGGAGCAGCCACTGGCAGTTCTTCCTCCACCCTCCTTCAAGCAAGACCCATTGATGGAAGTTAATGGGATATGGTACGACCGGTACCCTCAGCCCGGGATTCGTCGTGATCATCCCGGATTCCGTTGGGGCAACGGTGGCTCCTCCTCCCAGCAGCAGAACCCTGCTCAAGGACAGCAGAACATCCAGCAATAGCAACACCAGCAGCCCCAGTACGCCCAGCCACAACAGTATCAGAGTGGTCCTCGTCCCTCCTATCAAGGACAACAGTGGAGGCAATGTCAGCAGCCTCAGCAGTCTTATTCCCATCACCCCCAGTATCAACCACAGTAGTAGCAGCCCCATTTCCAGCAGGGACAATCATCCGGTTCTCATGGTCCCGCTTTTGAGAACCCAGCTCTCGATGATCTTGCCTGCTTGCTCTACGAACAACGAGCATCCTTCAGGCAAGAAATGGATGAATTCCGGCAGGAGATGAGGGAGATTATCAAAGGGAAGGCTGCCATACCCGCTCAGATTGAACCTAAACCGAACAATATGAAAAGAAAGTCTGAGCAGGTAGAGTTTACAGAGGATACCTCTCCTAGTGACTATTTGAGCGATATGTCATATTCTTTCTATGATGCTGATTTTGTGACTACTAGGAGCGGTAGGATGCCCGCCGGCGGTGCCTCTTCTGAGCGACAACAACCAGCTGAATCAGGAGCGCCAGAGGAGCAGAATAGTGGTGCTGATGCCGCTAATAATGATGATGAAGACGGTGGTCCTGATGCCACCAATGATGGAGTTCCAGACGACGATACTGAAGCCGTCGTGATACCAGATGCAGACGGTGGTGCTGAAGCCACCATTTTGGATGCTAAGCTAGAGCGCGGTGCTGATGCCGCAGAGACAGGTGCCGGTGGTGGTGCTGAGGCCACCACTCCTACTTTTGTTGAGTCTCCCTCTGTGATGTTACCACCTTTTGTATCTATGGACTGTGGTAACAATAAAAAGAACAAAAATATGAATAATTGAAAGGTTTCTGTTCACACTGCGGATCCATATGTGTTGCATGATGATGATTGTGTGGATCCTTCTTCCCCACAGGCACAGGGACCTATTCCTAGCCCTCCATCTATGGAGGCCCCTACCATCCCCTTCCCTGTGGCAATCCGCCGAGAGAAGGGGAATAAACGAGAAAATCCCAAAAAAGAGCAACAGGTAGAGTTCGACAATCAGATGATAGACAGATTCCATATTCAGTTGACTCTACAAGAAGCACTTGAGCACATCCCCCTCTTCAAGAAGAACCTGAAAGAGAAGACTACCATCCGCAGGAAGAGGAGGCACAGAGATCAAATCCATATGCTCACTCATGATACTTGCTGCGCCATTCAGAACACATTGCCAGCCAAGAGACCTGATACAGGAGCCTCTTATGTCAGATGCGAGATCCAGGAGCAGCGGTTCGATCGTACGCTATTAGACAGCGGGTCTTCGATCAACCTCCTTCTGGCAGCCTTACTCAAACGATTCGAGTTTGGCCCTCTTCTTCGGAGCAGGACAGCCCTTCAGTTTGTTGATAGGTCGATCAAGAGGCCGAAGGGGTTGTTGAAGGACGTGGTCGTTACCATTCAGGGCCTGAAATTCCCCATGGACTTTGTTGTATTGGACATGGAGATCCCTGAGTTAGTAACCGATGCCCCCATCATACTTGGACGCCCATTCTTGGCCACTGCCAAGGCGGTATCCGACCATGACAGTGGGACGGTATGTTTTCGCGTAGAGGGCGAAAGCATACAAATAGATACGATCGACCAGATCAAAGCCAGAGAGTTGGCATGCTCAGAGCAATCCAGTGAAGCAGAGCAGATGACAGAGGACGAGCTCGACATCCACCAGGTGTGTGATTTCGTGATGACTGATGATGAATCCAACTGGACAGATCCTGTAGCATCGACCCTCGCCTTGCCTACAGATTCACTATATCTCAAGCTCATGGCAGTCGAGAGCCGGGAGAGCACATCCCTGGATGAGGATACACCTGAGGCTGAAAGTGTCGGGACGAGTGGTGCCGATGATTTTCATTCTTGCTCATCTTCTTCTGATCCCTCGGATTCAGACATTGATTGGGATGATTTTGATGAATATTTACCTTGTCTGATTTCTTCTGAGCCAACAACCATGACAGAGTGCGAGCCAGTGCAGTTCATTGATGATTCAGTCGACCGCCCTTCATCAGAGATTCATGCAGAGCGAGAGTTCTCCCACGCAGACCTGGTCGCCTTGACACAGACATATCAGAAGCCAGATCTGCCTCCTCCCAGTTGTCCAGAACAGAAACCTCTGCCGCAGTCGATGAAGTACAGATTCCTTGCTGGTGAGCCAGACATGTACCCAGTCATTATCTCAGCAGATTTGACTGGAGAACAAGAATCTCGTCTGATGGAGGTTCTTGAAAGAAACCGCAAGGCAATAGGATGGAATATAGCTGATATCCAGGGGATTAGTCCGGCTCTGTGCTCCCACCATATTTATCTTGAGGAAGGTGCTAGACCGTCGCGTGAGTTCCAACGACGGCTGAACCCGAATCTTCGAGATGTGGTCATGAAGGAAATATCGAGGTGGTGGAGCGCCGATTTTATCTACCCCATCTCCGACTCTAAATGGGTTAGTCCGTTACATGTTGTGCCCAAGAAGACGGGCATCACTACAGTGGTGAACGAGTCTGGAGAGGAGATTGCTACCAGAGTGCCCACTTCTTGGAGGGTCTGTGTGGACTACAGACGATTGAAAGAGGCCACCAAGAAGGATCACTTCCCGCTGCCCTTCATTGATCAGATTATCGAGCGGCTAACTGGGAAGAGTCATTACTGCTTTCTTGACGGGTACTCTAGATACAATCAAGTGGCCATTGCGCCCAAAGACCAGGAGAAAACGACATTCACCTGTCCGTTTGGGACTTATGCTTTCAGACGGATGCCCTTTGGTCTACGTAACACTCCGGCGACATTCCAAAGGTTCTTGTTGTCCATATTCTCGGACATGGTGGGTGACTGTTTAGAGGTCTTCATGGATGACCTCTCGGTCTATGGCGACGGGTTCGATTCTTGTCTTGACTGCCTAGACCGTGTGCTTCAGCGCTGCATAGAGGTCAATCTTGTGTTATCTTGGGAGAAGAGTCACTTTATGATGACTCAAGGGACGGTCCTTGGTCATATCGCCTCCAACAGGGGCATGGAGGTCGATCCTGCCAAGGTGGATATCATCAGAAAACTCAATCCACCGTCTAACCTGCGTCAGTTGCGATCTTTTCTGGGGCAAGTCGGTTTCTACCGATGGTTCATTTAGGACTTCAGTCGTATTGCCCGACCGCTCACTGACTTGCTGACAAAAGACACCGAGTTTATTGTCAATGATAAGTGTCTTGCATCTTTTGAGACTCTCAAGAATATGGTTGTTTCAGCTCCTGTCCTTCAGCCACCTGATTGGTCTCTCCCATTCGAGATCATGACGGATGCTTCAGATTTTGCCGTTGGGGCTGTGCTTGGACAGAGGAGGGATGGATTACCTTTTGCCATTCACTACGCCAGTCGTACTTTGGATGCCGCTCAGCGGAATTATACTGTGACTGAGAAAGAGATGTTGGCCGTAGTCTTCGCCCTTGATAAGTATCGATCGTATATTCTCGAATCTAGAGTGACTATCTACACTGATCACACCGCCATCCGGTACCTAATGTCTAAGAAGGATGCCAAAGCACGTCTCACCAGATGGATCCTTCTACTCTAGGAATTTGATATTGAGATTAAGGACAAGCCTGGAGTCAAGAATGTGGTGGCGGATCATCTCTCCAGATTGGAGAATCTTGAGGAATCTGAGCCCAGTGCACCTATCACAGAAACATTTCCAGACGAGGCGATCTTGGCGGTCACCTCACTCCCGTGGTATGCTGACTTTGTAAACTATCTTGTCACCAAGACAGTCCCACAGGGTTGGCCCAGGCAGAAACTTGAGACCTTCCTAGCTAAGGCCAAGTTTTACCATTGGGAGGATCCCGTCCTTTATCATGAAGGAGGGGATAGTATCTGGAGGAGGTGCATTCCTCAAGAAGAGCAGCATAGCGTCCTCACATACTGCCACAAGCTTGAGGTAGGAGGACATCATTCTGGAAAAAGGACAGCACAGAAGGTGCTTCAATCCGGTCTATGGTGGCCTACTCTCTTCAAGGATTCTGATGAGTTCGTGAAGAGATGTACTGACTGTCAGAAGATGGGAACCTGCGGGCAGAGAGACATGATGCCCATGCAACCCATTCACTTCTGTGAGGTTTTTGATGCATGGGGGATTGATTTCATGGGCCCACTTCCTAAAAGTCAGGGATTCGAGCATATTTTGCTCGATGTGGATTATGTCAGCCGATGGGTTGAGGCTATCCCCGCCCGAGCCGCAGACGCTAAAACCGTGTGCAAATTCTTGAGGAAAAATATCATTTCACGGTTCGGGGTACCGAGAGTCTTGATTTCAGACGGGGGGGTCTCATTTCATCAATGACAAGGTTAGGGCCCTTGCAGACGAGTTCGGCATTGACCATGGGGTTGCCACTCCATATCACCCTCAGACTAATGGTCTTGCCGAAGTCTCGAACCGGGAGATAAAAACAATCTTGCAGAAAGTAGTACGCCCAGACCAAAAGGATTGGTCACAACTTTTGGACTCGGTCTTGTGGGCTTATCGGACTTCTTTCAAGAATCCATTGGGGACATCTCCCTTTCGTCTCGTCTATGGCAAGCCGTGCCATCTGCCAGTGGAGATCAAGCATAAATCTTTTTGGGCAGTCACCGAGTTGCTGTTAGATCCCGAGAGTATAGGAGACCAGAGAAGAGCAGAATTGGCAGCCCTGGAAGAATTGAGAGACACAGCCTTCTCCAATAGCCTACAGTACAAAGAGAAAGTGAAGACATGGCATGATTACCATATCAGCCATAAGCAGTTTGAGCCGGATCAGAGAGTATGGTTGTTTGATTCCAGGCTGAAATTATTCCCAGGGAAGTTGTAGAGCAAGTGGAAAGGTCCTTATGTGGTCAGGAAGGTACATGACAATGGCAGCATCGACATATCCGAACCGTCAGCTTCCTCTACCTTCCGAGTCAATGGTCAACGCCTGAAGCTATATCTAGATCATGATCCACCGACCATTGACGTCGCCCCCATTCTTCTGGTATGAGATGTGTCCTTTGACTCATATCATCTGCATCTCATACATGGTGATCACTTCTATCTTCCGCTGTACAGATCATCTGTCCATATCACTCTTTCATCTGTTGATTTATTTTATTCTTTTTCTCTTTTCTTCTTTTCCTCTTCTACCTTCTTCATCTATCAAAAAGGTGCCACCCTTGTAGACAGTTTTCCATACTTAGGACGTACTTTGTCCTAAGTATAGGGGGGCGTGCACCCCGAGTATTTCCATTCTTTGATCCTCTCCATTGTCTCCTCTTCTTGTCTATACCTAGGGATATCTTACCCTAAGTATAGGGGGAGACAATCTGAGTACGATCTGTTCATTCCCACCCTTGACCCTCCCTGCTTTGTATACAGTCTGCTATACTTAGGATTATTTGATCCTAAGTATAGGGGGGACGGTCAACTTCTCATTTGTTCATTCATTCCTTCATTTATTCATTTATTCTTTAGACTTGCCTATACTTAGTACGAGTTATGTCTTCTCTTTTCTCTCTGATCTATGAGGACATAGATCAAGCTAAGTATAGGGGGTCAAATATACTATGTATATACTTTAGCCATAACTCGTACTTTCGTATGTTCTTAATAATATGTCTAATTATTCTTTAAAAAATTCGTTAAAAATCTTTAATAAAAAGGTGTTCTGTTCCTCAAATTCTTTTTGTAATTACTGATTAATAAATCAGGTGAAAATGTTTTTTGCAAAATGTTTGAAAAATAGTTTGAAAATCTTTGTGAACATTTATTGAAAACTATTTGCAAAACATTTTGTTACATGTTTTCAACCTTTGTAAAAATGTGTGTTTTGTAAAATTTATTTTCTTTGTGTGAAATAAAATGTTTGAAAAATGATTTGCAAATGGTTTGAAAAATGGTTGCAAAAATGTTTTGAAAAACCTATATATACTGTTTGGAAAACCTTTGCAAAATGATTTTCAAATGTGTGTACATGTTTGTAAAAATTATGTTGGACTATAGTTTTCAAAATTGTGTGAAAAAGCTTGTGTCAAATAAGTTTGAGGAATATTTACATCACACCAAAATCCACCATATATATATATGTATAAAATTTATCACTTACCCTTGTAAAGTCTTAAAAATCCACTTCTTATATATATAAGAAGCACTCCCGTGTACATAGTTTTCACCTAGTTTTCAGCCAAAACTTTTTCTTTTCAAAAATCCCAAAAACATTTGCAAAACTAAAATCCAAAAACATCTAAAAAATCTTTTTGGAAAAAAAATGCATGCATCATCTTTTCAAAAATCCATAAAAATTTCAAAATCTTGAAAATTGCATCACAAAAATTTTTCTTGCATTTTGCATAACATTGCATAGCATTCGCATTTTTCGGACTGAGTTTGATAGTTGAACAAGTCTAAGTAAAATCCAGAGATTGGAGCTTGATTGGACCTTAAAATCTACCTAATAACAGGAACCTTATAGGAACTGGGCTTGAGGTACTTCAGGTCTAGTTGACTTAATTCTTTGAGGATCACGAGACTTGGTTCAATGGATTCTTGACTGCCTAAGTAGAGTATTTCGGAGCACACACACGACTCTTGTCGATAATGACCTAACTTGGACACCTGCACCTTTCACATAGCTCTCCACGGATGAGGTGGTGAGGAGGCAGTTTCCTTTGGCTTGGGGTAGCATATGAGGGTAGTACTTCTAGGCGGAACCTCTCTTCTTCTTCTAGTGAAGGAAGTGCGCCTCAACTTGGTCTAGTGGTGATGAAGGCTAAAGACAGAAGCCGTGGGTTGCAATAAAGCTTCAAAAGAGGGATAGTCTACGGGCTCAAGAGGAAAATTTCTTGTATATATGCTGCACCATGTAGATATGTTGTACAGATGTATTTGAAATAAAAATGCAAAAAGAACAAAAAAAAGTGGTGGGTCGGATTGAAAATTTAATAACCCCACCGGAGTGTATATAGTCCAATAAAGCAAAAGCTTATGGTATCCATGTTACATCTCATGAAGCTTGCGGGAGACTTAGCTACACTGGTTGAGCTCCCAAAATTCTATACCTATTATTCCTTCTCTTCTTGAGCCGGTTGCACTTGAACTTAGAAGGGAATACCCCGCTTCTCGAGGAAAGAGTTGCTAGACCGAGGCATTAGAGTTACCAGGTTGGGGGAGGTTGTTTCTTTGTTACTTCTAAGGTGGGGAGCTACATATCACTTACACTGTACGAGTCGGACTCATAGTCGTAAGAGTTTGCGTATGAGTTGAAGTATTTCTGACCTGGCTATTGAGGAGACTTGGACAGAGTTTTGGGATTCTCAAGGACTGTTGGATTTCAAATTCGATTCTCACTAAGGTTCCGACCGCACTAAAATTCCCAAGGTCCGACTTAAGCTCCAAACTTTGATTTTGTGAAGACAAGTTTGATAATCAAATAAAATCCAAGTTCTTCTTTTTCTTTTCTTTCTTTTTCTTTTGCACTTATTACATAAGTGTTTGCTAGGGACTAGCAAAGGTAAAGTATAGAGGGATGATGAATCCACATTTCATCATCTTTATTCTATCATTTTGACATCAAAAACCCTAGTAAATGCCTGTAAATACCCTTTATTTCATCATCTTAGCATTCATGCATGTGCATCTAAATAGTGTATAAATTACTGTAATTAAGGCCAAAATTATAGAATAAATAAAAGAAAAGAAAAAGAATAAAAAATTGTAGATATTTTATGACCCGAAACCCTGAGACCTAGGCATCTTGATGAATAGGTCGACAAGGAATAAAGTAGGGGGAGATAAGGGCCAAATACCTATATTTACTAATTCATTCTTTATTCAGTTTGGGACCTATTTTTGGTACCACTTTTTATACATCAAATAAAGAAACTTTGTACATGAAAGTTGTAGATAAATTAATAAAGAAAAATACAGAATTTATTTCACTCAAAAATAATGTACAGATAAAAAGTTATGGTCTGAATAAAAGTCCAGAATCCCAACTTCCCAGACCCGTATCTCACAAACGACAACTCCAAATGTAGCAAATTCACCTTTAATTGTATATAGAATAAAATAATCTATCCAATGGTGGTGGTTTCGCATTTGGCGGAGCTACGGTTTGAAAGTTGAGTTTTGGACCCTCCTTGTATAGTTGTACTGATTAAAATATTCAATTTATTATTTATATATTATTTTTGTATTTTTATATTTTTATAATGTTGTAATTATTACTTATAATAATAATGTACAATAAAGGTGGATGAAAAACCTACAGAAAACTCAAAATAAAAATAAACAAACATAGGCCATACAGATATCATACCTATATTTATACCTATACTTTTGTACTTATATTTTATTTAATATACAGAATTCATCAAAAAAATAAAATAAAAATATATTTGTATACATAAAAGTATCTTATGATTTTATAAAATAATAAACAAAAATAATAAAATTAAAATACACAAAATAAAAATCAAATACTAAAATACATAGGTAATATACCTATATAAGGCTAAAAAGTGAACTTATAAAAATATATCTCATAAAATTAATTAAAAATCATAATAAAATACTACATAAAATAACGAAGATTTTTTATTTTATAACCATTAATTAATTCGGCCTTATTCTATTTTTAATTGAATTTACAAAATAATAATCAGGGATTTTTCCTGGTTGGTCCATGTGGACCAACCAGGTTTCAGCCCCAGTTGACTTCGGTCAACTGGTCGTTCCTAGACCTGTAGCTTTTGTCAGACCCACGTTTGACACTGCCTTCTCCATTTTTTCGAGGCCGAGTCTTGCATTATTTCATGATAGACCCTTCTGACCTTTTGCTCCTCGGACATCGGGCATGCCCGCCCTGATGCTACCTTGGTCGAAGGAGCACTGCACCAATCGCTCTGTCTCGTTTTTCCTCCGCTGACCGTCAACCCCTTATAACCCAGCAGCCACTTCGATTTGATTTTTGAACCGCAAATTCCTTCGATCTTTCCCCCCTTGGTCTTGCTAAAGGTGCCCGGAGGTGACATCTCCGAGCTCCGGGCTTCAAGGCGGCTGGACAACACCTGATCGACGCGAGTTCCACACCTCCGGCGAAGCTCCGCCGTCGAGGTATCCACCCTCTGGCCCCAGGCCATCGAGGCTGTTCTTTGCTTCTTTTTACTCCCTTCTCGTTCCTCATAGTTTATGATCATTTCGCCCATATTTCCTCGTCAAATCATCCACCTAATCACGTCATCGATCACCTCGCCGGAGCAAAACTCCGGCGAGTACCTATCTCGCCCTTCATTCCATCTCGAGAGCCACTGGAGGTTGAGGCATTTTGACCTCGACCTCCGTAACTTTTTTTGCAGGCATTGGAGCATACCGAAGCGTCTGGAGGCATTTTGTCCCCTCGTCGGAGAAGGCTGGAACCTTGTCGCTCCGCCACCTCCGTGCAAGAACACCGGCGCACGCCGGTGATTTTTGGCACTCCCAGACGATAGCTGACGCCTACTGGAGCTTCCCCGACCTTTTTGCGAGCCCAAACGCCGCCTGAGCTGGACGGAGGAGCTCGGAGAACTTCGCCCAACCGGAGCTCCTCTGTGTTCTTCCACCCGCAACTGGAGCCGTCCGATCGCGGAGGAGTCCCAGATCCGCCACCAGCCGTTGGATCTTCGAGTGCTCAACCGTCCGATCTATCGAGATCCATCTAATCGCTGCCGTCCACGAGCGAAGCATCATCGAGCCCGGAGAAGCCGACACGTGGCTAAGTGAAGCGTCCCGCGCCGCTGGATCGCGCCCTGCCACCAGCCGTTGGATCATCCCCACGAGTCATCAACGCCACCCGCCGTTGGATCCGCGCGCCAAGGGTATTTTGCACCTAAACCCATGTGCCTTTTGTATTTACATTTTAGTCTAACTTTCGTCTACAGTGTAAAAGTTTTGTAATAGTTGCAAAAAGAACCTCGTCTTTATTTTATGTGCATTCAGGTCCTCTGCCACGTCACCTCACGTGACCTGTACACGTGAGGTGAGGGCATTTTGCATAGAGGCCCTCGGTCTTTGTTGTATTTCGTTTCAGTACCAAAACTTAGATATTAAGTGTTACATTTTTGGAAATTTTGCAAGTTAACCCCTGGGGTTTTGAAAATCGCATTTTGGTCCCTACCAGGCGCGTGCCAGTCACGCGCCCTGGGGGTATTTTACACCAATACTCCTGCGGGTTTTGTAATTGATGTTTGGTCCTGAAAATCGAATATTTAGTTCAAACTTTTGTGAAAATTTTCATGTTTGCCCCTGGATGTTATGATATTTGCACTTATATCCCTGCTAGGCCTGTTTAATATTTGGATGCTTGTTCTAATTATTTAAATTATCATTTTAAGTCCAAAAATTCCACAAAAATAGAGTTAAGGTCCTGTTTACTTGCACGTGTTCGCCATATTTTTGCATTGTATTTTTATTGCATTTTCATATTTATCAAAAATCAAAAACATGCATTTATTTCCCTGTTTGCATTAGAAAATACATAAAATTATAAAAACGATTTGAAAAATTTCAAAAAAAATTATATTTTGTGTGTTTTACCATTTTCTAGTGTCAGTTCAAAAATCACTAAAAATCTCAAGAGAAAAACCTTAAAAATTCAAAAATACATAAAAAATTCAAAAAAAATATATAAAATCAAAGAAAACTCAGAAAAATACAAACTCAATTCCTGTTTGTTCTATATTCCATTCTCTTTATTTGAAAATTAGTGTGAAAAATTTTGGTTGTTGTTTGCTAATCTTAATTCCTATTTTACTCACAGCCAGCACCTTTTTCATTGTTTTGTCTTATTTCAGTATTTAAAAATACCAAAAACACTTTGAAAAATACCTAAAAATCACAGAAACAGTAAAAAATCCTAAAAATATCAAAAACATTTTATTTCTGAATTTTTGGTGATTTTTGCATATTTTTATAAATACTTTATCTTGTCTTTTATTACATTGTTTTAAATTCCAATATTGAAAAAAAAAGAAAAAAATATAAAATATAAAATTATAAAATCAGAAAATTAAAAATCAAAATACAGAATTAAAAATTAAAATAAAAAAATTAAAAATTAAAATAAAAAAATTAAAAATTAAAAACCCACAAAAATTTCTTCGCTTGCTTGCTTAGTGTAGACACTTCACAATCACTTGTGCACATTTATTTGAATTACCATGTTTGCTCCCTATGTTCGAATTCTCTGCATACTTTCCCTTTACATCATTTGTGCAGAGTTACAAATAAATTTTAACTCCACATTTATTTCAAATTATTGATCTTTAGTGTGGGTTAATTGTTGATTAATTTCAAAGTTGATTGGTCAACACTTCGACTGTGTTCCCGCCTTGTGTGGAATACAAGACCGATCGATTTTTGAGATTATCAGAACACATTCCGCCTTGCAAGTCCAACTTGCACTCTCAATTTGGTATTTAACACCCGAGCCCACCACCCCTAAGGTGATGTTGACCCGTCGTTAATTGAACCAACCGTCAATAGGATTAGCACTCGCTATGCGCAATCCAATATCGCCCCAATAATATGAGGACTCGATATTGGGGTTATTACGCATACGGCCTTACTCTTTCGAGAAGAAAAGAGCCCAATCCAGATGCGCTTGCATATAGGAGCTGTCACTTCGGACATGCATCTCCTACGTACAATCCCTGGTGACAGAACCCTTCATCTTGACGAGAGACCATGGATGTCACTTATGTGATCGTCCACCTCATATTCAAATTTAATTAATTATCATGAATCACATTCATATAATTAATTATTCTAAGGGAAATATAATTCTATTCATAATAGAGTGTTTTAATTGGATATAATTAATTTAATCTCATTAAATCAATTATCAATCCAATTCAATCAACAAACTTGATTGTTACTTGAAATAGTGGTATTATCTCAAAGTACGTATTATTCGAATTTTAATAATTAGAAAATACATCATGATCTCTCAAGCATCATTCGTTCCCTACCCACTGTCATGGTCAGTACCGACGTGAGTGGGACAGGCCGCACACAGTGTAACCTGCTACCCCAACGCTCCCCGACTAGACACCATATCTGCCTCGGAAAAAAATAATGCCAAGTCAATCAATTTGTACTTGAGATGATCATCGGTTTTTTAACCGAAATTATACCATATAGTAATAATCAAAACCATTTTGATTATAAGGAAATTTGATAAACAAATTCCCAAATCTATTCAAGTAACAAGTTTGATGAAAGTGTATCAAGTAACCAATTGGTAATCTAGATCTAATCCTATCATTCATTGGTTAAGGCAATGTCATTTAAGGGAACAATTATTGTTCTAATATTTCCCAAATATTATACATAATTATTCCAGAAATTAATCATTAATTTCACAAGATTCTTAAATGACAATCACAAGCTTCATAGTTGAGTATGTAATTTTCAGCACTGACCATCACCAATTAAAATTAGCATATCTCTTTCATTTTAAATCCAAATTACGCAAAATCAATTTCCAGAGATTGATAATTTGATTTAAAATAGAAACTAAGTGATTAATACGTATTTTCAGGTGTTTTAAAACAGTAATTAACATCTTGATTACGTCAAACCGCCATCCCCGAAACAGTGGACATCTGGTCATTAAAATGATCATATCTTGAGCAAACGGAATCCAAATTATGCAAACTCAAATTCCAATTTTTTCTTGTTTAATAAAGAATATAATCCAATGATTTTAGTGTTTAAATATTTTATAACAGATCAGAAAAAAATCACAAAACAGGGTTGCATGAACAAATGCGATAAAAAACTTTCGCAAACCCTAATGAGCCCAAGTCATCATAGCTTCATGGATCATATCCAAGACCTCTGACCACTTGAAGGATATGGAAGGATCCTTAAGCGCATCACGGAAGCGTGGTGATCGTATCATATACGATCAAGAGCAACTAGTCATACTAGTTGCTTGGTGCATCGGAATTTAAAATTTTTTTAACGAAACCACATGATACATAAACCATTTATGAATCATTTCGTCTAACCACATAGTAGATATAGGAATACCGGTTGTAGCATGGTTGCGATCTGAATTCTAAGAGAAGAAGCCTCCCGTCTCAAGTCCGATCTTCGGAGGAGACCCTTGTGAGCGTGGGGATGAGTCGCTGGGATCTCGCAATCCAAGTGGTTGTCCAAGGAAGGGAACTCCTGATCTCGTCACACGAGGTCGTATGTCTTTTTCACGAGCGAGATGCACAAAAGAAGATGGAGTACCGAGAGTCGTCGAAGCGACAACACAACGACAAGGCGACGACAAGGGCCTTCTTCCTTCTAGGGTTAGGGTGGACAGCCACCCAAAGAGAGAGGAGGAAGAGGGCACATCAGAATGAGAGAGAGAGAGAGAGAGAGGAGAGAGTTGTTGTACAACTTGTTGTTGTAACTTTGAAGAGCATGGGTGCCTCTTCTTATATAATATTTTGGGGATCCATGGACTACACAAAAATCAATGGATGAGATTGATTTGTGTTTCTTTCAATGGCCAAGATTTTGTTGTAAAAACACAACAACAATTAATTTAATTAAGATTAAATCTATATTGATAAATCAATATAATTTAATTCCATAAATTTAATCAATTAATTATAAAGATAATCGAAAGAAGACTTCCTCTCTAAGAAATAGAGGGGACAACCACCCTTTCCTTGTTGGAATTGGTGGTCGTCACCCCTATAATCAAGGGGAGTGGAGATTACATGTAATCTCCGTTATCCCTTAATTATCTCCATGTTTTGCAAGAACAATTGTTGAAAATTATTCACAAAAAATAATTCATAATTATTTTCTGAATATTGCAATCTTGCCATTGGAAATTTGTGAATCAAATTCACACCTCAAAATAAAAGGTGATTTATATTTTCAATTAATTATCCAATGTGAATCCAATTCATATCAATAATTAACCAACAAATATAAATCAAATCAAACTCTCTCTAATATATTATAAATCATATTTATAACATATTATAAATAATATGGATACTCTTATCCATATTACACTTATCTACAATAATTAAATCACATTTAATTATATTGGATAACCATTCTCATTCTTCAATATAATGTAAATCAAATTCACATTATTCATGATAATTAAACACATTTAATTATCTATTTCTCTATGCTTTAAATAATGAAATTATTCATGAACTCTTTCAAGAATAACACATATTCTCTGTAGGTACTTGGAGATAAGGACATGGTGATTGTATTATTCCACGTATAGTGACTTGGATATTGAGATCACATCTCAAATCCAGATCTCACGGACCTCCCATAGATGCTTGATTAAATCAAGTCCGTAAACCTAATCTTCTCATTGCATCTGAATCTCATTCAGATCAATGTCCAACACTTGGACTAAGATCAAGTTACTTCTCTACTGAGAGGAGTCACTAAAATCCAAACTTGTTTTATCACTCCCTCGAATGGAAGCGTCATGGTTATACAATCGTTTATGATCACATAAACCTTAGGTATTGCCAATACCTATACATCCTGCATACTGGAATACCTTCGAATAAACCTGAAGTTATAGATCTCTTTTAGACTGTCACCTTCAGGGTTTTATCATTAAGGTTCTCATTTAATCATTGGGATTTGGTATATGCTTTTCAAAAGCGTATATCATACTTATAAATTCTGTCAAGCTTCATAAGAGAGACGACCATGCATGTAATTTATCGATCCCAATATCTCATGAGTGAGCTCATGTCTTCCGGTTCAGAAGTGAACCTGTATGATCCCATTGAGAGATCGTATTACTCATATGCCCTTATATGCACACCAGCTCACCGGTATATAGATCTTGGTTAGGTCATCAACCTATTGGTCTACCAAATGTACATACTCAGACATATAGTAACACATCTGTCTCTGGTTAGAGGATGTATGCCTATATCGCGACAGCATATGATGTAGGACTTTGGTTATCTCGAACTCGTTAAGTCAACTCTTTGACCTAACTAATATGACACATTTGAATCTCTATTCCCATGCAGGGGACCTGCATCAAGAGGTCAGTCAGATATCAACCAAATGAGAAAGCCCATTTCCATCTCCTACTCAGGCTGGAGATTATCTCTTAACAATCATTTGACGATGCTTGATGAGTTCTCAATCTAACTCTTTAGATATTCATCCAAGCACCAACCTCTATGATGCAATAATTGAATCAACAGCTATATGATCATTAATATGGCCATGGTACATAAACCTAATTGTACTAAAGATCTATTTTGGAAATTAATTATTCTTCATTTCAGATCAGGGAATGATATTTGCAATAACATTTATTGCATAATGGCTTGTCGTGGGCTCGCATGTCCAAAAGTGGGTGGTTTAGAGGACACTGTATATGGCTCCATTCTTAAGGAACACGAGTCCATTTAATGGTTTGTCTTTACACCCATACTGGCTGGGAGTAGATGCAACTATTCATATGAGTCTGGGCCAGTCATTGTCTCTCAAAAGAATTAAAAAAATTAAAATCCATAAAAATTTGCAAAAACAAAAATCACAAAAAAATCACTAACCTAGGAGTTGTATTCTTGACACAATTACATTCACTCAAGGCTTGAGGATTTTGAGGACACTTGATTTCTGTGATCTTGAGAGTATGCATTAATGTGGTTTAGTCATTAGGGTTTTAAACTTAATAATCCACACTTCCTTCGTTTGAAATATTTGAGTGCTATATTGCATTCTTAATCTCTTCCTTTAAAAAGAATATGATCAACACAATCACATTCACAACTGCATGGTTGATGAGATGAGTTGAGCTATCACTTGAGGAACTATGACTAGAGATTTAAGTCTGGACTCGATTTAATGATATTCGAGGATGGGATAAAGTTAATGAAGGCTTCAAGAAACCCGAGTGTCAGCAAACCCCTAGAAAGTATGTGAATGAATGTTATCTCTTTGATATTTACCTATGTGCAAGGGTTTGATGAAAATTAATTTAATTGTTGATCCGTGTGCTCAAACTTTTGGTAAAAGTAGTGGAGATAGACAAAAAATGAAAAGAAAAGAAATAAATAATCAAAGAAAAGCTCTATCCTCCAAACTCAAATTAGAAATGAGCTACCACCATTAGCAAGCATTCCAACCATTTTCAAAGTGTCCACTTGGACCAAGCGCTAACTAGGACCATGGAGTCAAGCTAGCACCGTAAAAGGGCTCTACATCGTATAGTAATACAAGCTTAGGTGTCGAAGGTATCTTAGATACTCAAAAAAGACACACCCCAGACTCTCTTGACGTACACATTGATCAACAAGATAAAAATCTACATGTGTTGAGTAATAAGGCACTCGAAAGGATCCTTGTTCCAATGTGAGGGAGAGAAAAATAGACATAATCCTATGCCCTCCATCATCTGGTCGTCCATCTAAATTTCAAGCCTGACAAACTAAAGAAATGATTGATTGAAGCAAGGATAGACTTATTCCCTAGTGTTGAGGATTAGGTCTAGAGGAGAGTCTCCTGGACTGGAACTTCGAGTGATGCCTCGACTTGACTCTCATGAATGCAGTACACTAAACTTAATATCATTATATTATATGTACAAACAAAGAGTCTAACAATTAGAGAAGTTGGATTATTTTTAACTAGAGCATGGTTGAGACCAGAATTTTAGGATTACTTAAATTGAGGGCCTTCGAAAAATTGGGCCTTGAAACATTCACATGCATTGTTAGGAATTAATCCGACTCCTTCATTCTTTAGATGCTCGAGGAAGAGCATAGTTTAAGTATAGGGATATGATGAATCTCGTAGTCATCATATTAAACTCTAATTACCAAACTCTTGGCTTAAATAATCTAATGAAATACACTAATAATTCCTCATTATTGTCTTATATTATATTGTGTATAATTAACATATACTTATTGTATTTAATTACTATTATTTACTTTGTAATTATTTTTTATTGAAAACTCTTAAAAATTAGGTTAATTAATTATCTATAATTTCCTTAACCCTTAAAAGAAATAAAAAATACAAAAAAATCTCAAAACCCAAAAATCAGTGTTTTTAACCTTTTAAAATACCCCCCAAAATACACTTTTGTACAAATGATCTCTTTTGAGTTTTTGTCCAACATGAAACTTGTAGATCTCATCGAGATTACATCTTTCATGTTTTGACTTTATCCTAATTTTATATGTAACTATTTATTTCATAATTTTCTTTGTTTTTATTATCTCAAATTTTCTGATGCAGCCAAATGGCACTCTTTGAGCTGTTCACATAGCTGCAGCTCCTTGCACCACCCGACCTCGCTTCTGGTCCATCAGATCTCCTCTGTACGCTTCCATCCAAACCGCTCCTCTATGCCTTGATCTCAACCATTGATCACTGTCGCCCGATCTAATCTGAATTGCTCCCTTATGCCCTCATTTTGACTATAAGATCTGCGCCCATCCAAAGGCTAAGTAGCCTCTATGTCTCCCATTGATCCCCCACCATCTGATCTCTCTTTATGTATTCCATCTCAACCCTTCACCTTTGCTCGCATTTCATCCACTCGACCAAACCTATGGATCAGATCCGCTCCCTCCATCAGCGCTCCTATCTAGATCGTTGGATTTTGAGATCCAATGACCCATACTTCTTATTCCTCTAATAACGTCCCTCGTCGTGGTGGGCGTCTTGCCAAATCCCTTCACCCTTCTATTTTTAGCACCGCTCTCCTGTCACCTTGCCTCTCCCTAACATTCATCTTCCATAGTCATTACCCCCATCTTCTTCGCGCACCCAATAATGCCCCAGATCGCAAACCCTAGCTCCTCCTTTCACCATTGCAAAACCACACCATCACCATAACAAACATCCACCCCACCCTATAAAACCTTCGCCCCCACCGCACTTCCAACCCATCCACCAACCATGTGGCTGAGGCCCAGCTTCCTCAACCCTTCGGTGACATCGGAGGGCGGATGTCGAGGTGACGATGACCCCTAGATCCCAGATGCGATCCATGGCAAATTGCCATGTATGCTCTGCTTCTCCGGCGGTGGCATGAGCTCCGAGGCCGACTGACCTCGCTGGGCGACGACCGGAGCGCCTCCCAAGTGCTTAGCTTAAGCAAATTCACTTGTCGTATTCCCCTCTGATCTCTAGGTCTTCTCCTCCATATTTTATCTACTTTTTCTTTTAATTTTATCGTCACCTTTGCTCACTTACACCGTACACCGATCATCATATGACCTCCTCCAGACCACCTTTACCTTCTCCATGACCTCCGATTGCCTCTTCCTCTTCTCCAGAACCACCCCCGCTCTGACCCCCCTTCTTCTTCATCTCGCTAGAGAAGAAGCTCCCATCCACCTCCTCCCATTGCCCCACAACCTCCACTCACCTCACAAAACATCACGCACTGCGCGGATATGCCTAGGCTACCATCTAACCCCATCAAGCTCGCAATGGACGGAGCTCAGGCCCCCTCACCAGTCTCGATCTTCGACTCCCGTAATGCTTCATCGACAGCTCGCTCCAGCTACCCTCGCGACTTCATCTTCTGACAACCACCTTTTCCAAGTGGTCACAATGCGTAGGAGAGCGTCCAAGACCGTGGAGGAGCACGCCGGAGCCCGGGCGAGCTCGTCGGAGCTCCAAATATACCGCCTCTCCTCCTCCAAGTAGAGAGGTGCACGTATGGTTGGATGTCACCCCTATGGAGGCCATCCAACGATTGAGAAAGAGCCACATAGTACCTTCCAGAGCCTCCAAGCTCGGACCCTCTGAGCCTCACATCGATCCAACGATGCCTACCACGTGTGCCCGAGCCTGCAACTCCTCTAGAGCCTGGCCCCCTCATGCGAACTACATATGAGGGCTAGGTAATTTACAGAGAAGATCTTGGAAGTTTTGATAATTGCACTTTGTCCCCTGATGCGTGCTTTACATGTGCGCATGGGTATTTTACACGGATGCCTTCACAAATTCTCTGAATTACATTATGGTCCCTGTACACAATGGGGAAATTATAGAGGACCCCCATCAGTTTTTACAAATTGCAAATAGGTCCCTCCAGGGACCTATTTGAGATTTTTATCCTTTTATTCCTCGCATTTGTATTACATTTACGCCCTTACACTGTTTACTTCATTTCTTGAGCATTTTAATTCCAAACTGCACGATTTCAGTGTCATTTTGTTCTTTATTTTATCTTCTATCTATTGGCTTAGTTAGTTTTCTCATCTAACACCAAATGCAATATGATGAATTTTTATTGCTAAATAGTGTCTTTGATCTTTATGTCTCTGCCATTGAATGGATGAACATCTTTATGCTAAATAGTGTCTTTGATGCTCATGCGCTTGTAATTTTTATGTTCCGTTGACTCTGAGTATGAATTATATCTTGTGCTCATACCTTCTAGGGTATATTTGGAATCCATCATTTTACATATAATCCCTTGCATGCATTCATATATTATGTGTTGCATTTCTTTTAATTGTATTGAAAATTCGATTAAAAATACATGGATCATATAATTGCATTATTCTGCATTATATTGTGCATATGTACGATGACCTATAAATAAGTAGATATTCACACATCAAACAATTTTTGATAAATAGATAACATAGCTCATGTCCCCGTGTTCAACCTTGGTAGACTTGCCAAGTATAAATATTCCACAACATTCAAAAGTGTGTGATTTTTGCTGACCGAAATCTGCCTCCTATGCTATGACAATTCCCTAATAATTAAAGAGGCAGACTTCACATTCATCAATGATTCAAGACTATATTTGACTAAGATCCACTCCTTTCGCCTTAGGAGACAAGGCGGTCTACTGGATGAAATATCTAAGAGAAATGGTAACTACATGGGCTGCACTTAGGACTCTATTCTTCATGAAATTCTACCCTATGAGTAGAATTAACCAAATGTGGATCAATATCACAAGCTTCACCTAGTCCCCTCAAGAACCATTTCATTAAATCTAGGTGAGGCTTAAGGACTTATTACAGAAATGCCCGAGTCACGTCATTGATAGGAAGATGTTGGTTCAGAGTCTAGTTAGTGGTCTCACCCTTGAAATTCATGGGTTAATGAGCACCTCCTATGGAGGGAGTTACATGGGATAACATGTAGACACCATCTAGAAAGTGTTTGAAAAGTTACCATAAGTTAGTCGCTCACAGATCATGAGCAGGGTATACCTTCCCAACTCCCTTTCACTTTTATCTAAAGAAGGGGTAAATAGACTACGCACAATCTGACTAACGACACGATCCCTAACATGGAAATAATTACAGACAAATTAACCATGGTCAAGCGAATTAACAAGAAAGTGGGTGAGCTTCATTAGCTCACCGAACTCGAGAGCTTTCGAAATTGCCTAAACAAATGGAAGAACTTGCTGAAAGGGCATCTAAGATTAAGTTACATGCCCTGGCTATACCATCTACTCATTTTTACAAGGTTCATCACATCAATGACCAAGGATTAGGGCCACAGAGCATATGGGGTGAGGACGAATCCTACACCCACCAATATCAGAAAGAACCCATATGTAGATACAGTATTTAAGGAGCCTTCGCATGTGTTGGTGGTAAACAAGCTAAGATATAGCCTTAACCCGTCGGTAGGCAGTCATAGATGGGGGATGGTTCGATCAAAGCTCCTCAAACTTACCACGACTTCAGCTCCTTTCGAACTGAGCATCCATCATAATCACGTCATGGAGCATCGTATCAGCAGCAACAACATCAGGTTCATTCATACCATCCAAGCCATCAGGACCAATCACCACAGCCACAATTCCAATGACATGGCCAATAGGCCTTAACCACAATACCGACAACCCATACCAAGTAGGCACATGGATTTTCCTATCCCATATCTCCTAAATCCCAGAGGCTATTAGATGAACTTCATTATATTGGGGTTGGTGTGAATCAACTCTTAAGATGGGGAGATTAGTTCACTGCACCACTTACTGCAATTCTCACTCAGGAGTAGGCTGACCCCAATAGCCTGAACCAAGGATAACATAGTTACGAGGATTAAGTATTTCTCAAAATATCATAATTTTGTTTATGAGATCTTTTCACATTATGACACTAATCATATTTCCCTTAAGAGTGAAAGATTGTAATACTGTTTGATCGGGAAAGGGAGAGAGAGGAGAACACCCCTAATGTCGTGTTCAATCGATCGGTGAAGGGCGTCTAATACTCGGTCTTGGAGGACATGCGGTGCCTGACAAGTTAGGTTCGATATTCGATGTGCCAGCCGCTCTCATGGAACTCAACTCATCTCCAATCAATCAAATAAACAATCAACTGACAATCTATGATAAATCAAGGAAAAAGGTACGAGGCGAAGTTTACTATAAGATGTAAATAAATGTGTATAGCAAGTAAGTGCAGGGGTCAAACCACTAAGAGAAAATATGCAGATAGGATAATAATTATTTCCTATAAATAAAAATAAACAATGACTATTTTTGTACCTTTTTCTACTTTTTAAATTTTTATGGATTTTAATATTATTTAATTTTAATGTATTTTTAATGTTTTATATTTTTATTTTTAAAATTTTAAATTGTATAATTTTTAATTTTTTTGATTTTTATATTCTTTTTGTTTTTAAGATATAATAAGTATATGTATATATACCTATAGTAATAGGTAAAATATAAATACTATATATGATGTATATATAATAAATAAGTAAACATTCAGGAAATGCAAATAAGAACAACATTTTTTTAGGATTTTAAAGTATTTATAGGTATTTAAACTAAATAATACTAAGGATAAGTAATATATAGTAATATTATATCAAGCCATATAGGATTTTATATTTATAATATAACTATATATATTCAAAAATTATAAATAAAATGTTTTATATTTTAAATATTTTCTTTATTTTTTTATTTTTATAATAATATTTGTTAAATTTTAGATTTTTCATTGATTTAAAATATCAAAACAACGACTTATGTTAATAGGCTAAATTGTTTTGGGATTTAAAAATAAACAAATACTTCAAAAATTCTCGAAACTAGTTTTAATATATACTATATAATATACATAAAATTATACATATAACAACTAATTTTTTGAGGTTTTACATATATTTAGCAAATTTCTATAGTGTTAGGAGGATTTTTCAATTTTTCATTTATATATATTTATGAATTTTGGTCTAGAATTATATTATATTGTAATATATTATATATACTTTTTTCTAGAATTTTTAGAATAGGTTTTATATTATTTGTATTTTTATAGTAGACAAGGAATAAATAGCTCCTAAATTATTTTTTAACAAATGAATAATGTAAGAAATTGCTAAAATAAAATATGGCATGAATAATCATGATACTATGAATTTTTTACAAATTTTCCATGATTTTACAAGAACAAGAACTATTTTAATCAAAAATTACACAAAATAATTTACAGGCTTAAAATGGGTATTTTTGCAATAAAAAAATCCTGGGGCTCTATGCAAAAATATCTAAAGTTTTATATGTATTTAAAATTTTAAGGATTAAATGCCAAAAAGAAAGCTAGGAGGGGCTCATGTTGAATCCATGATTCATCATACTAAAAGATGAAAATAGAACTTCATTCCTGACTAATTAGCTGCATTTCATCATTTATTCTGCATTTTTATCATTCATGCTTTTAAATTAAAATTTGCATTTTAGCACTCATAATTGCATTCAAAATCATATTCACATTTTCACCTAACTTCATGCATTTTTAACTAATTCATTCTAATTCCAATTGTGTTGGACATGTGAGCCCCGGGCGAACCATTCTTACAATAAATGTTATTGTAATATATATGTTTCATAAATAAAAGTTATTGATTGTTTCACTCCCTTTCTAAAATTAAATGAATGAATGCACTATAAGGTCCCTCTGTACAATTAAGGTTATGTACTATGGACATCTTGATGATCATATAGCTGTTGATTCATTAAATGAATCATAGAGGCTGGTGTTTGGATGAATATCTAAAGAGTTAGATAGATGACTCATCAAGCACTGTCAAATGATTATTAAGAGATGATGTCCAGCCTGAGTAGGAGATGACAATCCTTTCTCACATAGGCTGATATCTGACCGACCTCTTGATGCAGGTCCTCTGCATGGGAATAGTGATTCGGAGGTGTCAGATTAGTTAGGTCCAAGGGTTGACTTAACGAGATCGAGATAACCTAAGTCCTATGTTGAATGCTGTCACAGCATATGCACACATCCTCCGACCAGAGACAGATGTGTTACTATATGTCTGAGTGTGTACATTTGGCAGAACAATAGGTTGATGACCTAACCAAGGTCTATACACCGGCGAGCTGGTGTGCATATAAGGGCATATGAGTAATACGATCTCTCAAAGGGATCATACATGTTCACTTATGAACCGGAAGACATGAGCTCACTAATGAGGTATTGCAACAAATCAAATTCCATGAAAGGTTGTCGTGCTTTGGAAGCATGACAAGAATTAGAAGGTATAATATATGCTTTAGGAAAGCATATGATCGATACCGATTCCCAATGACCAAGATTGAGAAACTTGGTGATCAAACCCTGAAGAAGACAGTGTAAAATTGATCTACATCTTCAGGTTGATCATAGGTCTTCCAGTATGCAGGATGTACAGGTATTGGGAATACCTAAGGGTGATGTGATCATAAACGATTGTATAACCATGACACTTCCGTTCCGAGGGAGTGATGAAAAAGGTTTGGATTTTAGTGGCTCCTCTCAGTAGAGAAGCAATCTGATCTTGGTCCAAGTGTTGGACATTGATCTGAATGAGATTCAGATGCAATGAGAAGATTAGATCTGCGGTCTTGATTTAATCAAGCATCTGTGGGAGATCTGTGAGATTTGGATTTGAGATGAGATCTCAACATCCAAGTCATTATACGTGGAACAATACAATTGCCCTGTCCTTATCTCCAAGTATATGCGGAGAAAGCACATTATTCTTGAAGGAGTTCAAGGATAATTCCTTTGATGAATTATGAATCCAGGCAATAATGTGTTGATAATTAAATGAGATTTAATTATCAAGTATAATATGAATAAGATTCATATTGTAAGAATGATTATCCAAGATAATTGAATGAGATTTAATTATCAAGGAAATGCATATTGTGGAAAGTGGTATCCGTAGTATCTGTGTATATTATAAATATAATTTATAATATAGTAGAGAGAGAGAGCATTTTCTGTAAATAGCATTTATTAATTGTTAATGTGAATTGGATTCACATTAAGCAATTAATTGGAAATGTAATTTATAATTTTCTTTGGGTTGTAAATATGATTCACATATTTTCAATGGCATGATTGAAATATTCACTAAGTAATTTGGAATTAATTTAGTGGATAAACTTGCAAATAATTAAGCGATAATGATATAAACTAAAAAGAGGAGATAATCCACCAAAATATGAGGTGGCATCACCCATGACTTGGTCATGGGCGGCACCCCATATTTTTGGGTGGATTATTGTCTTTTTTTAATTATTATCTCATTATCTTGTGATTATTGTTTTTTATTGAATTAAATTATGTTGATGATAATGCAACATATATTTAATTTAATATAAATTAATAAATTGTTATTTTTGAACAACAATAATCATGGCCATTGATTAAATACACATATCAATCTAACCATTGATTTTTGTGTATGCCATGGATTGTGATCCATGGACTCCCAAACTAGTATAAAAAGATGGTAACCCTAGCCTCTTAAAATACAACAAAATATTATTGTACACGCCTAGTCTCTCTCTCATCTCTCATTCTCGCCATCCCTCTCTCACTCTAAAGGTGGCCGTCAATCTTGTGGTCTTGAGGGAATAGCAATCGCTTCTACGCCGTCGTGTTGTCGCTTCGATTGCTCGTGGATCTCCATCTTCTTTGGAGATTCTTGCTCTAGAAGGAGACGTCAAATTTCATTGGATGAAATCTAGAGATTCAAGGCTTGGATCTTCATCGAGGTTTGCAGGAAGCACGTGTCTCATCATCGCGCCCACAAGTGCCATCTTCGTAGATCGGACTTGAGTAAGGAGGATCTCTTGCTTTAGAGATCTAGTGATCGCAACCACGCTTCAAGAGGTACTTCTAATACTTTGTGGTTTGATGAAATGATCCAAGAAATGTTCTTGTGATCATGTGATTTCATCTCATGATTTAAAATTTTTTAAATTCTGTTGCACCTAGCGGCTAGTGCGACTAGTCGCCCCGATCGCATAAGATGCGATCGTCACGCTTCCGTGATGCACTTGAGGATTCCTCATATCCTTCCATTGGTACCATACCTTAGGTCAGAAAGGTTTGGATATGATCCGTAAACCTAGGACGACTTTGGTTTGAATAGGTTGTGAAAGTTTTATCGCATTACAATTTTCACATCTCTGATTAATTGGATTTTTTCTTTACTGTTTAAATTGTTTAAACACAAAATATTCAATTGGATTTTCATTAAATAAGGAAACCATAGGATCTAAGTTTATGTAATTTGGATTCCATTTTCTCAAGATATGACCCTTAGAATAAACATGTATTCACTGTTGCGGGTACTGCGAATCTAAACATGATTAATGAGTTAATTACTGTTTTGATGCGCCTAGAAATGCATGAAATATTACTTGGGTTCTGTCACAAATCAAATTAGCAATCTTAGGAAACTGATTTTGCGTAATTTGATTTAAATTGATCAAGATACGTTGATTTTAGTGAATAGGGGTCACTGCTGAAAATTGACGAATTTGATCATGAACCTTGTGATAGTCATTCAAATAAATTGATGAAAATCAATTGTTAATTTTCTGAAATGATTATTGATAAATATTTATGAAATATTTAAAGAGATAATTATTTCATTGAATGACATTTCTCCAACCAAGATGATAAGATAGTTGATCTTGATCATAATTGGTTGATATGAAATCATCAACAAACATTGTTTTCATGCAAAACCCTAGTTTATCCTACAATAGTTGTAGGGCAACTTTTACATGCAAAACCCTCTTGCTTGAATAGGATTAGGGATTTGTTTAGAAAATCTCCTTATAATATTATTAGAATGATTTTGATAAATATTATATGGCATAATTTTGGTTGAAAAACCGATGAGCATCTCAAAGTACACAATGATCTTCCTGGCATTATCCTTTCATGAGGTGGATATGGTGTCTAGTCAAGGAGCATTGAGGTAGCAGGTTGAATCGGATGTGGTCCGTCCCACTCCCGTCGGTACTGGCCATGACAACGGATAGGGACTCGATAATGCTGGAGAAATCAAGGTGTATTTTTCTAATTATTAAAATTCGAATAATACGTACTTTGATATTATACCTACTATTCAAGTAAAAATCAAGTTTCTTGATTGAAAATTGGATTGATAATTAATTTAATATGATTAAATTGATTATATCTAATTAACAACACTCTATTATGAATATATGTGTATTTCCCTTGAAAGAATTAATTATGTGAATATGATTTACGATAATTAATTATTATAATTTGAATATAAGGCGGAGGATCACATAAGTGACATCCATGGTCTCCCATCAAGGCGAAGGGTTCCGTCTCCAGGGATTGTATGTAGGAGACTCATGTCCGAAGTGGCAGCTCATGTATACAAGTGCGTCTGGATCGTGCTCTTTGCTTCTTGAAAGACTAAGGTCGTATGCGTTGTGACCCCAATATCGAGTCCTCATATTATTGGGACGATATTCGATTGCGCATAGCGGGTTCTAATCCTGTTGACGGTTGGTTCAATTAACAACATGTCAACATCACCTTAGGGGTGGTGGGCACGGGTATTAAAGACCGAATTGGGAAATGCAAGTTGGACTTGAAAGGCAGAATGTGTTCCCGCTTCTCTTTATTTGAGTCACAAGTTCTCATATTATTAGGATGTGATAAAGATAGAGAGGAGATCCCAGATCTTGCTTGAGATATATCAATAAGTAATGTCTTACTTTGAAAGACAATAAGGGAATAGTCTTTCAAAGTTGACATAGTAAGACAAATTTGATTTAAAATGCCTTAATCAAATGTTTTAAAATGAATATATAATTATTTATATGTTATAATATAGTGCATTCTTAGTTTCTGAAAATGAAGTCCATGAACCCACTAAGCAGGCTCCTGGAGGTCAATCAGTTGACCGGACTAAATTATTCGAATTGGATCCGAAATTTGGACCTTCTCCTTTCTGCGGAGCACATTTCATATGTGCTATCCAAGGGCAAGATTGCAGACCCAACGACTCCGAAAGATAAATCTTTTAATAAGAAATATGATGAAGATCATAATCGAGCAAGATGTTATATTATGGGTTCATTGCCCAATGTGCTGCAAAAGAGACATGTGGAAATGGCCTCTTGCTATGATATTTTGACGAATTTGAGGGAAATGTTCGGTGACGTAAACCACACACAACGTTATAATATAATGAGAGAGCTTATTCGCTGCAAGATGTAGGAAGGTACCTCTGTCAGAGAGCATGTACTCAAAATGTTTGGGTACCTTTCTGAATTGGAAACCCTAGGAGCTGACATGGACGTAGACATGCAAGCTGACTTCATTCTGTTGTCGCTCCCTAAGTCTTTCAACAACTTTGTTTTCACGTTCCACATGAGCAAAGTTGATTTTACTAACACCGGTCTATTAGCTGCATTAAAGTCTGCTGAAGATGCAATGAGGAAGGATGGCCCCTCTGCTAGTGCAATAGTTGCACAAGTAAGAGGAAAGCGCGGTCGGAAGCAAGGTTCTCGTAAGGGCCCTCCCAGAAGAGAAAGAGGAAGAATCATGGAGTTGGTTCATCTTCTAGTGCTTCCACACTAATGATATCTAAGAAGACCAATTTCTGTCACCACTGCAAGAAGCTGGGGCATTGGCGGCGTAACTGCCCAGAATACCTGAAGTCGGCTGATAAAGGTAAAACCCCAGCAGGTATGAAATCTACTTTTATCATTGAAACTAGCTTTCTCGTTGGATGAGAAGGAAGTTTGGTTGTAGATTCCGGTGCTTCTGTTCATGTATGCAATTTGTTGCATTTGTTTCAGGAAACTAGGAATCTGGAGCAAGGGGAGATAGTCATCTATATGGGATCTGATGCAAGTTTTGCAGCAGTCGCCATCGGGACCTTCCGACTATCATGATCTAGTGGTCGAGACTTAGTACTTAAAGAGTGTATTTATGTACCTGAAGTCAGAAGGAATCTGATATCTGTATCTAAGCTTGTTAGAAATGGATACTCCTTCTCTTTCTATAATAAGTTAATCATAAACCGTTATGATAAATATATTGCGGATAGTATTTTGACTTCTGGTGGACTCTATGAATTGTGCATTGATGAATGTGTCATGAATGTTGCTACCACTAATAATAAAAACCCTAAAAGATCCAGGGAGGATGGAAATCATTTGAATATGATTTGGCATCAAAGGCTTGGTCACTTATCTGTTGATAGGATCAATAGATTGATAAAGAATGGACCTTTAGATTTTCTATAGGTTCAATCTTTACCTACTTGTGAACATTGCATTCGAGGTAAAATGACTAGAATACCTTTTCGTAACAAGGTTACAAGATGCGAAGGTATTCTTGACCTAATACATACTGATGTATGTGGTCACTTCAGTACCGCGACTAGAAATGGATATCGATATTATTTGACTTTTATTGATGACCATTCGTGATACGGGTTTATCTTCCTACTACGTCATAAATCTAAAACCTTTGAAAAGTTCAAAGAGTTTAAGGCTTTGGTTGATAACCAAACCGATAGTAAGACTAAACGGATTCGATCTGACCGAGGTGGTGAGTACCTCTCAGATGAATTCAAGGAATATCTTAAAGAGATTGGAATTGTCTCCAATCTCACTCCCCTAGGAACCCCCAACTTAATGGTATTGCTGAAAGACACAACAGTACCATCATGGACATGGTCCGTTCAATGATGAGCAAAGCACGTTTACCTCTTAGTTTCTAGGGATATGCAGTAGAGACTGCAATATATGTCCTCAACAAGATTCCTAGCAAATCTGTACCCAATACTCCTCACGAGCTCTGGTATGGTACCAAACCAAGTGTTAAACACTTGAGGGTTTGGGGTTGCTTGGTCCATACGAAGAACGTGGACGCAAGTAAGCTAGAATCTTGCACTTGTGAGTGTTACTTCATTGGGTATGTGATGAATCCCGTATTCATCATGCTAAAATTGATCATTTAAGATCGGTTCCCCAACATTCATATGCATTTAATCATTAATCGAACATCATTAGCATTCATACATGTGTAAATAATATTTTCATTTCATCATGCATAATTGCATTAAAATGCCAAAGTGTTAATTAGCCCAAAAAGCTGCTAACTTCTCACAGTTGTAAATAATTCATCCTAACTCGGATTAACCCAAAAGTACCTCCATTGTGTATATATTACTAACTTCATTAAATAAAAAAATACAAAAAAATTACTAACTCAAATAAGTGTCAAATAATCCCAAAGTCTAATTTCACATATATGAGACTAAAATGAGCATATCTCCCATATACAGTGTCCAATTTTGGTCTACTCACATTTAAAGTACTCCATTTTTAAATACCTTCAAAACAAGACCAATTTCGTAAAATTCGGAGCTCATACGTGAAAGTTGGGTTTTAGACCTCTTTTGCACATTTTGACTTTTTGCTATTTTTGACCTGAGTTTTTATGTACATAATTAACCCTTTTAATTTTATTTCTTATTCATTGGTGTTCTTTGATGAAAATTTTATTAAGCGACATAAAAATCCAAATCCAGATTAAAACTGAAATCAAAGAAACTGACAAAGTCCAAATGCCCGTTGTCGGTATGTACAAAAATTGTGTGTTTCTTACTTCTAATTTATTTTCCTATTTTCTTATTTACTAAAAATCCAAAAAAATCAGTTCACTGTATAAATAATTTTCTTCTACTTTATAGTAATTTTTCTAGATTTTTATCCTCTCTAAAATACGAAAAAAATTACAAAACTCTAAAAAGCAATTTTCTATACACATGGAGAACCACCAAAAATATCTCTTCTTACAGATGACCTCTTTTGCTCCCGGGTCCTTCATGAAAGTTGTAGATCTCGATGAGACGAACAACTTTCATGAAGGAAATTTTTCGATCCGAGATATTTTTATATTTCTTTTCTATTTTTCTTTACCCTTAAATTTTGTAAATTTTTTGGGATGCTACGTAGCAGCCCCTGGGCGTGCCAAGTGGCACCCCCACCCCTCTCTCTCTCCAGTCGCACGTGCCACGCACGTGTCACCTTCTCCTTCCCGCGCGCACGTGCGCCTCACAGGACCCCCTCCCCTTCCCCCCAATCGTTCGCCCCTTCCGTTCCTCCTCCTCTAATGCCCTACTCCCATCGCCTTCCATTACATCTCCGCCTCTCTCTCGCCAGCCGTACCTCCTCCCGTAACGTCCCTCGCAACTCCTCCTATAAACCCCCCTCGCCGGTCTTCCAAGCTATCCGCCCTTCTCCAAGATTGGCCGATGATAGCGACCGCCTCCCTTGTAGCGTGATCCAAGGCTCGATAGCCTTGCTGCAGAGCCGTCATCAGCACTGCAAAGCTTCTCAACGTCCTCCGCTACGTCGATTGAAGCAAAGACCATCGGAGCAGCGGCATTCTTAGCCTCTCTCCTTCCTCTATTCTCCACTAGGTCCTCATCAGCACCACCAACTCCGCCTCGCGCCAGAGCCCCCAACCGTCAACCTCTCCACCGGTCGTGTGTCGACCGACCGAGCCGCCTCACCGTTCTAGCTCTCCTCCGCGCTTCACCTCGCACTCCGCTGTGACACCTCCGCACTTCCAGCTACTCCGCCCAGGATCGCCCACCGGTCCTCCTCCGTGCGACTCCGCCTCGACCTCCTCCGTAGCTCGCCCACCGTCGTGCCTTGCGTACTGCCCAGCTGTCCGCCCACCGCGCTCGTTTGGCCGCCCGTCGTGCCTTGGCCCTCGCCATTGGCTCCTCTGCCCCGGCCACTCACAACCTACAACTATTGTTGGATCAGGGGCCAGCCCTTGATCCAACGGCCCCTACGCAGCCATGCGTCCCACCCGAGCCTCGAGGCTCAGGTCCTCCGAAGCAACACCAGGTCGCCGCGTGGAGGCTCGGACCATCCGAACCTCAGCCTCGTCCGAGCCTCGCACCTCCCCACTCAACCTCAGGTTTGGCTGCCCGAGCCTCAGCCACCTCCCCGAACCTCCCGACGTACGTGCGGAAAATTGCATTGAAGCCCTCCAGCATTTCCAGATATTGCAAAAATACCTTCGCTAGAGGTAAATTTCAAAAAGACCCTCCAACTTTAATAAATTACAGATAAGCCCCTCCAGGGCCTCTTTGCAAGAAAAACAAAATTTTATTTACATTTTAGTCCCTAGAATTTCATTTTAGCATATATTTTTCATACGAACTCCGTTTTGAGCATATAATATGTCATTTTGAAGCTATTTTCATGCTCTATCACTTGGTATAATTTGTGAATAGAACTGATGTTGATTTTTTATAATGATTATTTGAGGATCTCTGTCGACTTTTACAGGCTACGTTTGACATGTTCATGCTTGAGGAATTAATGATATTTTTTACAGGAATTGAGACAAGGATTTTACTCTGATCAAACCATTTAATCATTGTTGATTATTCTCATTACTAAAATCTTCACAGAAGGTTAATTTACATTTTTTTTCCTCTAAGATTATTGCTGACTTTTTGAGGAATAGAATCAAAGATATTTGGAGGACGGATACTTTGCTTCACCATGATTATCAGTTGCTTATTAACCTAAAGCAATGAGTCAAGATCAATCCATTTTGATTTGTGGTTAATTTAGCGAAATTATAGATCATAGTATTTGGGAATTTAATATGTTTAAAAATCGTACATCCTGGGCATAATTCTCTCTTTATTTTCTTTGTGTCGCATCTTCATAATTGCATTGTATTATATTGTCCCAACACAAAAATTGATCAACCATTAATTAATTACTTAATTCAATTTAAAACCACGCAACTAAGAATCTCTGTTCCCTGTGCTCGACTTTGGTAGACTTGCCAAGTAAAAATATTCCACAACATTCAAAGATTGTGGTTTTTGCTGAACCGAATTTGCCTCCTATACTACGACAATTTGAGATTATTAAAGAGGCAAATTTGACGTTCATCAAATGGCGTCGTTGCCGGAGAACAACGAATTTTTAGGATTTTAAATCATTTTTGTAATTAATTTTTGTGAAATTAATTTTTGTGCCATTTTCAACATTTTATTCTGCATTTCTCTCTTACTTCAGATACTAACCACAATTTCTCTTTTTGCAGACTACTAGGAGCCAAATTTTGGATATTCGTCAAGGATCTGCAAGGAAGATTGAATTTTTGTGAGAGAGAGAGAGAGAGAGTAGTCTAGGTTCAAATTTATGCATTATTCTCAGGGTCCCTCTCTTTTAACACTTGTAATTCAGACTGAACATTTCTGTGTGTGTCGGGTCTGTTTCAACCCTTTCTGTGTGGTTGGGACCCGACTTAAGGGGCGTAGGACTTAGGCACATATACGCTTGCTTGTCTACCATTGATTGCGGTCGTAATTCTTAGGCCACCCATTCACTAACTATACACACTATAGATCGTTCAACATTAGCCAATTTTTTAAATCATTTCTTCCCGCTAATAGAACTATCTGCTTAGAGCGTCTTTCATCTGTGCATATCATTTAGTGCAATTTAAATCCCTTGCCTTGCATCCCGCATGAAGAACGCGAGGATTCACTGTAAGTCTTCTTCTTAAGCATGCATCATTGATTTACGTTTGCATCAGCTTTTTCAGTTTCCTTCCTCAAGTTTTACAACTTAGGAGTTAAAGGAATTGGGACTGTTCATTAGGCGTGAATTTCTGTTCTCACATAAACTTCAGTGATAACCTCAATTTAAAACTGAGACTGCTAATCAAGGTGACTGCAAATAAAATTGACTTAAAATTAACCTGTGCTTGGTGGAGAGAAACCCACTCATTGTTTGTCAGGACTAGAACACACACTTTGGATAGAGCCAAAACTGAGAAATTTCACAAAGACTACTGTTTTTAAAAACAATTAGCTACTTTTCAATGAGGGTCTCGGGTAGTTGTTTTACGGTCCGACTTCCCTTAGCAGAGTGGGTGGTTTAGAGGACACCGCGGAAGGCTCCGTACTCAAGTAACACGGGTAGCCGTTTAAAAGGTCCATACTTACACCTATACTGGCTGAAAGTAGGTGCAACTAGTTGTACGAACTCGGGACAGTCTTTATAAAATATTTCGATACCTAACAGCTCTGCTTAATCTTCAAGATTGTTTTTTCATTCAATTAAAATTGAAAAGATAAGAGGCCGAACCTTAACGTGCCTTCACCAGTGTTGAGTGGGTGAATTTACGTGTTTGTTTTGTGTTTGATTTATGTGCGTCAAAGACCTTGCAATCGCAAGCAAATCATGGTTCATTGATCATTCCATCCCTCTTGAGAAGATGTCAGCACAATGGTCTTCTTTCCCGATCTCCACGACCATGTCCCGATATCCTTCTTCTCACACTCCTCAGGGGAACCTGATCTTCAAATCACGTTCCCCTCAGCCATCATTCTCTTCTCGCCCATACAACCCACCCTATGACCACACTTCTTCTTGGAATAACCCTCTCTCACATTCTGACAATCTTATGGACATGAGAGAGAGAGACCAGAATCGAGGATAAATAATAGAGTAACCGATATTGACAGTAGAACACAATTTCCGGTTACTGTGATCTCACAGCCTCTTGAACCATCCCCTACTCAGGATGACTATCCTCTTGAGTACAATCAATTTTCCTTCGACAATATACGAGAAAACCAAAGTCAAGGAAATACAACTAATGACCAGACCATAATGTTTATGAATAATCAATACTCTACTCGAGGTTACATGCCAGAATCACGCTCATGGAGAATGATTATTCAATCACTAGTCATGAGATGTTTGAGGATGAGATTGCTCGGATTAGAGAGACACTTTAATAGAGAGAATATATGATCTCATCCAATCTATGCAAAATTCAGAAAAAGTGAGGCCACCACCATACAAACCACTGGATCATCATGTGACTCAAAATCAGGCACAACCACCGTTGACCTCTGACCCCCTACTGACCATATTATAGAAAATACCAAAAAATTAAAAATTTTGAAAATTCAAAGAAATTGGACAATTCTAAAATGGAAGCATTGTGCAAGAGTCTGATCTTAGAGCTTCCCTTGGTCAAAGCTATAGAATATGTGCCCGATATTAAGAGATTTGTGAAGAGTTGATTGAACCCCAAAAAGACGGGCAAGAAACGATCTAGGACTGAATATCACGTCATATCTATGGCTAGTTCTTTGGTGATGAATCATAAAATCAAAAGCCGCAAAGTCAAGCGGTTGACTCGGATCACATGTGAAATTGAGGATTCTACATTCACTCATGTTCGGTTAGATGAAGACTCCACATTAAACATCCTCCCTAAGTCTATCTTTGATCAACTCAAACTCGGACAACTCAAAAAGACTAGGGTGATCGTTCAATTACCCGATCGATCTACCAAAAGACCATGGTGGATTGTTTCTATCGTCGTAAATTTCCGAGGCAAAGAACATAAAGTGGACTTTATTTTCCTTGACATTGAGCACCCTGGAAGGTTGTATGAGTCTCCTATTATTTTAGGAAAGCCGTTCGTAGCCTCCGCTAAGGCGATCGTCGATTGTGAGACTCAGGAAATCAAGTTCCCAAACTCGGAAGACAATGAACCAAACCCTAATGACACGACCTGTTCTGAGGAAAACCAACTTGAAACCGACAGTTATGATCAAGAGATAAATATTTCACATTATCATACATCTCCGCATGACACACAGATACAAACCCAAGGAGAGTCACATAAAAGACTGACTGTTGGACAAACTTCGAATTCTCACCACCCTATCACTGCTCCTAGAAGAAATCAAGATTTTGGAGCTTATGAAGAATTGGACCATATTAATCGTCACAATTATTTGAGTAGTCCAATCTTTGAGTCGGCAGTAATTCATGAGATACTTGAACCATATAAGGAACCGACTCCAGAAACTTCTGATGTCACCAAAATCCACGATCGTCCAGAAGTGACATCAACACTCCCAGCCATAAACCAAAAAATCACAAGGAACAGTCTCTCTCGACCGAAGCAGCGCATGACCCTTCAAGAATTGGTCAACTTTTACGGGGATTAATCTGATGAGGAACTCACGAATGCCAAATCGATTACTCAAAATAGGGAGATGAAGACTGTCCAACTTCCTCCCAATACTTCCCAAGGAAACAAACCGACCAAGAAAGTCACCTTTGACCTTAGACACCAGGTGATTTCTGAAGAGTCCTCGTCCCGTCCTGATGTGATTCATCAGATAAGTGTAATAGGTACAACTCTGATCCAAGGGCACTTACCTATGATTGACAAAAGTCGGAGATCCTCTGCAAACAACTACTATTCTACTAAGGACGACTTCGACGATGACTGGTCTTCTTTATCGGCCCCCTCTTCATCGCCATCCACCTCTCCATACTATCTCGCTCCACACTCCCGCAAGAAGGTCCGTCGCAAACCTCCTTGATCTTGTACATCCGCAAATCTACCCGGTTCCCCAACTGTATTTATCCGATTATACTTAGGCTGAACTGAGCCTAAGTATTGGGGGACCAATACCATTGTTTATAAATCACTTCTCTTCTTTTGTTTTTAACCCATCTATACCTAGTATGAGCTATGTCTACATTTCACTTTCTGCCATGAGGACATAGCACAAGCTAGGTATAGGGGGGTGTGTTTGTATATAGTCTATCTACTTTATCCATAGCTCGTACTTTAATCGTTTTTTCCTAACATCGGGGATGGGTACAAGTAGTGTATATTATGCGTATAACACATGTTTTTAAAAAAACAAAACAAAACAAACAAAACAAAACAAATAAATTCAATCATGGTCATGCATTTCATCAAGCATTCCATGGTTGACATATCCCGGATACATTCAATGTTACTCGAGGCTTGAGGATTTTGAGGACACTTGATTTCTGTGATCTTGAGAGTCTGAGTTAACAAGCCTTAGTCATTAGAGTTTTTGAACTTAATTATCCACACTTCCCTAGTTTGAAAGATTTGAGTGCTATATTGCACTCTTCATCTCTACCTTAAAAAAGAATATGAACAACACAATCACTTTCACAACTGCATGATTGTTGAGATGAGTTGAGTTATCACTTAAGTAACTGGGATTAGAGATTTGAGTTTAGATCCGATTTAATGATATTCAAGGATGGGATAAAGTTAATGAAGGCTTCAGAAAACCTGAGTGTCAGCAAAATCCTAGCCAGTATGTGAACAAGTTCATATGCTATCTCTTTGATATCTACCTATGTGCCAGGGTGTGATGAAACTTAACGAAAATTGTTGATCAGTGTGCGCCAACTTTTGGTAAAAGCAGTGGAGCTAGCCAATAAATGAAAAGAAAAAGAAATGTTAAAGAAAAGCTCTATCATCCAAGTCAAATTATAAATGAGCTTACACTGATGGCGAGCGCTCCCAAACATTTTTAAAGTGTCCACTTGGATCAAGCGTTAATTAGGACCAAGGAGTCGGGCTGACACCATAAAAAGGGCTCTGCATCGTAAATGCTACAAGTCTGGGTGTCGAAGGTATCTTAGATACTCAAAAGAGACACACACCGGTGTACTCCCTGAAAAACAAGTGCAGACGACTCCAAATTGTCTTGACGGACACATTGATCAACGAAATAAAAATATAATTGTGTCGAGTAATAAGGCACTCGAGAGGCACCTTGTTCCAATAAAAGGGAGAGAAAATCAGACACAATCCTATGCCCTCCATCATCTGGTCGTCCATCTACACTGTCAAGTCTGACAAACTAATGAGATGGTTGACTGAAGCAAGATTAGACTTATTCCCTAGTGTTGAGGATTAGGTCTAGAGGAGAGTCTCTTGAATTAGAACTTTGAGTGATGTCTAGACTTGACTCTCATGAATGCAGTACACTAAAAATCATATCCTTATACTATATGTACAAACAGAGAGTCTGAAAATTAGAGAAGTTGGATTCCTTTTGATTAAAGCATGGTTGAGCCCAGAATTTTAGGATCACTCAAATTAAGGGTCTCCTATGAATTGAGCCTTGAGAATTCACATACACAGTCTAAGATGTATTCAACTAAGTCATTCCTTCATTGATGCTCGGGGACGAGCATGGTTAAGTATAGGGGTATGATGAATCTTGTATTCATCATGCTAAAATTGGTCATTTAAGCTCGGTTCCCCAGCATTCACATGCATTTAATCATTAACCGAACATCATTAGCATTCATACATGTGTAAATAATATTTGCATTTCATCATGCATAATTGCATTAAAAAGCCAAAGTGTAAATTAGCCCAAAAAGCCGCTAACTTCTCACAGTTGTAAATAATTCATCCTAATTCCCATTAACCCAAAACAACCTCCATTGTGTAGATATTACTAACTTCATTAAATTAAATAATACAAAAAATTACTAACTCAAATAAGTGTCAAATAATACCAAAGTCTAATTTCACATGTGTCAGACTAAAATGAGCATATCTCCCACATACACTGTCCAATTTTGGTTTACTCACGTTTAAAGTACTCCATTTTTAAATACCCCCAAAACAAGACCAATTTCGTAAAATTCGGAGCTCATATGTGAAAGTTGGGTTTTGGGTCTCTTTTTCGCATTTTGACTTTTTGTTATTTTTGACCTGACTTTTTATGTATATAATTAACCCTTTTAATTTTATTTCTTCTTTATTTGTGTTCTTTGATGATTTTATTAAGCGAAAAAAAATCCAAATCCAGATTAAAACTGAAATCAAAGAAACTGACAAAGTCCAAGTGTCCATTGTCGGTTTGTAAAAAAAATTGTGTGTTTCTTACTTCTAATTTATTTTCCTATTTTCTTATTTATTAAAATTCCAAAAAATCAGTTTAGTGTGTAAATAATTTTCTTGTAATTTATAATAATTTTTCTAGATTTTTATCCTCTCTAAAAACACCAAAAAAATTACAAACTCCAAAAAGTCAGTTTTCTATACACATGGAGAACCACCAAAAATACCACTTCTAACAGATTACCTCTTTTGCTCCCGTGTCCTTCATGAAAGTTGTAGATCTCGACGAGACGAACAACTTTCATGAAATAATTTTTTCGATCCGAGGTCTCCTTCTATTTATTTTCTATTTTTCTTTACCCTTAAATTTTGAAATTTATCTGGGATGCCACGTGGCAGCCCCTGGCCGTGCCACGTGGCACCCCCACCCCTCTCTCTCCTGGCGCACGTGCCGCCTTCTCCTTCCTGCGCGCACGTACGCGACAAGGGACCCCCTCCCCTTCCCCTAGTCATTCGCCCCTTCCGTTCCTCCTCTTGTAACGTCCCACGCCCATCGCCAACCATTACATCTCCACCTCTCCCTCGCCAACCGTTCCTCCTTCCGTAACGTCCCTCGCACCTCCTCCCATAAACCCCCCCCTCACCGGGCTTCCAAGCTATCCTCCCTTCTCCAAGCTTGGTTGGTGACAGTGGCCACCTCCCTCGCAGCGTGATCCAAGGCTCGATAGCCTTGCTGCAGAGCCGTCATCAGCACTGCAAAGCTTCTCAACGTCCTCCGCCACGTCGATTGAAGCAAAGACCATCGGAGCAGAGACATTCTGGGCCTCTCTCCTTCCTCCGTTCTCCACCAGGTCCTCATCAGCACCACCAACTCCGCCTCGCGCCAGAGCCCCCAACCTCCAGCCGCTCTGTCGGTCGTGTGTCGACCGACCGAGCCGCCTTACCGTTCCAGCTCTCCTCCGCGCTTCGCCTCGCACTCCACCGTGATGCCTCCACGCCTCTGCCTCCTCCACCCGCGCCCAGGCTCTCCCACCGATCCTCTGCCGTGCGACTCCGCCTCGACCTCCTCCGTAGCTCGCCCACCGCCGTGCCTTGCGTGCTGCCCAGCCGTGTGCCCACCGCGCTCGTTTGGCCGCCCACCGCGCCTTGGCCCTCGCCATCAGCTCCTCTACCCCGGCCACTCGTAACCTACAACTGCCGTTGGATTAGCGGCCAGCCCTTGATCCAATGGCCCCTGCGCTACCACGTGTCCCACCTGAGCCTCGAGGCTCGGGTCCTCCGAAGCAACACCAGGTCACCGCGTGGAGGCTCGGACCATATGAACCTCATCCTCGGTCCGAGCCTTGTGCCTCCCGTACCGAACCCCTGGTTCGGCCGCCCGAGCCTCAACTGCCTCCACCGAACTCCTGGTGTACGTGCTGCGGGAAAATTGCATTGAAGCCCCCAGCATTTCCAGATATTGTAAAAATACCCCCGCCAGGGGTAAATTTCAGAAAGGCCCTCCAACTTTAATAAATTACGGATAAGCCCCTCTAGGGACCTCTTTGCAAGAAAAAAATTTATTTACATTTTAGTCCCTGGAATTTAATTTTAGCATATCTTTTTCATACAAACTCCATTTTGAGCATATAATATGTCATCTTGAAGCTATTTTCATGCTCTATCACTTGATATAATTTGAGAACAGATCTGAGGTTGCTTTTTGATAATGATTATTTGAGGATCTCTGTCAACTTTTGTAGGCTACGTTTGACATGTTCATGCTTGAGGAATTAATGATATTCTTTGCAGGAATTCAAATAAGGATTTTACTCTGATTAAACCATTGTAATCATTGTTGATTATTCTCGTTAGTAAAATCTTCACAAGAGGTTAATTCACATTTATTCCTCTAAGATTATTGCTGACTTTTTGAGGAATAGAATCAAAGATATTTGGAGGCTGGATACTTTGCTTCACCGTTTTGAATATCAGTTGCGTATGAACCTGAAGCAATGAGTCAAGATCAATCCATTTTGATATGTGGTTAATTTTGCGATATTATAGATCATATTATTTGGGGATTTAATATGTTTAAAAATCACAGATCCTGGGTATAATTCTCTCTGTTTATTTTCTTTGCGTCGCATCTTCATAATTACATTGTATTGTATTATCCCAACACAGAAATTGATCAACCATTAATTAATTACTTAATTCAATTTAAAACCACGCAACTAAGAATCTCCGTTCCCTGTGTTCGACCTTGGTAGACTTGTCAAGTAAAAATATTCCACAACATTCAGAGGATTGTGGTTTTTGCTAAACCGAATTTGCCTCCTATACTACGACAATTTTAGATTATTAATGAGGCAAATTTGACGTTCATCAGTATGTTGAAGATGGTATTGGATACCAGCTTTATGACCTTGAGTCCCAAATGGTTTTTTTCTCTAGAGATGTAAAATTTCTAGAGGATGATTTCCTTAAAGATCAAGATAGAAATGAAGTAGAGGAACTCATTGAATCCCCTGAATATTATGAAAATCCTGAACCAGGAACCGAAGAGATGAGTAAAGAAGAAACACATGTACCTCTTCGAAGGAGTTCGACGGTGGTTGCACCACCTGAAAGGTATGGATTCCATGTGTCAGATGACACTGTCAATGATCTTTCTTCCTTTGATGAAGCACTCTCGGATCATGACATGGATAGATGGATGCAAGCAATGAAGTTAGAAATTGACTCCATGCATAAGAATGGTGTAAGGACCCTAGAGGATCCACCTAAAGGGGTAAAACCCATTGGTTGTAAATGGATCTTCAAGAGAAAAAGGGGACCTGATGGGAAAGTAGAGACTTTCAAAGCACGGCTCATGGCCAAGTGCTACACAGAGAGAGAAGGCATCGACTACGATGAGACGTTCTCTCCTGTGGCTATGCTTAAGTCCATCAGGACACTTCTAGCTATAGAGGCATCTCTTGACTACGACATCTGGCAGATAGACGTCAAGATTGCTTTCCTCAATGGATACCTCAAGGAGGATATCTATATAGAGTAGCCCCAGGGATTCATAGTTGAGGATGGTAAAGTATACAAGCAAAATAAATCCATCTATGGGCTCAGACAAGCTTCTCATAGCTGGAACATCAGATTTGATGAAACCATAAAGAGTTATGAGCAACCTTGTGTGTACAAGAAGCTTAGTGGGAGTGCCATTGTGTTCATTGTGCTTTACGTAGATGATATCCTTATCATTGGGAATGATACGGGAATGATGACCATTGTAATGATTTGGTTATCTCATACCTTCACGATGAAAGATCTTGGAGAAGCCTCTTACATCTTTGGCCTGAAGTTGTTCAGAAATCGAGGAAAGAGGATATTGGGATTATCACAACATGGATACATTAAGAAGATTCTTGAATGATTCCGTATGGATAGTTCCAAGAAAGGATTCCTCCCCTTAAGACATGGCATCCATCTGTCTAAAAGGATGGTTCCTCAAAGTGTTGAGGAAAAGAAGGCCATGGCTGGATGCACCTATGCATCAGCTATAACAAGCTTAATGTATGCCATGATGTGTACTAGGACAGACATCTACCATGCAGTGGGAGTGGTAAGTTGTTACCAATCCTGCTATGGAGAACAACACTGGAATGAATTAAAGAACATATTAAAATATCTAAGACGGACACAAGATTACATCTTGGTCTATGGAGATGATGATCTCCAAGTCTTAGGATATATAGATTCAGACTTCCAGTCGGATATTGATGATCGAAAGTCGACGTCAGGGTTTGTATTCATGTTGAATGGTGGTGCTGTGAGCTGGAGAAGCAAGAAGCAGGACACTACGACGGAGTCAACAACAGAAGTCGAGTACATTACCGCATCGGATGCAGCAAAGGAGGCGGTGTGGTTGCGCAAGTTCATCTTGGAGCTTGGTGTAGTTTCCTCTGATACTCCCATCTAGTTACTCTGCGATAACACGAGAGCCATTACCCAGGCAAAGGAACCCAGATGGCATCAAAAGAGCAAGCATGTGGAAAGGAAATACCACATCATTCGTGAGATTCAAAAGCGTGGTGATATCATCATCACCAAGGTGGCCTCTACCGACAACATTGCTGATCCTCTTACCAAACCTCTGAAACATAAGGTTTTTGACCAGCATGTAATGAGTATGGCTTTACGAATTATTGGATGAATATCTAAAGAGTTAGATAGAGGACTCATCAAGCACCGTCAAATGATTATTAAGAGATGATATCCAGCCTGAGTAGGAGGTGGCAATCCTTTCTCACATAGGCTGATATCTGATCGACCTCTTGATACAGGTCCTCTACATGGTAATAGTGATTTGGAGGTGTCAGATTAGTTAGGTCAAAGGTTTGACTTAACGAGATCAAGATAACCTAAGTCCTATGTTTAATGCTGTCACAGCATAGGCACACATCCTCTGACCAGAGACAGATGTGTTACTATATGTCTGAGTGTCTACATTTGGCAGAACAATAGGTTGATGACCTAACCAAGGTCTATACACCGACGAGTTGGTGTGCATATAAGGGCATATGAGTAATACGATCTCTCAAACGGATTATACATGTTTACTTATGAATCGGAAGACATGAGCTCACTCATGAGGTATTGGGACAGATCAAATTCCATGCATGGTAGTCGTGCTTTGGAAGCATGACAAGAATTTGAAGCTATGATATATGCTTTGGGAAAGCATATAATCGATACCGATTCCCAATAACCAAGATTGAGATATTGGTGATCAAACCCTGAAGAAGACAGTGTAAAATTGATCTACATCTTCATGTTGATCATAGGTCTGTTAGCAATGTGAGCCCCGGGCGAACCATTTCTACAATAAATGTTATTGTAATGAATAAATTATCAATAAAAGTTATTGGTTATTTTTTCACTCCCCTTCTGAGATTAATGAATGAATGCACTATAGGGTCCCTCTGTACAATAAGGGTTATGTACCATGGCCAACTTGATGATCATACAGCTGTTGATTCATTGGATGGATCATAGAGGCTGATGCTTGGATGAATATCTAAGGAGTTAGATAGAGGACTCATCAAGCATCATCAAATGATCATTAAGAGATGATCTCCAGTCTGAGTAGGAGATGGCAATCCTATCTCTTATGACTGATATCTGACTGACCTCTTGATGCAGGTCCTCTGCATGGGAATAATGATTCAGAGGTGTCAGGTTAGTTAAGTCAATGGGTTGACTTGACGAGATCGAGATAACCAAAGACCTACGTTGAATACTGTCACAACATAGGCATGCATCCTCTGACTAGAGACAGATGTATTGCTATATGTCTGAGTATGTACATTTGGCAGACCAATAGGTTGATGACCTAATCAAGGTCTATATACCGGCGAGCTGGTGTGCATATAAGGACATATGAGTAATGCGATCTCTCAAAGGGATCATACAGGTTCACCTGTGAACCGGGAGACATGAGCTCACTCATGAGGTATTGGGACTGAACAAATTCCATGCATGGTCGTCATGCTTTGGAAGCATGACATGAATTTGAAGGTAAGATATATGCTTTGTGAAAGCATATGATCTATACCAAATCCCAATGACCAAGATTGAGAAACTTAATGATCTAACCCTGAAGATGACAGTGTAAAAGTGATCTCTATCTTCAGAATGATCATGAGTCTTCCAGTATGTAGGATGTGCAGGTATTGGGAATACCTGAAGGGTGATTTGATCATTTACGATTGTATAACCATGACACTTCCATTCCGAGGGAGTGATGAAACAGGTTTGGATTTTAGTGACTCCTCTCATTAGAGAAGTGACCTAATCTTGGTCCATAAACTGGACATTGATCTGAATAAGATTCAGATGCAATGAGAAGATTAAGTCTACGGTCTTGATTTGATCAAGCATCAGTGGGAGGTCCATAGGATCTGGATTTGAGATATGATCTCAACATCCAAGTCACTATACGTGGAACAATACAATCGCCCTGTCCTTATCTCCAAGTATCTGAGGAGAAATAGCATTGTTCTTAAATGGTTTAAGAACAATTCCATAAGATCTAAGCAAAGAGAATTTGATAATTAAATATGATTTAGTTATCATGATGTATGAGAAATTATCCAATATGATTAAATGTGATTTAATTAGTTTGGATAAGAATAATGTGGATAGAGATATCCAATTATTCATAATATATTATAAATGTGATTTATAATGTATTAGAGAGAGTTAATTATAATTTATATGTGTTGATTAATTATGATGTGTATTGGATACACATTGTGTAATTAATTAACAATATGAATTACATGTTGTTTTGGGTTGTGAATATGATTCACAATTTTTCCATGGCAAGATTGCAATATTCTCAAAGATATTTGTGAATTATCTTTGAGAAATAAAACCCAAATAATTTTGTTGCAAATAAATAAGAGAGATTACATGGAGATTTGCAATCTCATGGAGATTGCAATCTCCATGCAATCCATGGTGGACGGCACACCACTCCTACTTGGAGTGGGTGTGCGCCTACATGGAAGGCACATGGAGATGAGATCTCCATGTGTCTTCTCTCCTTATTTGTTGGGTTGATTTAGGAGCAAATTATATTTGATTTTGTCAAATATATTTTGACCTAAATTTGTTGCTTTTGACAACAACAATCTCAGCCATTGGATGAACATAAATCAATCTCATCCATTGATTTTATGTGTCCCATGGATTGAGATCCATGGATCCCAAAACCCTATAAATAGAGAGGCATACTTGGCTCTCTCTTAACACATGCTATTGTAGCACAAACTCTCTCTCTCTCTCTTTCTCATATACACGACAGCCCTCTCTCTCCCTCTCTTCTTGGTGGCCGTCCACCTTGGTGGAGAGAAACGTCGTCGCCCGCGCCATCGTGCTGCCGCTTCGACTCTCTGCGGTTCTTTGCCTTCTTGGAGTGCTTCACTCACCAAGGAGACGTTTGATCTCGTGCGACGAGATCAGGAGCAACCGCGCTTGGATCATCTTGGATTGCGAGGACACCGCGACTCATCTCCGCGCTCGCAAGCCGTTACTCCGACGATCGGACTTGAGACAGGAGGTCTCTTTTCGTAGAGACTTGATCAACCACGCTTCAAGAGGTATTGCATTATACTTGCTGTGGTTATAGATGAAACGATTTGAGAATGGTTCTCGGATCATGTGGTTTCATCGGTTTAAAATTTTTAAATTCCGCTGCACCGAACAACTAGTACGACTAGTCGTTCTTCGTCGTATTCGATACGACGATCACGCTTCCGTGATGCGCTTGAGGATTTCACTATATCCATCAAGTGGTATCAGAGCCTTAGGTCGACGGTTTCGAATATGATTCGAAAAACCGAGGACGACTTGGGTTCGTTTAGGTCGCGAAATTTTTTCCATCGCATTTGATTTCGCAGATCTGTTTAGTAAATAAATTCGACACTGTTTAAATTGTTTAAACACGAATTTAATACTTGGATTTTGTTCCCCATTAAATAAGGAAACCATAGGAACTGAGTTTGCGTAAATCGGATTTCGTATGCTCAAGTTATGGTTGTTTTAATGAACATGTATGCACCGTTGCGGGAACAGTAGATTTTAACATGATTAAAGAGTTAATTGCTGTTATCATCTGCCTCGAAATGCGTGCAAATCCACTTAGGTTCTGTTGTAAATCAAGTTAGCAATCTATGAAAATTGAGTTTGCTTAATTTGGATTTAAATTGATTGAGATATGCCAATTTTAGTGAATAGGGGTCTATACTGAAATTGCATTCCTAATCTAGAACCAAGTGATTGTCAATTAGAGAAATTAAATTGTTAATTTCGTGAAATAATCTTGAATAATATTTGTGAAATATTGAGACATGATTATTTGCCTAATTGACATGGCCCCAACCAATTAATTGATTAAGATGTGATCTAAATCATAAATTGGAAACAACAATCTTCAAACTTGATGCTTGAATAGGATTTGGGAATTTGTCTAGCAAATTTCCTTATAATCAAAAGTGTTTTGATTATTACTATATGGTATAATTTCGGTTGAAAAACCGATGATCATCTCAAGTACAAATTAATCAATTTGGCATTATCCTTTCCCGAGGCGGATATGGTGCCTAGTCGGAGAGCATTGGGGTTGCGGGTTGCAACGTATGTGGTCCGTCCCACTCTCGTCGGTACTGGCCATGACAGCGGGTAGGGCCGGGATAATGTCCGAGGGATTAAGATGTATTTTTCTAATTATTAAAATTCAAATCAATACGTATTTTGAGATACTACCATATATGTATTCAAGTAAAATAATCAAGTTTGATTGATTGAATTGGATTGATAATTAATTTAATATGATTAAATTGATTATGTCCAATTGTAATACTCTAATATGATTAGAGTTAATAATTCCCTTGGAAGAATTAATTATGTGAATGTGATTCACGATGATTAATTAAAATTTGAATATGATATGGAGGATCACATAAGTGACATCCATGGTCTCCCGTCAAGGCGAAGAGTTTCGTCGCCAGGGATTGCATGTGGGAGACGCCTGTCCGAAGTGACAGCTCCTGTATGCAAGCGCATCTGGATCGGGCTCTTTGCTTCTCGAAAGAGTAAGGCCGTATGCGTAGTGACCCCAATATCGGATCCTCATATTATTGGGGCGATATTAGATTGCGCATAGCGAGTACTATTCCTGTTGACGGTTAGTTCAATTAACAACGGGTCAACATCACCTTAGGGGTGGTGGGCTCGGGTGTTAAAGACCGAATTGGGAAATTGCAAGTTGGACTTGCAAATTGGAATGTGTTCCTGCTTTTCTTTATTGGAGTCACAGATTCTCATATTATTGGGATGTGACAATAATAAAGGGGAGATCCCAATTCTTGCTAGAGATATAGCGGTAAGTGTATCTCTTACTTTGAAAGTGATTAAGGGAATGAACTTTCAAAGTTGACAATGCAAGAATAATTTGATTTAAAATACCTTAATCAAATGTCATAAATTTGAATATATATTTCTATATTCTAATATAGTGCATTCTTAATTTCAGAAAATGAAGTCTTTGAACCCACTTAGTAGGCTTCTTGAGGTCAACCAATTGACCGGGCCAAATTACTCGGATTGGATCCGAAATTTGGAGCTTGTTCTCTCTGCTGAGCGCATAAGTTATGTGCTGTCCGAGGACAAGCATGAGAACCCTAAGTCCAAGGAAGAAAAAGCATTTAATGACAAGTATGATGAAGATCATGTCTTGGCTAGGTGCTATATCCTAGGTTCTCTCTCCAATGTTCTGCAGAAGCAACATGTAGAGATGAATACCTATCAGGATATAATGCAAAATCTCAAGGATATGTTTGGTGACATTAACCGCACTCAGCGGTACAATGTTATGAAAGACCTCATTCGTTGTAGAATGCAGGAAGGGACTTCGGTCCGGGAACATGTACTCAAAATGTTTGGGTACCTGTCGGAGCTGGAGACTCTTGGGGCATCGATGGATGCAGACATGCAAGCTGATTTCATTCTGCTATCATTGCCCAAGTCTTTTAATAACTTTGTAGTATCATTCCACATGAACAAGTTGGAATTGACAAGTGCTGCTCTCCTTGCTGCATTGAAGTCCGCAGAGGACGTGATGAAGAAGGATGGTCCCTCTGGCAGTGCAATGGTTGCACAGGTCAAAGGGAAGTGCGGTCGGAAGCATGGTTCTCGGAAGGGCCCGGCCCAGAAGAGAAAGAAGAAGGGACAAAGTGTTGGCTCTTCTTCCAGTGCATCCACTCTCATGGCGTCGAAGAAAACCGACGTCTGTCACCACTGCAAAAAGCCGGGGCACTGGAAGCGTAACTGCCCAGATTACCTGAAGTCCTCAGACAAAGGTAAAGCCCCAGCAGGTATGAAATCTACTTTCATCATTGAAACTAGCTTTCTCGTCGGACGAGAAGGAAGTTGGGTTGTAGATTCTGGTGCTTCTGTTCATGTATGCAATTTGTTGCATTTGTTTCAGGAAACTAGGAATCTTGAGGAAGGGGAGATAGTCATCCAGATGGGATCTGATGCAAGTGTTGCAGCAGTCGCCGTCGGGACTTGCAGACTATCATTATCTAGTGGGAGAGTCCTTATACTTAAAGAATGTCTTTATGTACCCGAAGTCAGAAGGAACTTAATATCTGTATCTAAGCTTGTTAGAAGCGGATATTCTTTCCTTTTCTGTAATAAATTAGTCATAAGTCGTTATGATAAATATATTGCGGATGGTATTTTGACTTCTGGTGGACTCTATGAATTGTGCATTGATAAATGTATTATGAATGTGACAACCACTAATAAAAACCCTAAAAGATCCAGAGAGGATAAAAATATCTCAAATGAGATATGGCATCAAAGGCTAGGTCATTTATCTGTTGATAGGATCAATAGATTGATAAAGGATGGACCTCTAGATTTTCTACAGGTTCAACCTCTACCCACTTGCAAACATTGCATACAGGGTAAAATGACTAGGACGCCTTTCCGTAACAAGGTTACAAGATGCGAAGGTATTATTGACCTAATACATACCGATGTATGTGGTCCCTTCAGTACCGCGACTCGAAATGGATACCGATATTATTTGACGTTTATCGATGACCATTCGCGATACGGGTTTATCTTCCTACTACGTCATAAGTCTGAAACCTTTGAAAAGTTCAAAGAATTCAAGGCTTTGGTTGAGAACCAAACCGATAGGAAGATTAAACGGATTCGATCTGATCGAGGTGGCGAGTACCTATCAGATGAATTCAAGGAATACCTTAAGGAGAATGGAATTGTTTCCAATCTCACTCCTCCTGGAACTCCCCAACTAAATGGTGTTGCTGAAAGACGCAACAGGACCATCATGGACATGGTCCGTTCAATGATGAATAAAGCAAATTTACCTCTTAGTTTCTGGGGATATGCAGTAGAGACTGCAATATATATCCTGAATAAGATTCCTAGCAAATCCGTGCCTAAGACTCCTCATGAGCTATGGTACGGAACCAAACCTAGTGTTAATCACTTGAGGGTTTGGGGTTGCTTGGTCTATGCGAAGAACGTGGACGCAAGTAAGCTAGAATCTCGCTCTCGTGAGTGCTACTTCATTGGGTATGTTAAAGATGGTATTGGATACCAACTTTATGACCCTGAGACCCAAAAGGTTTTTGTTTCTAGAGATGTGAAGTTTCTGGAGAATGATTTCCTTAAAGGTCAAGACAATAATGAAGTAGAGGAATTCTTTGAATCCCCTGAGGATTCTGAGCTTCCTAGACCAGAAACGGAAGGGATAAATAAAGATGAAACACCCATACCTCTTCGAAGGAGTTCGAGGGTGGTCGCACCACCTGAAAGGTATGGATTCCATGTGTCAGGTGAAACTGACATTGATCCTACTTCATTTGATGAAGCACTCGCGGATCAAGACATGGATAGATGGATGCTAGCAATGAAGTCAGAAATTGACTCCATGCATAAGAATGGTGTATGGACCCTAGAGGATCCACCTAAAGGGGTAAAACCCATTGGGTGTAAATGGATCTTCAAGAGAAAAAGGGGACCTGATGGGAAAGTAGAGACTTTCAAAGCACGGCTCGTAGCCAAGGGCTACACACAGAGAGAAGGCATCGATTATGATGAGACATTCTCTCCTGTGGCTATGCTTAAATCCATCCGGACATTGCTAGCTATAGCTGCATATCTTGACTACGACATCTGGCAGATGGACGTCAAGACGGCTTTCCTCAATGGATACCTCGAGGAGGATATCTACATGGAGCAGCCCCAGGGCTTCATGACTGAGGACGGTAAAGTATGCAAGCTGAAGAAATCCATCTATGGGCTCAAGCAAGCTTCTCGTAGTTGGAACATCAGATTTGACGAAACCATAAAGAGTTATGATTTTGTGCAGAATCCTGATGAACCTTGTGTATACAAGAAGCTTAGTGGGAGCGCCGTGGTGTTCATCGTGCTTTATGTAGATGACATCCTTATCATTGGGAATGATACAGGGATGATGACCAGTGTAAAGATTTGGCTGTCCCATACCTTTGAGATGAAAGATCTTGGAGAAGCCTCTTACATCTTAGGCCTGAAGCTGTTCAGAAACCGAGAAAAGAGGATTTTGGGATTGTCACAACATGGATACATTAAGAAGATTCTTGAACGATTCCGTATGGATAGTTCTAAGAAAGGATTCCTACCCTTAAGACATGGTATCCACCTGTCTAAAGGAATGGCTCCTCAAACTGTTGAGGAAAAGAAGGCCATGGCTGGATGTCCTTATGCATCAGCCGTAGGAAGCTTAATGTATGCCATGATGTGTACTAGGCCAGATATCTGCCATGCAGTGGGAGTGGTAAGTCGTTACCAATCCTGCTATGGAGAACAACACTGGAATGCAGTAAAGAACATATTCAAATATCTGAGACGGACGCAAGATTACATCTTGGTCTATGGAGATGGTGATCTCCAAGTCTTGGGATATACAGATTCTGACTTCCAATCGGATGTAGATGATCGAAAGTCGACATCGGGGTTCGTATTCTTGTTGAATGGTGGTGCTGTGAGCTGGAGAAGCAAGAAGCAAGACACTACTGCAGATTCAACGACGGAAGCCGAATACATTGCCGCATCGGATGCTGCAAAGGAGGCGGTGTGGTTGCGCAAGTTCGTGCTGGAGCTTGGCGTAGTTTCCCCTGATACTCCCATCCCGTTACTCTGCGATAACACGGGAGCCATTGCCCAGGCAAAGGAACCCAGATGGCATCAAAAGAGCAAGCACGTGGAAAGGAAATACCACATCATTCGGGAGATACAAAAGCGTGGTGACATCATCATCACCAAGGTGGCCTCTGCCGACAACGTTGCTGATCCTCTTACCAAACCTCTGACACAGAAGGTTTTCGACCAGCATGTAATGAGTATGGGTTTAAAGATTGTACCTGAATGGTTCTGAGGGCTAGTGGGAGATTGTTAGCAATGTGAGCCCCGGGCGAACCATTTCTACAATAAATGTTATTGTAATGAATAAATTATCAATAAAAGTTATTGGTTATTTTTTCACTCCCCTTCTGAGATTAATGAATGAATGCACTATAGGGTCCCTCTGTACAATAAGGGTTATGTACCATGGCCAACTTGATGATCATACAGCTGTTGATTCATTGGATGGATCATAGAGGCTGATGCTTGGATGAATATCTAAGGAGTTAGATAGAGGACTCATCAAGCATCATCAAATGATCATTAAGTGATGATCTCCAGTCTGAGTAGGAGATGGCAATCCTATCTCTTATGACTGATATCTGACTGACCTCTTGATGCAGGTCCTCTGCATGGGAATAATGATTCAGAGGTGTCAGGTTAGTTAAGTCAATGGGTTGACTTGACGAGATCGAGATAACCAAAGACCTACGTTGAATACTGTCACAACATAGGCATGCATCCTCTGACTAGAGACAGATGTATTGCTATATGTCTGAGTATGTACATTTGGCAGACCAATAGGTTGATGACCTAATCAAGGTCTATATACCGGCGAGCTGGTGTGCATATAAGGACATATGAGTAATGCGATCTCTCAAAGGGATCATACAGGTTCACCTGTGAACCGGGAGACATGAGCTCACTCATGAGGTATTGGGACTGAACAAATTCCATGCATGGTCGTCATGCTTTGGAAGCATGACATGAATTTGAAGGTAAGATATATGCTTTGTGAAAGCATATGATCTATACCAAATCCCAATGACCAAGATTGAGAAACTTAATGATCTAACCCTGAAGATGACAGTGTAAAAGTGATCTCTATCTTCAGAATGATCATGAGTCTTCCAGTATGTAGGATGTGCAGGTATTGGGAATACCTGAAGGGTGATTTGATCATTTACGATTGTATAACCATGACACTTCCATTCCGAGGGAGTGATGAAACAGGTTTGGATTTTAGTGACTCCTCTCATTAGAGAAGTGACCTAATCTTGGTCCATAAACTGGACATTGATCTGAATAAGATTCAGATGCAATGAGAAGATTAAGTCTACGGTCTTGATTTGATCAAGCATCAGTGGGAGGTCCATAGGATCTGGATTTGAGATATAATCTCAACATCCAAGTCACTATACGTGGAACAATACAATCGCCCTGTCCTTATCTCCAAGTATCTGAGGAGAAATAGCATTGTTCTTAAATGGTTTAAGAACAATTCCATAAGATCTAAGCAAAGAGAATTTGATAATTAAATATGATTTAGTTATCATGATGTATGAGAAATTATCCAATATGATTAAATGTGATTTAATTAGTTTGGATAAGAATAATGTGGATAGAGATATCCAATTATTCATAATATATTATAAATGTGATTTATAATGTATTAGAGAGAGTTAATTATAATTTATATGTGTTGATTAATTATGATGTGTATTGGATACACATTGTGTAATTAATTAACAATATGAATTACATGTTGTTTTGGGTTGTGAATATGATTCACAATTTTTCCATGGCAAGATTGCAATATTCTCAAAGATATTTGTGAATTATCTTTGAGAAATAAAACCCAAATAATTTTGTTGCAAATAAATAAGAGAGATTACATGGAGATTTGCAATCTCATGGAGATTGCAATCTCCATGCAATCCATGGTGGACGGCACACCACTCCTACTTGGAGTGGGTGTGCGCCTACATGGAAGGCACATGGAGATGAGATCTCCATGTGTCTTCTCTCCTTATTTGTTGGGTTGATTTAGGAGCAAATTATATTTGATTTTGTCAAATATATTTTGACCTAAATTTGTTGCTTTTGACAACAACAATCTCAGCCATTGGATGAACATAAATCAATCTCATCCATTGATTTTATGTGTCCCATGGATTGAGATCCATGGATCCCAAAACCCTATAAATAGAGAGGCATACTTGGCTCTCTCTTAACACATGCTATTGTAGCACAAACTCTCTCTCTCTCTCTCTTTCTCATATACACGACAGCCCTCTCTCTCCCTCTCTTCTTGGTGGCCGTCCACCTTGGTGGAGAGAAACGTCGTCGCCCGCGCCATCGTGCTGCCGCTTCGACTCTCTGCGGTTCTTTGCCTTCTTGGAGTGCTTCACTCACCAAGGAGACGTTTGATCTCGTGCGACGAGATCAGGAGCAACCGCGCTTGGATCATCTTGGATTGCGAGGACACCGCGACTCATCTCCGCGCTCGCAAGCCGTTACTCCGACGATCGGACTTGAGACAGGAGGTCTCTTTTCGTAGAGACTTGATCAACCACGCTTCAAGAGGTATTGCATTATACTTGCTGTGGTTATAGATGAAACGATTTGAGAATGGTTCTCGGATCATGTGGTTTCATCGGTTTAAAATTTTTAAATTCCGCTGCACCGAACAACTAGTACGACTAGTCGTTCTTCGTCGTATTCGATACGACGATCACGCTTCCGTGATGCGCTTGAGGATTTCACCATATCCATCAAGGTCTTCCAGTATGCAGGATGTACAGGTATTGGGAATACCTGAGGGTGATGTGATCATAAACGATTGTATAGCCATGACGCTTCCATTCCGAGGGAGTGATGAAACAGGTTTGGATTTTAGTGGCTCCTCTCAGTAGAGAAGCAACCTGATCTTGGTCAAAGTGTTGGACATTGATCTAAATGAGATACAGATGCAATGAGATGATTAGATTTGCGGTCTTGATTTAATCAAGCAAATGTGGGAGGTCCGTGAGATCTGGATTTGAGATGAGATCTCAACATCCAAGTCACTATACGTGGAACAATGCAATCGCCCTGTCCTTATCTCCAAGTATCTGCGAAGAAAGCACATTATTATTGAAGGAGTTTAAGAATAATTCCTTTGATGAATTATGCATCCATGCAACAAGATGTTGATAATTAAATGAGATTTAATTATCAAGTATAATATGAATAAGATTCATATTATGAGAATTATTACCCAAGATAATTGAATGAGATTTAATTATCAAGGAAATGCAGATTGTGGATAGTGCTATCCATAGTATCTGTGTATATTATATGATTTATAATATATTAGAGAGAGAGAGAGCATTTTCTGTAAATAGCATTTATTAATTGTTAATATGAATTGGATTCACATTAAGCAATTAATTGGAAATGTAATTTACAATTTTGTTTGGGTTATGAATATGATTCACATATTTTCAATGGCATGATTGAGATATTCACTAATTAATTTGGAATTAATTTAGTGGATAAACTTGCAAATAATTAAGAGATAATGATATAAATTAAAAAGAGGAGATAATCCACCAAAATATGAGGTGGCATCACCCATGACTTGGTCATGGGTGATGCCCCATATTTTTAGGTGGATTATTGTCTTTTTTAATAATTATCTTATTATCATGTGATTATTGATTTTTTACTGAATTAAATTATGTTGATGATAATGCAACATATATTTAATTTAATATAAATTAGTAAATTGTTATTTTTGAACAACAATGATCATGGTCATTGATTAAATACACATATCAATCTAACCATTGATTTTGTGTGTGTCATGGATTGTGATCCGTGGACTCCCAAACTAGTATATAAAGAGGGCAACCCTAGCCTCTTAAAATACAACAAAATATTATTGTGCACGCCTACTCTCTCTCTCATCTCTCATTCTCTCCATCCCTCTCTCTCTAAAGGTGGCTATCCACCTTGTGTTCTTGAGGGAATAGCAATCGCTTCTACGCCGTCGTGTTGTCGTTTCGATTGCTCGTAGATCTCCATCTTCTTTGGAGATTCTTTCTCTAGAAGGAGACGCCAGATTTCGTTGGACGAAATCAGGAGATTCAAGGCTTGGATCTTCATCGAGGATTGCGGGGAGCACGCGTCTCATCATCGTGCCCGCAAGTGCCATCTTCGTAGACCGGACTTGAGTCAGGAGGATCTCTTGCTTTAGAGATCTAGTGATCGCAACCACGCTTTAAGAGGTATTTCTAATACTTTGTGGTTTGATGAAACAATCCAAGAAATGTTCTAGTGATCATGTGGTTTCATCTCATGATTTAAAATTTTTTAAATTCCGTTGCACCTAGTGACTAGTGCGACTAGTCGCCCCGATCGCATAAGATGCGATCGTCACGCTTCTGTGATGCGCTTGAGGATTCCTCATATCCTTCAAATTGACCTAAACTACCTTTATTGTGTACATATTACTACAAGATTAAAGAAAAAAATACAAAAAGTTACTAACTCAAATAATTGACCAGTGAGACAAAACTTCAATTACAGAATAGACAAACTAAAACGTGAATATCTTCCTCATACCATGTTTGATTTATGTATATTAATTATTAAAGTAATATATATTCAAATACCTTCAAACAAGACTAATTTTACAAAAATCAGAGCGCATATGTGAAAGTTGGGTTTTGGGTCTCTTTTGCACGATTTGTGTTTTGCATGATTTTGACTTATTATATTATGTACATAATTAATCCATTTTTTTATTTATTTTTCATTTGTATTCTTTGGTGAAAGTTTTATAAAAATCCACAAAAACTAAAATTCAAAATAAGACTAAAATCAAAGATACTGACCGAGTCCAAGTGTCCCCTGAGAGTCTATACAAATATCTCCGCTTTTCTTCTTTATTTTATTATCCTAATTCCTTCTTTATTAAAAATAAAAAAATATGATTATTGTGTAAATATTTATATTTGATATTATCTTAGTTTTTCTCGATTTTTCTATTAATTAAAAATCACAAAAAATATAAAACCCAAAAATCAAGTTCTTTTATGTACATAGAGTACCCCAAAAATATCTTTTTACATAGACGACATATTTTACTCTAGATCCCTTTATGAAAGTTGTAGATATCATCAAGGTAAGAAATTTTGTGGTGAGTACTTTTCGATCTGAGGTTGTTTTCTATTTCTTTCATATTTATATTAGATTTTTTGACTTTTTTGGAGTTGACACGTGACAGCTCCTGGAGATGCCACTTGTCGCTCATTTTTACCCTCTTTTCACTTTATTTTTAAAATAAAAAATAAAAAAATATCTTTGAAAACCCAAATTCAAGATTTACTACAAAGTAACCTAAGGATACAGTTGTCTCCATGAGTTTGTCCTTGGACTAACCAAGTAAAAAAATATAAATTGAACGCTTTCTTTAATTGATACATTAATTAAAAATTATAGTTTTTGATAAACCCTTATCCCACTATAATGAACGAATATCTTTTAATCATTAATTTCATCAAATTAAGAGGGTAATTTCACAGTTCGTCAAATGACACCATTGCCCGGGAGACACGGCTTAGGTTGTTTTTAGAAAATCAAGTTTTTAGGTTTTCCATCCCTGGGTAGTCTGGCCCCCGCTTTTTCTTTTATTTATTTCTCCATTTTTTCAACATTTTTTTATTTTATTTTATTTTTGTATACTTTTCTGTGAACCTATCTCTAATATTCGATCTTTTATTTTTCGTGCGAGGTTCTCGGCGAAGTTGGAGCGGTTCTCTTGGAAGCTGACGTAACTCGAAGCGACCGACCACCTGAAGAATTTAATTTTCAGAGATAGAGTGTTTTCTTTAATTTCTAATTAACTGCTCATTTCCAGCGGTTCACGATCAGGTTCTCGTGTCTATAAAAGAGACTGAACATTTTTTTTGTGGTGTGTTGGCCTATTTCACCCTCCGGTGAGGGTGGGGTCCGACTTGAGTGGCAAAATTAGGATAGGCACACAGTAGTGTAATTTCAAACTTGTTTGTGCCCTTCATAATTTAGGACAACACTGCACTAAATTATACACACTATATCGTTTCTCATTTAGCGAAATTAAATTATTCTATCACTCGCTAATAGATATTCATGCTCTAGGTGCAATTTCCCCTGCATGCATTAGATTTATTTTTCTAGGGAAATTTCAATTATGTTTAGCATATTACATGAAGATTGCGAGGAAGCATTGTAAGTATCTCTGACTCGGCATTCATCATTGTGTTTCCCATTGCACGTCTTTTTTTATTCTTCCCTGATTTTCATTCACTTAGGAATAAAGGAAATTGAAATCCCCGTGCAGATGTGCATTATTCCCCACTCAAATTTAAAGAAATAACCAAACTAAAACAAGGGGCTTGCTAACATTATTGATTAATGAAAATGGGATAAAATTGAAAATCATTATTTTCGGGAGAGCAACCCTGTCATTGTTTTATTTTATTGCAAGTGAGAGAGGGACTAACACTAGGATAGAGCCAAGCCAGGATTTCCAGATTGACTACTGATTCTACAAAAATGATTAGCTACTTCTTAGTGAGGATCTACGGGTAGCTGGTAAACGGTCTGGATTTCCTTAGACGAGTGAGAGGTTTAGAGGACATTGTGTAAGGCTCCGTCTTCAAGTAACTTTGAACCATACTCATATGGTCCGTACTTACTCCCATACTAGCTGAAAACGGGTGCAACTAGTCGTAAGAGTCAAGACTTTCTGTAGGGAAATACAAGCACCTAAGAACTCGTTAACTCTTTCAATTTATATTTATCACCAACTAAATAGACAAGATAATTTGGCCAAAGGTTTGTGGCCTTCACTAAGTTGACTTGGTGAAATCGAGGATTGCATTTGTGTATTAAATTGTGTGACTGTGCAATTGCACACACAAATCGTGGTTTCGCAAATCCATTTTTTTCATTCCTCTTGAAGATATCATAATTTTGGTATTCATATCCATACTCTGTAAGTAGCGTTCATGTGAGAAATTCCCAATCTTCGTATCCACCTTATGTTTAGAAGAACCATCTCTTTGAGATAGTTTCTCCCCGGTCATCATTCTTTTTGCCCACCCACCCACCCTTGGTTGAAACTTCCAGATACAAGCCGCTCACAGAAACAAACACGTACTATATGGAGCAAGCAGATTCAAGGATGAATATAGACGTAAGCATCTTTAACATAGGAATACGATTCCTGGTTATTTATGATAATTCATTGTTTAAACCATCCTCTACCTAGGATGATCACAGCCCGAGTATGATCGCTTTTCCTTTGATCACAAATATGACACCCAAAGTCAAGGAAATATGACTCATGACCAAACCCTAATCACAGAGATTTACTATATCGGTTCAGGAGAAAATGCCAATGTCACAGCATATTGAGCATAGTCACTCATCTTTGAGTCATGAGACAATAATGGATGATAGAGCTTTGATCAATAAGACAATCGAGGATTTGACAGAACAATTTGATAATGCCATCCAAATAGTAAAAGACATGATAATCAACCAAGAGGAATCAAGAAAATCATAGTGTGAACCTGAAACTCATCATGTGGCGGATGTCTACCAGCAGACACCACATACCACTAACAAGTCCACTGACCACTTTACCGACACTAGTGAAAATTCTAAAAAAATTTAAAAATCATAAAATAAAAAAATCAGACAACATCAGTATGGAATCATTTTGTAAAAGTCTAATCTTAAAGCTTCCATTAATCAAGTCCATAGAGTATGTTCTCGATCTTCAAAGATTAGTGAAGAGTCGATTATCTCCTAATAAGACGGGAAAGAAAAGATCTCGAACATAATGTCATTTAATAACTATGGCCAGTTCAATGGTGTTGATCCAGACAGACAAGGTCCGGAAAGTCAAACGGTTAACTAAGGTGACTTGTGAAATTTAGAATACAAAGTTTAATAATGTTCAGATTGATGATGAGACAGACTTGAACTCATACCGCTTAGAAAGACCCAAGTGATCATTCAATTTCCTGACCAATCCACAAAAAGACCGATAGGAATCTTTGTCGTCACCATTAATTCCAATGTGTCATGCATAGAGTGGACTTTATTGTCTTTAACATTGAGCACCAAGGAGATTTATCTGAGTTTCCCATTATTTTGGTAAAGCCATTTATGGCTTCTGCCAGAGTGACTATTAATTATGAGACGCAATACATTATATTCCCGAACACAAACCCAACCGATCAAATTCTCGAGGACACATCGAACACTGAAACAACCGAACAAGAAATCGACAGTCATAACATAGAAGAACCATCATATGCCTAGACCTCTCCACTTATCACAGACGCAAACAAAGGAGAGACATCGTATGAAACGGCTGATGAGCCTATGAAGGAGAATAGAATCAACTGAGCCACACCCTATTCACCACACCCGGACAAGGTTATGTTGGATCTCCCTTTGTCCACAAACGCAAAACCAACAAAGAGTAAATACTTAGGATGTGTGATGACTTACAAGAATATTACAATCTATATGGAGACTCATCTGATAGGAAACCCATGATTAGCACTTCACAAAGAATACCTCCTGAACTGACTAAAAATGTCATTTCAACATTTCAGACTAAGTATCTCTTGAGGATTACTCACCAGGTTCAGAGGATGTGACTAGTATGAGAGAGCTTAGTTCAGAGAATTTGGAGCCTGATTGGAACAAGAAGTCATATGTCGATCCACTTTGAACTTTCCCTGCCCCTCTCTACTATTCGTCTAAAGGCAACTCCCCTGGCCCCATTCAATATACTGGAACGATACGTTATGACCAGAATGACACTTATTCATCAGAATATTCAGAGAAAGAGCAGATTGACCTGAAAACTGAGCAAAATCTAAGAAAGAAGCTAAAAAATAAGAACAGTTGGAGTGGTGTGACCTTCAAGTATTATTCATCTGGTGACAACTCCAATGATGGTTGGGAATCCTCTGATTCATCTTCTTCCTATCAATATCCCCTTCCACCACATTTTTAAAAAAAATCTACCGTAAACTGCCTTGATCATCGGCCACCCTTTCCCCCTCCCATCAGTTTCCTTGTATATTTTCTTCCTAAACTTAGGCCAAGGCCTAGGTATGAGGGGGGTGCCATTTGTATTTACTCATCAATCTAGTGTCCATTTGATCTGTATATTCTCCAAATCTCATAGGTTCTCATACTTACTCTTGTCCTATACTTAGGCTGATCAAAGCCTAAGTATAGGGGGGACCGATGCACATCCTGTATATATTCATCCATTTCTCTTCTTGACCTTGGTCGTTCCACTTTCTGATCTTCTTCTATACTTAGGTTGACTAGAGCCTATGTATAGGGGGGCGGTCGACTTATACACCCTTTTTATTTTTTAATTTTTTTCTTTTACTATCCTACGCTTAGCACGAACTGTGTCTTCTTGTCACTTCTTGTGCTCTGAGGACATAGTACACGATAAGTATGGGGGCGTGTATATATTACATATATACTTTACCCATAACTCATACTTTCACGTATTTTCTTATATATATTATGCAATAATTACAGGATGGGTAAAAATAACAAAACAAACAAACAAAAACAAAAAAACACTAAAAAAATCTTTGCTCTTGCATTTATACAAAAAAAGGAGAAAATCATCTTGCACTTCATTTTTCACCTCATATGCATATACATTTCATTTTGCTTATCTGGCATATGCAAAGTGAAAAGTTATTAGGTTCTGAACTGAGTTATGAGTAGAAGTGGAGAGTGATCTTGAGTTGGCCTTAATCTACCATATTTCCAGAGGAACTTCACCGAGAAAGAGGATTTTAGAAGCTTCAGGTATTTTGACTTAATTCTTTGAATTCTGCATGACAATGTCCAGCATTTGACTCTTAGTGTCTAACCTAGTTGCCTAATTCTGGGTATAGCTTTTGAGTAGGGAATTAATATGTTCTCTCGCGATATGCACTTAGCTCAACTCAGACATGGTGTTGGAAGACTATGTGGGTCTCTTTTCTAGTAGCATGGACATCTAAAGACTAGAGTGTGGGTTGAAATAAAGCTTCAGAAAAGGGATGGATGGCTGGGCACAACTTTTTCTAAGACCCCAAAATATTTATGGAAAAAAGATTCCATATCCGCAGGTGAACAAAAGATCCATGCAGAGTTACCAAAAATCCATACAAAAAAAGAAGCCAAATTACCTAATAAATATCTAACCAAAAAGATCCAAGCTTCAAGAAAACCTGCTGATGAAAGTCAGATTCGCCTCTTTAAAAGTGATGAATTAGTCGTAGTACAGGAGGCGAATTTGGTTCAGCAAAAACCACAGTCCTTTGAATGCTGTGGAGTATTTTTACTTGGCAAGTCTACCAAGGTCGAATACAGGGACACGGCTACCTAATATGTTTGTCGAATTTCGATTCATGAAGCACAATGTGAGCTAATTTCAGTTTCAGGTCCACATGCAAATTATGCAATTTAAAATGCAATACTAAGATGGATGCATTTTTTAATTGATTTTTATGCAAGTTAAAGTCATGCATGAGCAAATATGCAAGAGAATTTATGTGCAGATTAAATACTACAATTATACCCTAAAAATTATGAGCAACATAATAGAAAGTGAATCAGTGTCGATTTAATCACAACAAAAAAAGCGGTCATTAGATCAAAGCAAGACAAGGAGAGCAGGGTCCCATTTTTCTCATAAAAATTTACTTCAATTAAAACAGTGGCAATCTAGACAATTAAACATGCTAAGATGTAGAGGACAAAACAAGGATCAAACGACACTAAAATCATGCAATTTAGACCTACGATGCTCAAGTTATGCTAAAAACAATGCAGGGGCATAATTGTAGTAAAAATACAAGAAAATAAAGAGATAAATATTGCATTTAGGTCCCTGGAGGGACCTAAATGCAAATAGGAAAAACTGCATGGGCCCATACGTAATTTGTCCAATGCGTGCAGGGGCCTTTTTGTAATTTCTAAAACCTTGGAGGGTCTCCCTGTAAAATACCCCAGGCGTGCACGCGTGCGGAGGACCAAAATGAAAATATCATTTCTTCCGGGGTCCTTCATGCAAAATACCCAACATCTCGCGTGCACTGCACGTGAGGGGCCAGGCTCGAGGAAGCTCCTATGGTTTGGGACACGTAGTGAATTTAGGAGGTTCGGCTAGAGGTGCGGACGACCCGAGCCTATAGGTTGGGCTAGAGGCTCGGGTGGTCCACGTGTCATCATCTGAGCCGTCCGATCCTGATGATCGGACGGTGCCTGTACCTTCTTCCTCTGCCTTGGCCCACCGGAGAAGGCGGATCTCCGGCGATCCCTGAATTCCTCCTCCGAGCTCCAGAGAGTGTTCTGACGGTCGGGGAAGCGAGCTGGAGGTCGGGCGGAGGTCCTTGAGCCGGTGTGGAGCTCTGATGACGTCTAAAGCTGCACGTCGGAGTATGGTTGTCGGAGAAGAATTTCGAGACTAGCGAGGAGATGCGAGCTCCAATCATTGATGGTTCCTGCAAACATTAAATGAAGCCGAAGCGTGGTGCGTGAGAGTATGAAGTGAATGGAGTCTCGTGGACGTGGAGGAGTGGAGGACTTGGGGTCTCTTCTCCGGCGAGCTTCAGAGAAGGTGGGGCGGAGGTGAACGAGGTCATGGAGAATGAGGAGGGTGAGCGGAATAGTGGGCGGAGATGCTGGTGGAATGGCGGAGGTCGTGAGATGGTCAGATGACAGTGGAGTGGAGTTAGGGAATCATGAAATTAAAGAGAAAATAGAAATAAAATTCACCTCGCCAGAGCGTGGTGTTGGCGGAGGGGAAAGGCCTGGGCTGGGCTTCAGATGAAACCCTTGGTCTTCGCACGACAGGGCAGACCGCTCCCTAGTGCTCGACGGTGATGAATCTCGGATTCATCACTCTAAATCTCATTTATTAAGCTTAAGTCCCTAAAAATCAACAGCATATTTGCATTTATTCTGCATAATTAGCATTCATGCATGTTTTCATAAAAATGGCATTTTATCCATAATTTCTGCACAAAATAAAAGCCAAAAATCCAAGCCACAGTTGACCTGTAAATAGCCTAACTTCCCAGATTTTTAACTCCTTCATGCTAACTCCGAATAACCCAAAACTACTTCCATTGTGTACATATCACTCACAAGAATAAATGAAAAATACAAAAAAAATCACTAACCCCAAATAAGTGGACCAAAAACCCAAACCCTAGTTTCATGATTTTCAGACTAAAAGCCACATATCTTCCCCATCCAGTGTCCGATTTGATCCTACTCACTTTTGAACTAATGCACATTCAATTACCTTCAAAACAAGACCAAGTTCAAGTGAATCGGAGCTCGTACATGAAAGTTTGGTTTTGGGCCTCTTTTGTACATTGTATATTTTCGCGTTTTTTGACCTTGTATTTTATGTATATATTTTCTTAATCATAAAAATAAAAAAATAGAACTAGGTGTATTTTATTTATCTTTGATCTTTCCTTATTTTTTCGGATTTTTATCGTGTTTAAAAATGACAAAAAATTAGAAAACCCCAAAATCAAGGTATTCTATGTACATAGGATACCCCAAAAATTCACTTTTTACAGTTGACCGATTTTGGCTTTGATGTCTACATAAAAGTTGTAGATATCGTTGAGACGAGCATTTTTTGTGAAGGAACTTTTTCGATCCGAGGTCATTTGCTATTTCTTTTTAATTTTACAAATATTTTATTTTCGGTTTTTTCTGGTGCTGACACGTGGCAGTACCTGGTGCCGCCACGTGTCAGCTATTTTTCGCGTATTTATTTATCCGTTTTTTATAAAAAAATTATTAAAAAAACCACGCACGTGCAGCGCACGTGCCACCCCCGCACGCGCACTGCACGTGCGCCCCGCGCCCTTTCTCTTTATTCCGCCACGTGTCGACATCTGGGCCGTCCGATCTCGGCCGATCGGACGTCCCTTGACCATCTTCCCTGGTCGCGTCTTCCCCGAATCCTCCGCCTTCTTTCGCAACCGCCGCGTCGCCCTTATCCTCGCCACCTCCCTCAACGGCCAACGCCTCTCCCTCGAGTCCTCCTCTGTTATCCTCGACGATCTCGCCAACTACCACCGATCGCCGACCCCTCTCGTGGCCTATTTAAGAGCCTTGTCGACCACAGACCTTCGCATCCGTCGATTCTTGGAAGTGGGCCTCTTCGCCGGTGGTGACAGCCCGTCGTCAGCCTTCGTGCGGCGTGATCCGAGGTGATCCCCTCGTTGCAGCCAAGCTCTCGCCGCTGCTCAGCTCCGGTCGAGCACCGTTGAGCCCTCCTCTAGGTTCACGCTTCTTCCTCCGCAAGATCTCTCTCTCTCTCGCTCTCCCTGCCGTTGCTCCGAGCTCTGCTCCGCTCAGAGCTTCAACCCACACCATCCATCATCTCCGATCTTCCGCTCCGCCCCGAGCAACACCATACCCCTCCACCTTCGCAACCTCGCCACTGACGTTGCCTTCTTCACCGACTTCACATCAGAGCGCCGCTGCGACTTCACCATCATCGACAACAGCTGTCTTCTTCACCGACGTCCCCCGGCCGTTTGTCGGCCAACCGCAACTCCGTCAGCCGCTTCACCGCTTCGTCGATCGTCATCAACATCGTTAGCGACTCCGTCTTCATCGACCTCCAGTTCACCCGCCTCCACCCTCAGGTGCTCCGACAACGGCGAGCGACCCCTCCCCGACATCTTCTCCGACACCCCCAGGAGCTGCTCCAGCCGATCGGCATCGACCTTCGTCACCGCCAGCTCCGGCGCACCGCTCCGCCCTCCAGACACTAGGCTTCTCTGCCCCCTCGCCTGGGCCGACTCGTCGCACCACCAGGCTCCACCAGAGCGGCCCTCTCCCACGCCACCGGGCCTTCTCTGCCGCGTCAACAACCACGCCAGGCCGGGCTCCAAGCCCGAGACCCCAGCACGTGCTTCGCACGTGCGTGGGGGACGTCATCCTCTACGCCATTCCCCGAGTCACGTGCTCAGCACGTGACACGTGGACAATTACATTCCAGCCCCGGCCTTCCTCCATGTTGCAGCCGAGTCCAAGAGCCACAGGACACGTGTGCCGCACGTGCATTGTGTGAATTTTGCAGTGAACCCCTCCGTGGTCTCGGTAATTACCATTCAGTCCCCGTCTGCATATCTGTTATACATTTATCCATTGCATTTTTTATCTTATTTGCATATGTACCCTTGTTGTTCTCCTCAATTTTGAACCCCTTTATTGCATTATTTATTTATTTAAAAATAGCATTGTGTTCCTCATATAATCTTCTACACTTTGACATACTGTGAGTATTTTTGTGATTGACAGTTAATTATTTATTAATTATTTTGTGGAAAATTACATATTTTGCCCACTTTGTGCTCTTAAAATTGCCATTGATTAACCGTTGCTCTAAAAATTCCTGAAAAATCATAGATTGTAGAGATTATTTTGCTTGACATTGTGCCCAAAAATCTTCGCATTTGCATGCATCATTTGCCCTGTAAAAATCATTTTGCATATTTCACTATTTATTTTTAATAGGTATTAGATCCCACATTTTTGAAGATTAGGATTTTTCTGAGATCAGGCACCTAGTGATAGATCTTAGATAATTTTGGTCCTTGAAAATAAGTAGGTTTGATATTTATTATAATTAAATTTTAAAAATCATTCTGTTTGCATTTAAAAATCCATAAAAAATTCATATTGCATCCAAAAATTCCAAAAAATTACATTACATTCATTTCATCATCATTTACATTGTGGCCAAGTTTCGTATTTTTCGGACAACGTTTGATTGAAATTTACATTTTAGTCCCTAAAATAGGCCAAAAACCGCATCTGCATCTCTTATTTGCATTGAAAATACAAAAAAAAAGACCACCTTGAAAACCGAACTAAAAATTGGATAGGCGCAACTCTAGGTTGTTCCTTTGCCTCCTTGTGATCGACCTTGGGACTTGCCCAAGTAAAACAAACATAAGAACCACTTGATTAAAATTGATTTAAAATTTGTGGTTATTTCTTGACCGTTTCCGATTGCCGCCTACAACGAACGAATTTAATTATTTCCACACTACAAAGATAACACCATCTTTTTTAACTCGGCATTTTCGGGCTCGTCAGGCGGCGCATAATGGCGACCTCTACGTGGCCGGAGGCCACGGATCACACCGGGGAGGCCCGACCATGATCGCCTCAAATCGACCGTCCTCCTCTATCACCGGAGGAGGATGAAGCTAGGGCGGACTCCCGTAGATGGTGGATGAAGGTTCTTGGAGGCGGGCGAGGGCTTAAATAGGTGGAGGCGTCCGACGGTTACGTGGCGGAGCAGGGATGTTTAAATGGATGTAGTGAAGGCCGGGCGTAATGGCGGGGTGAGTTGGGGGTTACGCGAGGGACGCGGAGGAACGGGCTTTGAGGGGGAGGCGTTATGAGCAAGAGGGATGGCCGGAAGTGGCGACCAGAAATGGAAGCGGGAGGTGTGCACTCGAGGTGAAACGGTTGGAGCGGGGGGTTTCGCGAGGAGGAAGATGATCTGGTGGTCGTTGGATCCCATGATCCAACGGCTGAGATGCGAGCGCGGATGGAAGGTAGAAATCAAATCCTAGGATCTGATCGTATGGCTAGGAAATAGGTGCGGACAAGTGGTTAGGATTGAATGATGGGGGCGATCTAACGGTGAGGGATAGAGGGGTGAGTGGAGCCTGGTGGACCATCGGATCTGGACTAGATCGGGTGGCTGAGGTGAAGGGTGATGTGGCGCAAGGGAGACCGTAGGATGAAAGGATGATCGGACGGTTGGGGTTAGGGCGTGAGAGAGCGGTTGAGATTTGATCAGGGTTTAGATCCGACGGTGGATGATTGGGAAGAGTTCAACGGATGAGATGGAGGCGGGCTCAGCGGATCCAACAGCCCAGGAGGCCGACGGGTGGCGGAAAGAGGAGAGGGCCACGTGGGCGGCCCAAAGGGCGCCACGTGGCCCAATTAGAAGAATTTAAATAAAATTACAAAGAAAAATGTAAAAGAAATAGTTAGAGGCCGAATTAGGAATAAGGCAAAACATGAAAGTTGCTCGTCTCGATGAGATTTACAACTTTCATGTTGGTATAAAAGCCAAAAGAGGTCATTTGTACAAAACGTATTTTTGGGGATATTTTTAGGGGGATAAAAATACCGATTTTGTGGTTTTGAGATGTTTTTGTATTTTTTTAGTGTTTTTAATGGTCAGTGAATTATAGGCAATTATTCCACCTAATTTTTAGGGGTTTTTTAGGATAAAATAATTACTAGAAAAATAAAGGAAATTCAATACAATAATTTAATGGTAAATTATATACAATATAGTACAGGATAAAAACAAAGAATTAATGGGTATTTTTATTGGATTGATTGAGCAGGGGTTTTAATTTGCGTCTTTTAGCATGATTAATGCAAGATTCATCATACCCCTATACTTAAACCATGCTCGTCCTCGAGCATCTAAAGAATGAAGGAGTCGGATTAATTCTTGACAGTGCGCGTGAAAAATTCAAGGCTTGATCTTTCGAAGACTCTTGACCTGAGTGATCCTAAATTTCTGGGTTTATCCAAGCCTTAGTCAGAAGGAATCCAACTTTTCTAATTATCGGTCTCTCTTTTTGTACATATAATATAAGGATATGACATTTAGTGTACTGCATTTCATGAGAGCCGAGTCGATGCATCACCCAAAGTTCCAGTCCTAAAGACTCTCCTCTAGACCTAATCGTCAATACTAGGGAATAAATCTATTCTTTCTTCAGTCAACCGTCCCATTAGTTTGTCAGACTTGAAATGTTGATGGTCGGCCAGATGATGGAGGTAATGGGATTGTGTCTATTTTTCTAACCCTCACATTGGAACAAGGGGCCTCTCGAGTGCCTTTTTACTCAACAATTGTTGATCAATGTGTCCGTCAAGAGAGTTGGAGTCGTCTGCGCTTGTTTTTCTGGGAGTACACCGGGATGTGTGTTTTCTGAGTATCTAAGATACCTTCGACACCCAGACTTGTATCGCTTACGATGCAGGGCCCTTTTTGTGGTGTCAGCTCGACTCCTTGGTCCTAATTAGCGCTTGGTCCAAGTGGACACTTTGAAAATGTTTGGGAGCGCTCGCCATTGGTGGAAGCTCATTTGTAATTTGACTTTGATATTCAGAGCTTTTTCTTTGACATTTCATTTCTTTTGTTGGCTAGCTCCACTGCTTTTACCAAAAGTTGGCGCACACTGATCAACAATTTCCATTAAGTTTCATCACACCCTGGCACATAGGTAAATATCAAAAAGATAGCATATGAATCTTGTTCACATACTGGCTAGGGTTTTGCTGACACTCAGGTTTTCTGAAGCCTTCATTAACTTTATCCCATCCTCGAATATCATTAGATCGGATCTAAATTCAAATCTCTGGTCCTAGTTCCTCAAGTGATATCTCAACTCAGATCGTCAATCATGCAGTTGTGGAAGTGATTGTGCTGATCATATTTTCTTGAAGGTAGAGATGAAGAGTGCAATATAGCACTCAAATCTTTCAAACCAGGGAAGTGTGCATATTTAAGTCTTTAAAAACCCTAATGGCTAAGGCATGTTAACTCAAACTTTCAAGATCACAGAAATCCAGTGTCCTCAAAATCCTCAAGCCTTGAGTGAGTGTGAATGTGTCAGGAATACACCAATTCCTTAGGTTAGTGATTTTTTGTATGATTTTTGTCTTTTGCATATTTTTATGGGTTTTAATATATATTTTTTTAATTCCTCAGAGAGACAATGATTGGCCCAGGCTCAAATAAAAGTATCCACTCTCAGCCAGTATGGGCGTAAGTACGGGCCGAGACCCGTGTTACTTGAGGACGGGGCCATATACGATGTCCTCTAAACCACCCACTCTGCTAAGGGAGACCGAGGTTCCCTCACTGAAAATTTCTACTAAGCCTAGTAGTCAGAGTAAAATTCCAAGAATTTTTTTTTCAAATTTTTTTTACAGGAATATTTACAAAAATTGTTCCCTCAATTTTTAATAAACAATTTTTACAAGGTTTTTACAAACTCAGTTCACAAGTTTACTAAAACCCAATCTGAAAATAAATTAAAAAGTTTTAAAAACACGAGCTAAGGCTAAAGTAAATATACAATAATATACGGTATACCCCCCATACTTAAATTTTGCTATGTCCTCATAGCACAAGTGCCATGATACCAAGGCTCGATTCAAATATCAGGTGATATAGTGGAAATGAGGAGGAGGGTCCCCCTATAATTAGGTCAATACTGACCTAAGTACAGGAAGATGGGACGAGGGAGGGATGAGCAGGCAGGTCCTCCCATACTTAGGATACAAATAGCCCAAGTAAGGTCTGCATTAGGGGGGAGGGTGTTCTATGATACAAGGGTGCGGGGGAGGGGGTTCGTGAAATATACACACAGAGAGAGAAATATACAGGGAAAGATGGTGGGGGTGAGTGTGTATGTGCAAGTGTAGGTGTGTGTGTGGGGGGGGGGGAATCATCAAGTGATCTACTCTCTCTCTTTTACAACATGCAAAACTGGAAATAAATATGCAGATGCAGGTTTTTGTTTTTTTTGTTTTTTTTACAATATGCAATGCATTTTGTCTGATATAATATTCCTAAAATTTCTTCCCGAATTCTTTTGCGTCCTTTTCAGCAGAAGCTCCCGACTTCACGCCTCCATGAGGATCAAGCGTCCTCGATCATCATGGGCCCTGCCACAAAAGAGAAAAGTTAGACACACCGAGAAATTAAATCAACAGATGCTAAAATTGATGCATGAAACGAGGACCTAAAAATTATCAACAAATAAAATCAAAATTCAATAATTAAGCAAAGTTGTGTCCCCGGCAATGGCGCCATTTGATGAAAGTCAAATTCGCCTCTTTAAAAGTGATGAATTAGTCGTAGCACAGAAGGCGAATTTGGTTCAACAAAAACCACAGTCATTTGAATGTTGTGGAGTACTTTTACTTGGCAAGTATACCAAGGTCGAACACAGGGACACGGCTACCTAATATGTTTGTCGAATTTTGATTCATGAAGCACAATGTGAGTTAATTTCAGTTTCAGGTCCACATGCAAATTATGCAATTTAAAATGCAATACTAAGATGCATGCATTGTTTTAATTGATTCTTATGTAAGTTAAAGTCATGCATGAGCAAATATGCAAGAGAATTTATGTGTAGATTAAAGACTACAATTATACCCTAAAAATTATGAGCAACATAATAGAATGTGAATCAGTGTCGATTTAATTATAATAATAAAAAGTGGTCATCAGATCAAAGCAAGACAAGGAGAGCAGGGTCCCATTTTTCTCATAAAAATTTACTTCAATTAAAACAGTGGCAATTGAGACAATTAAACATGCTAAGATGTAGAGGACAAAACAAGGACCAAAACGAAACTAAAATCATGCAATTTGGACCTACGATGCTCAAGTTACGCTAAAAACAATGCAGGGGCATAATTGTAGTAAAAATGCAAGAAAATAAAGAGATAAGTATTGCATTTAGGTCCCTGGAGGGACCTAAATGCAAATAGCAAAAACCGCCTGGGCCCATATGTAATTTGTCCAATGCACGCATGGGCCTTTTTGTAATTTCTGAAACCTTGGAGAGTCTCCCTGTAAAAATACCCCAGGCACGCACGTAACGCACACGCCTAGAGGACCAAAATGAAAATATCAATTCTTTCGGGGTCCTTCGTGCAAAATACCCAGCACCTCACGTGCATTGCACGTAAGGGGCCAGGCTCGGGGAAGCTCCTGTGGTTCGGGACACGTGGTGAATTTAGGAGGTTCGGCAGGAGGTTTGGACGACCTGTGCCAGTAGGTTGGGATGGAGGCTCGGGTCATCCACGTGTCATCATCTGAGCCATCCGATCCATATGATTGGACAGTGCTTGTACCTTCTTCCTCCGCCTTGGCCCATCGGAGAAGGCGGGTCTCCGGCGATCTTCCTCCTCCGAGCTCTAGAGAGTGTTCTGACGGTCGGGAAAGCGAGCTGGAGGTCGGGCGGAGGTCCTTGAGCCGTTGCAGAGCTCTGTTGATGTCTAAAGCTGCCCGTCGGAGTATGGTTATCGGAGAAGAATTTCGAGACCAGCGAGGTGATGCGAGCTCTGATTATTGATGGTTCCTGCAAACATTATATGAAGCTGAAGCATGGTGCATGCGAGTATGAAGTGAATGGAGTCCCGTGGATGTGGAGGAGCGGGGGACTTGGGGTCTCTTCTATGGCGAGCTTCAGAGATGGTGGGCGGAGGTGAACGAGGTCATGGAGAACGAGGAGGGTGAGAGGAATAGTGGGTGGAGATGCTGGCGGAATGGAGGAGGTCGTGAGATGGTCAGATGACAGTGGAGTGGAGTTAGGGAGTCGAAAAATTAAAGAGAAAATAGAAATAAAATTCACCTCGCCGGAGCGAGGTGTTGGCGGAGGGGAAAGGCTTGGGCTGGGCTTCAGATGAAACCCTTGCTCTTCGCACGATAGGGCCGACCTCTCCCTGGTGCTCGGCGGCGCATAATGGCGACTGCTACGTGGCCAGAGGCCACGGATCACACCAGGGAGGCCCGGACATGATCGCCTCGAATCGACCATCCTCCGCTGTCACCGGAGGCGGATGAAGCTAGGGCGGACTCCCGTAGATGGTGGATGAAGGTGCTTGGAGGCGGGCGAGGGCTTAAATAGGTGGAGGCGTCCGACGGTTACGTGGCGGAGCGGGGATGTTTGAATGGATGTAGTGAAGGCTGGGCGTAATGGCGGGGCGAGTAGGGGGTTATGCGAGGGACACGGAGGAACGGGGCTTTGAGGGGGAGGCGTTATGGGCGAGAGGGATGGCCGGAGGTGGCGGCTGGAAATGGAAGGGGGAGGTGTGCGCGTGAGGTGAAATGGCTGGAGCGGGGGGTTTTGCGAGGAGGAAGACGATCTGGCGGCCGTTGGATCCCATGATCCAACGGTTGAGATGCGAGCGCGGATGGAAGGTGGAAATCAAATCCTAGGATCTTATCGTGTGGCTAGGAAATAGGCGGGGGTGAGTGGTTAGGATTGAATGATGGGGGCGATCTAACGGTGAGGGATAGAGGGGTCACGTGGAGCTTGGTGGACCATCAGATCTGGACGAGATCGGGTGGCTGAGGTGAAGGGTGACGTGGCGCAAGGGAGACCGTAGGATGAAAGGATGATCGGACGGCTGGGGTTAGGGCGCGGGAGAGCGGTTGAGATTTGATCAGGCTTTAGATCCGACGGTGGATGATTGGGCGGAGTTCAATGGATGAGATGGAGGCGGGCTCAGCGGATCCAACGGCCCAGGAGGCCGACGGGTGGCGGAAAGAGGAGAGGGCCACATGGGCAGCCCAAAGGGCGCCACGTGGCCCAATCAGAAGAATTTAAATAAAATTACAAAGAAAAATATAAAAGAAATAGTTAAAGACTGAATTAGGAAAAAGTCAAAACATAAAAGTTGCTCGTCTCGATGAGATCTACAACATTCATGTTGGCCAAAAAGCCAAAAGAGGTCATTTGTACAAAACACATTTTTGGGGATACTTTTAGGGGTAAAAATACCGATTTTGTGGTTTTGAGATGTTTTTGTATTTTTTAGTGCTTTTAATGGTCAGTGAATTATAGGCAATTATTCTACCTAATTTTTAGGGTTTTTGAGTATAATATAATTACAAGAAAAATAAAGGAAATTAAATACAATAATTTAATGGTAAATTATATACAATATAATACAAGATAAAATCAAAGAATTTATGGGTATTTTTATTGGATTGATTGAGCAGGTGGTTTAATTTGCGGCTTGTAGCATGATGAATACGAGATTCATCACCTGCTGATCTTAGTAAAAACTTGCCTAACCTGGTCGGCTTCACAAGGAGAGGTGACTACACTGGTCACGCTCTAGTTATGTTCCCCTTCTTAAAATTTCTCCCCCTTTCGATTGTGAACACAATGCGACAGACCTTAGAAGAAAATATATGACTCACCCAGGATGAGTTATTGGGAGGGAGGATTGCATGGTAGTCCGGCAACCTTTCACATATATGAGACAGTTGTTCAATGTTCATGGGATATGCTTTGGGAGAAGGACTGATCTAAGATGACTTCTGAGTTGAATCTGTTACAATGATATGTAGAAATCGAGAGCTATTGATTTTAAAACCCTAAGTCTCACAGAAGTTCCTCCACACTATTAATCCAAAGGTCGGGTTTGGTTCCATTTTCACCTTTTGTTCATGACTTTGGTATGGAACCCAAATTCATTTCACTTTTGCATTTCATTCTAGTTGCTCGGGGACGAGCAACGTTTAAACATAGGGCGTTGATGAATCCATGATTTATCATACTAAAAGATGAAAAAAGAGCTTCGTTCCTGAGTAAGTAGTTGCATTTCATCATTTATTTTGCATTTTTATCATTCATGCATTTAAAATTAATATTTGCATTTTAGCATTCATAATTTAACTCAGCCATGGCCGGTCCCAAGCCCGGATGAATGAGGAGGGTTGCATTAGGTAGCCGACAACCAGTGTAAAACAATCAGGGACAACGTCCTAAATAATATATTTTTTAAAAATACTATTTAGGAATTTACCTTATGACAGTAGGATCTTTTCAACATGGATTTAAGCAAACATACAGATTTCGTTGAGGCTTTCCCTACTTGCGACGCATTACATCGCCCGAATGCAATGAAAAATTAGCAAGGGCTGCTACATCGCAGCCTGGATGTAGTTCAGAATTTGCAAGGGGTTCTCGCATGAGGAACGCATGTGGGTAATTAAGCTAGTTCTGCTGCATCACCGCCTGGATGTAGTCCAAAATTTGTAAGGGATCTCGCATAATGGATGCCAACAAGTAAAGAAGTTAGTCCAAAAGAGATTGCAACAAAAGTTACGGATTGGTAGTTGGAATATTGGCACTTTAACGGGAAAAATGATGGAGATAGTGGATACAATGGAAAGAAGGAAGATTCATATACTATGTCTTCAAGAGACTAAATGGGTTGGAGAGAAAGCAAGGAGATCGAGAAGACAAGCTTTAAACTTTAGTATTCAGGTAAATATAAGGGTAGGAATAGTGTTGGGGTGGTTGTTCATAAGGATTTGAAGGATTGTGTGGTTGAGGTGCAAAAATTCGGGGATCGGATTATTTTGCTAAAATTGGTGCTTGAAGAAGGAATTCTGAATATCATCTCAGTTTATGCACCACAATTTAGTTTATATGAAAGGATTAAACAAGATTTCTAGGAGGATATGGATAAGATTTTACAAGTAATCCCATATAGAGAGATGATTTGCATAGGTGGACATCTTAACGTACATGTGGAAAAAGATGCTTAAGGGTATGCTAGTGCTCATGGAGGATATGGTTTTGGGGATAGAAATGAAGAGGGAAAAGTCATTCTGGATTTTGTAACGACATATGACCTTTTCATCGCAAACACTCTCTTCAAGAAGAGGGAGGAATATTTACTAGAACACAGATAGATTACTTTGCATTGAGGAGAAGATATCAGTTGTGTCATAAAGACTGCAAAGTAATCTTAGGAGAGAGTTTGACAACCCAACATCACTTCTAGTCTTGGATATGCAATTAAAAGGACTGATAAAGAAAAGGAGGGTTCCTAAGATCACTAAAACTAGATGGTGGAATCTTCCATTGAAGAAGTCGAGCTTCAAGGAGAAGGTTAGAAGACTTATCTTGGGATTGTAGAGGAAGTGCAAATGAGATGTGGGAGGCAGTAACATTTTGTATCCGAAAGGTAGCCAAAGAGATGTTAGGCGAGTCAAAAGTAGGAACTTCAGGTCAAAAGGAGGCTTGGTGGTGGAGTGAAGTGGTGCAAGAGAAGCTAAAAATTAAAAGAGCATGCTTAAAAGGGATGATAAAGAAAAGGAGGGTTCCTAAGATCACTAAAACTAGATGGTGGAATATTCCATTGAAGAAGTCGAGCTTCAAGGAGAAGGTTAGAAGACTTATCTTAGGATTGTAGCGGAAGTGCAAATGAGATGTGGGAGGCAGTAACATTTTGTATCCTAAAGGTAGCCAAAGAGATGTTCGACGAGCCAAAAGTAGGAACTTCAGGTCAAAAGGAGGCTGGGTGGTGGAGTGAAGTGGTGCAAGAGAAGCTAAAAATTAAAAGAGCATGCTTTAAAGTTATTTCTAAGGATAGAACGGAGGAAACTGTCACAAAATACAAATTAGCGAAGAAGGAAGCAAAGAAGGTTGTAAGCGAAGCTAAGTCAAAAGCTTATGAAGTTTTGTATAAAAATCTCGACTCTAAGGAGGGGCAGAAGTATATTTTCAGGTTGGCCAAAGCAAGAGAAAGAAGGACCAAAGACCTTTCTCAAGTGAGATGCATTAAGGACGATGATGGTCACATGCTTGTTACTCAGAAGGATATAGAGACTAGATGGGAGCGGTACTTCCATAAGCTTTTCATTGGGGAAGGAAATAGGGAGATCACTTTGAGTGATATAGCTAGTAGTGAAAGTTACTTGAATCATGCAAGCTATAGACGGATACAAAGAAAGGAAGTAGAGGAGGCTTTGAAGGTTATGAGACCTGGGAAAGGTGTAGGACTGGATGACATCCATGTAGAAGTATGGAGAGTTTTAGGTGAGCGTAGTTTGACTTGGCTTACGAATCTATTCAATGTTATTTGGAGAAGCAAGAAAATGCCAGAAGATTAGAGGAGGAGTATCGTGGTGCCTCTTTATAAGAATAAAGGAGACATTCAAAATTGTTCAAATTACAGAGGTATCAAGGTAATGAGTCATACTATAAAAATTTGGGAATGTGTGATCAAAAGAAGGTTGAGGAAAGTTTCCAACGTAAAAGAAAACCAATTCGGATTCATGACAGGTCGCTCAACTATTGAAGTCATCCATTTGCTGAGGAGAACAATGGAGATTTATAGAGCTAAAAGGAAGAACCTCTATATGATCTTTATTGATTTGGAGAAGGCTTATGATTCGGTCCCACGAGAGATATTGTGGAGAGTTTTGGAGAAGAGACAAGTACATGTCCTTTACATTAACCTCCTAAAGGACATGTATGATAGGGCTTTATCTTGTGTAAGGACCCCGTTTGGGAAGACTGGATATTTTGACATCAACATTGGTTTACATCATGGTTCAGCTTTGAGTCCATTTCTTTTACTTTGATTATGGACGAGTTGACAAGTAACATTCAAGATGAGTTACCTTGGTGCATGTTATTTGCTGGTGGTATTGTGTTGATTGACAAGACTAAAGATGGAGTAAATGAGAAGCTTTTGGTCTGGAGACATGAGTTGGAGACTAAAGGTTTTCGTATAAGTAGGGGTAAAATGGAATATATGGAGTGCACCTTCGATGGAAGCAATGGAGAAGGAATCAATGTGAAGATTGGTGACGATAGCATTTGGAAGAGAGATTCTTTTAGATATTTGGGATATATTTTGCAACATGATGGGGAAATTGATGGAGATGTTACTAATAGAATAAATGCAAGCTGGCTAAAGTGGAGAGGAGCCTCTGCTATTCTCTGTGATAAGAAAATTCCTTTAAAAATTAAAGGAAAGTTTTACAAAGCAGCCGTGAGACCTGTTATGCTCTATGGATCAGAATGTTGGCTTGTGGATCATAGAAATGTACAGAGAATATCTATAGCAGAAATGAAAATGCTAAGGTGGATGTGTGGACACACACGTAAAGATCGAATTCGGAATGATGCAATCAAAAAGAAAGTTGGTGTGTGAGAAAATCGCTTAAGATGGTTTGGTCATTTGCAAAGAAGATTAGCTGATGCACCAGTTAGGAGATGCGAGTGTTGGGATGTTGAGCCGGCTAAGAGAGGGCGAGGACGACCCAAGAAGTGTTGGAAAGAGACTATATGAAGGGATCTTAATTTTTTGGATATAATCTCGTGATTAACCCAAGATAGATCTGAATGGAGGCGACGAATCCATGTAGCCGACTTACTTAATTGTGGGAAAAGACTTTGTTGTTGTTGTTAGCATTCATAATTGCATTTAAAATCATCTTCACATTTTCTCCTACCTTCATTCATTTTTAACTAATTAGTTCAAACTCGAATTGACCTAAAACCACCTTCATTTTGTGCACATATTACTAACAAGAGTAAAGGAAAAATAAAAAATAACAAACTCAAAGAATTGGCCCGTGAGACATAACTCCAATTCTAGAATAGACAGACTAAAACGTACATATCTTCCTCATACAATTTCTGATTTAGATCTACTCACTTTTAAAATAATAAATATTCAATGACCTTCAAAACAAGACTAATTTCATAAAAATCAGAGCTCATATGCTAAAGTTGGGTTTTGGGTCTCTTTTGCTCGATTTGTGTTTTACATGGTATTGACTTATTATTTTATCTACATAATTAACCCTTTTTTATTTATTTCTCATTTGTATTATTTTATGAAAGATTTATTAAATCCACAAAAATCCAAATTCAAAATAAGAATGAAATCAAAGAAACTGACCGAGTCCAAGTGTCTCTTGAGAGTTTGTACAAATATCTCACATTTTCTTCTTTATTTTATTTTCCTATTTTTTTCTGTATTAAAATACAAAAAATTAAGATTATTATGTAAATATTAATATTTCAAAATTTTTCTCGATTTTTCTCTAGATAAAAAATCACAAAAAAATTACAAAACCCAAAAGTCAAGGTATTTTATGTACATAGAGTACCCCAAAAATATCATTTTGCATAGATGACCTCTTTTTCTCTTGGTTCCTTCATGATAGTTGTAGATCTCATCGAGGCGAGAAATTTTTATGTTGAGCACTTTTCGATCTGAGGTTGTTTGATATTTCTTTCGTATTTATCTTAGATTTTATTTTTTGACTTTTCTAGAGTTGACACATCGCAGCTCCCGGAGGTGTCACATGTCACTCATTTTTAACCTCTTCTCATTTCATTTTTAAAATAAAAAAATATCTCTTTTGAAAAACCTAAATTCGACCTTGGACTTACCATGTAAAAAAATATAAATTGACCACTTGCTTTAATTGATACATTAACTTAAAATTGTGGCTTTTGATCAACCCTTAATTGCCTGACTACAATGAACGAGTATCTTTTAATCATTAATTTTATTAAATTAAGAAGGTAACTTCACGATTCGTCAGCTCCCTGCAAAATACTCATGTCACGTAAATCGCCATGTGAGGTGAGCTGGCATTGGACTTAAACATAATTTGCAATAAAGTACATGGTGTCTATGCAAATTTTACACAACTTGATATTTGTAGGACTAATCAGTAAGTACAAAGGTGTAAGGGTTAATGTGAAAGTTAACCAATACAACGTGCCATCCAGCGAAGCTGAAGATTGCACTTGACACGTCGCTCGTCGAATGATGGATGTCGATTCGAGGATGAGCGGTGAAGATTATATCCAATTGCTGGATCAGACAGTCATGCGTGGCTACATCCAACAATATATGCATGCTTGGAGAGGAGTTCTTAATCCGACGGATCTGAGGAGGTCGGGACCAATTGGGAAGAACAACAGGACTTGGTTCCTTCGATTGCTCATATCTTACAACTCTGTCGATCTCCTTCACCACTCATATGCTAGATGCATTCCTACGGTTGTTCCGCAGTGGCAGGTGGCATCAAGGTTGTCCAGGACCCATCGAGGGGGTCCTTGGAGTCGAAGAAGTTGGATGGCACATGGGAGCTTCATGTTGATCCTCTCCTAGAAGCACTAACATGCACAGAAATGGTTAAAGGTCGAGGGCAAACTGCCTCGACCTTGTTCAGAGTTGAATAAAGGTGAGGCAGAGCGAGGTGGAGCTCTCAGACATAAGGCAGAGGAAGAGAGATTGATAGCTCGATCTAGATAGAATCGAGGGAATCTGGGTGGTTCCAAGGGTGGAGAAGGGTGAGGGATGAAGATGGAAGTAGAAGGGAGGTCGGAACAAATCTAGAACAGGCAGAGAAGATGGCCATAGCTCTAGAGCTCCGAAGAACTCAAAGTCTAAAATCTAAACTAAAGATGATGGTAAGAACACGAAATAAAGCTGTAAAAAGCTATAGCTACAAGGTACTTAAAAAGCAAAGAAAAGCAAACAACTCATACCTGGAGACCAAGGAGCACGAACCTCATCGACGGGACTCTGGAAATGTGTGGATCACTCCAAAGACGCCCCTCGCTCACTGCAAACCTGATGGGGAGCGATTTCTCACAAAGCTAAACCAATGCATGAGAGATCTAAGGGATTAGGGTAGCTAAGAAGGATTAAAAATAAAAAATAGGCTACGTGGTGAGCTTTATACAAGCCAGAGTTGACCATGGAGTTGTGTGATAATCGGTGGTCAAATAGACTACCCAATGCTAGGGTGTGATAGAGGAATGTGTCGACATGTTTTTTCATGAAGGAATCGAAGAGCAATGGCTAGTGTATCGATCAGAAAAAATTGAGGAAGTGTAATGGCCTGCATCTAACAAGCGCAAACCTAGGGAGGGAGGATAGTTGACTCGTGGTCAACTGTCCTTGCGCTCCCATTTGTCCACATCAAGTAGAAAATGATAAAAACAGAAATAAAAAGAATAAATAATGAGAAATAAAATAGTAAATGAATTATTTAATTTTTTCATCAAAACATACAAAATATTTATCATTTTATCCAGTATTTTATTCTATTTTTATTTATTTATACTAGTTAATTTATCATGTATTAGTTTTTACATGTATATTTATAGGTACAAATACTATATATAATGTATTTTAGTTTTATTTTATATTTTATGTTTTATTATTTTATATACATAATTTGTATATTTATTACTTATTTAATTACATGTTTACAAATTTTAATTTATTTTCTTGAATTTATTTATCTACTTAAATAATTAAATATAGGCATATTACAGGTTTGTTTTACCTAATATTTTATATCTTTATCTAATTTAATGCATAATGGTTTGTTCTAATTTTCTTATTTACATGTATTTTAAATAATATTTACAAATTAATTAAAATATAAGAAAGTGGAAAATATAAAGAATAAACATAATGAATAATATATGTAAATATACTACGTAATGAGGGCCCACAAAAAACTTTTGCATTTTAACTCTAAACTAAATGAAACCACCTTCATTAAATAGATGATTTCATTTTATGAACAATAAATGTGAGTTTGGTCAGTGTGTATATGTGTGGATAAGATACAGTTATATAAAGTTTTCTCTGTGACTTTTAAGTGTATCCATGGCACACCATCCATTGTTTTTGAATGAAACAAAATTTATATTTTTCTTTGTATTTTTATGTACAATGTTCATGTTTTATTGATGTGAAGTATAATAATAAGAAAATAAAATAGGTCCCAAAAGCCTATTTATTTCCAAATCCAATCAGGTATTTTATGTGTATACATTGTAAAATCGGCTACCCTACCTCCCCCTACTTTATTCCTTGACGACCAAGTCATCATGATGACTTGGTCTCAAGGTTATGGTCACTCTGTGTATTTGACACTTCATTTGTAGGATATAGTTAGATCCTCAAGCGCATCACGGAAGCGTGAGCGTCGTATCGAAAACGACGAAGAACGACTAGTCGCACTAGTTGTTCTATGCAGCAGAAATTAAAATTTTTTCATGCGACGAAACCACATGATCCAAGAACACTTCTCGGATCGTTTCATCTAAACCACAAACAAGTAATAGGATTACATCTTGAAGCGTGGTTGCGATCAAGTCTCTAAACGAAGAGACCTCCTATCTCAAGTCCAATCCAACGGAGGAGACACTTGCGAGCGCAGGGATGAACCACGTGCTTCTCGCAATCCATGTTGATGATCCAAGCGGTGAATCTCTTGATCTCGACACATGAGATCCGACGTCTTCTTCACGAGTAAGTCACGCCGAAGTAGACGGAGATCCACGAGCAAACCATCGGGCAGCATAACGATGACACCGCGGTGATGGAGAACCTCTCTAGGGCATCCATGGTGGACGGCCACATGAGAGGGAGAGAGAGAGTAGGCGTGTGAAGAGAAAGAGAAACAGACTTGTTGTCTCACTTGTTGTGTAAAGAAGAGCAATGGGGTGCCTCTCCTTTTATATCATTTTGGGATCCATGGATCTCAATCCATGGGACAACACAAATCCAATGGTCCTCATTGATTGTGTTTCTTTTAATGGCTAAGATTTGTGTTGGTAAAAACCAACTACAGTTATCTGTTGTCTTTGAAATAAATTAAATATATTGAAATTCAATCAATATATTTCATTATAAATCAAAGCAACAAACATGGAATATCTTGGAAAAGAATCAAGCCTCCTTCCATGTATAGAGTGGACGACAACCAATTTGGAGAGCCCAAATTGGTCGTCCACTCCATGTATGGAATGGATGCCTTTTCATTCCAATTATGCTTAGATCTCATATCTCACATAATATCCCACATATGCAACAATTGTTTAGCAAATTATTCTACAAAAATAATTCACAATTATTTTGTAGACATTGCAATCTTGCCATTAAAAAATGGTGAATCATATTCACAACCCAAAATAAAATGTGAATTACATTTTCAATTAATTGTTCAATGTGAATCCAATTCACATTAACATTTAATTAACAAATGTAGATAGCTCTCTCTTATATATTATAAATCACATTTATAATATATATGACTAATATGGATATTGCTATCCACATTATTCATATCCATGATAATTAAATCACATTTAATCATCTTGGATCTCTATTCTCTTGTGCCCAAATAATATGAATCACATTCATATTATTTACATCTTTGATAATCAAATCACATTTCATTATCTAAGATAGCTCTCTTTATAATATGAATCGAATTCATATTAATCACGATAATTAAATCACATTTAATTATCCATTTTCTCAATGTTCGGATATATATTATCAACAATGAAATTATCCTGAACCGTTTCAAGGATAATGCGCTTTCTCCGCGAATACTTGCAGATAAGGACAGGGTGATTATATTGTTCCACGTATAGTGACATGGATATTGAGATCATATCTCAATTCCAGATTGCGAGCCTCTCATAGATGCTTGATTAAATCAAGACCGCAAATCTAATCTTCTCATTGCATCTGAATCACATTCAGATCAATGTCCAACATTTGGACTAAGATCATATTACTTCTCTACTGAGAGGAGTCACTAAAATCCAGACCCGTTTCATCACTCCCTAGGAATGGAAGCGTCATGGTTATACAATCGTTTGTGATCACATCACCCTCAGGTATTCCCAATACCTATACATCCTGCATACTGGAAGACTCAGAATAAACCTGAAGTATCAGATCAACTGTACATTGTCTACTTCAGGGTTTTATCAGTAAGTTTCTCAATCGATCATTGGGAGTCGGTATCCATCATATACTTTCCAAAAGCATATATCATACATAGATCTTGATCATATACTTTCCAAAAGTATATATCAAACCTACAAATTCAGTCAAGCTTCCAAAGCGAGACGACCATGCGCATGGAATTTGATTCTTCCCAATATCTCATGAGTGAGCTCATGTCTTCCGGTTCAGTAACTGAACCTGTATGATCCCTTTGGGAGATCGTATTACTCATATGCCCTTATATGTACAACAACGCGTCGGTGTATAGACCTTGGTTAGGTCATCAACCTATTGGTCTGCCAAAGGTACATACTCAAACATATAGTAACACATCTGTCTCCGGTCAGAGGATGCGTGCATGTATCGTGACAGCATACGATATAGGACTTTGGTTATCTCGATCTCGTTAAGTCAACTCTTTGACCTAACTAATCTGACACCTCCGAATCTCTATTCCTATGCAGAGGACCTGCATCAAGAGGTCGGTCAGATATCAGCCTAAATGAGAAAGGATTGCCATCTCCTACTCAGGCAGGAGATCATCTCTTAACAATCATTTGACGGTGCTTGATGAGTCCTCAATCTCACTCTTTAGATATTCATCCAAGCACCAGCCTCTATGATTCAATATTTGAATCAGCAACTGTATGATCATCAAGATGGCCATAGTATATAACCCTAATTGTACTAAGGGACCTATTACGCAAATTATTCATTCTTCATTTCAGATCAGGGAATGACATTCGCAACAACATTTATTGCATAATGGGTCGCCGTGGGCTCGCATGTCCAACATTCTCCCACTAGCCCAAAGAGCCATTAATGGGCTAATCATTTAAACCCACACTCATGTGACAATCATAGGCTATTTAGAAAATAGCTCGGTAAGCTGATCAGTCACTCTGTTCCCATGAGACTACGCCAAATCCTTTTACGGATCTTGCATATCTCCAGTAACAGTGCTTGCATCTAATGCGAATGTTGCATCTCATGCAACCAATACTCAATCTTGTTAAAGCTATTATAGTGTCCTTGACACTATAGCTAAATAATTGTTATAACCAGTATCTTCATAATCCTTAGCAGAATACCCTTATTCCTGGAGATCACTATCTCTTAAGGTATCCACAGTTAAGACCTTTTAGATCTCTATCTATAAAGTCTTAAGTTTTTGAAGATAAGACTTTGATATCACTATCTCAAAAATCTTGTCATCTATGAAGATTTTGTTATTACTGCAATCAAGTGTTTTATCTCTTTAGTAGGATTAGTAACAGTTTACTACTCCCACTGCCTGGCAGACATCTGGTATTTGTACAAATCTAGCATACACTCAGCTTCTCGCAACTGATGCACAAGTGCAAGTAGTTCTAGCATTTATTTCCTCAACTCTTTGAGGTGTTATCCCATTAGATAGGTCAGTACCATATCTTAAGGGATGGAAGCCTTTCTTGGAATTTCTAAGAATAAAATATATCCAAGGTGTACTACAAATGTGACAGTCTCAATATCCTCTTCTCTTTGCTTCTGAACAACTTCAGAACTAAGATCTAAGAGGTATCTTTGAAATCATATTTCAAGGTATGGAATAGCCAGTCTATAAAACACTTTTTATCATCCTTATATCATTCTAAAGGATTAGGATATTATCTACATTTAGCATGATGAACACAAAGGCACTCCCACTAAGCTTCACATGGCTCACCAAGATTTTATCTGAAATTATAACATTTATAATTTCATAAAATCTTATGGTCCAACTTCAAGAAGCTTATTTGAGTCCATAGATGGATTCCTTAGCTTGCACACCTTGCTTTCCTTAACCATGAAGCCCTGGGGCTACTTCATGTGAATATCCTCAGAGAGGTATTTATAGAGGAATGCAATATTGACTTACATCTAGAAGATGCAATAGTCAAGTTGTGTAGCTAAAGTTAGCAATATTCTGATGGTTTTAAGCATGGTCACCGAAGAGAAAGTCTCATTGCAAGCAATTTCTTCTCTTCCGATGTGTAGCTTACGGCTATGAACCGTGCTTTGAAGGTCTCTACCTTCTCATCAGGTTCCCTTTCTCTTGAAGATCCATTTACACCTTTACAGGTTTTACCCATATAGGTGGATCCTCGAGGGTCCATATATAACAATTGTATATGAAGTCTACTTTAGACTTTATTGCTAACATCCATCTTTCCATGTTATGATCCTCAGGAATTTCATCACATGGTGGAGCTAAAGGTGGTGGGGGTGGAGGTGGTGGTGGAGGAGGAGGTGGTGGAGGTGGTGTAGGTGGTGGTCAGGGATCCGGGTATGGATCTGGTTCAGGTGGAGGATTCGGCGGTGGTAAGGGAGTCGGTGGAGGAGGTGGTGGCGGTGGAGGAGGTGGTGGAGGCGGGTCTAGTGGATCGGGTCAGGGCTCATGATCTGGATTTGGCTCAAGAGCCGGGTATGGTAAGTCCGGCGGTGGAGGTGGTGGAGGAGGCGGCGACGGTGGTGGCGGCGGCTCGGCTAGCGGAAATGGTCTGGGCTCCGGATATGGATCTGGATCTGGTTCCGGATATGGTCACACGAAGTAGATGACCCGTGCCTAATCATCATGTATGTGGCAACGTAAAGAAGCCGTTCATCGTTAATATTGCCAAAAATCGGTTTTATAGATTTTGTATTTTCTTGATCTATGCGTAAAAATAAGCCAAAAGAACAACATTCAACTAATCACATTTTCATCCGACTAATCTCACCATGTGTCGACCACTGGGTTCACTAATCGACTATTCTCGAGAGACTAAGCTGACATTTTGGACTAGATCTTCAGTCGATCACCTATTTTATCCAGACGACTGTTTTGATCTCCGGTCCACTAATATAGAGGGCTAGTGAATTAAATTCCGTGCCGCAAAAAAAGGCTTACCTTCTATCATTTTCTATCTGCTCGTGTTACTAACATGTAAGTAATATCTTTGTGAAGCCGACAAGCCCAAAAATACAACGGATTACTCTTCACTCCAGCTTTCATACTTTTTTATCATTGTGCTCACCAAAGTACTTTCCGTCGACTATTGTCCCATCCTAGTCGACAATTTGAGTCTCAATCGACCAGCTAAGTTTTTCCTTCCAACTAATTCATGGCAGAATCTAATATTTTCTTTTCGGTGTTGCCTAAGGCACCTAACGGTAATTTTGACCCCAGAGACGTTTTGCGGCAGGACCCCAATGTTAATTTGGTTGGATATACAACATAGAATACAATAATACTCATTTAAGTGGAGGATGGTTCTCGAATCTGCGCGGTTTTCTAGTTTTTAAAGCTCCCCGTGTTCTCAGGCGTCCGTCATCATTCTCCATAGAATAATCTGGGCATAATTTTTTGTTCTTGGTTAAGGAGGCGAGCCCTTGGTCTTGCCTTCATGAAGTCATGAGTGTCAAGAATAAATTGTTGATGATATGCACAACCTATGAAATATAAAATTATCCATTGCTGGCGTGAAGCGTCTACGTGATGGAAATCACGATTCCAGCTAAAGTATCAAGTTGTTTCCACGTTCATTTCTCTTCGAGTGTTGCACCACCAATTCTAGTGGGGGAATTCGTTATCTACTCTTCTTTCAAAACGTGAATGCCACCATTGAGAACTTGTAGGTCCAAAGATCAAACCATTATTATCTTGCCAACGTTGACATCTCCACGATAAAGAGGAAACATGCCAACTCCCAGGCATATAATACATCACACCTCTTTTCTGGTAGGAGTCAAGTATTCTCTACTTCTTCTCTTCTTTCCTTTTGTTGAAAAGATGGGGAGAAGTTCTAAGAGCTTGGGTATTGCCTTAATCTTCTTGCTTTTCGTGAGCACCACTTCAGCAGCGCGAGTGTTAACAACATACGCATCAGGAGGAGGTGGTGGAGGGGGTGGTGGTGGAGGTGGAGGGACGGTACTGGAGGTGGATCTGGGTTCGGATCGGGCTCCGGTTATGGTTCCGGATTTGGAAAGGGTGGAGGAGGGGGTGGAGGGGGTGGCGGTGGAGGCGGGGGTGAAGGATATGGAATTATCCTCAAGCGCATCACGGAAGCGTGATCGTCGTATCGGATACGACGAGGAACGACTAGTCGCACTAGTTGTTCGGTGCAGCGGAATTTAAAAAATTTTATTCGATGAAACCACATGATCCGAGAACCATTCTCAGATCATTTCATCTATAACCACAACTAGTATAATGCAATACCTCTTGAAGCGTGGTTGATCGAGTCTCTAAGAGAAGAGACCTCCTGTCTCAAGTCCGATCGTCGGCGAGACCGCTTGCGAGCGCGGGGATGAACCGCGTTGTCCTCGCAATCCAAGAAGATGATCCAAGCGTGGTTGCTCCTGATCTCGTCGCACGAGATCAAACGTCTCCTTCGTGAGAGGAACTCTCCAAGAAGACGGAGAATCGAAGAACGTCGAAGCGGCGGAGCGGTGGCGAAGGCGACGATGGTTCCCTTCTCTAGGGTATGGTGGACGGCCACCAACAAGAGAGGGAGAGAGGGCTGGCGTGTATGAAGAAATGAGGGAGAGAGAGCTCCAATATTTTCAAGTCATTAGAGAGCATAGTATGCCTCTCTATTTATAGGGTTTTGGGATCCATGGATCTCAATCCATGGGACACATAAAATCAATGGATGAGATTGATTTATGTCAATCCAATGGCTAAGATTGTTGTTGTCAAAAGCAACAAATTTAGGTCAAAATATATTTGACAAAATCAAATATAATTTAGTCCTAAATCATCCCAACAAATAAGGAGAGAATACACATGGAGATCAAATCTCCATGTGCAATCAAGAGGGGACGGCCACCCATTCCATATAGGAAATGGGTGCCGCCCACTTGTTTCCCAATGGAGAGCAATCTCATGGATTTCGATGAGATTGCATATCTCCTTGGATTTCTCTCCTATTAATTTGCAACAAATTTTGTTGGGTTTTATTCTTCAAAAATAATTCACAATTATCTTTAAGAATATTGCATTCTTGCCATGGAAAAATTGTGAATCATATTCACAACCCAAAACAACATATAATTCATATTGTTAATTAATTACACAATGTGTATCCAATACACATAATAATTAATCAACACATATAAATTATAATTAGCTCTCTCTAATACATTATAAATCACATTTATAATATATTATGAATAATTGGATATTTCTATCCACATTATTCTTATCCACATTAATTAAATCACATTTAATTAAATTGGATAATTTCTTCATACATCAAGATGATTAAATCACATTTAATCATTATTTCTTCATTGCTTAGATCTTATGGAATTATTCTTGAACCCTTCAAGAATAATGCAATCTCTCCGCAGATACTTGGAGATAAGGACAGGGCGATTGTATTGTTCCACGTACAGTGACATGGATATTGAGATCGTATCTCAAATCCAGATCGTGGGCCTCCCATAGATGCTTGATTAAATCAAGACCGTAAATCTAATCTTCTCATTGTATCTGAATCATATTCAGATCAATGTCCAATACTTGGACCAAGATCAGATCACTTCTCTACTGAGAGGAGTCACTAAAATCCAGACCCGTTTCATCACTCCCTGGGAATGGAAGCATCATGGTTATACAACCGTTTACGATCAAATCACCCTCAGGTATTCCCAATACCTGTACATCCTGCATACTGGAAGACTCAGATTAAACCCGAAGTATCGGATCAACTTTATACTGTCTACTTCATGATTTTATCAGTAAGTTTCTCATTCGATCATTGGGAGTTGGTATCGATCATACACTTTCCAAAAGTGTATATCATACCTAGGTCTTGATCATATACTAAAAGTATATATCAAACCTACAAATTCTGTCAAGCTTCCAAAGCGAGACGACCTTGGGCATGGAATTTGATTCATCCCAATATCTCATGAGTGAGCTCATGTCTTCTGGTTCAGTAACTGAACCTGTATGATCCCTTTGAGAGATCGTATTACTCATATGCCCTTATATGCACACCAGCGCGCCGGTGTATAGACCTTGATTAGGTCATCAACCTATTGGTCTGCCAAATGTACATACTTAGACGTATAGCAACACATCTGTCTCCGGTCAGAGGATGAATGCCTATATCATGACAGCATACGATATAGGACTTTGGTTATCTCGATCTCGTTAAGTCAACTCTTTGGCCTAACTAATCTGACACCTCCGAATCCCTATTCCTATGTAGAGGACCTGCATCAAGAGGTCGGTCAGATATCAGCCTAAAGAGATAAGGATTGCCATCTCCTACTCAGGTTGGAGATCATCTCTTAACAATCATTTGACGGTGCTTGATGAGTCCTCAATCTAACTCTTTAGATATTCATCCAAGCACCAGCCTCTATGATTCAATAGTTGAATCAACAGCTGTATGATTATTAAGATAGCCATGGTACATAACCCTAATTGTACTAAGGGACCTATTATACAAATTATTCATTCTTCATTTCAGATCAGGGAATGATATGTGCAATAACATTTATTGCATAATGGCTCGCCGTGGGCTCGCATTTCCAACAATCTCCCACTAGCACAAAGAGCCATTAATGGGCTAATCATTTAAACCCATACTCATGTGACAATCATAGGCTATTTAGAAAATAGCTAGGTAAGCTGATCAGTCACTCTGTTCCCGCGAGACTACGCCAAGTCCTTTTACGGCACTTGCATATCCCCAGTAACAGTGCTCGCATCTAATGAGAATGTTGCATCTTATGCAACCAATACTCAATGTAGTTAGTTATCATAACCAGTATTTCCATAATCCTTATCAGAATATCCTTATTCTTGGAGATTTCTATCTCCTAAGATATCTATAGTTAAGTCCTTTTAGATCACTATCTATAAAGTCTTAAACTTTTGAAGATAAGACTTTGAGATCACTATCTCAAAAATCTTGTCATCTATGAAGATTTTGTTATTACAGCAACCAAGTGTTTTATTTCCATAGTAGGATTACTAACAGTTTACTACTCCCACTGCATGGCAGCCATCTGGCTTTTGTACACATCTAGCACACACATGGCTTCTCAGAACTGATGCCCAAGGGCAAGCAGTACTAGCATTCACTTCCTCAACTCTTTGAGGTGATATCCCTTTAGATAGGTCAGTACCATATCTTAAGGGTTGGAAGCCTCTCTTGGAATCTCTATGAATAGATATGTCCAAGGTGTACTATAAATGTGACAGTCCCATTATCCTCTTCTCTTTGCTTCTGAACAACTTCAGAACTAAGATCTAAGAGGTATCTTTGAAATCATATTTCAAGATATGGAATAGCCAGTCTATAAAACACTTATTATCATCCTTATATCATTCTAAATGATTAGGATATTATCTACATTTAGCACGATGAACACAAAGGCACTCCCACTAAGCTTCACATGGCTCATCAAGATTCTTTTTGAAATCATAACAATTATAATTCCATTAAATCTTATGGTCCAACTTCAAGAAGCTTATTTGAGTCCATAGATGGATTCCTTAGCTTGTACACCTTGCTTTCCTCAACCATGAAGCCCTGGGGCTACTTCATGTGAATATCTTCAAAGAGGTATTCGTAGAGGAATGCAATATTGACTTACATCTTGAAGATGCAATAGTTAAGTTGTGTAGCTAAGGTTAGTAATCTTCTGATGGTTTTAAGCATGGTCACCGAAGAGCAAGTCTCATTGCAAGCAATGTCTTCTCTTCCAGTGTGTAGCTCATGGCTACAAACCGTGCTTTGAAGGTCTCTACCTTCTCATCAGGTTCCCTTTCTCTTGAAGATCCATTTACACCTTTACAGGTCTTACCCATATAGGTGGATCCTCGAGGGTCCATATACAACACTTGTATATGAAGTCTACATTAGACTTTTATTGCTATCCATCTATCCATGCTATGATCTTCAGAAGCTTCATCACATGAAGTTCGATCATTGTCAGATTTCTCTAACACATGAATCCATCCTCAAACTCATTTGAAGAGGTATTAGTGTTTCATATTTAATTGTCCTTTTAGTTTCCAATTTCAGGAGCGTCATTATCTTCTCAAGATTGAATGAGTTCCTACACTTCATTTTCATCTTGATTCTCAAGAGTCTCAACCACTAAGAATCACATTCTCAGAGATGAGATATTTTAAGAATCTCAAGGTCATAAAGTAGGTATCAAATACCATCCTTTATTTTCCTAATGAAGCAGGACTCTCTAGTGCTCAATTCCAGCTTACTTGCATGGAATCTTGTTAAGTATATATAATGTAGTCTCTGCTACACATATATACCTGGAAACCAAGGGATAATTATGCTAAAATTTATCATTGATAAGATCATGTCACACATGATCCAATTGTATCTACCTATAACTCTATTGAGTTAAGGTGTATTAGGAGGATTGAGATAGAAATGATATTCATATCTCCATAAGGTATTCTTCGAATTTATCTAGTAGGTACTTGCTACCTAGATTAGATCAAATTCATTTTATCTTCCTTCAAACTTTGGTTCTAAACCAAAAATAATGAAATCTTTGAACATTTCAAAGGTTTCTTAGGTGAAGAGAAGAAATCTCATATCATACATAATCATCAATAGATATCACATATCCACAATGTTTACTATGATATAGATGATCTGCATACATCAATATGTATGAGATCCTAAATACCTTGGCATCTTACACCATTCCCAAAGAAGGGTGTATTGGACATTTTTCCTTTTGAATACAATATTCATAAGTATGTAAGTTTTGAAATTTTAGACATTCTAAAGTTTCATCTCTTACTAGTCTATTGATCAAATCAATAGACAAATGTCCAAGGCTTGATGTTCGATCATTGTCAAATGATCTTTATCCTCCTATTGATCTTGAGGTTTAATTTCAGTATTTAGAAATGTTAATGAACTATTCATTAATTTTCTAATTTAGTGGAGTCCACCAGATTTTAGATTACTATCTGAAATATCTCCATCATAATTCTTTATGATAGTTCTACCTCAGAATTCATGTTTATTTCCAATATTTAGAAACAAACAATGAGTGTATTCTTATATCTAGGTCATAGAGACATTCTCTAAGACTAAGGGCTCTCCCACTGAAATTATGAAGTCTAGTGATCCAATGGAAATTGTTGCGACAATTGCATCAATGTCCATCTGGATAACTATAAACCTTAAGATCAAATTTTCTGGTCTTCTAAAACACATGCAACCTATTGCAAATGTCATCAGAAGACTTAGATACAATTATTAGACTCTATCTTATCAAATAAGAAAGTCAATTTCAATGATTTATGTAGATTATTTTTGATGCTCTATCCGAGTCCTTCTCTAAGGATTCTAGACAGACTTGATAGTCTTACTATCAACACATCAACTTATTGCAGTTTTGGCATTCATCCAACTCTTTGGATGTCATATGGAAGTCATAGAAGTCCAGTCAACTCTTTGACTTTCCTTCTTTCTTGGGTCCAACCCATGCTTCCACTGCGCTCCCTTTATCTATGAGCAAACATTGCTCAGAACAGAGGATCTCTTATTTTAAATTCAAAAGAATTCAAAATAAGAGTTTTTCAACATTTATACATACTTCCTTGAATTCATACAATATGAATATTATGAAGCTTCATGAATAACTAGAGTATAAACAGTAGAATGATGACACTCATCATCTACATCCATTTAAACTCTTAAAACATTGGTTCAGGTAGGTATTCAAACATTTTGAATACATCATCTCTTATAGAGCTACCATTCGGTATGATGCAGAGAACCATGTTATTCATGATTAAATGTCAAGAGCACATATGCATGACATAATATCTTCATTGATTTTATAAGGATTATTTGACAATTGCGATCATCATCGACATGATACTTCCAAAGTACATTCGATGAGATCAAGACTATAGAGACATACAAACCCTAGGGTTGTAGTCCTATTATCTATTTAATTGTCATTCCTCATTATTATGAGGAGACATGCACATTGCAACCACATACATTATGTGTTCAATTACAAGTACAATATCTGGATCATTGAGTCCAATTCAAGATATTTCACTGGTTATTATTAAGTATATCATTGAGTGGGTTTTAATGAAGGATTATCTGAAATAAGAAATTTGCATAAATATATAAATATATATATTTTACTTTGATTTAGGATTTTTATATCAAAGTTGTCTTGCCTTGTCAACACTGAAAGTTCATTCCCTTAATCACTTTCAATGTAAGAGATATACTTACCATTATATCTCAACAAGATCTGGGATCTCCTTCGTTATCTTTGTTACATCCCAATAATATGAGAATCTGCAACTCGGATAAAAAGAAGCGGGAGCACATTCCGCTTTGCAAGTCCAACTTGCATTTCCCAATTTGGTCTTTAACACCCGGGCCCACCACCCCTAAGGCAATGTTGACCCGTCGTTAATTGAACCAACCGTCAACAGGAATAGTACTCGCTATACGCAATCCAATATCGCCCCAATAATATGAGGATCCGATATTGGGGTCACTACGTATACGGCCTTACTCTTTCGAGAAGCAAAGAGCTCGATCCAGATGCGCTTGCATACAGGAGCTGTCACTTCGGACAGGCATCTCCCACATACAATCCCTGGCGACGGAACCCTCCGCCTTGACGGGAGACCATGGATGTCACTTATGTGATCCTCCACCTCTTATTCAAATTTAATTAATTATCGTGAATCACATTCACATAATTAATTCTTCCAAGGGAATTATTAGCTCTAATCATATTAGAGTATTTCAATTGGACATAATCAATTTAATCATATTAAATTAATTATCAATCCAATTCAATCAATCAAACTTGATTATTTTACTTGAATATATATATGGTAATATCTCAAAATACGTATTAATTCGAATTTTAATAATTAGAAAAATACATCTTAATCCCTCGGACATTATCCCGGCCCTACCCGCTGTCATGGCCTGTACCGACGAGAGTGGGACGGACCACATACGTTGCAACCCGCAACCCCAATGCTCTCCGACTAGGCACCATATCCGCCTCGGGAAAGGATAATGCCAAATTGATTAATTTGTACTTGAGATGATTATCGGTTCTTCAACCGAAATTGTACCATATAGTAATAATCAAAACATTTTTTATTATAAGGAAATTTGCTAGACAAATTCCCAAATCCTATTCAAGCATCAAGTTTGAAAGATTGTGGTTTCCAATTATGATTTAGATCACATCTTAATCAATTATTGGTTAAGGCAATGCCATTTAAGGGAATAATTATCATCAAATATTTCACAAATATTTATGCACAATTATTCTAGGAAATTAAATAATTTAATTTCACTAATTTATTAAATGACAGTCACTATACAATCATCAAGTTTGATGACTGTGTTTCCAATTAAGATTTAGATCAAATCTAATCAATTAATTGGTTGAGGCCATGTCAATTATGTAAATAATCAATTTCCAATATTTCACAAATATTTTTCATGATTATTTCACGAAATTAACAATTAATTTCACTAATTGACAATCACTTGGTTCTAGATTAGGACTGTAATTTCAGCAGTGACCCCTACTTACTACAATTAATATATCTCAATCATATTAAATCCAAATTAGACAAAATCAATTTTCATAGATTGCTAATTTGATTTAGGACAGAACCCAAGTGATGCTACACGCATTTCGAGGCAAGCTAAACGGTAATTAACATTTTAATCACGTTCAGATCTACAGTTCCCGCAACAGTGCATACATATTCATTAAAACAACCATATCTAGAGCATACAAAATCCGATTTACGTAAACTCAGATCCTATGGTTTCCTTATTTAATGGGGAACAAAATCTAAGTATTAAATTCGTGTTTAAATAATTTAAACAGTGCCGAATTTATTTACTAAACAGATCTGCGAAATCAAATGCGATAAAAACTTTCGCGACCTTAACGAACCCAAGTCGTCCTCGGTTTTTCGAATCATATTCGAAACCGTAGACCTAAGGCTCTGATACAACTTATAGGATATGGAATTATCCTCAAGCGCATCACCGAAGCGTGATCGTCGTATCGGATACGACGAGGAACGACTAGTCGCACTAGTTGTTCGATGCAGCGGAATTTAAAAAATTTTATTCGATGAAACCACATGATCCGAGAACCATTCTCAGATCATTTCATCTATAACCACAACAAGTATAATGCAATACCTCTTGAAGCGTGGTTGATCGAGTCTCTAAGAGAAGAGACCTCCTGTCTCAAGTCCAATCGTCGGCGAGACCGCTTGCGAGCGCGGGGATGAACCGCGTTGTCCTCGCAATCCAAGAAGATGATCCAAGCGTGGTTGCTCCTGATCTCGTCGCACGAGATCAAACGTCTCCTTCGTGAGAGGAACTCTCCAAGAAGACGGAGAACCGAAGAACGTCGAAGCGGCGGCGCGGTGGCGAAGGCGACGACGGTTCCCTTCTCTAGGGTATGGTGGACGGCCACCAACAAGAGAGGGAGAGAGGGCTGGCGTGTATGAAGAAATGAGGGAGAGAGCTCCAATATTTTCAAGTCATTAGAGAGCATAGTATGCCTCTCTATTTATAGGGTTTTGGAATCCATGGATCTCAATCCATGGGACACATAAAATCAATGGATGAGATTGATTTATGTCAATCCAATGGCTAAGATTGTTGTTGTCAAAAGAAACAAATTTAGGTCAAAATATATTTGACAAAATCAAATATAATTTAGTCCTAAATCATCCCAACAAATAAGGAGAGAATACACATGGAGATCAAATCTCCATGTGCAATCAAGAGGGGACAGCCACCCATTCCATATAGGAAATGGGTGCCTCCCACTTGTTTCCCAATGGAGAGCAATCTCATGGATTTCCATGTGATTGCATATCTCCTTGGATTTCTCTCCTATTAATTTGCAACAAATTTTGTTGGGTTTTATTCTTCAAAAATAATTCACAATTATCTTTAAGAATATTGCATTCTTGCCATGGAAAAATTGTGAATCATATTCACAACCCAAAACAACATATAATTCATATTGTTAATTAATTACACAATGTGTATCCAATACACATAATAATTAATCAACACATATAAATTATAATTAGCTCTCTCTAATACATTATAAATCACATTTATAATATATTATGAATAATTGGATATTTCTATCCACATTATTCTTATCCACACTAATTAAATCACATTTAATTAAATTGGATAATTTCTTCACACATCAAGATGATTAAATCACATTTAATCATTATTTCTTCATTGCTTAGATCTTATGGAATTATTCTTGAACCCTTCAAGAATAATGCAATCTCTCCGCAGATACTTGGAGATCAGGACAGGGCGATTGTATTGTTCCACGTATAGTGACATGGATATTGAGATCGTATCTAAAATCCAGATCGCGGGCCTCCCATAGATGCTTGATTAAATCAAGACCGTAAATATAATCTTCTCATTGTATCTGAATCATATTCAGATCAATGTCCAATACTTGGACCAAGATCAGATCACTTCTCTACTGAGAGGAGTCACTAAAATCCAGACCCGTTTCATCACTCCCTAGGAATGGAAGCATCATGGTTATACAACCGTTTATGATCAAATCACCCTCAGGTATTCCCAATACCTGTACATCCTGCATACTGGAAGACTCAGATTAAACCCGAAGTATCGGATCAACTTTATACTGTTTACTTCATGGTTTTATCAGTAAATTTCTCATTTGATCATTGGGAGTTGGTATCGATCATACACTTTCCAAAAGTGTATATCATACCTAGGTCTTGATCATATACTAAAAGTATATATCAAACCTACAAATTCTGTCAAGCTTCCAAAGAGAGACGACCATGCTCATGGAATTTGATTCATCCCAATATCTCATGAGTGAGCTCATGTCTTCTGGTTCAGTAACTGAACCTGTATGATCCCTTTGAGAGATCGTATTACTCATATGCCCTTATATGCACACCAGCGTGCCGGTGTATAGACCTTGATTAGGTCATCAACCTATTGGTCTGCCAAATGTACATACTTAGACGTATAGCAACACATCTGTCTCCGGTCATAGGATGCGTGCCTATATCATGACAGCATACGATATAGGACTTTGGTTATCTCGATCTCGTTAAGTCAACTCTTTGACCTAACTAATCTGACACCTCCGAATCCCTATTCCTATGCAGAGGACCTGCATCAAGAGGTCGGTCAGATATCAGCCTAAAGAGATAAGGATTGCCATCTCCTACTCAGGCTGGAGATCATCTCTTAACAATCATTTGACGGTGCTTGATGAGTCCTCAATCTAACTCTTTAGATATTCATCCAAGCACCAGCCTCTATGATTCAATAGTTGAATCAACAGCTGAATGATTATTAAGATAGCCATGGTACATAACCCTAATTGTACTAAGGGACCTATTATACAAATTATTCATTCTTCATTTCAGATCAGGGAATGATATGTGCAATAACATTTATTGCATAATGGCTCGCCGTGGGCTCGCATTTCCAACAGGGGGTGCAGCTTCTGGAAATGGTTCTGGATCTGGTTATGGTTTTGGAAAGGGTAGTGGTTTTGGCGGAGCTAAAGGCGGTGGGGGTGGGGGTGGTGGAGGAGGAGGTGGTGGTGGAGGAGGCGGAGGCGGTGTTGGTGGAGGTCATGGATCCGGGTATGGATCGGATTCTGGTGGAGGATTCGGTGGTGGGAAGGGTGTAGGTGGAGGTGGAGGTGGTGGAGGTGGAGGTGGAGGTGGTGGTGCTGGCGGGGGAAGTGGCTCAGGGCATGGCTCTGGTTCTGGATACGGTTTTGGAAAGGGAAGAGGTGGCAGAGGAGGTGGTGGAGGGGGTGGTGGTGGAGGCGGGGGTGCAGCTTCTAGAAATGGTTCTAGATCTGGTTTTGGATTTGGAAAGGGAAGTGGTTTTGGTGGAGCTAAAGGTGGTGGGTGTGGAGGTGGTGGTGGAGGAGGAGGTGGTGTAGGTGGTGGTCAGGGATTCGGGTATGGATCTGGTTCAGGTGGAGGATTCGGCGGTGGTAAGGGAGTCGGTGGAGGAGGTGGTGGCGGTGGAGGAGGTGGTGGAGGCGGGTCTAGTGGATCAGGTCAGGGCTCAGGGTCTGGATTTGGCTAAGGAGCCGGGTATGGTAAGTCCGGCGGCGGAGGTGGTGGTGGAGGCGGCGGCGTCGGTGGCAGCGGCTCGGCTAGCGGAAATGGTTCGGGCTCCGGATATGGATCTGGATCTGGTTCCGGATATGGTCACACGAAGTAGATGACCCGTGCCTAATCATCATGTATGTGGCAACGTAAGGAAGTCGTTCTTCGTTAATAAGAGTGGTCATAAATCCCACTTGTTTCTAATAATTTTATGTATATCGGAATAAAGATGAGGAAGAATTGATTTTATCTAGTAAAGTGGAGTTACGCATTGGATAGAAACATGTACTTAAGAGTCATCACTCGACAATGCATAATCGTGGTTCTCATGTCATTCTTCACAATTCGAGGTGCTCATTTACCACCTTCATCATGGGTTTGTGTGCTGTGTCTCGACTATTACCTATTATGGTCTCGTGTATAAAAATTCCTGGGAATATATCCTTTGTGGATGATTCAAGTCTATCACTTTATTTTCTTCCTACCTATAAAACCCAAATTATGCACGATGAAGATATACTCGGATGATAGATTAGAACTGCGGATTGTGATTCTCAATCTTTGGCAAATATCATGGGTTGAATGCTTCCGGTCATTTTATCGTAAATTTAATGTCTTTAAAACTCTTGAATCCCTCCCATAGTGGCGAAGTGATCGATGTATTGGGTATACCAAGCTTTGAAATAACACTGTGATCTTCACATCTCTTTTGAAAACTTTTTAAGGGCTTGCAACCTGAGCCACTATTTGCAGAGAGATGATGGTGAACATAATGCCACACTAATTGTTACATCTTTTACCTACCTGCGGCATCGAACGTCCTTATAAAAAGAAATAGATTATTTTCTATATCTCCATGCGTAGTAATGATGAAGATTTCCAAATGTGAAAATCCCTCATAAAACTATAACAAAGATCATCTTACCGTTGATTCCAGCGATTCATGGATATTTCCGACACTCGTTGAGAGTTCTAGGAGGTCTTTCATTTATTGAAGTGGAAGGAGGACTAAAGCCTAATTGGTTTATGTACAGAGGGTATAAATCATCATCATGAACATAATGATTGTCTCCTTATGTCCACGCTATGGTCAAAAGAAACCGAAAGTTCAACATATATTTTATGCACTTGATGAGGAGAGGTCGTAGGGCATTATTTATAATTAATTGGCTTTCAATCTAAAGAAAGAAGTATAGTTATTTACATATCAGTATCGAAGCATGCTTCGAGTAACTGCGATAATATATGATGTTGTGCAGTTCTGATGTGATCGGTCATGCTAAAATCATTATCTTACTTTTTATTTAATTCATGTGAAGCTTCAAGATGTTGTCAACTATTGTTTTCAAACTCATATACGAAAAGAAGGAAGGCGATCGTAAAAGCACTCCGTTTGTAAATGTTAGTTCTTCCTTTCAATTAGCGAAAGCAAAAACTACAGGACCTTCAAAAACCAAAATAGGCGGAATTAGAACATCAAGGCACCATCATCTTAAAAAACTCGACTCTAATCGATGCCTCAAAAGCATATAAAAAGAGAATTTGAAGTCTCTGAAGCTCAGGAACAAGTGGAGAAGAACCAGGGGTTGTTTTGCAAAAATCGCCAAGTCGGGCGATTAACATAGTTTTTATTTTTGCCAAAAATCGGTTTTATAGATTTTGTATTTTCTCGATCTATGCGTAAAAATAAGCCAAAAGAACAGCATTCAACTAATCGCATTTTCAACCGACTAATCTCACCAGGTGTCAACCACTGGGTTCACTAATCGACTATTCTCGAGAGACTAAGCTGACATTTTGGACTCGATCTTCAGTCGATCACATATTTTATCCAGACGACTGTTTTGATCTCCGGTCCACTAATATAGAGGGCTAGTGAATTAAATTCCGTGCCGCAAAAAAAAAGGCTTACCTTCTATCATTTTCTATCTGCTCATGTTACTAACATGTAAGCAATATCTTTGTGAAGCCGACAAACCCAAAAAGTACAACGGATTACTCTTCACTCCAGCTTTCATACTTTTTTATCATTGTGCTCACCAAAGTACTTTCTGTCGACTATTGTCCCATCCTAGTCGACTAATTTGAGTCTCAATCGACCAGCTATGTTTTTCCTTCCAACTAATTCATGGCAGAATCTAATATTTTCTTTTCGGTGTTGCCAAAGGCACCTAACGGTAATTTTGACCCCTGAGATGTTTTGCGGCAGGACCCCAATGTTAATTTGGTTGGATATACAACATAGAATACAATAATACTAATCTAAGTGGAAGACGGTTCTCGAATCTGCGCGCTTTTCAAGTTTTTAAAGCTCCCCGTGTTCTCAGGCGTCCGTCATCATTCTCCATAGAATAAACTGGGCATAATTTTTTGTTCTTGGTTAAGGAGGCGAGCCCTTGGTCTTGCCTTCATGAAGTCATGAGTGTCAAGAAAAAATTTTTGATGATATGCACAACCTATGAAATATAAAATTATCCATTGCAGGCGTGAAGCGTATACGTGATGGAAATCACGATTCCAGCTAAAGTATCAAGTTGTTTCCACGTTCATTTCTCTTCGAGTGTTGCACCACCAATTCTAGTGGGGGAATTCGTTATCTACTCTTCTTTCAAAACGTGAATGCCACCATTGAGAACGTGTAGGTCCAAAGATCAAACCATTATTATCTTGCCAACGTTGACATCTCCATGATAAAGAGGAAAACATGCCAACTCCCAGGCATATAAATACATCACACCTCTTTTCTGGTAGCAGTCAAGTATTCTCTACTTCTTCTTCTCTTCTTTCCTTTTGTTGAAAAAATGGGGAGAAGTTCTAAGAGCTTGGGTATTGCCTTAATCTTCTTGCTTTTCGTGAACACCACTTCAGCAGCGCGAGTGTTAACAACATACGCATCAGGAGGAGGTGGTGGAGGAGGTGGTGGAGGGGGTGGTGGTGGAGGTGGAGGTGCCGGTACTGGAGGTGGATCTGGGTTCGGATCGGGCTCCGGTTATGGTTCCGGATTTGGAAAGGGTGGAGGAGGGGGTGGAGGGGGTGGCGGTGGAGGCGGGGGTGCAGCTTCTGGAAATGGTTCTGGATCTGGTTATGGTTTTGGAAAGGGTAGTGGTTTTGGCGGAGCTAAAGGCGGTGGGGGTGGGGGTGGTGGAGGAGGAGGAGGTGGTGGAGGAGGCGGAGGCGGTGTTGGTGGAGGTCATGGATCCGGGTATGGATCAGGTTCTGGTGGAGGATTCGGTGGTGGGAAGGGTGTAGGTGGAGGTGGAGGTGGTGGTGCTGGCGGGGGAAGTGGCTCAGGGCATGGCTCTGGTTCTAGATACGGTTTTGGAAAGGGAAGAGGTGGCGGAGGAGGTGGTGGAGGAGGTGGTGGTGGAGGCGGGGGTGCAGCTTCTGGAAATGGTTCTGGATCTGGTTTTGGATTTGGAAAGGGAAGTAGTTTTGGTGGAGCTAAAGGTGGTGGGGGTGGAGGTGGTGGTGGAGGAGGAGGTGGTGGAGGTGGTGTTGGTGGTGGTCAGTGATCCGGGTATGGATCTGGTTCTGGTGGAGGATTCGGCGGTGGTAAGGGAGTCGGTGGAGGAGGTGGTGGCGGTGGAGGAGGTGGTGGAGGCGGGTCTAGTGGATCGGGTCAGGGCTCGGGATCTGGATTTGGCTCAGGAGCCGGGTATGGTAAGTCCGGCGGCGGAGGTGGTGGAGGAGGCGGCGGCGGCGGTTGCGGCGGCTCGACTAGCGGAAATGGTTCGGGCTCCGGATATGGATCTGGATCTGGTTCCGGATATGGTCACACGAAGTAGATGACCCGTGCCTAATCATCACGTATGTGGCAACGTAAAGAAGCCGTTCTTCGTTAATAAGAGTGGTCATAAATCCCACTTGTTTCTAATAATTTTATGTATATCGGAATAAAGATGAGGAAGAATTGATTTTATCTAGTAAAGTGAAGTTACGCATTGGATTGAAACATGTACTTAAGAGTCATCACTCGACAATGCATAATCGTGGTTCTCATGTCATTCTTCACAATTCGAGGTGCTCATTTTCCACCTTCATCATGGGTTTGTGTGTTGTGTCTCGACTATTACCTGTTATGGTCTCGTGTATAAAAATTCCTGGGAATATATCCTTTGTGGATGATTCAAGTCTATCACTTTATTTTCTTCCTACCTATAAAACCCAAATTATGCACGATGAAGATATACTCGGATGATAGATTAGAACTGCGGATTGTGATTCTCAATCATTGGCAAATATCATGGGTTGAATGCTTCCGGTCATTTTATCGTAAATTTAATGTCTTTCAAACTCTTGAATCCCTCCCATAGTGGCGAAGTGATCGATGTATTGGGTATACCTAGCTTTGAAATAACACTACGATCTTCACATCTCTTTCGAAAACTTTTTAAGGGCTTGCTACCCGGGCCACTATTTGCAGAGAGATGATGGTGAACATAATACCACACTAATGGTTAAATCTTTTACCTACCTGCGGCATCGAACGTCCTTATAAAAAGAAATAGATTATTTTCTATATCTCCATGCGTAGTAATGATGAAGATTTCCAAATGTGAAAATCCCTCATAAAACTATAACAAAGATCATCTTACCGTTGATTCCAGCGATTCATGGATATTTCCGACACTCGTTGAGAGTTCTAGGAGGTCTTTCATTTATTGAAGTGGAAGGAGGACTAAAGCCTAATTGGTTTATGAATAGAGGGTATAAATCATCATCATGAACATAATGATTGTCTCCTTATGTCCACGCTATGGTCAAAAGAAACCGAAAGTTCAACATATACTTTATGCACTTGATGAGGAGAGGTCGCAGGGCATTATTTATAATTAATTGGCTTTCAATCTAAAGAAATAAGTATAGTTATTTACATATCAGTATTGAAGCATGCTTCGTGTAACTGCGATAATATATGATGTTGTGCAGTTCTGATGTGATCGGTCATGCTAAAATTATTATCTTACTTTTTATTTAATTCATGTGAAGCTTTGAGATGTTGTCAACTATTGTTTTCAAACTCACATACGAAAAGAAGGAAGGCGATCGTAAAAGCACGCCGTTTTTAAATGTTAGTTCTTCCTTTCAATTAGCGAAAGCAAAAACTACAGGACCTTCAAAAACCAAAATAGGCGGAATTAGAACATCAAGGCACCATCATCTTAAAAAACTCGACTCTAATCGATGCCTCAAAAGCATATAGAAAGATAATTTGAAGTCTCTGAAGCTCAGGAACAAGTGGAGAAGAACCGGGGGTTGTTTTGCAAAAATCGCCAAGTCGGACGATTTACATAGTTTTTATTTTTGCCAAAAATCGGTTTTATAGATTTTGTATTTTCTCGATCTATGCGTAAAAATAAGCCAAAAGAACAGCATTCAACTAATCGCATTTTCAACCGACTAATCTCACCATGTGTCGACCACTGGTTCACTAATCGACTATTCTCGAGAGACTAAGCTGACATTTTGGACTCGATCTTCAGTCGATCACCTCTTTTATCCAGACGACTGTTTTGATCTCCGGTCCACTAATATAGAGGGCTAGTGAATTAAATTCCGTGCCGCAAAGAAAAGGCTTGCCTTCTATCATTTTCTATCTGCTCGTGTTACTAACATGTAAGCAATATCTTTGTGAAGCCGACAAACCCAAAAAGTACAATGGATTACTCTTCACTCCAGCTTTCATACTTTTTTATCATTGTGCTTACCAAAGTACTTTCCGTCGACTATTGTCCCATCCTAGTCGACTAATTTGAGTCTCAATCGACCAGCTAAGTTTTTCCTTCCAACTAATTCATGGCAGAATCTAATATTTTCTTTTCGGTGTTGCCTAAGGCACCTAACGGTAATTTTGTCCCCTGAGACGTTTTGCGGTAGGACCCCAATGTTCATTTGGCTGGATATACAACATAGAATACAATAATACTCATCTATGTGGAGGACGGTTCTCGAATCTGCGCGCTTTTCAAGTTTTTAAAGCTCCCCGTGTTCTCAAGCGTCCGTCATCATTCTCCATAGAATAAACTGGGCATATTTTTTTGTTCTTGGTTAAGTAGGCGAGCCCTTGGTCTTGCCTTCGTGAAGTCATGAGTGTCAAGAATAAATTTTTGATGATATGCACAACCTATGAAATATAAAATTATCCATTGCAGGCGTGAAGCGTCTACGTGATGGAAATCACGATTCCAGCAAAATTATCAAGTTGTTTCCCCGTTCATTTCTCTTCGAGTGTTGCACCACCAATTCTAGTGGGGGAATTCGTTATCTACTCTTCTTTCAAAATGTGAATGCCACCATTGAGAACTTGTAGGTCCAAAGATCAAACCATTATTATCTTGCCAACGTTGACATCTCCACGATAAATAGGAAAACATGCCAACTCCCAGGCATATAAATACATCACACCACTTTTCTGGTAGGAGTCAAGTATTCTCTACTTCTTCTTCTCTTCTTTCCTTTTGTTGAAAAGATGGGGAGAAGTTCTAAGAGCTTGGGTATTGCCTTAATCTTCTTGCTTTTCGTGAGCACCACTTCAGCAGCGCGAGTGTTAACAACATACGCATCAGGAGGAGGTGGTGGAGGGGGTGGTGGTGGAGGTGGAGGTGCCGATACTGGAGGTGGATCTGGGTTCGTATCGGGCTCCGATTATGGTTCCGGATTTGGAAAGGGTGGAGGAGGGGGTGGAGGGGGTGGCGGTGGAGGCGGGGGTGCAGCTTCTGGAAATGGTTCTGGATCGGGTTATGGTTTTGGAAAGGGTAGTGGTTTTGGCAGAGCTAAAGGTGGTGGGGGTGGGGGTGGTGGAGGAGGAGGAGGTGGTGGAGGAGGCGGAGGCGGTGTTGGTGGAGGTCATGGATCCGGGTATGGATCGGGTTCTGGTGGAGGATTCGGTGGTGGGAAGGGTGTAGGTGGAGGTGGAGGTGGTGGCGGTGGAGGTGGAGGTGGTGGTGCTGGCGGGGGAAGCGGCTCAGGGCATGGCTCTGGTTCTGGATACGGTTTTGGAAAGGGAAGAGGTGGCGGAGGAGGTGGTGGAGGGGGTGGTGGTGGAGGCGGGGGTGCAACTTCTGGAAATGGTTCTGGATCTGGTTTTGGATTTTGATAGGGAAGTGGTTTTGGTGGAGCTAAAGGTGGTGGGCGTGGAGGTGGTGCTGGAGGAGGAAGTGGTGGAGGTGGTGTAGGTGGTGGTCAGGGATCCGGGTATGGATCTGGTTCAGGTGGAGGATTCGGCGGTGGTAAGGGAGTCGGTGGAGGAGGTGGTGGCGGTGGAGGAGATGGTGGAGGCGGGTCTAGTGGATCGGGTCAGGGCTCAGGGTTTGGATTTGGCTCAGGAGCCGGGTATGGTAAGTCCGGCGGCGGAGGAGGCGGCGGCGGCGGTTGCGGCGGCTCGGCTAGCGGAAATGGTTCGGGCTCCGGATATGGATCTGGATCTGGTTCCGGATATGGTCACACGAAGTAGATGACCCGTGCCTAATCATCACGTATGTGGCAACGTAAAGAAGCCGTTCTTCGTTAATAAGGGTGGTCATAAATCCCACTTGTTTCTAATAATTTTATGTATATCGGAATAAAGATGAGGAAGAATTGATTTTATCTAGTAAAGTGGAGTTACGCATTGGATAGAAACATGTACTTAAGAGTCATCACTCGACAATGCATAATCGTGGTTCTCATGTCATTCTTCACAATTCGAGGTGCTCATTTACCACCATCATGGGTTTGTGTGCTTTGTCTCGACTGTTACCTGTTATGGTCTCGTGTATAAAAATTCCTGGGAATATATCCTTTGTGGATGATTCAAGTCTATCGCTTTATTTTCTTCCTACCTATAAAACCCAAATTATGCACGATGAAGATATACTCGGATGATAGATTAGAACTGCGGATTGTGATTCTCAATCATTGGCAAATATCATGGGTTGAATGCTTCCGGTCATTTTATCGTAAATTTAATGTCTTTCAAACTCTTGAATCCCTCCCATAGTGGCGAAGTGATCGATGTATTGGGTATACCTAGCTTTGAAATAACACTACGATCTTCACATCTCTTTTGAAAACTTTTTAAGGGCTTGCAACCCGAGCCACATAATGCCACACCAATTATTACATCTTTTACCTACCTGCGGCATCGAACGCCCTTATAAAAAGAAATAGATTATTTTCTATATCTCCATGCGTAGTAATGATGAAGATTTCCAAATGTGAAAATCCCTCATAAAACTATAACAAAGATCATCTTACCGTTGATTCCAGCGATTCATGGATATTTCCGACACTCGTTGAGAGTTCTAGGAGGTCTTTCATTTATTGAAGTGGAAGGAGGACTAAAGCCTAGTTGGTTTATGAATAGAGGGTATAAATCATCATCATGAACATAATGATTGTCTCCTTATGTCCACGCTATGGTCAAAAGAAACCGAAAGTTCAACATATACTTTATGCACTTGATGAGGAGAGGTCGCAGGGCATTATTTATAATTAATTGGCTTTCAATCTAAAGAAAGAAGTATAGTTATTTACATATCAGTATCGAAGCATGCTTCGAGTAACTGCGATAATATATGATGTTGTGCAGTTCTGATGTGATCGGTCATACTAAAATTATTATCTTACTTTTTATTTAATTCATGTGAAGCTTCGAGATGTTGTCAACTATTGTTTTCAAACTCACATATGAAAAGAAGGAAGGCGATCGTAAAAGCACGCCATTTTTAAATGTTAGTTCTTCCTTTCAATTAGCGAAAGCAAAAACTACAGGACCTTCAAAAACCAAAATAGGCGGAATTAGAACATCAAGGCACCATCATCTTAAAAAACTCGACTCTAATCGATGCCTCAAGAGCATATAGAAAGATAATTTGAAGTCTCTGAAGCTCAGGAACAAGTGGAGAAGAACCAGTGGTTGTTTTGCAAAAATCGCCAAGTCGGACGATTTACATAGTTTTTATTTTTGCCAAAACTCGTTTTATAGATTTTGTATTTTCTCGATCTATGCGTAAAAATAAGCCAAAAGAACAGCATTCAACTAATCGCATTTTCACCCGACTAATCTCACCACGTGTCGACCACTGGGTTCACTAATCGACTATTCTCGAGAGACTAAGCTAACATTTTGGACTCGATCTTCAGTCGATCACCTCTTTTATCCAGACGACTGTTTTGATCTCCGGTCCACTAATATAGAGGGCTAGTGAATTAAATTCCGTGCCGCAAAAAAAGGCTTACCTTCTATCATTTTCTATCTGCTCGTGTTACTAACATGTAAGCAATATCTTTGTGAAGCCGACAAACCCAAAAAGTACAACGGATTACTCTTCACTCCAGCTTTCATACTTTTTTATCATTGTGCTCACCAAAGTACTTTCCGTCGGCTATTGTCCCATCCTAGTCGACTAATTTGAGTCTCAATCGACCAGCTAAGTTTTTCCTTCCAACTAATTCATGGCAGAATCTAATATTTTCTTTTCGGTGTTGCCTAAGGCACCTAACAGTAATTTTGACCCCTGAGACGTTTTGCGGTAGGACCCCAATGTTCATTTGGCTGGATATACAACATAGAATACAATAATACTCATCTCAGTGGAGGACGGTTCTCGAATCTGCGTGCTTTTCAAGTTTTTAAAGCTCCCCGTGTTCTCAAGCGTCCGTCGTCATTCTCCATAGAATAAACTGGGCATAATTTTTTGTTCTTGGTTAAGGAGGCGAGCCCTTGGTCTTGCCTTCATGAAGTCATGAGTGTCAAGAATAAATTTTTGATGATATGCACAACCTATGAAATATAAAATTATCCATTGCTGGCGTGAAGCGTCTACGTGATGGAAATCACGATTCCAGCTAAAGTATCAAGTTGTTTCCACGTTCATTTCTCTTCGAGTGTTGCACCACCAATTCTAGTGGGGGAATTCGTTATCTACTCTTCTTTCAAAACGTGAATGCCACCATTGAGAACTTGTAGGTCCAAAGATCAAACCATTATTATCTTGCCAACGTTGACATCTCCACGATAAAGAGGAAAACATGCCAACTCCCAAGCATATAAATACATCACACCTCTTTTCTGGTAGGAGTCAAGTATTCTCTACTTCTTCTTCTCTTCTTTCCTTTTGTTGAAAAGATGGGGAGAAGTTCTAAGAGCTTGGGTATTGCCTTAATCTTCTTGCTTTTCGTGAGCACCACTTTAGCAGCGCGAGTGTTAACAACATACGCATCAGGAGGAGGTGGAGGAGGGGGTGGTGGTGGAGGTGGAGGTGCCGGTACTGGAGGTGGATCTGGGTTCGGATCGGGCTCCGGTTATGGTTCCGGATTTGGAAAGGGTGGAGGAGGGGGTGGAGGGGGTGGCGGTGGAGGCGGGGGTGCAGCTTCTGGAAATGGTTCTGGATCTGGTTATGGTTTTGGAAAGGGTAGTGGTTTTGGCGGAGCTAAAGGCGGTGGGGGTGGTGGAGGAGGAGGAGGTGGTGGAGGAGGCGGAGGCGGTGTTGGTGGAGGTCATGGATCCGGGTATGGATCGGGTTCTGGTAGAGGATTCGGTGGTGGGAAGGGTGTAGGTGGAGGTGGAGGTGGTGGCGGTGGAGGTGGAGGTGGTGGTGCTGGCGGGGGAAGTGGCTCAGGGCATGGCTCTGGTTCTGGATACGGTTTTGGAAAGGGAAGAGGTGGAGGAGGTGGTGGTGGAGGGGGTGGTGGTGGAAGCAGGGGTGCAGCTTCTGGAAATGGTTCTGGATCTGGTTTTGGATTTGGAAAGGGAAGTGGTTTTGGTGGAGCTAAAGGTGGTGGGGGTGGAGGTGGTGGTGGAGGAGGAGGTGGTGGAGGTGGTGTAGGTGGTGGTCAGGGATCCGGGTATGGATCTGGTTCAGGTGGAGGATTCGGCGGTGGTAAGGGAGTCGGTGGAGGAGGTGGTGGCGGTGGAGGAGGTGGTGGAGGCGGGTCTAGTGGATCGGGTCAGGGCTCGGGATCTGGATTTGGCTCAGGAGCCGGGTATGGTAAGTCCGGCGGCGGAGGTGGTGGAGGAGGAGGCGGCGGCGGTGGCGGCGGCTCGGCTAGCGGAAATGGTTCGGGCTCCGGATATGGATCTGGATCTGGTTCCGGATATGGTCACACGAAGTAGATGACCCGTGCCTAATCATCATGTGTGTGGCAACGTAAAGAAGCCATTCTTTATTAATAAGAGTGGTCATAAATCCCACTTGTTTCTAATAATTTAATGTATATCGGAATAAAGATGAGGAAGAATTGATTTTATCTAGTAAAGTGGAGTTACGCATTGGATAGAAACATGTACTTAAGAGTCATCACTCGACAATGCATAATCGTGGTTCTCATGTCATTCTTCACGATTCGAGGTGCTCATTTACCACCTTCATCATGGGTTTGTGTGTTGTGTCTCGACTATTACCTATTATGGTCTCGTGTATAAAAATTCCTGGGAATATATCCTCTGTGGATGATTCAAGTCTATCGCTTTATTTTCTTCCTACCTATAAAACCCCATGCTAAAATTATTATCTTACTTTTTATTTAATTCATGTGAAGCTTCGAGATGTTGTCAACTATTGTTTTCAAACTCATATACGAAAAGAAGGAAGGCGATCGTAAAAGCACGCCGTTTTTAAATGTTAGTTCTTCCTTTTAATTAGTGAAAGCAAAAACTACAGGACCTTCAAAAACCAAAATAGGCGGAATTAGAACATCAAGGCACCATCGTCTTAAAAAACTCGACTCTAATCGATGCCTCAAAAGCATATAGAAAGGGAATTTGAAGTCTCTGAAGCTCAGGAACAAGTGGAGAAGAACCAGGGGTTGTTTTGCAAAAATCGCCAAGTCGGACGATTTACATAGTTTTTATTTTTGCCAAAAATCGGTTTTATAGATTTTGTATTTTCTCGATCTATGCGTAAAAATAAGCCAAAAGAACAGCATTCAACTAATCGCATTTTCAACCGACTAATCTCACCACGTGTCGACCACTGGGTTCACTAATCGACTATTCTCGAGAGACTAAGCTGACATTTTGGACTCGATCTTCAGTCGATCACCTCTTTTATCCAGACAACTGTTTTGATCTCCGGTCCACTAATATAGAGGGCTAGTGAATTAAATTTCGTGCCGCAAAAAAAGGTTTACCTTCTATCATTTTCTATCTGCTCGTATTACTAACATGTAAGCAATATCTTTGTGAAGCCGACAAACCCAAAAAGTACAACGGATTACTCTTCACTCCAGCTTTCATACTTTTTTATCATTGTGCTCACCAAAGTACTTTCCGTCGACTATTGTCCCATCCTAGTCGACTAATTTGAGTCTCAATCGACCAGCTAAGTTTTTCCTTCCAACTAATTCATGGCAGAATCTAATATTTTCTTTTCGGTGTTGCCTAAGGCACCTAACGGTAATTTTGACCCCTGAGACGTTTTGCGGTAGGACCCCAATGTTCATTTCGCTGGATATACAACATAGAATACAATAATACTCATCTAAGTGGAGGACGGTTCTCGAATCTGCGCGCTTTTCAAGTTTTTAAAGCTCCCCATGTTCTCAAGCGTCCGTCGTCATTCTCCATAGAATAAACTGGGCATAATTTTTTGTTCTTGGTTAAGGAGGCCAGCCCTTGGTCTTGCCTTCATGAAGTCATGAGTTTCAACAATAAATTTTGATGATATGCACAACCTATGAAATATAAAATTATGCATTGCAGGCGTGAAGCGTCTACGTGATGGAAGTCACGATTCCAGCTAAAGTATCAAGTTGTTTCCACGTTCATTTCTCTTCGAGTGTTGCACCACCAATTCTAGTGGGGGAATTCGTTATCTACTCTTCTTTCAAAATGTGAATGCCACCATTGAGAACTTGTAGGTCCAAAGATCAAACCATTATTATCTTGCCAACGTTGACATCTCCACGATAAAGAGGAAAACATGCCAACTCCCAGGCATATAAATACATCACACCTCTTTTCTGGTAGGAGTCAAGTATTCTCTACTTCTTCTTCTCTTCTTTCCTTTTGTTGAAAAGATGGGGAGAAGTTCTAAGAGCTTGGGTATTGCATTAATCTTCTTGCTTTTCGTGAGCACCACTTCAGCAGTGTGAGTGTTAACAACATACGCATCAGGAGGAGGTGGTGGAGGGGGTGGTGGTAGAGGTGGAGGTGCCGGTACTGGAGGTGGATCTGGGCTCGGATCGGGCTCCGGTTATGGTTCCGGATTTGGAAAGGGTGGAGGAGGGGGTGGAGGAGGTGGCGGTGGAGGCGGGGGTGCAGCTTCTGGAAATGGTTCTGGATCTGGTTATGGTTTTGAAAGGGTAGTGGTTTTGGCGGAGCTAAAGGCGGTGGGGGTGGTGGAGGAGGAGGAGGCGGAGGCGGTGTTGGTGGAGGTCATGGATCCGGGTATGGATCGGGTTCTGGTGGAGGATTCGGTGGTGGGAAGGGTGTAGGTGGAGGTGGAGGTGGTGGCGGTGGAGGTGGAGGTGGTGGTGCTGGCGGGGGAAGTGGCTCAGGGCATGGCTCTGGTTCTGGATATGGTTTTGGAAAGGGAATAGGCGGCGGAGGAGGTGGTGGAGGGGGTGGTGGTGGAGGCGGGGGTGCAGCTTCTGGAAATGGTTCTGGATCTGGTTTTGGATTTGGAAAGGGAAGTGGTTTTGGTGGAGCTAAAGGTGGTGGGGGTGGAGGTGGTGGTGGAGGAGGAGGTGGTGGAGGTGGTGTAGGTGGTGGTCAGGGATCCGGGTATGGATCTGGTTCAGGTGGAGGATTCGGCGGTGGTAAGGGAGTCGGTGTAGGAGGTGGTGGCGGTGGAGGAGGTGGTGGAGGCGGGTCTAGTGGATCGGGTCAGGGCTCGGGATCTGGATTTGGCTCAGGAGCCGGGTATGGTAAGTCCGGCGGTGGAGGTGGTGGAGGAGGCAGCGGCGGCGTTGGCGGCGGCTCGGCCAGCGGAAATGGTTCGGGCTCCGGATATGGATCTGGATCTGGTTCCGGATATGGTCACACGAAGTAGATGACCCGTGCCTAATCATCATGTGTGTGGCAACGTAAAGAAGCCGTTCTTCGTTAATAAGAGTGGTCATAAATCCCACTTGTTTCTAATAATTTTATGTATATCGGAATAAAGATGAGGAAGAATTGATTTTATCTAGTAAAGTGGAGTTACGCATTGGATAGAAACATGTACTTAAGAGTCATCACTCGACAATGCATAATCGTGATTCTCATGTCATTCTTCACAATTCGAGGTGCTCATTTACCACCTTCATCATGGGTTTGTGTGTTGTGTCTCGACTATTACCTATTATGGTCTCGTGTATAAAAATTCCTGGGAATAGATCCTTTGTGGATGATTCAAGTCTATCGCTTTATTTTCTTCCTACCTATAAAACCCAAATTATGCACGATGAAGATATACTCGGATGATAGATTAGAACTGCGGATTGTGATTCTCAATCATTGGCAAATATCATGGGTTGAATGCTTCCGGTCATTTTATCGTAAATTTAATGTCTTTCAAACTCTTGAATCCCTCCCATAGTGGCGAAGTGATCGATGTATTGGGTATACCTAGCTTTGAAATAACACTGCGATCTCCACATCTCTTTCGAAAACTTTTTAAGGGCTTGCAACCCGAGCCACTAATTGCAGCGAGATGATGGTGAACATAATGCCACACTAATTGTTACATCTTTTACCTACCTGCGGCATCGAACGTCCTTATAAAAAGAAATAGATTATTTTCTATATCTCCATGCGTAGTAATGATGAAGATTTCCAAATGTGAACATCCCTCATAAAACTATAACAAAGATCATCTTACCGTTGATTCCAGCGACTCATGGATATTTCCGACACTCGTTGAGAGTTCTAGGAGGTCTTTCATTTATTGAAGTGGAAGGAGGACTAAAGCCTAATGGGTTTATGAATAGAGGGTATAAATCATCATCATGAACATAATGATCGTCTCCTTATGTCCACGCTATGGTCAAAAGAAACCGAAAGTTCAACATATACTTTATGCACTTGATGAGGAGAGGTCGCAGGGGATTATTTATAATTAATTGGCTTTCAATCTAAAGAAAGAAGTATAGTTATTTACATATCAGTATCGAAGCATGCTTCGAGTGACTGCGATAATATATGATGTTGTGCAGTTCTGATGTGATCAGTCATGCTAAAATTATTATCTTACTTTTTATTTAATTCATGTGAAGCTTCGAGATGTTGTCAACTATTTTTTTCAAACTCATATACGAAAAGAAGGAAGGCGATCGTAAAAGCACGCCGTTTTCAAATGTTAGTTCTTCCTTTCAATTAGCGAAAGCAAAAACTACAGGACCTTCAAAAACCAAAATAGGCGGAATTAGAACATCAAGGCACCATCGTCTTAAAAAACTCGACTCTAATCGATGCCTCAAAAGCATATAGAAAGAGAATTTGAAGTCTCTGAAGCTCAGGAACAAGTGGAGAAGAACCAGGGGTTGTTTTGCAAAAATCGCCAAGTCGGACGATTTACATAATTTTTATTTTTGATAAAAATTGGTTTTATAGATTTTGTATTTTCTCGATCTATGCGTAAAAATAAGCCAAAAGAACAGCATTCAACTAATCGCATTTTCATCCGACTAATCTCACCACGTGTCGACCACTGGGTTCACTAATCGACTATTCTCGAGAGACTAAGCTGACATTTTGGACTCGATCTTCAGTCGATCACCTCTTTTATCCAGACAACTGTTTTAATCTCCGGTCCACTAATATAGAGGGCTAGTGAATTAAATTCCGTGCCGCAAAAAAAGGTTTACCTTCTATCATTTTCTATCTGCTCGTGTTACTAACATGTAAGCAATATCTTTGTGAAGCCGACAAACCCAAAAAGTACAACGGATTACTCTTCGCTCCAGCTTTCATACTTTTTTATCATTGTGCTCACCAAAGTACTTTCCGTCGACTATTGTCCCATCCTAGTCTACTAATTTGAGTCTCAATCGACCAGCTAAGTTTTTCCTTCCAACTAATTCATGGCAGAATCTAATATTTTCTTTTCGGTGTTGCCTAAGGCACCTAACGGTAATTTTGACCCCTGAGACGTTTTGCGGTAGGACCCCAATGTTCATTTGGCTGGATATACAACATAGAATACAATAATACTCATCTAAGTGGAGGACGGTTCTCGAATCTGCGCGCTTTTCTAGTTTTTAAAGCTCCCCGTGTTCTCAAGCGTCCGTCGTCATTCTCCATAGAATAAACTGGGCATAATTTTTTGTTCTTGGTTAAGGAGGCGAGCCCTTGGTCTTGCCTTCATGAAGTCATGAGTGTCAAGAATAAATTTTGATGATATGCACAACCTATGAAATATAAAATTATCCATTGCAGGCGTAAAGCGTCTACGTGATGGAAATCACGATTCCAGCTAAAGTATCAAGTTGTTTCCACGTTCATTTCTCTTCGAGTGTTGCACCACCAATTTAGTGGGGGAATTCGTTATCTACTCTTCTTTCAAAACTTGAATGCCACCATTGAGAACTTGTAGGTCCAAAGATCAAACCATTATTATCTTGCCAACGTTGACATCTCCACGATAAAGAGGAAAACATGCCAACTCCCAGGCATATAAATACATCACACCTCATTTCTGGTAGGAGTCAAGTATTCTCTACTTCTTCTTCTCTTCTTTCCTTTTGTTGAAAAGATGGGGAGAAGTTCTAAGAGCTTGGGTATTGCCTTAAACTTCTTGCTTTTCGTGAGCACCACTTCAGCAGCGCGAGTGTTGCAGGAGGAGGTGGTGGAGGGGGTGGTGGTGGAGGTGGAGGTGCCGGTACTGGATGTGGATCTGGGTTCGGATCGGGCTCCGGTTATGGTTCCGGATTTGGAAAGGGTGGAGGAGGGGGTGGAGGGGGTGGCGGTGGAGGCGGGGGTGCAGCTTCTGGAAATGGTTCTGGATCTGGTTATGGTTTTGGAAAGGGTAGTGGTTTTGGCGGAGCTAAAGGCGGTGGGGGTGGTGGAGGAGGAGGAGGTGGTGGAGGAGGCGGAGGCGGTGTTGGTGGAGGTCATGGATCCGGGTATGGATCGGGTTCTGGTGGAGGATTCGGTGGTGGGAAGGGTGTAGGTGGAGGTGGAGGTGGTGGCGGTGGAGGTGGAGGTGGTGGTGCTGGCGGGGGAAGTGGCTCAGGGCATGGCTCTGGTTCTGGATACGGTTTTGGAAAGGGAAGAGGTGGCGGAGGAGGTGGTGGAGGGGGTGGTGGTGGAGGCGGGGGTGCAGCTTCTGGAAATGGTTCTGGATCTGCTTTTGGATTTGGAAAGGGAAGTGGTTTTGGTGGAGCTAAAGGTGGTGGGGGTGGAGGTGGTGGTGGAGGAGGAGGTGGTGGAGGTGGTGTAGGTGGTGGTCAGGGATCCGGGTATGGATCTGGTTCAGGTGGAGGATTCGGCGGTGGTAAGGGAGTCGGTGGAGGAGGTGGTGGCGGTGGAGGATGTTGGAAATGCGAGCCCCCGGCGAGCCATTATGCAATAAATGTTATTGCAAAATATCATTCCCTGATCTGAAATGAAGAATAATTAATTTGCATAATAGGTCCCTTAGTACAATTAGGGTTATGTACCATGGCCATCTTAATAATCATACAGCTGTTGATTCAACTATTGAATCATAGAGGCTGGTGCTTGGATGAATATCTAAAGGGTTAGATTGAGGACTCATCAAGCACCATCAAATGATTGTTAAGAGATGATCTCCAGCCTGAGTAGGAGATGGCAATCCTTATCTCTTTAGGCTGATATCTGACCGACCTCTGGATGCAGGTCCTCTGCATAGGAATAGAGATTCGGAGGTGTCAGATTAGTTAGGTCAAAGAGTTGACTTAACGAGATCGAGATAACCAAAGTCCTATATCATATGCTGTCATGATATAGGCACGCATCCTCTGACCGGAGACAGATGTGTTACTATATGTCTGAGTGTGTACATTTGGCAGACCAATAGGTTGATGACCTAATCAAGGTCTATACACCGACGCGCTGGTGTGCACATAAGGGCATATGAGTAATACGATCTCTCAAAGGGATCATACATGTTCAGATACTGAATCGGAAGACATGAGCTCACTCATGAGATATTGGGAAGAATCAAATTCCATGCGCATGGTTGTCTCGCTTTGGAAGCTTGACTGAATTTGTAGGTTTGATATATACTTTTAGTATATGATCAAGACCTAGGTATGATATACACTTTTGGAAAGTGTATGATCGATACCAACTCCCAATGATCGAATGAGAAACTTAATGAAAAAAACCATGAAGTAGACAGTATAAAGTTGATCCGATATAATGAGAAGATTAGATTTATGGTCTTGATTTAATCAAGCATCTATGAGAGGCCCGCGATCTGGATTTGAGATATGATCTCAATATCCATGTCACTATACGTGGAACAATACAATCACCCTGTCCTTATCTCCAAGTATCTGCGGAGAGATTGCATTATTCTTAAAGGGTTCAAGAATAATTTCATAAGATCTAAGCAATGAAGAAATAATGATTAAATGTGATTTAATCATCTTGATGTGTGAAGAAATTATCCAATTTAATTAAATGTGATTTAATTAATGTGGATAAGAATAATGTGGACAGAAATATCCAATTATTCATAATATATTATAAATGTGATTTATAATGTATTAGAGAGAGCTAATTATAATTTATATTTGTTGATTAATTATTATGTGTATTGGATACACATTGTGTAATTAATTAACAATATGAATTATATGTTATTTTGGGTTGTGAATATGATTCACAATTTTTTCCATGGCAAGAATGCAATATTCTCAAAGATAATTGTGAATTATTTTTGAAGATAATTGTGAATTATAATTTATATTTGTTGAAAATTAATAGAAGAGAAATCCAAGGAGATATGCAATCTCATGGAAATCCATGAGATTGCTCTCCATTGGGAAACAAGTGGGCGGCACCCAATTCCTATATGGAATGGGTGGCCGTCCCCTCTTGATTGCACATGGAGATTTGATCTCCATGTGTATTCTCTCCTTATTTGTTGGGATTATTTAGGAATAAATTATATTTGATTTTGTCAAATATATTTTGACCTAAATTTGTTGCTTTTGACAACAACAATCTTGGCCATTGGATTGACACAAATCAATCTCACCCATTGATTTTATGTGTCCCATGGATTGAGATCCATGGATCCCAAAACCCTATAAATAGAGAGGCATACTATGCTCTCTAATGACTTGAAATATTGGAGCTCTCTCTCCCTCATTTCTTCATACACGCCAGCCCTCTCTCCCTCTCTTGTTGGTGGCCGTCCACCATACCCTAGAGAAGGGAACCGTCGTCGCCTTCGCCACCGCGCTGCCGCTTCGACATTCTTCGGTTCTCCATCTTCTTGGAGAGTTCCTCTCACGAAGGAGACGTTTGATCTCGTGCGATGAGATCAGGAGCAACCACGCTTGGATCATCTTCTTGGATTGCGAGGACAACGCGGTTCATCCCCGCGCTCGCAAGCGGTCTCGCCGACGATCGGACTTGAGACAGGATGTCTCTTTCTTTAGAGACTTGATCAACCACGCTTCAAGAGGTATTGCATTATACTTGTTGTGGTTATAGATGAAACGATCTGAGAATGGTTCTCGGATCATGTAGTACGACTAGTCGTTCTTCGTCGTATCCGATACGACGATCACGCTTCCGTGATGCGCTTGAGGATAATTCCATATCCTTCAAGTGGTATCAGAGCCAGGTTGACGGTTTCGAATATGATTCGAAAAACCGAGGACGACTTGGGTTCGTTAAGGTCGCGAAAGTTTTTATCGCATTTGATTTCGCAGATCTGTTTAGTAAATAAATTCGGCACTGTTTAAATTGTTTAAACACGAATTTAATACTTGGATTTTGTTCCCCATTAAATAAGGAAATCATAGGATCTGAGTTTACGTAAATTGGATTTCGTATGCTCTAGATATGGTTGTTTTAATGAACATATATACACTGTTACGGGAACTGTAGATCTGAACGTGATTAAAATGTTAATTACTGTTTAGACTTGCCTCGAAATGCGTGTAACATCACTTGGATTCTTTCCTAAATCAAATTAGCAATCTATGAAAATTGATTTTGTCTAATTTGGATTTAATATGATTGAGATATGCTAATTTTAGTAAGAAGGGGTCACTGCTGAAATTACAGTCCTAATCTAGAACCAAGTGATTGTCAATTAGTGAAATTAATTGTTAATTTCGTAAAATAATCATAAAAATATTTGTGAAATATTTGAAGATGATTATTTACATAATTGACTTGGCCTCAACCAATTAATTGATTAGATTTGATCTAAATCTTAATTGGAAACACATTCATCAAACTTAATGTTTGATTGGTGATTGTCATTTAATCATTTAGTGAAATTAAATTGTTTAATTTCCTAGAATAATTGTGCATAAATATTTGTGAAATATTTGATGATAATTATTCCCTTCAATGACATTGCCTTAACCAATAATTGATTAAGATGTGTTCTAAATCATAATTGGAAACCACAATCTTTCAAACTTGATGCTTGAATAGTTTTGGGAATTTGTCTAGCAAATTTCCTTATAATCAAAAATGTTTTGATTATTACTATATGGTACAATTTCGGTTGAAGAACCGATGATCATCTCAAGTAAAAATTAATCAATTTGGCATTATCCTTTCCCGAGGCGGATATGGTGCCTAGTCGGAGAGCATTGGGGTTGCGGGTTGCAACGTATGTGGTCCGTCCCACTCTCGTCGGTACTGGCCATGACAGCGGGTAGGGCTGGGATAATGTCCGAGGGATTAAGATGTATTTTTCTAATTATTAAAATTCGAATTAATACGTATTTTGAGATATTACCATATATGTATTCAAGTAAAATAATCAAGTTTGATAGATTGAATTGGATTGATAATTAATTTAATATGATTAAGTTGATTATGTCCAATTGAAATACTCTAATATGATTAGAGATAATAATTCCCTTGGAAGAATTAATTATGTGAATGTGATTCACGATAATTAATTAAAATTTTGAATATGAGGTGGAGGATCACATAAGTGACATCCATGGTCTCCCGTCAACGCGGAGGGTTCCGTCGCCAGGGATTGCATGTGGGAGACGCCTGTCCGAAGTGACAGCTCATGTATGCAAGCGCATCTGGATCGGGCTCGTCGCTTCTCGAAAGAGTAAGGACGTATGCGTAGTGACCCCAGTATCGAGTCCTCATATTATTGGGATGATATTGGATTGCGCATAGCGAGTTGTATTCCTGTTGACGGTTGGTTCAATTAATGACGGGTCAACATCACCTTAGGGGTGGTGGGCCCGGGTGTTAAAGACCGAATTGGGAGATGCAAGTTGGACTTGCAAGGCGGAATGTGTTCCCGCTTCTTTTTATCCGAGTTGTAGGTTCTCATATTATTGGGATGCAACAAAGATAAGGAAGGAGATCCCAGATCTTGCTTGAGATATAATGGTAAGTATATCTCTTACATTGAAAGTGATTAAGGGAATGAACTTTCAATGTTGACATGGCAAGACAACTTTGATATAAAAATTCCTAAATCAAAGTAAAATATGTATATATAAATACATACATCTATGCAAATTTCTTATTTCAGATAATCCTTCATTAAAACCCACTCAATGATATACTCAATAATAACCAGTGAAATATCTTGGATTGGACTCAATGATCCAGATATTCTACTTGCAGTTGAACACATAATGTATGTGGTTGCAATGTGCAAGTTTCCTCGTAATAATGAGGAATGACAATTAAATAGATAATAGGACTACAACCCTAGGGTTTGTATGTCTCTATAGTCTTGGTATCATCAAATGTACTTTGGAAGTGACATGTTGATGATGATCATAATTGTCATATAATCCTTATAAAATCAATGAAGATTTTCTGGCATACATATGTGCTCTTGACATTTAATCATGGATGACATGGTTCTCTGCATCATGTGAATGGTAGCTCTATAAAGAGATGATGTATTCAATTGTTTGAGTACCTACCTGAACCTATGTTTTATGAGTTTAGATGGATGTAGATGATGAGTGTCATTATTCTACTGTCTATACTCTAGTCATTCATGAAGCTTCATAGTATTCATATTGTGTGAATTTAATGAAGCATAAATAAATGTTGAAATACTCTCGTTTTGAATTCTTTTGAATTTATTGTAAGAGATCCTTAGTCTTAAGCAATGGTTGCTTATAGATAAAGGGAGCGCAATGGAAGCATGGGTTGGACCCAAGAAAGAAGGAAAGTCAAAGAGTTGACTGGACTTCTGTGACTTCCATATGACATCCAAAGAGTTGGATGAATGCCAATACTGCAATAAGTTGATGTGTTGATAGTATGACTATCAAGTCTGTCTAGAATCCTTAGAAAAGGATTCGGATAGAGCATCCGAATAATCTACATAAATCATTGATATTGACTTACTTATTGAATAAGATAAAGTCAAATAATTGTATCTCAATCTTCTGATGACATTCGCAATGGGTTGCATATGTTTTTTAGAAGACTGGAAAATTTGATCTTAAAGGTTTATAGTTGTCCACGTGAATATTGATGCAATTGTTGCAACAATCCATGTTGGATTAATAGACTTGTTAATTTCAGTGGGAGAGCCCTTAGTCTCAGAGAATGTCTCTGTGACCTAGATATTAGAATACACTCATTGTTTGTTTCTAAATGTTGGAAATAAACATGAATTCTGAGATAGAACTATCATAAAGAGTCATGATGGAAATGTCTCAGATAGTAGTCTAAAAATCTAGTGGACTCCACTAAATTAGAAAATTAATGAATGGTTCATTAACATTTCTAAATACTGAAATTAAACATTAAGATCAATAGGAGGATGAAGATCATTTGACAATGATCTAGCATCAAGCCTTGGACATTTGTCTATTGATTTGATCAATAGAATAGTAAGAGATGGAACGTTAGAATGTCTAAAATTTCAAAACTTACATACTTATGAATATTGTATTCAAAAGTAAAAATGTCCAATACACCCTTCCTCGGTAAAGGTGTAAGATATCAAGGTGTTCAGGATTTCATACATATTGATGTATGCAGATCATCTGTATCATAGTAAACATTATGGATATGTGATATCTGTTGATGATTATGTATGATATGGGATTTCTTCTCTTCACCTAAGAAACCTTTGAAATGTTCAAAGATTTCATTAATTTTGGTTTAGAACCAAAGTTTGAAGGAAGATAAAATGAATTTGATCTAATCTAGGTAGCAAGTACCTACTAGATAAATTCGAAGAATACCTTATGGAGATATGAATATCATTTCTATCTCAATCCTCCTAACACACCTTAACTCAAAAAGAGTTATAGGTAGATACAATTGGATCATGTGTGACATGATCTTATCAATGTTGAATTTTGGCATAATTATCCCTTAGTTTCCAGGTATATATGTGTAGTAGAGACTACAATGTATATCCTTAATAAGGTTCCATGTATGTTGGAATCTAGCACTTGAGAGTGTTGCTTCATTAGGAAAATAAAAGATGGTATTGGATACCTACTTTATGACCTTGAGATTCTTAAAATATCTCATCTCCGAAAATGTTATTCTTAGAGGTTGAGACTCTTGAGAATCAAGATGAAAATGAAGTGTAGGAACTCATTTATAATGAGACTCCTGAAATTGGAAACTAAAAGGACAATTAAAGATGAAACATTAATACCTCTTCAAATAAGTTTGAGGATGGATTCCATGTGTTAGAGAAATCTGACAATGATCGAACTTCATGTGATGAAGCTTCCGAAGATCATAACATGGATAGATGGATAGCAATAAAAGTCTAATGTAGACTTCATATACAAGTGTTGTATATGGACCCTCGAGGATCCACCTGTATGGGTAAGACCTGTAAAGGTGTAAATGGATCTTCAAGAGACAGGGAACCTGATGAGAAGGTAGAGATCTTCAAAGCACGGTTCGTAGCCATAAGCTACACACTGGAAGAGAAGACATTGCTTGCAATAAGACTTGCTCTTCGGTGATCATGCTTAAAACCATCAGAATATTGCTAACCTTAGCTACATAATTTGACTATTGCATCTTCAAGATGTAAGTCAATATTGCATTCCTCTACGAATGCCTCTTTGAGGATATTCATATGAAGTAGCCCCAGGGCTTCATGGTTGAGGAAAGCAAGGTGTGCAAGCTAAGGAATCCATCTATGGACTCAAACAAGCTTTTTGAAGTTGGATCATAAGATTTGATGAAATTATAAATGTTATGATTTCAGATAGAATCTTGATGAACCATATGAAGCTTAGTGGGAGTGCTTTTGTGTTCATCGTGCTAAATGTAGATGATATCCTAATCATTTAAGAATGATATAAGGATGATAATAAGTGTTTTATAGATTGGCTATTCCATATCTTGAAATATGATTTCAAAGATAACTCTTATATCTTAGTTCTGAAGTTGTTCAGAAGCCAAGAGAAGAGGATAATTGGGACTGTCACATTTATAGTACACCTTGGAAATATTCTATTCGTAGAAATTCCAGGAAAGGCTTCCATCCTTTAAGATATGGTACTGACCTATCTAAAGGGATAGCACCTCAAAGAGTTGAGGAAGTGAATGCTAAAACTACTTGCCTTTGGGCATCAGTTCTGAGAAGCCGGGTGTATGCTAGATGTGTACAAAAGCCAGATGGCTGCCATGCAGTGGGAGTAGTAAATTGTTACTGATCCTACTATGGAAATAAAACACTTGGTTGCAGTAATAACAAAATCTTCATAGATGACAAGATTTTTGAGATAGTGATCTCAAAGTCTTATCTTCAAAAGTTTAAGACTTTATAGATAGTGATCTAAAAGGTCTTAACTAAAGATACCTTAGGAGATAGAGATCTCCAGAAATAAGGATATTCTTATAAGGATTATGGAAATACTGGTTATGATAATTGTTAAGCTGTAGTGTCAAGGACACTATAACTAACAAGATTGAGTATTAGTTGCATAAGATGCAACATTCGCATTGGATGCGAGCACTGTTACTGGGGATATGCAAGTGCCGTAAAAGGACTTGGCATAGTCTCGCGGGAACAGAGTGACTGATCAGCTTACCTAGCTATTTTCTAAATAGCCTATGATTGTCACATGAGTGTGAGTTTAAATGATTAGCCCATTAATGGCTCTTTGGGCTAGTGGGAGACTGTTGGAAATGCGAGCCCACGGCGAGCCATTATGCAATAAATGTTATTGCAAAATATCATTCCCTGATCTGAAATGAAGAATAATTAATTTGCATAATAGGTCCCTTAGTACAATTAGGGTTATGTACCATGGCCATCTTAATAATCATACAGCTGTTGATTCAACTATTGAATCATAGAGGCTGGTGCTTGGATGAATATCTAAAGGGTTAGATTGAGGACTCATCAAGCACCATCAAATGATTGTTAAGAGATGATCTCCAGCCTGAGTAGGAGATGGCAATCCTTATCTCTTTAGGCTGATATCTGACCGACCTCTTGATGCAGGTCCTCTGCATAGGAATAGAGATTCGGAGGTGTCGGATTAGTTAGGTCAAAGAGTTGACTTAACGAGATCGAGATAACCAAAGTCCTATATCATATGCTGTCATGATATAGGCACGCATCCTCTGACCGGAGACAGATGTGTTACTATATGTCTGAGTGTGTACATTTGGCAGACCAATAGGTTGATGACCTAATCAAGGTCTATACACCGGCGCGCTGGTGTGCACATAAGGGCATATGAGTAATACGATCTCTCAAAGGGATCATACAGGTTCAGATACTGAATCGGAAGGCATGAGCTCACTCATGAGATATTGGGAAGAATCAAATTCCATGCGCATGGTTGTCTCGCTTTGGAAGCTTGACTGAATTTGTAGGTTTGATATATACTTTTAGTATATGATCAAGACCTAGGTATGATATACACTTTTGGAAAGTGTATGATCGATACCAACTCCCAATGATCGAATGAGAAACTTAATGAAAAAACCATGAAGTAGACAGTATAAAGTTGATCCGATACTTCGGGTTTAGTCTGAGTCTTCCAGTATGTAGGATGTACAGGTATTAGGAATACCTGAGGGTGATTTGATCATAAACGATTGTATAACCATGACGCTTCCATTCCTAGAGAGTGATGAAACGGGTCTGGATTTTAGTGACTCCTCTCAGTAGAGAAGTGATCTAATCTTGGTCCAAGTGTTGGACATTGATCTGAATATGATTCAGATACAATGAGAAGATTAGATTTACGGTCTTGATTTAATCAAGCATCTATGAGAGGTCCGCGATCTGGATTTGAGATATGATCTCAATATCCATGTCACTATACGTGGAACAATACAATCGCCCTGTCCTTATCTCCAAGTATCTGCGGAGAGATTGCATTATTCTTGAAGGGTTCAAGAATAATTCCATAAGATCTAAGCAATGAAGAAATAATGATTAAATGTGATTTAATCATCTTGATGTGTGAAGAAATTATCCAATTTAATTAAATGTGATTTAATTAATGTGGATAAGAATAATGTGGACAGAAATATCTAATTATTCATAATATATTATAAATGTGATTTATAATGTATTAGAGAGAGCTAATTATAATTTATATGTGTTGATTAATTATTATGTGTATTGGATACACATTGTGTAATTAATTAACAATATGAATTATATGTTGTTTTGGGTTGTGAATATGATTCACAATTTTTTCCATTGCAAGAATGCAATATTCTCAAAGATAATTGTGAATTATTTTTGAAGAATAAAACCCAACAAAATTTGTTGCAAATTAATAGAAGAGAAATCCAAGGAGATATGCAATCTCATGGAAATCCATGAGATTGCTCTCCATTGGGAAACAAGTGGGCGGCACCCAATTCCTATATGGAATGGGTGGCCGTCCCCTCTTGATTGCACATGGAGATTTGATCTCCATGTGTATTCTCTCCTTATTTGTTGGGATGATTTAGGAATAAATTATATTTGATTTTGTCAAATATATTTTGACCTAAATTTGTTGCTTTTGACAACAACAATCTTGGCCATTGGATTGACACAAATCAATCTCACCCATTGATTTTATGTGTCCCATGGATTGAGATCCATGGATCCGAAAACCCTATAAATAGAGAGGCATACTATGCTCTCTAATGACTTGAAATATTGGAGCTCTCTCTCCCTCATTTCTTCATACACGCCAGCCCTCTCTCCCTCTCTTGTTGGTGGCCGTCCACCATACCCTAGAGAAGGGAACCGTCGTTGCCTTCGCCACTGCGCTGCCGCTTCGACGTTCTTCGGTTCTCCGTCTTCTTGGAGAGTTCCTCTCATGAAGGAGACGTTTGATCTCGTGCGATGAGATTAGGAGCAACCACGCTTGGATCATCTTCTTGGATTGCGAGGACAACGCGGTTCATCCCCGCGCTCGCAAGCGGTCTCGCCGACGATCGGACTTGAGACAGGAGGTCTCTTTCTTTAGAGACTTGATCAACCACGCTTCAAGAGGTATTGCATTATACTTGTTGTGGTTATAGATGAAACGATCTGAGAATGGTTCTCGGATCATGTGGTTTCATCGAATAAATTTTTTTTAAATTCTGTTGCACCGAACAACTAGTACGACTAGTCGTTCTTCGTCGTATCCGATACGACGATCACGCTTCCGTGATGCGCTTGAGGATAATTCCATATCCTTCAGAGGAGGTGGTGGAGGCGGGTCTAGTGGATCGGGTCAGGGCTCAGGATCTGGATTTGGCTCAGGAGCCGGGTATGGTAAGTCCGGCGGCGGAGGTGGTGGAGGAGGCGGCGGCGGCGGTGGTGGCGACTCGGCTAGCGGAAATGGTTCGGGCTCCAGATATGGATCTGGATCTGGTTCCGGATATGGTCACACGAAGTAGATGACCCCTGCCTAATCATCATGTGTGTGGCAACGTAAAGAAGCCGTTCTTCGTTAATAAGAGTGGTCAAAAATCCCACTTGTTTCTAATAATTTTATATATATCGGAATAAAGATGAGGAAGAATTGATTTTATCTAGTAAAGTGGAGTTATGCATTGGATAGAAACATGTACTTAAGAGTCATCACTCGACAATGCATAATCGTGGTTCTCATGTCATTCTTCACAATTCGAGGTGCTCATTTACCACCTTCATCATGGGTTTGTGTGTTGTGTCTCGACTATTACCTATTATGGTCTCGTGTATAAAAATTCCTGGGAATATATCCTTTGTGGATGATTCAAGTCTATCGCTTTATTTTCTTCCTACCTATAAAACCCAAATTATGCACGATGAAGATATACTCGGATGATAGATTAGAACTGTGGATTGTGATTCTCAATCATTGGCAAATATCATGGGTTGAATGCTTCCGGTCATTTTATTGTAACTTTAATGTCTTTCAAACTCTTGAATCCCTCCCATAGTGGCGAAGTGATCGATGTATTAAGTATACCTAGCTTTGAAATAACACTGCGATCTTCACATCTCTTTCGAAAACTTTTTAAGGGCTTGCAACCCGAGCCACTATTTGCAGAGAGATGATGGTGAACATAATGCCACACTAATTGTTACATCTTTTACCTACCTGCGGCATCGAACGTCCTTATAAAAAGAAATAGATTATTTTCTATATCTCCATGCGTAGTAATGATGAAGATTTCCAAATGTGAACATCCCTCATAAAACTATAACAAAGATCATCTTACCGTTGATTCCAGCGACTCATGGATATTTCCGACACTCGTTGAGAGTTCTAGGAGGTCTTTCATTTATTGAAGTGGAAGGAGGACTAAATCCTAATTGGTTTATGAATAGAGGGTATAAATCATCATCATGAACATAATGATTGTCTCCTTATGTCCACGCTATGGTCAAAAGAAACAGGAAGTTCAACATATACTTTATGCACTTGATGAGGAGAGGTCGCAGGGCATTATTTATAATTAATTGGCTTTCAATCTAAAGAAAGAAGTATAGTTATTTACATATCAGTATCGAAGCATGCTTCGAGTAACTGCGATAATATATGATGTTGTGCAGTTCTGATGTGATCAGTCATGCTAAAATTATTATCTTACTTTTTATTTAATTCATGTGAAGCTTCGAGATGTTGTCAACTATTGTTTTCAAACTCATATACGAAAAGAAGGAAGGCGATCGTAAAAGCACGCCGTTTTTAAATGTTAGTTCTTCCTTTCAATTAGCGAAAGCAAAAACTACAGGACCTTCAAAAACCAAAATAGGCGGAATTAGAACATCAAGGCACCATCGTCTTAAAAAACTCGACTCTAATCGATGCCTCAAAAGCATATAGAAAGAGAATTTGAAGTCTCTGAAGCTCAGGAACAAGTGGAGAAGAACCAGGTGTTGTTTTGCAAAAATCGCCAAGTCGGACGATTTACATAGTTTTTATTTTTGCCAAAAATCGATTTTATAGATTTTGTATTTTCTCGATCTATGCGTAAAAATAAGCCAAAAGAACAGCATTCAACTAATCGCATTTTCAACCGACTAATCTCACCACGTGTCGACCACTGGGTTCACTAATTGACTATTCTCGAGAGACTAAGCTGACATTTTGGACTCGATCTTCAGTCGATCACCTCTTTTATCCAGACGACTATTTTGATCTCCGGTCCACTAATATAGAGGGCTAGTGAATTAAATTCCGTGCCGCAAAAAAAGGTTTACCTTCTATCATTTTCTATCTGCTCGTGTTACTAACATGTAAGCAATATCTTTGTGAAGCCGACAAACCCAAAAAGTACAACGGATTACTCTTCACTCCAGCTTTCATACTTTTTTATCATTGTGCTCACCAAAGTACTTTCCGTCGACTATTGTCCCATCCTAGTCGACTAATTTCAGTCTCAATGGACCAGCTAAGTTTTTCCTTCCAACTAATTCATGGCAGAATCTAATATTTTCTTTTCGGTGTTGCCTAAGGCACCTAACGGTAATTTTGACCCCTGAGACGTTTTGCGGTAGGACCCCAATGCTCATTTGGCTGGATATACAACATAGAATACAATAATACCATCTAAGTGGAGGACGGTTCTCGAATCTGCGCGTTTTTCAAGTTTTTAAAGCTCCCCGTGTTCTCAAGCGTCCGTCGTCATTCTCCATAGAATAAACTGGGCATAATTTTTTGTTCTTGGTTAAGGAGGCGAGCCCCTTGGTCTTGCCTTCATGAAGTCATGAGTGTCAAGAATAAATTTTTGATGATATGCACAACCTATGAAATATAAAATTATCCATTGCAGGCGTGAAGCGTCTACGTGATGGAAATCACGATTCCAGCTAAAGTATCAAGTTGTTTCCACGTTCATTTCTCTTCGAGTGTTGCACCACCAATTCTAGTGGGGGAATTCGTTATCTACTCTTCTTTCAAAACGTGAATGCCACCATTGAGAACTTGTAGGTCCAAAGATCAAACCATTATTATCTTGCCAACGTTGACATCTCCACGATAAAGAGGAAAACATGCCAACTCCCAGGCATACAAATACATCACACCTCTTTTCTGGTAGGAGTCAAGTATTCTCTACTTCTTCTTCTCTTCTTTCCTTTTGTTGAAAAGATGGGGAGAAGTTCTAAGAGCTTGGGTATTGCCTTAATCTTCTTGCTTTTCGTGAGCACCACTTCAGCAGCGCGAGTGTTAACAACATACGCATCAGGAGGAGGTGGTGGAGGGGGTGGTGGTGGAGGTGGAGGTGACGGTACTGGAGGTGGATCTGGGTTCGGATCGGGCTCCGGTTATGGTTCCGGATTTGGAAAGGGTGGAGGAGGGAGTGGAGGGGGTGGCGGTGGAGGCGGGGGTGCAGCTTCTGGAAATGGTTCTGGATGTGGTTATGGTTTTGGAAAGGGTAGTGGTTTTGGAGGAGCTAAAGGTGGTGGGGGTGGTGGAGGAGGAGGAGGTGGTGGAGGAGGCGGAGGCGGTGTTGGTGGAGGTCATGGATCCGGGTATGGATCGGGTTCTGGTGGAGGATTCGGTGGTGGGAAGGGTGTAGGTGGAGGTGGAGGTGGTGGCGGTGGAGGTGGAGGTGGTGGTGCTGGCGGGGGAAGTGGCTCAGGGCATGGCTCTGGTTCTGGATACGGTTTTGGAAAGGGAAGAGGTGGCGGAGGAGGTGGTGGAGGGGGTGGTGGTGGAGGCGGGGGTGCAGCTTCTGGAAATGGTTCTGGATCTGGTTTTGGATTTGGAAAGGGAAGTGGTTTTGGTGGAGCTAAAGGTGGTGGGGGTGGAGGTGGTGGAGGAGGAGGAGGTGGTGGAGGTGGTGTAGGTGGTGGTCAGGGATCCGGGTATGGATCTGGTTCAGGTGGAGGATTCGGCGGTGGTAAGGGAGTCGGTGGAGGAGGTGGTGGCGGTGGAGGAGGTGGTGGAGGCGGGTCTAGTGGATCGGGTCAGGGCTCGGGATCTGGATTTGGCTCAGGAGCCGGGTATGGTAAGTCCGGCGGCGGAGGTGGTGGAGGAGGCGGCGGCGGCGGTGGCGGCGGCTCGGCTAGCGGAAATGGTTCGGGCTCCGGATATGGATCTGGATCTGGTTCCGGATATGGTCACACGAAGTAGATGACCCGTGCCTTATCATCATGTGTGTGGCAACGTAAAGAAGCTGTTCTTCGTTAATAAGAGTGGTCATAAATCCCACTTGTTTCTAATAATTTTATGTATATCGGAATAAAGATGAGGAAGAATTGATTTTATCTAGTAAAGTGGAGTTACGCATTGGATAGAAACATGTACTTAAGAGTCATCACTCGACAATGCATAATCGTGGTTCTCATGTCATTCTTCACAATTCGAGGTGCTCATTTACCACCTTCATCATGGGTTTGTGTGCTGTGTCTCGACTATTACCTATTATGGTCTCGTGTATAAAAATTCCTGGGAATATATCCTTTGTGGATGATTCAAGTCTATCGCTTTATTTTCTTCCTACCTATAAAACCCAAATTATGCACGATGAAGATATACTCGGATGATAGATTAGAACTGCGGATTGTGATTCTCAATCATTGGCAAATATCATGGGTTGAATGCTTCCGGTCATTTTATCGTAAATTTAATGTCTTTCAAACTCTTGAATCCCTCCCATAGTGGCGAAGTGATCGATGTATTGGGTATACCTAGCTTTGAAATAACACTGCGATCTTCACATCTCTTTCGAAAACTTTTTAAGGGCTTGCAACCCGAGCCACTATTTGCAGAGAGATGATGGTGAACATAATGCCACACTAATTGTTACATCTTTTACCTACCTGCGGCATCGAACGTCCTTATAAAAAGAAATAGATTATTTTCTATATCTCCATGCGTAGTAATGATGAAGATTTCCAAATGTGAACATCCCTCATAAAACTATAACAAAGATCATCTTACCGTTGATTCCAGCGACTCATGGATATTTCCGACACTCGTTGAGAGTTCTAGGAGGTCTTTCATTTATTGAAGTGGAAGGAGGACTAAAGCCTAATTGGTTTATGAATAGAGGGTATAAATCATCATCATGAACATAATGATTGTCTCCTTATGTCCACGCTATGGTCAAAAGAAACCGAAAGTTCAACATATACTTTATGCACTTGATGAGGAGAGGTCGCAGGGCATTATTTATAATTAATTGGTTTTCAATCTAAAGAAAGAAGTATAGTTATTTACATATCAGTATCGAAGCATGCTTCGAGTAACTGCGATAATATATGATGTTGTGCAGTTCTGATGTGATCGGTCATGCTAAAACTATTATCTTACTTTTTATTTAATTCATGTGAAGCTTCGAGATGTTGTCAACTATTGTTTTCAAACTCATATACGAAAAGAAGGAAGGCGATCGTAAAAGCACGATGTTTTTAAATGTTAGTTCTTCCTTTCAATTAGCGAAAGCAAAAACTACAGGACCTTCAAAAACCAAAATAGGCGGAATTAGAACATCAAGGCACCATCATCTTAAAAAACTCGACTCTAATCGATGCCTCAAAAGCATATAGAAAGATAATTTGAAGTCTCTAAAGCTCAGGAACAAGTGGAGAAGAACCGGGGGTTGTTTTGCAAAAATCGCCAAGTCGGACGATTTACATAGTTTTTATTTTTGCCAAAAATCGGTTTTATAGATTTTGTATTTTCTCGATCTATGCGTAAAAATAAGCCAAAAGAACAGCATTCAACTAATCGCTTTTTCAACCGACTAATCTCACCACGTGTCGACCACTGGGTTCATTAATCGACTATTCTCGAGAGACTAAGCTTACATTTTGGACTCGATCTTCAGTCGATCACCTCTTTTATCCAGACGACTGTTTTGATCTCCGGTCCACTAATATAGAGGGCTAGTGAATTAAATTCCGTACCGCAAAAAAAGGCTTACCTTCTATCATTTTCTATCTGCTCGTGTTACTAACATGTAAGCAATATCTTTGTGAAGCCGACAAACCCAAAAAGTACAACGGATTACTCTTCACTCCAGCTTTCATACTTTTTTATCATTGTGCTCACCAAAGTACTTTCCGTCGACTATTGTCCCATCCTAGTCAACTAATTTGAGTCTCAATCGACCAGCTAAGTTTTTCCTTCCAACTAATTCATGGCAGAATCTAATATTTTCTTTTCGGTGTTGCCTAAGGCACCTAACGGTAATTTTGACCCCTGAGACGTTTTGCGGTAGGACCCCAATGCTCATTTGGCTGGATATACAACATAGAATACAATAATACTCATCTAAGTGGAGGACGGTTCTCGAATCTGCGCGTTTTTCAAGTTTTTAAAGCTCCCCGTGTTCTCAAGCGTCCGTCGTCATTCTCCATAGAATAAACTGGGCATAATTTTTTGTTCTTGGTTAAGGAGGCGAGAGCCCTTGGTCTTGCCTTCATGAAGTCATGAGTGTCAAGAATAAATTTTTGATGATATGCACAACCTATGAAATATAAAATTATCCATTGCAGGCGTGAAGCGTCTACGTGATGGAAATCACGATTCCAGCTAAAGTATCAAGTTGTTTCCACGTTCATTTCTCTTCGAGTGTTGCACCACCAATTCTAGTGGGGGAATTCGTTATCTACTCTTCTTTCAAAACGTGAATGCCACCATTGAGAACTTGTAGGTCCAAAGATCAAACCATTATTATCTTGCCAACGTTGACATCTCCACGATAAAGAGGAAAACATGCCAACTCCCAGGCATATAAATACATCACACCTCTTTTCTGGTAGGAGTCAAGTATTCTCTACTCCTTCTTCTCTTCTTTCCTTTTGTTGAAAAGATGGGGAGAAGTTCTAAGAGCTTGGGTATTGCCTTAATCTTCTTGCTTTTCGTGAGCACCACTTCAGCAGCGCGAGTGTTAACAACATACGCATCAGGAGGAGGTGGTGGAGGGGGTGGTGGTGGAGGTGGAGGTGCCGGTACTGGAGGTGGATCTGGGTTCGGATCGGGCTCCGGTTATGGTTCCGGATTTGGAAAGGGTGGAGGAGGGGGTGGAGGGGGTGGCGGTGGAGGCGGGGGTGCAGCTTCTGGAAATGGTTCTGGATCTGGTTATGGTTTTGGAAAGGGGTAGTGGTTTTGGCGGAGCTAAAGGCGGTGGGGGTGGTGGAGGAGGAGGAGGTGGTGGAGGAGGCGGAGGCGGTGTTGGTGGAGGTCATGGATCCGGGTATGGATCGGGTTCTGGTGGAGGATTCGGTGGTGGGAAGGGTGTAGGTGGAGGTGGAGGTGGTGGCGGTGGAGGTGGAGGTGGTGGTGCTGGCGGGGGAAGTGGCTCAGGGCATGGCTCTGGTTCTGGATACGGTTTTGGAAAGGGAAGAGGTGGCGGAGGAGGTGGTGGAGGGGGTGGTGGTGGAGGCGGGGGTGCAGCTTCTGGAAATGGTTCTGGATCTGGTTTTGGATTTGGAAAGGGAAGTGGTTTTGGTGGAGCTAAAGGTGGTGGGGGTGGAGGTGGTGGTGGAGGAGGAGGTGGTGGAGGTGGTGTAGGTGGTGGTCAGGGATCCGGGTATGGATCTGGTTCAGGTGGAGGATTCGGCGGTGGTAAGGGAGTCGGTGGAGGAGGTGGTGGCGGTGGAGGAGGTGGTGGAGGCGGGTCTAGTGGATCGGGTCAGGGCTCGGGATCTGGATTTGGCTCAGGAGCCGGGTATGGTAAGTGCGGCGGCGGAGGTGGTGGAGGAGGCGGCGGCGGCGGTGGCGGCGGCTCGGCTAGCGGAAATGGTTCGGGCTCCGGATATGGATCTGGATCTGGTTCCGGATATGGTCACACGAAGTAGATGACCCGTGCCTAATCATCATGTGTGTGGCAACGTAAAGAAGCCGTTCTTCGTTAATAAGAGTGGTCATAAATCCCACTTGTTTCTAATAATTTTATGTATGTCGGAATAAAGATGAGGAAGAATTGATTTTATCTAGTAAAGTGGAGTTACGCATTGGATAGAAACATGTACTTAAGAGTCATCACTCGACAATGCATAATCGTGGTTCTCATGTCATTCTTCACAATTCGAGGTGCTCATTTACCACCTTCATCATGGGTTTGTGTGCTGTGTCTCGACTATTACCTATTACGGTCTCGTGTATAAAAATTCCTGGGAATATATCCTTTGTGGATGATTCAAGTTTATCGCTTTATTTTCTTCCTACCTATAAAACCCAAATTATGCACGATGAAGATATACTCGGATGATAGATTAGAACTGCGGATTGTGATTCTCAATCATTGGCAAATATCATGGGTTGAATGCTTCCGGTCATTTTATCGTAAATTTAATGTCTTTCAAACTCTTGAATCCCTCCCATAGTGGCGAAGTGATCGATGTATTGGGTATACCTAGCTTTGAAATAACACTGCGATCTTCACATCTCTTTCGAAAACTTTTTAAGGGCTTGCAACCCGAGCCACTATTTGCAGAGAGATGATGGTGAACATAATGCCACATTAATTGTTACATCTTTTACCTACCTGCGGCATCGAACGTCCTTATAAAAAGAAATAGATTATTTTCTATATCTCCATGCGTAGTAATGATGAAGATTTCCAAATGTGAACATACCTCATAAAACTATAACAAAGATCATCTTACCGTTGATTCCAGCGACTCATGGATATTTCCGACACTCGTTGAGAGTACTAGGAGGTCTTTCATTTATTGAAGTGGAAGGAGGACTAAAGCCTAATTGGTTTATGAATAGAGGGTATAAATCATCATCATGAACATAATGATTGTCTCCTTATGTCCACGCTATGGTCAAAAGAAACCGAAAGTTCAACATATACTTTATGCACTTGATGAGGAGAGGTCGCAGGGCATTATTTATAATTAATTGGTTTTCAATCTAAAGAAAGAAGTATAGTTATTTACATATCAGTATCGAAGCATGCTTCGAGTAACTGCGATAATATATGATGTTGTGCAGTTCTGATGTGATCGGTCATGCTAAAATTATTATCTTACTTTTTATTTAATTCATGTGAAGCTTCGAGATGTTGTCAACTATTGTTTTCAAACTCATATACGAAAAGAAGGAAGGCGATCGTAAAAGCACGCCGTTTTTAAATGTTAGTTCTTCCTTTCAATTAGCGAAAGCAAAAACTACAGGACCTTCAAAAACCAAAATAGGCGGAATTAGAACATCAAGGCACCATCATCTTAAAAAACTCGACTCTAATCGATGCCTCAAAAGCATATAGAAAGATAATTTGAAGTCTCTGAAGCTCAGGAACAAGTGGAGAAGAACCGGGGGTTGTTTTGTAAAAATCGCCAAGTCGGACGATTTACATAGTTTTTATTTTTGCCAAAAATCGGTTTTATAGATTTTGTATTTTCTCGATCTATGCGTAAAAATAAGCCAAAAGAACAGCATTCAACTAATCGCATTTTCAACCGACTAATCTCACCACGTGTCGACCACTGGGTTCATTAATCGACTATTCTCGAGAGACTAAGCTGACATTTTGGACTCGATCTTCAGTCGATCACCTCTTTATCCAGACGACTGTTTTGATCTCCGGTCCACTAATATAGAGGGCTAGTCAATTAAATTCCGTGCCGCAAAAAAAGGCTTACCTTCTATCATTTTCTATCTGCTCGTGTTACTAACATGTAAGCAATATCTTTGTGAAGCCGACAAACCCAAAAAGTACAACGGATTACTCTTCACTCCAGCTTTCATACTTTTTTATCATTGTGCTCACCAAAGTACGTTCCGTCGACTATTGTCCCATCCTAGTCGACTAATTTGAGTCTCAATCGACCAGCTAAGTTTTTCCTTCCAACTAATTCATGGCAGAATCTAATATTTTCTTTTCGGTGTTGCCTAAGGCACCTAACGGTAATTTTGACCCCTGAGACGTTTTGCGGTAGGACCCCAATGCTCATTTGGCTGGATATACAACATAGAATACAATAATACTCATCTAAGTGGAGGACGGTTCTCGAATCTGCGCGTTTTTCAAGTTTTTAAAGCTCCCCGTGTTCTCAAGCGTCCGTCGTCATTCTCCATAGAATAAACTGGGCATAATTTTTTGTTCTTGGTTAAGGAGGCGAGAGCCCTTGGTCTTGCCTTCATGAAGTCATGAGTGTCAAGAATAAATTTTTGATGATATGCACAACCTATGAAATATAAAATTATTCATTGCAGGCGTGAAGCGTCTACGTGATGGAAATCACGATTCCAGCTAAAGTATCAAGTTGTTTCCACGTTCATTTCTCTTCGAGTGTTGCACCACCAATTCTAGTGGGGGAATTCGTTATCTACTCTTCTTTCAAAACGTGAATGCTACCATTGAGAACTTGTAGGTCCAAAGATCAAACCATTATTATCTTGCCAACGTTGACATCTCCACGATAAAGAGGAAAACATGCCAACTCCCAGGCATATAAATACATCACACCTCTTTTCTGGTAGGAGTCAAGTATTCTCTACTTCTTCTTCTCTTCTTTCCTTTTGTTGAAAAGATGGGGAGAAGTTCTAAGAGCTTGGGTATTGCCTTAATCTTCTTGCTTTTCGTGAGCACCACTTCAGCAGCGCGAGTGTTAACAACATACGCATCAGGAGGAGGTGGTGGAGGGGGTGGTGGTGGAGGTGGAGGTGCCGGTACTGGAGGTGGATCTGGGTTCGGATCGGGCTCCGGTTATGGTTCCGGATTTGGAAAGGGTGGAGGAGGGGGTGGAGGGGGTGGCGGTGGAGGCGGGGGTGCAGCTTCTGGAAATGGTTCTGGATCTGGTTATGGTTTTGGAAAGGGTAGTGGTTTTGGCGGAGCTAAAGGCGGTGGGGGTGGTGGAGGAGGAGGAGGTGGTGGAGGAGGCGGAGGCGGTGTTGGTGGAGGTCATGGATCCGGGTATGGATCGGGTTCTGGTGGAGGATTCAGTGGTGGGAAGGGTGTAGGTGGAGGTGGAGGTGGTGGCGGTGGAGGTGGAGGTGGTGGTGCTGGCGGGGGAAGTCGCTCAGGGCATGGCTCTGGTTCTGGATACGGTTTTGGAAAGGGAAGAGGTGGCGGAGGAGGTGGTGGAGGGGGTGGTGGTGGAGGCGGGGGTGCAACTTCTGGAAATGGTTCTGGATCTGGTTTTGGATTTGGAAAGGGAAGTGGTTTTGGTGGAGCTAAAGGTGGTGGGGGTGGAGGTGGTGGTGGAGGAGGAGGTGGTGGAGGTGGTGTAGGTGGTGGTCAGGGATCCGGGTATGGATCTGGTTCAGGTGGAGGATTCGGCGGTGGTAAGGGAGTCGGTGGAGGAGGTGGTGGCGGTGGAGGAGGTGGTGGAGGCGGGTCTAGTGGATCGGGTCAGGGCTCGGGATCTGGATTTGGCTCAGGAGCCGGGTATGGTAAGTCCGGCGGCGGAGGTGGTGGAGGAGGCGGCGGCGGCGGTGGCGGCGGCTCGGCTAGCGGAAATGGTTCGGGCTCCGGATATGGATCTGGATCTGGTTCCGGATATGGTCACACGAAGTAGATGACCCGTGCCTAATCATCATGTGTGTGGCAACGTAAAGAAGCCGTTCTTCGTTAATAAGAGTGGTCATAAATCCCACTTGTTTCTAATAATTTTATGTATATCGGAATAAAGATGAGGAAGAATTGATTTTATCTAGTAAAGTGGAGTTACGCATTGGATAGAAACATGTACTTAAGAGTCATCACTCGACAATGCATAATCGTGGTTCTCATGTCATTCTTCACAATTCGAGGTGCTCATTTACCACCTTCATCATGGGTTTGTGTGCTGTGTCTCGACTATTACCTATTATGGTCTCGTGTATAAAAATTCCTGGGAATATATCCTTTGTGGATGATTCAAGTCTATCGCTTTATTTTCTTCCTACCTATAAAACCCAAATTATGCACGATGAAGATATACTCGGATGATAGATTAGAACTGCGGATTGTGATTCTCAATCATTGGCAAATATCATGGGTTGAATTCTTCCGGTCATTTTATCGTAAATTTAATGTCTTTCAAACTCTTGAATCCCTCCCATAGTGGCGAAGTGATCGATGTATTGGGTATACCTAGCTTTGAAATAACACTGCGATCTTCACATCTCTTTCGAAAACTTTTTAAGGGCTTGCAACCCGAGCCACTATTTGCAGAGAGATGATGGTGAACATAATGCCACACAAATTGTTACATCTTTTACCTACCTGCAGCATCGAACGTCCTTATAAAAAGAAATAGATTATTTTCTATATCTCCATGCGTAGTAATGATGAAGATTTCCAAATGTGAACATCCCTCATAAAACTATAACAAAGATCATCTTACCGTTGATTCCAGCGACTCATGGATATTTCCGACACTCGTTGAGAGTACTAGGAGGTCTTTCATTTATTGAAGTGGAAGGAGGACTAAAGCCTAGTTGGTTTATGAATAGAGGGTATAAATCATCATCATGAACATAATGATTGTCTCCTTATGTCCACGCTATGGTCAAAAGAAACCGAAAGTTCAACATATACTTTATGCACTTGATGAGGAGAGGTCGCAGGGCATTATTTATAATTAATTAGTTTTCAATCTAAAGAAAGAAGTATAGTTATTTACATATCAGTATCGAAGCATGCTTCGAGTAACTGCGATAATATATGATGTTGTGCAGTTCTGATGTGATCGGTCATGCTAAAATTATTATCTTACTTTTTATTTAATTCATGTGAAGCTTCGAGATGTTGTCAACTATTGTTTTCAAACTCATATACGAAAAGAAGGAAGGCGATCGTAAAAGCACGCCGTTTTTAAATGTTAGTTCTTCCTTTCAATTAGCGAAAGCAAAAACTACAGGACCTTCAAAAACCAAAATAGGCGGAATTAGAACATCAAGGCACCATCATCTTAAAAAACTCGACTCTAATCGATGCCTCAAAAGCATATAGAAAGATAATTTGAAGTCTCTGAAGCTCAGGAACAAGTGGAGAAGAACCGGGGGTTGTTTTGCAAAAATCGCCAAGTCGGACGATTTACATAGTTTTTATTTTTGCCAAAAATCGGTTTTATAGATTTTGTATTTTCTCGATCTATGCGTAAA